>OX451739.1:1473278337-1474478337 GCA_948472305.1 Vicia faba | reverse complement strand
CAAACTTCAATATTTTTTGTCAACATTCTCATTTTGAAGGATATTTCATCATTTGATCAAGGGTTGATCATGATTCATCAAGAATTGCTTAAAATTCATCAAGACTCAAAAGTTGCTAAATTAGGATTTTGTAGGAAAAGTCAACTCAACTTTGACCAAGCATAACTTTCTCATACTTTATGAGAAATGGCCCATCCAAAGCTAATTTTGAAGGGCATGCAATTTCCTACAATCCATCTTCATACCCCAAGATCAAAAAATGCACTCACAAGAAGTTATAAATTTGGACATTATAGGTCATTTTTGAAAGTCAATAAAAACACCTTTTTTTCCAAAGCTTATAAATTTAGCATGGAATATCAAAATGAGATGACACCAAAAGGGATGGTTATAGAAAATCTCAAGCTTTCTAAAAAGTCCAAGAACACCTCCAAAAGTTCAAAATTGAAGAAGTTATGCATTGTTGAAATTGGACATTTTTGCAAAATTGCCAAAAGTTAACTATCCCCAAAACTTCAAATTTTGTCAAATGGGACCATTCTTTTACACTTGATTTGAGCTTGCATAGTTGCCCGCGTGTCCTAGCTTCATCCATGAGCCCATATTTTATTTTTATTATTTAATTTGATTTTTTTATTGAATTTACTCATTTTAAATCAAATTAAATCATACAAAATCCAAAACTTTGATTACATGAGATTCTTTTGTTGTTTCAGGCTTTAATCATCATCATTAACATCATCAAATTCGGATCACACCATATCATGTACAAAATGATGTAGATTTGGCAAATTTGGAATGGTTTAAAGGGTGAATCAAATCAAATCCCAAGGCATTGATATGAGAAGATTCAAGCCACAATTCTTACCCTAATACACTCCATAGTACATAAGCAAGGAAAATAGATCGAAACAAGGGTTGGAGAGCGCAAGCATAGGCAGAACAAAGTTTAAAAAAAGTGGTAAAAAGCTTGAGATCGAAATCGTGCTTAGAGGTGTTTTCAGAAGCCAAGACCTATCCCAATCGCTTCCTGGACGTTCACTGAAGCGAAACCAATCCAAAGTAAGCTTCCTCACACACCACAACACACTGTAAGTATCACGAAATACACCTCTGTTCTTGATTTCACAACTCAGAATTTATGCATCTTTTTCATGAATTAGCACCATATTTTGAATCTACATGATATTTGCAAACTTTTTGTATTATTGAATTTGGTTTATAGGCGCTGTAACCCCAAAGCACCATAGCTAGGGTTGTGTTTTTGCTTTTTAATGATTCTTATTTCAGGTGAAATTGGTCCATATAATGGCCATGGTTGCACTCAGGAGAAGGAGACGAACCCAACCATGTCCTTGAAATCCATTCTTATTGCCTGGAAGTGATTTTTGGGTCGAGCTGCATTTTTAGCTGCGGATTCAAATCCGCAGGTAAAATTACAGTAGTGGAAGGACAGGGACAAAGAGCTGACAGTCACCCATTGGCCAATTCAAATAATTTTTGCGCATTTTTGTTTTGCTGGCATATTAACTGGTTTTAATATATTATATTTTATGTGTATACTACTAACAAAGAGAACAAAGCAGCGTAGTGGCAAGGCAGACGTGCAAATATCCATCAGGACCTGGGTTCGAATCCCAAGTCCCCCACTTTCCTTCATAATTTTATTTTTCTGGTAATTCAGTGCATGTGCCTTGCTACAACGTACCATGCACCATCAAGCATCCAATTGACAGATGGCCCAAGGCCAAATATGATGGTCAAGCGCTGAAGGTCTACATGGAGCCAAGTCAACACATGCACACTAAATCAGGAAAAGTCCACCAAGGACAACTCTAATGGGCTTCAGATTTCTATTCACACCACCAAAATCAGGCCCAAACCCCTTTCTTTTCTATCTTATTTATTTAGTTTTATTAATTGTTTTTATTGATTTATTTAATTTACTAACCAATTAAAAATTTATTTTCTTTATAAAATAAAAATCACAAAAATATTTTTATGTTTAATCAATTTTTAATTTTAATTTTATTAATAAACACTAATTAAATTAACTTAGGTTTTAATTAGAATAACTTTAACATATTTTTGTAAATAATTAAAATTAAATTAGATCTAATTAGGTTTTAATTACTAACTTAATTATTTTATTTTTCTTTCTTAAAAGACCAAAAACCCAAAAATAATTTATTTGTTATTAATTAATTTATTTTAATTTAGTAATTAAATTAGGTTAATTTCTTTCTTAAAAATAAAAACAACAAAAAAGATGTTTCCTTTAAACCAAAAGGGTCAAAACCCTAATTTGGGCTCGATTTAATTTCCCGCACGCGTTGTTTATTTTTATCCAATAATGTACTTGCCTTCGGTTTGTAATAGTTAATAGGACTTTTATTTACTTTTTATCGCTTTATTTATTTTAAAAGGGTTTGTCTTTGGCGATGTAAATACCCGACACCTTGTAATTTAAATTCTGCATTTTATTTTGGGCAATATTATAACTGTTAGATATTTGATAATAGGATTTCATGACAAGACTGAATGTTTTAACCTAAAATCAACTTAGATCACCCTTAACATGTACAAAGATAAAAATAATTGAAAACGACACACTCGCACATGCGCACTCTTAGGGTACACCCCACTTGGTTGCCTCCGTAAATGGTCATTGAGTATAGGTCACTTTAGAGGTCGCCCTCATGTCTAAAAGATCATAGTCACCTCGAAATGGTTGCCTCGGATATTGTTGCCTCAAACAAATGATCTAAGACATTAGGGTTACCGCTAAGGCATCCTAACATTGCTTTAGTGACCGTAAGTCCCGCATTCGAATTGACCCTTAAAACTCCAACGACGGTGCTACCTACTCATCAATAGTAGGATATCATTGTCTAAAGGAAATTAGCATAGAACGATTCCTTTTTCGAGTAGGTAGATGGTTCTTAGATACTTTCTCTTTCAAAACAAAACAAACTTTTACACTTACACTCCTTTTTGAACAAAGTTTTCAAAACACTTCATACGCTCTTGAGGACAGAAGCAAGAGTAAAATCAAAGTATTCAAAACAAAAACTTTTTCAAACCCACAAACACAAAGAAAAGCAATTTTGAAAACAATATGAGCAAGTACCTAAGAGCTCGTGGATAACCACAGATAGAAAGGGTGCTAACACCTTCCCCTTCTACAATCTACCCCCCGAACCCGAGAAATATCTCGAAAAAAGGAATTTTTCTGTACTTTTTTCCTTTCCTTGTTGGATAAAATAAAAGTCGGTGGCGACTCTTGATTACCGCGACAATTTGCAAAAATAAACGCAAAACGCAAACCAGCATTCCAAAAAATAGTCAGTTCTTTCCCACCGTATCACAACCCACAATAGGCCACAAAAATTTGTGTTGGGGCGTTAAAACAAGGGTCTTCAGACTAGGGTCAATTACGGGTCGTAACACGCGTTATGGGCACCCGTAATGAAGCTCTGGTTTTAGTACTAGAGATTTACAGCTTTTTCATTTTTCCTTGATTTTCACCCGATTTGATTTCCTTTCCCTCCGGTATTATCGTTGAGACCTGAAAATGGCAAAAACACAATACCAAGGCATAAAATTTAGAAAAGGGAAGAGACATAAAAAAATACAATGAAAATGCGACTAAAACACAATCATAAAATGGTATAAAACACACTTATCAAATTCCCCAAACTTAAATCGTTGCTTGTCCTCAAGCAACATAGCTCGCAAAGCGTATTTTTGACCAATCAAAATATCATAAGAAAGAGTTCATGAAATAGAAAGAAAATCATTACTCATACATGAGTCTTTGTTCAAAAAGGTTAAAGGTGATTTCTTCTGGGATTTATCCGACTCTAAGAGTATTTACAAGAATAAAAACCAAGGTGAAACCATGGACCTAAGCTTCCCTACTCAGACACCTCCTAACTATGCATTGTACTTATGTCATGTATTTGATTTTCCTCCCCTTTCATTCAGACAATCAAACTAAGGCATTGGAAGTTATAATAGTCATCACATGCACAAGGTCAATTGAGAATTTTTGTTTCGTCTATGCAACATTTTCTATCCACTAAAGAAATTTTCAAAACCTTTTCAAGTTTGTATATTGTCCTTTATTTAGGACGACGTTGGGGATCAACCACCTCTCTGGGGGCATACCGAGCCAGGGATAAAGTCCACTATAATAGTATCAATTCGAAGCTAAATTAGTCCCAAGTTTACAACTTCACACTTAATCACTACCCGTGCTAACTTTCTTTCTAAGACTCACCTAGATATGAGGCCATCCTCAATCCCTCATCAATCACAGACAACAATTGGACCATAACAAGAAGACACACTTCCATGACATTAAAACCAGAAGACACACTTCCATGACAATACCTAGCCATGACTCTTGACTAAGAACAATACTTAGAGTTGCTTAAAAACTTCCTCCAAGAATAAAACTCAACTCATTACCTACAGGATTTTGAGTGAGAACATAACCTTGAAATCCAAGGAACACAATCCAACTCACATGTCGAGTGGATCACACATACCAACTCTACTAGAGAGTGGCTTACAGACTCAGCCCTAATGTTACATCTTTCTAATTCACAGCTGGTGCCAATGCTAGGTTACAATGCTTCTATTTATAACCTATCTTCCAACTGGATTTGGGCTTCAAATCACAGCTCTTTGGCTGTTACAAATCTGCAGAAGATTCTGCTACAAAATAGGTCTTCAATCAAATCTTTCCTAAAAAGTCTCCTTATTTAGAAAGTCAATATTCTTCAACATTCTTCTTGATTCTTCTTAAACTAAAAATCAGCGCCACATAATATAGAATAATATTCCTAGAATATTCTGCATCTGTTAAATCATAACAGAATTCAACTGTCTAGTTCAGCTCATGCGGGATGTCATATGACCCTGCATAGGACATCTTATCCGACATGTTTCTCCAGATGTTGAAACACTTCAAATCAACATGTCTCAACATAAAATAGGACTTCTTGCTTCACCTATTCTTCTTAGAAAGTTAACACATCATATTTAACATATTGCTGATATATTTTTTTACAATAATTAATGCCAATCCTAAAAATATAGAACTTACAATCTCCCCATTTGGCAAATTTTTGGCTAAAACAAATAATACAAAAAAACATAGGCTAAACAATACAATTCAGCAGCAACAAAAAAACAGCTTAGCCTCTAAAAGTTATTTTGTACAGCAATATGGAGTCAGTCTTTAGTCTTGATTAATGTCAAAACATCATGTTCGACATTTTCTTCACGTTAGCTCCAAATACTACTATGTATTCATAATCAGCCGAACCAATCCATTGCAGCTAATTCAGCCTCAGAGCATTTGATGTATACGAGGATGAAGATTAATGTGACTCCCCCTTAACCCAAAAGCATTCCTCACAGGGCCCAGAATACCTTCAATTCGGGTAACTTATAACATAAGTCACAATTGTGTTCTTAACTCAAATCACAAGTCAGAAATGTCAAGACTAAGAACATAAACATTCTTTTTGACATCCTTATGAAGCTGGTTCCTTATGAAACTGGTTTTCAAATACAAAGTTCAGACTCCATAGCTGAACATCACGTCTCTTCCCCTTTTTAGAAAAAATTTACAAGTAACTCCATCACACAACCAGATCCAAGAGGTACTCAACCACACCCAAACATAGGCCATGAGAACACTGAAAGAGTAGCCCTCACAAGATTAAAGAGATGAGGAAATGACCTCTCTAAATAGCCAAGTAGTTATATTAGGAAATAACAGTCTTAGTCAATGAGAAAATTATTTAATGGAGATAACCAACAACAATGCACCGTCCAAAGTAGGTTATGACTGTCTTCACAATTCCAATAAATGTGCATGCATAAAAACAAATCATGTTTATACACTCCCTCCTGACATGTACTCGAAACCACCGCCCACAAAAATCCCTTGTTTCTCATAAAGTAAGCATGCCCTGCATGATATCATGACATTCAGTCAGGCATTTTCTACTTTCTCTTGCAAGCATAATAACTTGACCAACACAACTTCAGTCACGATCTGAAGCATAATCACGGTGCCTTCCTCTGGACTCTAAAAGCACTCATTTCATTCAACAATAGTGACATAAACCAAGATATCAAAACATCACATGTGTGATATCTCTCTTCAACAAACAGACCATCTATCGGGTTCCTTCAAGTTCTGCAGGGAAAAATAAATTCTTCCAGATACAAACATTGTATGTTAGATGTAGGACAATACCAATCAACTACAATCACATAGACCCTGTTAAAGGCACATATATCCAGTAGCCACATGTCACAATATGTTATCTGAAATCCCAACCTCATAAGAGGTAGATAAACTCCACAAGCTTGAAGATCAAGCTTCAGAAGTCCGCACCATTGCAACAATAAACCATATACAGGTAATAACTCCCTTGTCATTGATAATTAGTTCCCCTTATGAGCATAACCACTTCAGCACCAGATGAAAACACATTAAGATTATCATATGCTCATAATGAAGGACCGAAGATTCACATATCTGTTGATCATATTCACACCCTTGTGAAAACACACCAGACCCTCTAGCTCCTTGTTCCCTTCATCAAGGACATATCTGAAAAATATCCTCTTGAATCCACATAGTATCATGACCTTTTGATTTGGAAAGATGTCATGCATACTTAGTGTGACATCACTTACATGTTAAAAAACATAGTTTCCTTGATTCACAAGAAACTATTTCTTCACAAATCCAACTCCATATGCCCAAACCCAAGCACCTTCCAAACTTAGCCTAATATGATGTTACAACATCATTTAGGACATCAGCTTCATAACACAGAACCCAACCACCATGGTTCTTAAAACACCATTCAACAGACTTATTATGCAGATAAGTCCTTCAAGAAGCTCCATAGAAGATCTCAAAAGACCACGCCTTTTGCAACTCATTCAGGTTATCCCAAATACCTGAATGTCATAGAGAGAAATAAACTCTCAAACAATTCCAAATCAATCGTTCATAAGGCATATTTGCAGTCAACATCACATATCTGCAGATTTACCATCATTCGCATGCACATCTTCACCAAATTAGACTAATAACCAACTCCCGATAAGGTATTTGTCATTATAGGGAAATTTCTTCACACACAAACAGTAGATAATGCTCCCCTTCTTAGAACAAGAGGATTCTTCACAACATTCTAGACTCGGTCAGTGACTGGACTTCACACTCCATCATGGTCAGACTTCCCATTTAGGAATCCAATGGTGATTAGCAATACTCACCCCATGATCTTCAAAGATAGCTTTCACCAATGAAGCTGCAAACACATGTGATGATGTCTCAACATCTTATTTAGACATCACTCTCAGTCATATGGATTTCATCCTTAACTATGGTTCTGGAGGAAACACCATAGTCATCCATGCATCACTCTTGAAGGAACCATAAGAGAATCAACCATCAATAGCTGATCATCCTTCAAGACCAGATCACAAATACATGCAGCAACTGCATATAGCACACCTCAAGGAGCTTTTACTTATAAGCACAATGTCCAGACCTCCTGTCCGACTATGAGGTGATAAATGCCATCCTTCTGAACCTAAAGAGGAGATTCCCTCTAACTAGTATCTAGAGCATACTTCAACAAACAAGGTATTAAAATTCCACAACCAGTCTACTTATTCTTGTTAGACTATGACACCAGATCTAGAGGGGGTGAATAGATCCCCAAATAAAAATTACCTTTTAAAATGATTATTTAAAACTTATTTGAAAAACAATATTGAGCAGAAGGATTTTGGCCTAGATCAACATATTAGTCTAAACGAACCTAGTTATTGCAAACTCGGATATCCACGAGCCATATGGAATTTATCATAATGACAAAGTCAATTAACATAATAATATCTCAATCAACCATTTAATATTCAACATAATGGTTTCCTATTTCCAATGAAATCATATTAAAAATATAATATGACAATTTATCGAACATGTGGCGCGCAATCAATTTTTCAGAATTTTCTTTGAGATTTGTTGATATGAAAAAGAACTTATAATCAAAGTGATATAAGCTAATCAACAAAACAATTTAAACCTTAATAATCAAAGAAAAATTCTATATGAATCAATCGATCAAACAATATATTCAACATATTGCATAAAGAGAGTAAATGGAAGTAAGAGATAGAACATTGCAATTTTCCTTTGAATTAAACAAGTTAAACAATTTGTCAAACACTTGGTGTGCAATCAAAGTTTCAAAATTTTCCTTTGCATTGTGTTGATATGAAACAACACTTATAATCAAAAGTGATTATAAGCAACTCAAAACACAATTAAAAAAAACAGTTTCGGATGATTCCTACGCGTTGATAAATTACACAATGCTATTTGACAAATCGATCTATGAAGTTTAAAGCAAGTAAAGAAATAAAATAAAAGAGACACGAGGATTTGTTTAGGAAGTTCCCCACTTTCGTTCTCGCATATGGGTACATCTCCCCCCAATCCCAAATTTGGAATTAGGATTCTTTCTTACTTTGCAAAAGTATGAATACAAGAGAAGTGTTCAGGGCAACTATACAAAACATAACCGTTTGATGTCAATTCAACCCCTTCTCTTCTTTTGATCTTCAACAAGACCAAGACCGATAGATTCAACCTATTCGCCGCTTAAGTTACTTCCTTAAAATTATTTCAAACACTTTAAGGATCCTTGAAATGATTTCAACTAACCCAAGGGATTTTTCACTGGAGTAAATCTGATTGCAAACTATCAACACAAGATCACCGATTCTAGCACCAAATCCTTGTTACTTCCTTATAAATATTTCAACCACTCTAAGATTCCTTGAATGGATTTCAACCACACCAAGGTATCTTTTACATGATGAACTTTTGAACGATCTTGCACGAAAACCCCCAAATCAACCAATGATCTTGGAGGACAAACCCGATGGTTTTTCCCAGATGAAGACCCCTATAAATCTCAACTCAAACCAATTGGAAATCTTCAATTCTTCGTTTAGATGGCATCTCTACAGAACATCATCACAATGTAATGTTGGTGTGAATGCATAGATTGAAAGGTTGAAGAAGAAGATAGAAATTAGGCTAATTTTATGGTATCATCAAGTTGGAATGATGGATGAATGATATATTTATAGTTGGAAACATTTAGGGCAAGAAGGACAAATTCGGTATAAAAGAAATTGAAAATTTGACCAAAACAAACTTTATGCGTTGACCTAAAGTTCGTATGTGTCGACACATACGTTATAAAAAGAATTCATGTGTCGACCTAAAGGACTTTATGTGTCGATCTGAGCAAGTGAGAAGCTACATGCTTTAAAACGTAAGTAAATGTGACGACCTGAAATATGGATGTGTCGACACATAAAATAAGAATTTATGGAATTTCAGAAATCTTTCTGTATGTGTTGACCTGAAGGTTGTATGTGTCGACATGTGACTTACAGAAGCTTACAAGCTTAAAAACAGAGTTACATGTGTCGACCTGAAAATCGAATGTGTCAACACATGCAATGCAAAAACATGCGGAAACTGCTTTCCAATGTGTTAGCTCAATTTCAAAGTACTTTTTGATTATTCCTACAACCAATAATGTATAGGAGTGCCACAAGACGTAAGGATACCGTTCACCATACTGAAGTGCTAGCTTTCCGAGTTTTTGACATCATGCAAAACATATAATAGTGAAGTTACACTCACAAACTCCCCGTTTTTTATTATGGAAAAACTTGCGATGATGCATTTCAAGTAGTTATCGAAGGCTCCCCTGACTTTGTGCTTCCCATATTCATCTCGCATATTCTTCTCCCCCTTGTGACAAAATCAAAAAGAAAGAAGGAAAATCCTGAGAAGTATCATATTCTAATACCATTACTAATATATCACACAGAGGTATTTTTGCAAAGAAGAGCATACAATTGCATATCCCCATATATATGTAAGGATGCAAAAAAAATAGATAACAAGCATAAACACTACCAAACATGTAATGTGATTTTCATGAATAATAATGAATGAAATGCAAGAGGAAGCTAGTTAAGTTGCTTCTATAGTGTCACGATTTCGTAACACAACACAATGAAACTCCTGATGCCGCACACGCATGTACCTAGGATAGTGACAATAACATGTCACAACTCAATCCAAAATGAAGATGTTGCCATAAAATGTGACGCAACTACAACATGAATCATACATGCAACTAACATGCTTACATTCAACTCATGCACAAATGCAAGAAATAATAATAGAAACACATATTCGTACATACAAGAACAAACTTATACAAATATGGAAGAGTTAATACATGAAGTAATTATAAGTATATACATTGAGAACACACAATGGTTATCAATAATTTTTTTTGGAAATGAACATTCATGATTTTCATCATTTGAGAACAAAGCAAGCATTTTTCATTAACTAAAACATGTACTAAAAAACTTCTTACTTTCAAAGAGAGATTTGGAACAATATTACCTCACTCTTGATTGAATGGAAGTTACACTCACATGATGTAAAATACTCAAATGAATTATTAGAGAAAAAGTATAAAAGTGCAAGCATCATAATAAAGAAAGAAACATTGGAGACATTAGTAATCCCCAATTTTCAACATGATTGCGAAGGTAATTCACCATGCATGTGTTCCTTCCTTGAGCTACTATATTTGGAGTCTGGGAAAGTAATTCAACTTCCCATAAGACTCATTTCAAACACTCTCTGCATAAACTTAGAGAACTCTTTGACAAGTCACATGTTAGTAGAATCAAATACGATATAATGTCCAATGTGTTATGCTTGATGTTTAATGAAGCTAAACATGGTTATGTACATATCAGTGTTTATTAGAAATACATGAAAATGTAATATGATGAAGTCATTTCAAGTGTATAACTTGATAAGTCACTATCATTATCAATTAAGAATTATGTTGCAAATGAGTACTCATAATATATATACCACACACCAAGTATGTCATGCATTTAGAGAAATAAACAAGTAAAAGAGATAACTTACAAACAAAGAAAAAGTTAAATCGATACTACCTCACCATATAATATGATGGAGGACGCACTTTCATTTCACACGGGACTCTCGAAAGAAAGTTTCACCAAATGCAAAGCATGCCATAAAGGTTTTAGAACAAATCAATCTTACCACTTTTCTAAAAGTATAACTTGTGATGAGTCCAAGAAAGTCATTAATTTTATGGTCATTCATTGTGGTTGAACTCTCATATTATATCCTTTCCATGTTAGTTATCTTTCTACTCATGTTTCACCATTTCGGCTGATCAATTCCTTCTTCGGCGTCATTGAGTATGTCTCTTGAAGATAAACCTACATCATGGAATGAAATAATTTTTGGATTATTCTCGGATACAACATCAAAAGTAACTTACGCATCTTTTACCGATAAGACAAAACTTGTTGTTGCTTTTAAGATCACATAATCCATCATCTTGCCCCATATCAATAGAATTAGAATATGTTCATATGCCTTAAACCACCATAAATGAGAACCCATAATCTCTTTATAGAGTCAATATAATTCACCTACAAAACAACAAGACAATCTAGGTACCTAATATTCATTAGGTCCTTAGGTATTAGTGAAACAATTAGTTGCATTTGGACAATACAACCATAGTGACAATTTAAATCTTCTCCATCACTAAAATCATTATCGTATTACATGCTCACAATTTGAGGACCTTGAACTTGATGCCCTAAGAGCTTTAGTATTTTTTTTCTTTTCTCCTTGTTTGTGTCATTTTCCTTTTCCTTCTTGTTGTACCCCAAAATTTTCCCTCTCATTTTATCAAGATTTCCCCTCAAAAAACTCCTTGAACTCCAGACAGGATTAGGGTTTTGCTCTGCTCAAGACATCTCCTTGCATTGATGACCTAAATTAGGGTTTGAGTTTGCACAGGGATTCTTGGACTTCCAATGTTCAAAATGACTTTCATGCTTCATGTTGGACTTACAAGATTGCCTCTACCAAGTTTCAAGCTTTGAATCAAATTTTTGCCCAGTCAATTGGACAATTGACCTAGAAATCAGTTGTATTGAGGGAAAAGTCAACTGTGGCCAATTTATAGTCAAACCTCACAATTTTTGATCCACATCAACATTATAGACTCATATGTACCATTTGATCAAGTTTCGACCACAACTCCTCAAGAAATTTGGTCAGATCATCAAAAGGGCAAAATGGTCATTTTTAGGGTTTTGACTGTACAAGGGCAATTTCTGATTTTTCACCTAGCCAATGGCAAATTGGGTTCAAGCATGGACTCAAAGACTCAATGGCATAATCTTGACCTATTTACAAGGTTCAAAAGATCTCAATTGCATTGGATTGGCAAATGAATTTTTCAGTCAACTGATCAAAATTTGACTGTACACGAAAAAGTCAAACTTTGACTTTTTGGTCAAAATCAAGTGCCAAGGATCATTTTTCATCAAGATGTGTCAAAACATGAAACTTGTTCATCAAGAAACCCAATTTTGCAAATTAGGGTTTAAGATTGAAAAATTTCATAACTTAGAATTTTTCTAAGTTATGAAATTTTCTTAATTTTTCCCAACTTTGCCCAACATTTTCACCATGATGCAATTGAGAGCATGTTACAAGCTTTCTAAAATGTCTAATAACTCTCCAAAATCATTTGTGGTTAGGGAGAATCGAAAGCTTGAAGTTGGCAAAAACTCACTTTTGATCCATGGCATGTTCATATTGATACAAGTTGCAAACTCTAATCAGCCTTGTTTGTACTTGATTACAGGTCTCAAAACCCTTCCATACTCAATAATTAAATGAAAATACATTGGTCTAAGGCTTTGTTTTGGTTATTAGAGGATTATACAATAGATTAATCCAAAAATAGTAAAAGGTAACATTGCCATTTTTGTCAAAATCTTGCTTTATGTCAAATAGAATCCTTGAGCCTTGAACAAGATCTTGTACAGCAAATAAAATCCACAAACTTGGGGCCAAGCATGCACAAGGTATGCTGAGTTAGAGCTAGCCTGTACAGGCCTACTCTTTGTCACTTCTCACTTTTGCTTCATAACCAAGAAACTTGTCAAATACACTACATCTTGCACATCTGTTAGAACCAACTTTGGCAAGCATTTGAGACAAGTTTCATACATTGCATTGAACCTAAAAAACGAGCCTTTGAGCCCTCAAACCTTCCATAGAAAAAAATCATTTTCCTTTGGCAAAACAGGGCAGCTTCTGCACTTTGAGTTCTATCTCACAAGTTGCTCGTGCGTTTTTCCCCAAACTTGTTCCAATACATTCCATATAACCTATCCAAGTTATCCCAACCCTTAGACTATGACTGTAACTCCATTTACAAGGTTTTCCATTTCTGTTTTCAGCTTGTGCAGGTTGAGTTCTACAAGTTTGTTCAAGTACATTCAAGGCAAGCTAGGCATTGGGGAAGGTCAGAGGAAGTTCAAGCAAGCTCCCAAACATCTCAGGCCTCACTGAAAAGCTCCACATTACCATACACGAAGTCAACTGAAACAGGTTTTTGTCAACTTCCTATCTCTCTATTTAGGAATCATTAGGCTTAGGTTTGTGAATAAAAAATGTAGTATTCATAGCCATGAAGCTGTACATATGCTCAATTTTCATTTAAGTTGAGCATGTTAAGAGAATTTGATTCATGAACTTCCTAAAAAAATTAGGTTAGAATTTAGGGCCAGAGAAATTCTCTTTGGTCTTTGGCAGATGCGTTAGCTACAATGTCATCCATGTTTAAACTTAATTAGGATAATGAGGCACCTCAAATCACCATTGAACGAATGAACGAACCTGCACATTATCACGAGATTAATACCGAAGAAGTGGTGGACCGACCTTGGTTTCATGACGTCAAAAGGTATCTCGAAGCACAAAAGTACCCTGAAGGAGCTTCAGTCAACGATAAAAAGTTCTTAAGGAGGTTTGTGGCCAAGTTCTTTCTGAGCAATGGTATCTTATACAAGCGCAATCTGGATTGTTTCCTACTCCGTTGTGTGGACAAAGTTGAAGCTGAGCAGATCATGGTTGAACTACATAATGGCACCTTTGGCACCCACTCAAGAGGTCATACGATGGCTAAGAAGATTCTACGGGCAGGCTACTACTGGTCTACCATGGAAGCTGATTGTCATCAATATTCTCGTACTTGTCACAAATTCCAAATCTATGCTGACAAGGTACATATTCCCCCAGTTCCTCTCAATGTCTTAACAGCTCCTTGGCCATTCGCGATGTGGGGAATTGATATGATTGGAGAGATCAAGCCTACAGCATCCAATGGACACCGTTTCATCCTGGTGGCCATTGATTACTTTACCAAGTGGGTCGAAGCAGCTTCCTTCGCATTCGTTACAAAGAATGTGGTTGCCCGCTTCATCAAGCAGAACCTCATATGCCGGTATGGTATCCTTGACAGGATCATCACTAACAATGGTACAAATTTTAACAACACTATGATCACCACTCTGTGCGAGAAATTCAAGATTCAACATCACAATTCATCTCCCTATCGGCCTAAGATGAACGGTGTTGTCGAAGTTGCAAACAAAAATATCAAAAAGATTTGATTCCCAAGTCAGTAGCGGCCTTGAGACCAAAAATACAAGCTTCATATTCGGCCATGTTGTTGGTGCAGCTGAAGCTGAGTCTAGCAGTGAAAGGCGTATGGCAACCTTCTTGAGAGATAAGCACCGCGCTGATACCGTTGCCGAGTGCATTTGAAGCACCATCAAAGTACAGGGTCCATCGGGATCCTTGTTCAGGTCCGTCATACGGTCTGTTAGCTTTAATGTTGTCTAATTTCATGATATCCTCGTCAGGGAAGTCGAACCTCATAGATTGATAATCTTCGACGGCTTGATGAGCTAGATGGTCAGCTAATACACTCCCCTTTATAGCTTTTTGGGTTGTGTACCGAATATCATACTCAGTCAGGATCATCTGCCATCTAGCGATTCTTCCGGATAAAGCAGGCTTCTCGAAGATGTACTTGATCGGATCCATTTTAGAAATCAACAGAGTGATATGTGTCAATATATACTGCCTTAGCCGGCGAGCAGCCCATACCAAAGCGTAACAAGTTTTCTCGAGCAGTGAGTAGCGAGTCTCACAGTCGGTAAACTTTTTGCTAAGGTAATAAATGGCATGCTCTTTTCGGCCAGACTCGTCATGTTGGCCTAGTACGCACCCCATTGAGTTATCCAAAACAGTCAGATACATGATTAACTACCTTCCTTTGACGGGTGGCATCAAGATAGGAGGTTCCAACAAATACTCCTTGATCTTGTCGAAAGCAATTTGACAGTCATCATTCCATTCAACCACCTGATCTTTCTTCAATAGTTTGAAGATTGGTTCACAGGTAGATGTTAGGTGAGAGATGAACCTTGCGATGTAGTTTAGGCGTCCCAAGAAACCTCTGACCTCCTTCTCAGTGCGAGGGGCAGGCATTTCTTGTATAGCTTTGACTTTGGCAGGATCAACCTCGATGCCTTTGTTACTGACGATGAAACCCAAAAGTTTACCGGACCTGACTTCAAAAGTGCAATTGCTAGGGTTCAGTCTTAGCTTATACTCCATCAACCTGACAAACAGCTTTTTGCAGATGGTCGAGGTGTTCTTCTTTTGTTTGTGACCGGGCTATCATGTCGTCAACATAGACTTCAATCTCATGATGTATCATGTCATGAAACAAAGCTACCATAGCTCACTGATAGGTTGCCCCTGCATTCTTCAGTCCGAATGGCATCACTTTATAGCAAAAGGTACCCCACTGCGTAAAAAAAGTAGTCTTCTCCATGTCTTCGGGGGCCATTTTGATCTGGTTATACCCTGAAAATCCATCCATGAAAGAGAATACCTTGTGTTGAGCTGTGTTTTCAACCAAGATGTCAATGTGTGGTAGTGGAAAAACATCTTTAGGGCTAGCCCTGTTCAAGTCTCTGTAGTCCACACACATTCTGACTTTGTCGTCCTTCTTAGGGACGGGCACAATGTTAGCAACCCATTGTGGATAGGAAGTAACAGCCAGAAAGCCAGCATTGAACGGCTTCATCACTTCAGCTTTGATCTTTTCAGACATATCGGGCCTCATTCGGCGGACTTTATGCTTGATTGGTGGACAGTCTTCTCTTGTAGGGAGACGATGAACCACAATATCTGTATCCAGCCCTGGCATGTCTTCATAGGACCAGGCGAAGATCTAAACATATTCATTCAACAGCTGAACTAAGCGCTCTTTGACACTTGGTTCCAGGTTGGCACCCACTTTAGCCTCTTTTCTGTCCTCGTCTGTTCCCAAATTGATAGTCTATAACAACTCTTCATGGGGCAGAATAGCCCTTTCTTCCTGTTGCAAAAGTCTAGCCAACTCTCCAGGCACTTCACAGTCTTCATCACCTTCGTATTCGGCATGATTGACCAGATCTTCAAAGTCACTGAAGGCCATAGCAGAATTGTTACCCATGGAATCCGGAGTGGATGGGTACCTGCATTTTGTGAGTGTGGGTGTGTGTAAGGGATAGCCATATTTAAACAAAATAAAATGCAAAAAGAAAGAAAATGAACACAAAAGTTTATAGATGAAAACGTCCATGATTCATTAAAAATGGCATATGAAAATGAAGAATCAAAACCCTTACAAATGGACCTATATACCCCGGGTAAGGCATAAGGCAAAAAGAGTGTACGAATTGTTTAAAAGTTATTACAGACCAAACAGAAAATGTTCAAAAGGTAAATTACTGATTGATGAAAGTAATGGGAACGAAGTCTTTTGCCTCCCAGTTGTTCAGTCCTCCTTCAATGGTTGGAAAGATCCTGTCTTTAAAATTGTTTCCTTCTTCATCATCTTCCAAAGCATGAACTCCATGATGAGTGATTTTCAGTGGCGGTCCTCCAGCCCGGGAGCGACACACAGCTTTCTGGCTAGCAGCAGTGAAACCCAATCCGTACTTATCTGTCTTGTAAGGAAAATCTGGTAGTTGACCTCACACTGTACTTCAACCTTCCTTGATCACAACCTCCGCATCTTTAAGGGATGACATTCGGTACACTGGCTTAATAATGATGGGCACATCAGTCATTGTCTTGGCTACCGCAACTTTAGGAGAAACCTCTTCAAAGTGTTGGAAAGGTGTTTCTATGAATTCACCATCTAACTCCACGTAGCGGAAAGAGTTAAGGTGGCTTATCATATACTCCTCCTTACCATGAACTGTTATGATCTTACCCTGGACTGGGTATTTTAGCATATGGTGTAGAGAAGAAGTGACTGCCCCAGCGTTGTGGATCCATGGCCTTCCCAACAAACATGAATATGAAGGACGGATGTCCATCACATAAAAAGTAGAGTTGAAAATTTTTGTTCCCACCTTAATTGGGATGTCCACTTCTCCGTGAACCATCCGCTTAGAACCTTCGAAGGCTCTAACAATGATATTACTAGGCTTTAGGGTCAAACTTTCACAGTCCAATCTGTCCAACGCTTTCTTTGGTAGAACATTTAAAAATGAACCGGTGTCAACCAGAACATGAGCAAGTGTGGTCCCTCTGCACTCTACCGAGACATGCAGCGCATCATTATGCTTTCTTCCCTTAGACGTCAGATTGGCATCAGAGAAGCCAAGACCATTGTCTGCTGTAAGGCTGGCTACACATTCTTGAAACTGATCCGCAGAAGTTTCTTGAGGCACGTGCGCCGTCTTCAGAAATTTTATCAAGGCTTTGGCATAAGCCTCGGAGCAGAGCAATAGAGCCAACATAGAGATTTTTGAAGGGGTTTGCCCCAGCTGCTCTACGACATCATAGTCGCTCTTTTTAATTATCTTTAAAATCTCCTTCATCTCCTTTTGGGTGGTGTTGTACCCCAAAATTTGCCCTCGCATTTTTTCACAAAGAAATCTCAGCTTCAGGCGTTTCCTGATTTTTCAAACTGGCTCAAGAATCGGACAAACGGACTTTTCTCGTCAGTCAAACAAAAATTAGGGTTTCATTGATTTTTCAGGGCTCTGGATTTTCTCAAACAGTTGGCTTAGGGTTTTGGTTGATTTTGGCTCAATTTTGATCAGGCGAACGTTATTTGGCATTTAATCAGGAATTAAGGGTTTTATGGGCATATTCTCAGAAAGGTTAAAATTCCACAGCACTTTGCAAGTTATTCCGAGATTCGGTTTGAATTCGCATTGTTTTGATCAGTAAAAGAGACAGTTGGTTTGAATTCACATTAGTTAGTTTGAGCCAGTCAAAAGAAGTATGCAGTATTGGATTCACAATGTTTGTTGAAAATCAGTGAAGAGGGAATGCGCCTGTCTGGTTTGTTTCGGTTAACTGTTACTTTGTTTTGAATATTGGAAAAGCCAGGATTAACTGATCAATTACTAAGACATTGTTTTATTTAAATTATTTATTATTCTAAATTAAGTGATTGAAATTTATTTTTCAATTATTTTAATTCAAAGAGTTTTAAATAAATAAATAAACAATAAAGAGAGAAAACAGAATTAAACTGGATAATGGAAGCTTTTATTTATCTTTAAATTAACTGTACAATTGATGTTTGGAATTTAATTACAAACATTGGTTTTACATTAATTTAAATATTAAATAAAAAGAAAACTATCCTATTTTTTCTAATTCTTCAGTCTTCATTTAGTACCCCTCCATCCATTTTTATCTGCAAAAGAAGAAAAGTCAGTGACTGATAATTAATTAAAGACAGATAAAATTGCAATCATCATTAAGGGCCACTGATTGGGATCAGTTAACCCTCTCTGCAAATCACGGGATTTCTCCCGGTTCACAAAGAGGGAAGAATTTTATTCATTTAATCATGAATGCAAAATGTCAAAATGCATAAATTCAAAAGTCAAACTGCATAAACTCAATCTCAAACTCCAAGTTCAAACCAAACTGAAAATCCAAAAGTATCAAACTTACTGTCAAAAAAGTACAAAGTCTACTCAAGGCTGTCATGAAAAGATTTGGCAAAGATATGGAAAGTTCACAAAGTGTAGAAAGCTGTCAAAGAAAAGAGAAAATATGCAGAGAAAATCTTTTATGCAAGCTACATCATTTCCCAATGGCCCTTTCAGAAAGTACACAAGAAAAACATTTAAAATTCTTTAAAGTGTACTATAGAGAGAGAAAAAGAAGAGATAAGAATGCAGGTTTTAGGCTTTAGGCAGGCATAGGAAGAAAGATATAACACACAAGAACAAACACAGTTCAGCAAGCAAACCAACACAAAGAAATAGACGAAAAAACTGCTAAACAAGCCTCAAACCTGCTAAGCATTTAAAAAAAAAACCTGCATTGGCTCAGACCTGCTAAGGCCATCAACAAGAAACACACAAGCCTGTACCTTTAACCCTCAAACCTGCTGAGCCTCAAGAACTCAACCAAGTCCTAACCAGAAACCACAACCTGCACATACAAAAGGCCATACAAGCATAAAACCTGCTACATCAAAAAGCCTAAACATCAAAAAATCCTCCAAACCATCATAAACCTGCAAGCACACTTGCCTGAGACCACACAAGCAATAACCTGCTAGGCCTCAAGCCTAAAGGCCTAAAACCTGAAACACGAACTGCTAAACCATAACCTGCATTAACCATAACCTGCATATCCCAAGCCTGCTGAAGTCAAGCCTGAAAGGCATAAAACCTCAAGCAAAAACCTGCATAGGCAAGCTACACCACAACCCTGCCTGAAGCAAACTCACCCTGCCTGTCAAAAACCTGCTTAAACCATCACAACCTGCCTAATCCAAAAAGCCTTAACTTGTCAAAGATCTTACCAACAAGCCTAAAATCTGTAAGAAACCTCACAAAGCCTGTCCAACCTTGCAAAGAATTAAAAGTGGTGCAAACACAGGTTCGAGCATAAAAACCCTCAGGAAAGTGTCATCACAGGGCAACCGAAAAGAGCATATGAGCAAAGTAGGTGTTCATCATAATCAACAGAACTAGGGCAATTCAGGGACGAAGAAGAAAGATAACAAAAAGCTGTTAAAGGCAACTCAGTGTCCAAACCCACGAGCCCTCAGTAGAAAACATCATTGGGCAACAAATAAAACATTCCAAAGGCATCAATCTCAGAAGGCCATTCAAAGAAAAGCTCTAGGCAACAAGTCAGAAGAAGAGGAAAAGGCTAATCAAAACAACAAAACTGTTTCAACAAGCATACAACGAAAGCAACGGAGGCAAGGCAGTGAAAGAGAAAAAGAAAGAAATGAATATCGAAATAGAGTTTTCAGTTCAATCATCATAAAACCCTAGGAAAAAGAGGTAGTACAGAAATACCAGGGAACTCAAAGCGTAAGCATCAGCACCCTCCGCTCGTCAAGCCTCCTGAGCACTTCCTTTTTCTTCCTCCCCTCCGTCAAGGTAGTTTTCGTTTTCTCCTTTCCTTTCATACCTCACGTAAGACAAACCAAATGCATTAGTCAATAGAACACAAAATCGGATTCAACAAATCAAAGAATTTTAACATGCAAAAATCTAAAATGTTTAATAAGTTCGAAACATGCTGTTACCTTGCTTCACCGCTGCCTGAGCTAACGTGAGGGGGAGAAAGAGGTAGTGCTGGTGGATAGACGAAGGAGTTAGATTCAAGAACGATTGGAGAAAGACGAAGAAGAAAAGTACGAACGACGCACCGCTGTACAAACCCTAGAATTCGTTCCCAAATGAAAACGCCAAATGAAACCCTAAAAACGTTTTGAATCCAAACGGGCCTTGCCCGTTCTGCATGCCCAAAGCCCATTAAAATGTTTGCTTTTTTAACAAAACATTGCATTTAACACTAACTTCTCTCTTTTTTTTATAAACAATATTTTCTTTTTTCTTTTTATTTATTCTTTACAAAATCATATTAATAATAATACATAAAAAACACATTTTATTTAAAATATCTAACTTAAAATTTCTTTGCTATATACTTAATCCAATTAATTTAAAACACTTTTTTTGAATACATTTTGAAATATTAAACACATAAATAATAAAATACATTTTTTATCATATAATTAAAATTGAAAATACTTTTTTTATTCTTTTAATTAAAATATATCTTTGTACATAATAGATAAAATACATTTTTTCTAATATTAAATTCTTAAACACTTAATTAAAACACTTTTTGTATATAATAAGCAATGATACATTTTATACATAATTTAATTAGAACTTGAACATTCAATTAAAACACATTTCTTTTGTACATATTAAAAGAAATACAAGATCATTAAATAGACGTTTAATTTTTCTTTAGGTCAAAACAAATACCCTAATACACATTAATTTCACATTATCACACCTGTAAATAATCACATATACATATACATCTCACACTTACACAATGCAAATACATTCACATTGTCCTATACACATTTGTTTATCTTATATTTGTATATTCGTTATTTACATTTGATCGCAAATTCGATTTGGTTGTAACTTATTGGATACTATAAGTCTCATCCCCATTCATACACATGTACCCCCACTCCCGGATACTTATTTTGTAATAGCGTAGATTTTACATTTTCGCAATTTACCGCTTTCAATTATACCATGGTTAGACCTAGGGTTTGCATGTACATAAAATCAAACGCTAGATAACCTAACACAAGACAAATACATGAGATCAATACACAATCACACTTGCACCCCCTAGGGTAATCCCACATGTTGCCTTCCAAAATGGGCCATGCTTGCACGTCGAGTATCTTTGGCAAAACGAATTCAAAATGATCATAAGTCCCTCGATGACGCTTTCGAATGTTGCCTAAACGGAATGATCATAGTCCCTTCAAAGCAAATTGCCAAAGACACTTGGCACCATTGCATTCATGGTCCATACGATGACCCGCGCCCGTCCCGAATGAACTTCCTAAATGCAAGATTGTCCATCAAATTCAATGGTGGAACAAAATTGTTAAAAAGGTTTAAAACATAACAAAAACCTTTGAGTACAATAGGGTAGACAAAACTCTTAGTTACTTGAGATCAACTTGCAAAAACACTTGCCTTCTTTTCAAAAACCCCAATCCACAACACTTTCAAACCAACTCTCAAAAACATTTGAAACATCTTTTCGAAAAGATACACGCTTTTGTAAAACACTCAAACACGAGTCAAATACATTGGTCGCCTAAGACAAGGCATCTCTTTAAAAACATTTTTCAAACACACACACACACACCACAATTTCAAAGCGATCGAAAATCAAGGCAAGTGATCTAAAAACCAAGTAACTAAGAGCCCATGGATAACCATGGATGAAAAGGGTGCTAATACCTTCCCTTTTCATAATCTACCCCCCGAACCCACGAAATATCTCAAAAGGTTTTTGCTGTGCTTTTTCAACCTTTCCTTTAGGATAAAATAAAAAGTCGGTGGCGACTCTTGCTCAACCGCACAAGTGCGAATACAAACGCAAAACACTAGTCAGTTCTCCCACCGTATCACAGGTGGTCTCGGGGATAGCCAAAGCCTGAGCCCTCGTCCTGACGGGCGCTTCTTGGATCCCCTTACCTTTATCAGCAGTAACAGCAGAGGGTATAACTTTATGAGTAACAAACTCTTTAATAACCGGACTTCACACAGATATTTCGACAGGCACAGGAGAACTTGAGGGTCCGAAGACTGCCCGTGGAGGAGCAATATCCTGAGAGAAGATTCTTCCACTACGAGTTATATTACTTGTCCCTGCAATATTTCCTATGTCAGGAGTTTCTTCATCGGTATTTTCTTCAACTGATTCGATCTGTTTCACACCGTGATAGAAGATCTCTCCTCCATAATTCCACGGTATCGTCTTGTTGGACTTATATGGGATAGGCCCCGGCATGGTAATCTTCAGCGGTACAAACTTTGGATCAGGTGTAATCTTAACAGGCCTTTTGCAGGTCTTGGAAAGATTGTCGGAAATGGTGATTATAACAACATCATTGATTGGAGTAACATGAGTAACAGTAGCAATAGGAGTTTTCTGAAAGAGGATCTCTTGAGTATCCATCAAGCGTTGGATGTTTGACTTCAACAGCGGACAGTCGGATTGCAAGGTTAAACAAAAGTAATACTCTTTTTCACAGCCCGGGAAAATCCCGGCTTTCAACAGATTCATCTTGATCATTGGCAACGGAGTCATTAAGTCATCAACAGTAGTAACATGAAGATCTTCCACAATAGCATGGACATTATGACCATGTTTTGGCATATGAGCTGATATCACATTAGGTTTTTCGGAAGCATCAAACTCCACCTCCTTGGAATCTATCAAATCTTGGATCTTGTTTTTAAGGGCCCAACAGTTATTGGTGTCATGCCCTACACTGTCCGAATGGTATGCACATTTCGCATTGGAACGATAATAGGGAGAAGAGGTATTTGGGTTTTTTGGCGCTTCTTTCAAGTTGGTAAGGTTTAACTTTAACAGATGAGGGAGGACCTGAGCCGGTATCATATTGATCCGGGTGAATTGTCGTTGTGGCCTTTCTACCCTTTGCTGGTTAGCTCTAGGTTGACTGCTTCGAGGTTGGTCGGCTGAGGAGTTCTGGATCATCACAGCCCCCACCGCTGGTCGGCGCTCCATTCTTCCTTGATTTCTCTGGGTGTGAATAGTAGAAACTTCCTTCTTGGCTGGGAAGGTCTTCTTGATAGCAGTGGAAGCGGAGGAATCCTTCCGAATCTTACAACTCTTAATGCCAGCTTCGACCCTTTCACCGGTCAGAATTAATTCGGTGAACCCTGCAGATGAGCTCTCGATTAAGTGATTGAAGAATGGACCTGACAGGGTCCCCAAAAACATCTCAACCAGCTCTCTATCCGACAATGGTGGCTGCACCCTTCCAGCCAAATCTCACCACTTCTGGGCATATTCCTTAAAACCTTCATTAGAGGCCATACCCATACTCTGTAGTTGAGTACGAGTAGGCGTTAAATCTGCGTTATATTGGTATTGTCGGTAGAAAGCAACAGCTAAATCTTCCCAGTTATGAACATCAGATCTCTCAAGTTGATAGAACCAGTCCAATTGCGTGCCCAACAAACTATCTTGAAAAAAGTGGACCCACAGATCCTTATCAGAAGAGTGAGGTTGGATCTTTCTGACGTAGGACCGTAGATGCATCTTCGGACAGGACAAACCATAGTATTTGGAAAATGTAGGCACTTTGAACTTGGGAGGAATGACGATCCCAGCGACCAACCCTAGTTCTTCGAAATCTAGCCCAGGTACCCTTTGTACCTCCATGGCTTCTAGCCGGTCTTAAAGATTCTTATACTTATCATCCGCCGGAGGGTACTGCTGTTCGGAGTAATCTTCATCCTCTTCCTCTTCTTCCTCTTCAGCTTCAGACTCGGAAGGTACCGCAACTCCTTTTCCTTTACCAACCCCTTCGTCAGACGTCGAGGGGAAATCCAGAACTCTCCTAGCCTGATTCTCAAATCTTCTTCCCATAGTGGCCACACCAATTCTTTTCTTTTTCTTATTTTCCTTTTCCTTCTCTTTTTCTAACAGAGCTTTAAGGTCCTCTTGACCCTTTGCCAAGGTCATGAGGAGTTGCTAGAATTGCGAATTTTGTGCTTGCAGATCTTTAACCGTCTGCTCTAAATCCATCTTGCTGAAATAAACAACAGAAAGATAAGGAAACCTGGTGTGAAGACCTGTTTATTCATATGATGAATGATGTGTATTCATGTAATTCATTCAAGGATTCAGAAATTCAAATTTGTTGCAAACAAAAAGAACACACGTCATATTAAGAAGAAATCTGTTAGTACATAAATGCCCCATGGGCAAAATATTACAAAATTCTTAATGTAAAAAGACATTGCGCATCCTTTTTGGTGCGATGTAAGTGTTGAGATTCTGCTCTTCATGGAGTCGACGGGTAAGTTCCAAAACCTTCTTCTCACTGGCATAGAAGTTGGCTTCAAAAGTGTTCCGCTCTTCCTTGAGCTGTATCCAACTCTTTTGTAAATCTTCCAATGATGTGTGCATGTCTGGATGCAGGAGGGTGTATGGAACCTCTCCTTCCATAACAGGCTCTTTGATCATGGGGAGAATGTGGGGGTAAGGCATCGTAAGACTCTGGGCGCGGGTTCGTACCTACTTGAGGTAAGGCTCAAAGGGGATGGAATTCTTGTGTCCCAGTGTCTTACTATCCACTTTGTTGGGCATCCTCCAAGCTCGGATAAACCTTTGTCGAAGTCCTTGAGCGTCGTTGTTGAAGTCAAAAACTAAGTCAGGAATCAACATGTCATGAGGGTCGTCCCTTCGAGCATACCCAAATTTCCTCAGAGCTAAACAAGGGTTGTAGGTAATACCTCCTCTAATGCCAAGTAATGGGACATTAGGGAATTATCCGCAACGATAAATGATGATGACATTTTCTCTGGACCGAGAACACCAATGAACATTAGAATGTGTGAGGGTCATCAACCGTTGTGACCACCTTAAACCCTGCTCATTCTTCAAAACTGACTGGGGAAGGTGAGAAATAAACCACCTTGCTAGAAGAGGAGTACAACACATGAGAACACCTCTTTTCCTCATTGTTCGTGTGTGAAATGAGTGGAGGATATCCCCAAGCAATGTAGGCACATGATTCCAAGACATGAAAATCTTGACAGCATTCACATCTATAAGCTGATCAGGGTTTGGGAATAAGACCAACCCATAGATGAGAAGTGCTACAATCTCCTCAAAAGCTTGCAGATCTAGAGAATTCCAGCAGTCTTGTGCCTTCTCAAACAGAATCTTTGCCAAGAAACCCTTGACACCACTTCTGGTTTCCCAATGACCTTTGATATCAGATGGTTGTAAGTGTAATGCTTGAGCAACATCTTCAGGCTTTGGTTCTCTTTTCGTACTGTTGTAGGGTAGTTGAGGGAGAATAGGAATCCTCAGGAGTTGAGAAAATTCCTCCAAAGTAGGTACTAGTTGATAATCAGAGAATGTGAAACAGTGGTGTAAGGGGTCAAAGAACTGGAAGAGAACTTTTATCATGTCTTCTTCAATGATGGAGTTGACACGGCTGAGAAGTCTACCATGTCTTTCACTGAAGAGAGAATTCTTTGGAATCTTGGAAGTAAGCTCTTTGAGTTGAGGAGGGATCCTCACAAGGTTGACCTGAATAGTTTTTCTGCGGAGTGATTCCATGACCTACAAAACAGGAACAAAGATGAAGATCCAAACCCTTGAAATGGTTAGTAAATGCACATGATGCTTTATGATGTTCATGATGTATGCACAATTATATCTACAAACAAATCACACAAGATCCTAGTTTCAGGCTTGCATGGGGTTTCATAGGTAAGTACCCTCTTGAAGTTAGTTGGCTCAACTTGTCCTATAAATAGTAACCGGGTACTAAGGAGCTCAATATCACTGGATTATTTTTTGTGTTCATTGTTTCAGTTTAGCCACTTAACTGGCGACCGAAATATTCCAAGAAAACAACCCTCAATGAGTGTAGTATCGAGTATCTACCAACTTCGGACTGCACCAGAGCCGGTCATCTCACTACCCCTAAAAAAGGCCAAGATGGTCAAGTAAGGTTCTAAGAGTTCATTAGTGCTTCATGATATCACTCAGCGGCCCCGTATTCTCTTTGATTGACTCAAAGGCTACCGGTACCCACAAATATGTCGCACTAATATAGTTATTTCTTCAACCATGTCGGTATACCCCGCACAGTTTCCACAATGTATTGCTATTTACCTATGAATGTTTTCCCAAAATCCGGGTGGAGGATTCAAACCCAAACAAGAGAACCAAATGTAAAGCAATCAAAGCAAACAAGATAAGCATTTAAAGGTGATCTAAACCCTAAGGTTACTCCACTTTTAGATTATCCCCAGCAGAGTCGCCGGTTCTATGATACGGTGGGAGAACTGACTTAAGGTTTTGCGTTTGTGTTCGCAAATGTTTCAGTTTAGCAAGAGTCGCCACCGACTTTTTATTTTATCCTAAGGAAAGGTCAAAAAGCACAGGAAACACCTTTGAGATGTTTTCTTGGGTTCAGGGAGTAGATTATGAAAAGGGAAGGTGCAAGCACCCTTTTCATC
This sequence comes from Vicia faba, assembly GCA_948472305.1. Classification (NCBI taxonomy): domain Eukaryota; kingdom Viridiplantae; phylum Streptophyta; class Magnoliopsida; order Fabales; family Fabaceae; genus Vicia; species Vicia faba. The sequence goes on along the minus strand of OX451739.1, from coordinate 1,474,451,154 downwards.
CATGGTTATCCATGGGCTCTTAGTTACTTGTTTAGATCATTTACTTTTGCTTTTCAATTGTTTGAAATGGTGCTTTGTGTGTGGTTTTTGAAAAGGTTTTGAAAAGAGGCCATCGTTGTGGCAACCTTTGTAATGATTCTTGTTTGAATGTATACAAAGGTGTTTTTGTCTTTTGAAAAGATGTTTCAATGTTTTGAAAGTTTGATTTGGGAAATGTTTTTGAAATTGTGTTGTGAGGTGTGTTTGAAAATAGCAAGGATGTTTTGCAATCTTTTGATCAAGTAACTAAGAGTTATCTACCCTATTTTACTCAAAGATCTTTCCTATGTGTTTTTAACCCTTTTGACAGTTTTGTTTTACCATTGCATTTGGTAAACAACCTTGTATTAGGATGTTAAACGGGACAAGCGCGGGTCATCGTATAGACCATGATAGCAATTATGTTAAGTATTTTTGGAAAATTTTCCGAGGGACAAGATCACTTTGTATAGGCAACCAAGATAGCGTCATCGAGGGACTATGATCTTTTGTTTTGTTTTTGTTTTGCCAAAGTACTCAACATGCATAACATGGCCCATTTTTAAGGCAACAAGTGGATGTAACCCTAGGGGTGCAAGTGTGCATTGTGTTTGATTTTCATGCATTTTTGTCTTTGATTAGGTCAAGCTACTTGTTTGATTTTGGATTTTTTGCATACAAACCCTAATCTCTAACCATGGCATAATTGAAAGCATAAAGTGCGATAATTAAAAGTCTAAGCTATTACAATATGATTATGGGGAGAGGGATACAATTTTTGAATGGGGATTATTTGACAAGAAATTAAAACCCTAATTTACTATTACATCCAAATTGAATAATGGCATAAATAATAAATGGACAATATTTAAATAAACAAAATAAATAAATATACCAAATAATATGAATTATGCAAAAAGGTTTTTTTGTTTATTTATGTATGTAAAAAATATTTAAAGAAAGGAATAATAAAAAGGATTATTATTTTTTATTAAGGGTAAACCCTAATTTTTCTTTAAGAAAATAAATATATTAATTATATTATTTATATACAATATAAAATAATGTTTATACAAAAAAAATTAAATATATTTAGAAAAAGGTATTATTTTAAGTATAAATAATAATAATAAAAAAGTATAATTTTCATGTTTTTTTATTCTCAAGTATTTATTAAATAAAATAAAAGTGTGTATATATATATTAATTATATTAAATATTTATAAAAATAAAATAAAATATATACAAAAATAAAAACATATTTAGAATGATACTTTTTTTTGTGTGAATAAAATAAAGGATAAGATAAAAATATAATTTATATATTATTTTTAAGTTTTCAAAAAATAAAATAAAAGTATATAATCAATAAATTAATTTTATGTTAGAAAAAATGAAAATAAAATACAAAATAAATGTGAAAAATTTATAAAAATATTTTTGAGTATTTTTTATATTTGGAAATAATAAAATAAAATCAGAAATGAAAATAAAATACAAAAATATAAAATATAAAGAAATTGGGCCAGGGGGGTGCAAAAAGTAAAAAGGGGGGTGTCAATAGTGAGCCAGGACCAAGCCCAGCCCACCACTTCATCTTCAACCTCTGACTTTCAAAAAAACGCGCGCACCCTGTACAATTGCCAGATTCTGTATACGAGCTCTATTGCAAAAACACATAACATCAAAGTTGTAGAGCTTTTCAAGACAAATTCAACCATATAAAAAACTTGTCTTAACTCTCAAAGACCAGAGATAATTTCTCTGGCCCCAAATCCTAACCTAGTTTTTTCAGTATGTTCATGGATCAAATTCTCTTAGCATGCTTAATAAAAATGAAAACTGAGCATATGTACAGCTTCATGGAAATGAATACTACATTTCTTATTCACAAACCTAAGTCTAAATGTTCCTAAATAGAGAGATAGGAAGTTGATAAAAAACCTGTTTCAGCTGACTTTGTGTATGGCAATGTGGAGCTTTTCAACAAGGCTTGAGATGTCTGGGAGCTTGCTTGAACTTCACTTGACCTTCTCCAATGCCTAGCTTGCCTTGAATGCACTTGAACAAGCCTACAAAACTCAACCTGCACAAGCTAAAAATGAAAATGGCAAACCCTGTAGATGGAGTTATAGTTGGTGTTTAAGGTTTTGGATAGCTTGGATGGATTGAATGGAAGGTGTTTGAACAGGTTTGGGGCAAAACGCACGAGCAAATTGTGCTATGGAAGTCAAGTTGCAGATGCTGCCCTGTTTTGCCAATGGAAGGTGATTTCTTGCTATGGGATATTTGAAGGCTCAAGAAATCGTGTTTCTGGCTCAGAGGGGTGTGAGAAAGTTGTCTCAAATGCTTGCACAAGTTAGTTTTTGCTAAGGTTCAAGTTTTTGTGTTTTGGACAAATTTCTTGGTTATGAAGCAAAGTGTGGGAAGTGATGTGTAACAGGCCTGTACATGCTATCCATATGCTTGCACCCTCTGCTCTTGGCCCCTCAAATTTGTGGATTTGATTAGCTGCATAAGATCTGGACCAATGCTCAAAGATTGTGGTTTTACATAAAGCAAGATTATGGCAAAAATGGTAATGTACCTTTTTCTACTTAAGGATTAATTTTGTGTACAATGCCCTAATGACCAAAATAATGCCTTAGACCAATGGATTTGCATTAAATTATTGAGTGTGAAATGGTTTAGAGGTCTGTAATCTAGTGCAAAGCAAGCTGATTTGAATTTGCAACTTGTATGAACATGAACATGCCATGGATGAAAAGTGAGTTTTTGCCAACTTCAAGCCTTCGACTCTCCCTAACCACAAATGAGTTTGGAGAGTTCTTAGACATTTTGGAAAGCTTACAACATGATCTACAATCCATCTTTGAAATGAAACTTTATATTCCAAGTAGAACTATGTGAAAAATGGCCAAGAAGATAGGTCAAAATCCTGCCTAAACTAGGGCAAAATTTCACTAAGTTAAAAGTTTTAGGGACCCTTGTTCCAAAAATCATAACTTTAGATACAAGCTTCTTTTGAGAAAACTTTGTGAATCAATTTTGTAGACTTTATTGAGGACTACAACTTTCATGTTGGAAGTTTTGTTTGAATCCAAATGCATCATGGTGAAAATGTTGGGCAAAGTTAGGAAAAATTAAGAAAATTTCATAACTTAGAAACTTCTAAGTTATGAAAATTTTCAACTTTAAACCCTAATTTGCAAAAATGGGTTTCTTGATGAACAAGTTTCATGTTTTGACACATCTTGATGAAAAATGACCCTTGGCACTTGATTTTGACCAAAAAGTCAAAGTTTGACTTTTCAGTATACAGTCAAAATTTGATCAGTTGACTGAAAAATTCATCTGTCAATCAAATGCAATTGAGGTCTTTTGAACTTGTTGAATAGGTCAAGATGATACTATTGAGTCCTTGAGTCCATGGTTGAGCCTGATTTGCCATTGGCTAGGTCAAAAGTCAGAAATTGCCCTTGTACAGTCAAAACCCTAAAAATGACTATTTTGCCCTTTTGATGATCTGATCAAATTTCTTGTGGAGTTGTGATCCAAACTTGATAAAATGGTTCATATGAGTTTATAATGTTGATGTGGGTCAAAATTCATGAGGTTTGACTGTAAATTGGCCACAATTGACTTTTTCCCCAATACAGCTGATTTCTAGGTCAACTGTCCAATTGACTGGGTAAAAATTTGATTCAAGGTTTGAAACTTGGTATGGACAAACTTAGGAGTCCAACATGAAGTATGAAAGTCACTTTGAGCATTAGAAGTCCAAAAATCCCTGTGCAAACTCAAACCCTAATTTAGGTCAACAGTACAAGGAGATGTCTTGAGCAGTGCAAAACCTAGCTTGATCTTGAGTTCAAAGAGCCTTGTGATGAGAAATGTTGATAAAATGAGAGGGCAAATTTTGGGGTACAACAACGATCTTTTTAAATTTGTTGATCTATCAGCTCAACCTCTTGTTGCATCTGATTCTTTTGGTAAGCAAGGTTATAAGGCTCATGATCTAGATCCTCCTTCTCCCTTTGAGCTTGATCTAGGTCATCTTTTAGTTTCTCTATTTCCTCCACTGACATTAGAAGAGGATCTGGAACATCTGGTATGTATGTGGGATCAATATCAAATGGCAGTTTGATAATTCAGACTCTCTCCAAAATCCATTGAGTATAGGGTTCCCCTACTATGGCATTATTCCTTCCAAATTCAACACCTTTCTTGTGGAATCTACTCCAAGCTTGGACAATCTATGCAAGTAATTTGGGGTCGTTCTTACCCATATCATAAAGAACCAATGGTCGAATTTGTTCGTCGGAAGGTTTATCTTCCAAAGGGTACCAAATTTGATGTAAAGCCAAAGTGGGGTTATAGTTGATACATCCTCTTGTTTCAATCAGGGGAACATTTGGAAATTCACCATAATTATAGACAGTTTCTTCTATGTTCAACTTCCTAGCATACCACAAAATCAAATTAGCACTGAGAGCCCTTAACTTTTAGGACCATTCATTCCTTGTCAGATCTTTAACCATATAGCCCTCCTTGTAGAGGTGAGTAATGAGCCAAGAATAAAGCAGGGGAATGAAAAAGTTTATGACTTCTCTCCCTTTTTCATAACGGGTATGAAGGGAGTAATAAACATCGGTAAATAAAGTAGGAGTAGGATCTGCATTCAAAACTTTTACGGCTCGAAATACATTAATGGCTGAAACATCAATATAGTCCGTAATATTTGTAAATAAAACCAAACCAAAAATAAGTAATATCAAGAAATCCACACAAGCCTCCCATTCTTTCTTATCAGCAAAAGAAAGAGCCTTGGACTCTAAGTATTTCCTCTTAATACCTTGAACTTCAACATCTTTTTTGTAATTAAGTAGCAAGTCAGTGAAAGGTATCCCTAATTCCTTAGCCAAGTCTCGAACCTTGATAGTATATCCAATCCCTATGTAAGCCGCATCCTTGATTATGGAGAATCCCTAAATCCTATTGAATTCCTCTAAAGTAGGTGCCAACTGGAAGTTCTAGAAAGTGAAGCACCTTAGTGGAGGGTCATAGAACTGAGCTAGGGGAGTAACTATTTCCACTTGTACAATCATATTGTGAGCTCAATGATATCTCCGTAGCATCGAACAAACATATTCATAGCTCTTTCTGGCAGTTTCCCTCTGATCAATTTCATTTTCTTCATATCAGGCATAAGAGCACTAACACGGACAATTTGTTTCTTATTGGTATTCATCTTTAGGATACTCACCAAAAAACCTTGATTATTTTTTCTGAGAAATACTGTGAATAATACAAAACAAATACAAAAATAATGAATATTTTGAAATGCAATAATGTATGTATTCATGGTGATGTAACATGGTGGTGGGACTGTGAAAAGTATCCTTAGTACGTAGGTTCATAGTTTTGTCTTACGGATATTCTACTCCCCCCCCCCCCTCGTAAGGGTGGCTCCCTTAAGGGTATCATGGATGACACTAGAGGGAAAGGCACAAGGGCCTCCCTTAAGTGGAGCCTCTTTGTAGACTGAGGCTTTCGTCTCTTAGGTCATTCAAGGTCTCATCATGAAATTTTGTTTTAGAGTTATCCAACGAGTCATTGGCAAAATCCCGAAGTCCTACCCCCAAGAGAGTCCAACCCTCTAAAAGACATTCCTTGGAACTTAACTGACTCTAGGCGAAGTCGTCGCAAAAACTCATAGGGATGTTAAACCCCCTTGGCCAACTGAAAATCCTTTTTTCTAAGGTTTGATATTTTGAAATTTAAATCCCACCAATAATCATATGATAATGAATATGATATCAAAGCGATAAATAAATAGATAAACAATAAACCAATAAATAAACATGGATACAAAAATATATCAAAAATAGAAAGACCCCACAAAACCCTAGACCTAAGAATAAGGGATAAATCTAACCTTAAGGTAGTGTCCCCAGCAGAGTCGCCAGTTGTCGTAACTGGCAAAAAACATAATGAGTTGCCACCATTAATTTTCATCCTAAGGACAGGAAAATAACAGGTAACCCTAATTGTGTAGAGATTCTAAGTTCACGAGTTTGTTACACGAAGGAAAGGTCTTAGGCACCCTTCATCTCCCTTGTTCTCAAGGGGCTCCTTTTCTAGGTCGTAGGGTAAATTAGGAGTTTTCTATTTAACAATTAATTATTTCCATGAATTTAAGAAAATAATTTAGTTTTTTAGTTATGAACTCGCCTTGGTTTTAACCGCAAGCCTATGTATCTCCTTGCGAAGAATCATAGTCCAAATTCGTAGTTCGTATGTGTTTGGTTAGTTTTTTTTATGGATTGTGTAAGTGCTTTCGAATTATCCTTGAACCTTGTCTGGGATTAAAAATAGCATAGTCGTAAACGAAGTTCGCACTTAATTTAGAAAATATATCCACAATCCTTTTTGAAAATAATATTGGAATTGAAATTAAGTTAGCCAAAAAAATGTTAAGTTTGATTGGTAGATATCTTGAATGCATGATGAAGTTTGAAAAATAATAAGTTTGAATGATGAAAAATATTTGATGAATTGATAGAAAAAGGGTTAGTATTTAAAAAAAATAGTTGATAAATAATTATTTTCTTATTATTAGAAATATATTATATATTTTTAATAATAACCAAATATTTATTTACTAACATGAATATTTTATGATAAATTAAAAAAATATATTTTAATGCAAATGACAAAAAATGATATGAGAGAAAAATTGATAATTATATAATATAAATAAATTAAATAAATAAAAATAAATAAAATAATTTAATTATTTAAGTAAATACAGGGGGTGTATTTTGATTAAGCGTAGTAAAACAAGGGGGTGTGAATATCAAGGGCTTAAGCTCATAAATTAATTTAGAGCCTAAAGCGTAAAGGTGGTATGAAATATGTTAGTTATAATAAATAGGGTGTGTAGAAAGAAAGGGCTCAAGCCCAATCATGGTTTTGATCCAAAAGCGGCAGAGGGCATGGTTTCATGTTGAGGTAGTAATTGGAGGGGTGCTAATCAAATTGCGCTTAAGCCCAGATAATTTGTTTGATCTGTTGGACATGGTGTGGGTGAGTGCAGGTGTTATAATGCATCAACGAAGATCATGAGCATCCAATCTTGATCAAATGGCCTTTAGAGGTTAACTCTGGGGCATTAATCAAGAGTATGAAGAATGGAGGGTTGAGATTCGGTGTTGACTGAGGAAGTATGGTAATGACACACACAGAGGCGACAAAGAGAGTATATAAACAAGTCCTCTTCACATTTTGTCATTTTTTCTCTTCTTCCCTCTCTCTACCCAATCTCTCTCTCACCAAACAAAATTTTAGAGAGAGAGGCTCTAACCTCTCATTATAATTTCGGCGATCGAAAATTTCCTTGGCGGGCGGTGCTTCCATGCACCGTCTTGAGCCACCCTCCAACCACTATGCTAACCCAGTTCTCCAGTTGAACTTCAACCAGGAACTTCGTCCCAAACTCGGGTGCCCATAAACCCTAAGCAGCGCCATCACTGGCAGCCATTGAGGTCACCGTTCATGATGAATCTTCATTGAGAAATTCATCTCCTGCCTAGATCTCAACCCAAAACCCTATGAACCCTAATAAACCCTAGCTTCAAACCTTTAGAACCCTAGTCATTTAGGAAGAACCCTAAACCTTGTCCAATAACCCTAAACTCAAGTGGGATGAACCCTAACCCTAACAAGAACCCTAAACCTAAAAACCTAGAAAAATCCCCAAATTCCAAATTTCACAGAAGTACAACATCAAACAGAAATCAAGCAAAAATCATAGCAATAATTATGAGTCCTAAAGCTAATTTATTCTCGGCTTACCTCTCCTGAAGTGACACTTCTTGTATAATCCCTTTATTATTACTCCTTTCTCCTCTTCTAATTCCTTCCTTCTTTGCTTGTAGGCACTGGCGATGGATTTTAAGCTCAAAGGGGTTAGGGTTCTAATGATGAACCCTAATCCTTTTTTGGATTGAGAGATCTATTGAGTGGTGGGAAATATGCAACAACGAGGGATTCTCCAAGAGTTTCTTTTCTTTTTGTTCTTTTTTTTCTTCAATTAGATTAGGTCTCAATTTATAGGTTTATGAATTGTATAGATTAGGAATAGTTAGCCTGATTTGTAATTACTAACATATTGAATCAAATAGTTTTATGTTGATTAGAAATCAAAGATTTGATTTTAGTTAGATTTGATTTTAGTTAGATTTGATTTGATTATATTTTGTTGTAAAATAGGAATTGGGGTTTCTGTTTCTATTATGTATCTGGACAAATTATGTAATTGCATTCATAAATTTAATAAACAAAAGCAAACTTCTGATACGATTTGATTCACAAATATTTCTAGAATTGGGCTTTGGATGTCTTAGTGAAGAAGAAAATCCAAAGGGCGCAGCTTTACCCTAGGATTTCTAACCCTTTGTTGACTTAGTCAACAGAACTTGAATAATAAACAAATAATATAAATAATATAAATAATATATAATAATAATAATAATATCAATACCTCTTGTACGTTGACTCTAGTAAACCAGAATAAGTATATTAAAACCCAATAATCCTAATAATATATAAATAATAATAAGGGAAATAATAATACAAAGAATAATAATATTTTGATACACATTGTTGACTTTGGCCAATAATACTAAAACCAAAATAAAATTTAATGGGTTTCTTAAAACCTTGATGGACCAATTGACCTTATCTCATAATTTAGGGAACACACATCCCTTTTGATAAATAAACACCCCTCTCATATATTATCTAAATAAAATACAAAGTAAAAAGTAAAAATACTTAGCATGCATAATAATTTTCCTAACAAATGTAGTGGTGCAAAATTTAATATGAATGATGCCAAAAATAGAATGAAATGACTTTTAATACCTATACGGGTAAATTTGAGGTATGAGAGTTATCCTTATTTAATTACATCTACAATTGAGGGTGCGAGAATAAGAAGTTTTCGCACATTCAGATCAGAGGGTTATTAAATAATGGAAGACCCCAAAATTTAACCAAGAGATATGAAAAACATAAACTGTACAATAAACCAAAAAGTAAATAGGCAAGGATGACGTAGTTAACTCATCAACTCCTGAACATGGACATAAATGACCTAGATATGACGCGGATAACTCGTCAATACCTAAAACGTAATTGCAGATTTCGTGTATTTACCATAACTTAGGAGGTAAATAACACGAGTTTAAAAAATAAATAACTTATTGCTGCTTCGATACTAATGCAAAATGTTAAATCGTATTTATTACGTATTTACCACGACCTAGAGAGTAAATAACATAAGTTTAATAATGCATTGCTGTTTTGAGACTAACACAAAGACTTATATTGTAGATTTTCTCACATCCACGATAACCTAGGGAATGAATGATACTGCTTTTGAAATATATTACTAACGCTTTGATACTAACATAGTAAGTTATATCGCAGACTTGCGTATTTATTATGACCTAGAGGATAAATACCATAAGCTTGATAATTAATTGTTGCTTGAAGGCTAGCACAATGAATTATATCGCAAATTTTTGCATACCTACCACAACCTAGGGGATTGGTAACACGAGTATTGACTCTATTTACGCCAGGGGACTAATCTAATAGAGTCAGGTATGGTGACAAAATAGCTAAATCTTCGAGACTAACATAGTGAATTGTAATGCAGACTTATACATTTATCACAACCTAGGGGATAAATAATGCTGGTTTTGATGTTTGAAACTGAGTTTGATATTTGTGCATAGATGACTAAACCAAAGATATAAATCACCGATATATCGCTTAGTGAAGTTCCAATTCATTGGTCGTGTTTGTTCTCAACCGAGGTATTTGTCGCTAATGATGTAAATAATGCTAAGGTTTTCTGGTTTGCGTAGATGTCTTAGCTGATAATATGCCCCAAGATATCTCGTAGTATTCTTGGCCTAAGAAATTTTGAAAATTTAATGTAAAATGTATTTGTATGCCTAAATTGATATGATGTCCAATGATGATTTACATGTTTCCCAAAGGCGATGTTATTGATATGATACTAAAGAGTTTCGTATGTATATGCACCAAGTGTTTATGAATATTTTTTTAATAATTTTTTCCTTTTAAAACATTGGGTTTTCTAAGTCACCGACTTTCCAACGTTGCTCGTTGTTTCGTTGTAGTGTCCAACCAACCCTCTTCATCCAAGGCATACATCCTCTCTTTCTATTCCTTTGCGGAAGTTCACTTTTCAAGCCTATTCATTCACAGACATTCTCTTTCTCCCTCCCTTTCTATTCATTCTTCCTCCATGCAACATCTTGTCAGACAAGGCCAATGTATTGGCAAGAGTATAGAGCATCAGAAAGGGTTTGGTCATCAGCAAAATAGAATCCTATCTTATTTCCTCCTACTTCAAAATTTAGCATTCCTTCCTTAACATAAATGACCGTCCCCGCTGTGGCCATGAAAGGCCTTCCTAGAATGATAAGAACATGGGGATTCTCACTAGTATCCATTACTACAAAATTAATTGGGATGTAAAGATCCTCAACCTTGATAGAAATGTCCTCTAGAAGTCCTAAAATTTTTCTAACGTATCCATCAGCAAGTTGTAGACAGAGCCCAGAGGGTTTTAGTTCTTTGTTGAGTGCCAAAAAGTCGTGTTTTAGAAGTAGTTTCGTGGCACTTATCAATTCATTTGTATTATATTCTTTGAATAAATACCTCGATTTTTGTATAAATATGTATATTTAGTGTATAATCGATTTTTAGTGTAGTTGTGTATCGTTTTATAGTTTTCTATTCATTTTGTAGGCATTTATACGTATTTGGAGCATGGGCAGTAAAGTGTCGAAGACACGACTTCAAACGCGCGATTTTGAGCAATTCATCAACGAATAAGGCTAAAAAAAGTATGATAAAAATCATAAATTTGGTTGATATTTAGTCATTTCTAGGTAGGAAATTGAATAAGCTTTCCAACGCTTCTGACTGTGTGCAAATCGGAGTTACGATTCTCAAGTTATGGCAATAATATAAAGCTGATTGTTTCGGAACAACAACGAGCGCGCTAAGCCTGATCTGCGGGTTTTTAAAAGTGTATAAATAGAATTCTAAGCAAATTTTTAAGGGTTATGCTTTGGGTTATTTGTTCCCAAAGTCACCACCTTCATTTTTATTAGGTTAGAGCTTAAAAAATAACATTTTTGGCTTGTAATCGGATGATCTGGGGTCGGGAGCTTGAGTGATCATGATTGACACCGTGAAAGATTGGGTTTTCTCCTCATCTCTTCTCTTTGAAATCTTCTAGTTTTGGGGTTTATTTGTAAGTATGCTTTGTTTTATATGAATATTGATTACTCATGGTGTTGTAGATTCTTCATTTACAAATCATTATTGGTGATTGCTTGCTTTATTTGGATTTGAGTTACTATAGAGATATACTCCTTAGATTCAGATTTAGGATGAACAACTATTGGGTTTTAACTCTAGAGATAGATTAAGGCTTAATAATCATGTGAGTATTGATAGACTACGACACCAGATCTAGAGGGGGGTGAATAGATCCCCAAATAAAAATCACATTTCAAAATGGTTATTTAAAACTTAATCGAAAAACAATGTTGAGCGAAAGATTTTTGGCCTAGATCAATATAGTAGTGTAAACGAACCTAGTTATTGGAAACTCGGATATGCACGAGCCATATGGAATTAACATAATGATAAAATCAATAAATATAATAATAACTCAATCAATAGTTTAATATCAAACACAACGGTTTCTTATTTTCAATGAAATCATATTAAAAACATAACTTGACACTTTATCAAACATGTCGCGCGCAATCAAATTTTTAGAATTTTCTTTGAGCTTAGTTGATATGAAAAATCACTTACAATCAAAGTTTACAATCTAATTAACAAAGAAATTTAAACTTTAACAATCAAAGAAAAATTCTATACGAATTTATCAATCAAACAACACATTCAACAAATTGCACATAGAGAGTAAATGAGAGTAAGAGATATAACATTGCAATTTTCCTTCGAATTAAACAAGCTAACCAATTTGTCAAACACTTGGTGTATAATAAAAACTTTAGAATTTTCCTTTGTATTGTGTTGGTATTAAAAAACACTTATAATCAAAAGTGATTATACGCAACTTAACACACAATTTAAAACAAAAATAGTTTCGAAAAATTCCTACGCGTCTATAGATTAATCAATTCTATTTGACAAATTGATGTAATAAACTTAAAGCAAGTAAAACAATAAAAGAAAAGAGACACAAGGATTTGTCTACACAATTCCCCACTTTCGTCCTCGCATGTGGGTACGTTAGCGCCCAATTTCAATGGAATTGAGATATTTTCTTACTTTGTAAAAGTATGAATACAAGAGAAGTGTTCAAGAGCAACTATACAAAACATAACTGTTTGATGTCGATTGAACCCCTTCTCTTCTTTTGACCTTCAACAAGACCAAGACCAATAGATGCAACCTACTCTCCTCTTAAGTTACTTCCTTGAAAAATTTCAAACACTCCAAGGGATTTTTCACTCGAGTAAATCCGATTGCACACTATCAACACAAGATCAAAGATTCTATCATCAAATTCTTGCTACTTCCTTAAAAATATTTCAAACACTCTAAGTTTCCTTGAAAATGTTTCAAACACTCCGAGGGGTTTTATGCATGGACGATTCCTTCTCGCCCGGCCTTGCACGAAAACCTCCAATTCAACAAATGATTTTGGAGGAGAAACTCGGTGGTTTTTATCGGATGAAATCCCCTATAAATCTCAACCCTAACCAATTGGAAACCCACAATTCTTTGTCTAGATGGAACCCCAATAGAACATCATCACAATGTAATGTTGGTGTGTATGCATAGATTGAAATGTTGAAGAAGAAGAGGAAATGTAGGATAATTGTATGGTATCATCAAAGTTGGAATGATGCATGAATGATATATTTATAGTTGGACTCCTTTTAGGTAAAAGAGGGTAGTTTTAGAATGAAAAAAATAATGAAAACATGACCCACAAAAGAGTATGTGTCGACCTAAATGTTTTATGTGTCGACACATATAAAACAGTGGCTAAAAGCTTTAATAATGCAGTACATGTGCCGACACATAAATCGTATGTGTAGACACATATGCCTGTGTTTTAAAGAAGAAATGTTGAAAGCTTTAATAATGCAGTACATGTGTGTTAGCTGAAGATTTCGACATTTGATAAAAATATGAAAGTTGATGTGAGAAGGTCATGGTTTAAAAATAACATGAAATTGGACCTTATAAGGTTATTGTAAAACTTATTTTTATGATTCGATGTATCGAAAGGGCAACTTAAAATGAAAGGAATATTTCAAGATATATGAAATACTTCGACAGTCACGTTGGTTGATTTCAAAAGCTTCGAGCGGGAAGTTTAAATTTCAAACTAATGCATTTTTCCAGGAAGACGCGTGGAAGTGCCGGAATGTATGCATGTAAAAGGTGTTGAACATGGCGTAATCTCATAGAAAGACCGTTATGGTCGAATTAGTATAAATATGAGTCTTAGATGTTAGGATTCGGTGCGTTCACGTCTTTGTACAATATACTTAAATACTCAAAGTACCAGTGTTAGAGAAACGAGTTAGTGATACATGTACGTATGATGCACCATATTTACATCCGAAAGTTATTTACATTTAATGAAATTTCTTCATGTCATTTATATTCTATAAGATTTACAGTCTAGAATAGTTTTCTGTTTTATTGCTTTTATAAGAACACTTTATTTTGATATCAAAGTGATTCTCTTTGTTTAAAGAAGTTATCATCAAAACCTTTTTCCTAAAAACTAGAACACAATAGTCATGAGATCAATCTGATCGATCTTGCAAGTAACTGAATCTTTTTTAGAGATTTAGAAGATCAACGATTGTTTACCAAATTATAGGGTAAACAAATTGGCACGCCCAGTAGGACCCTGTGTCTAGTTTTCAGTTGTTATCTAACTTGTTTAGTTGCATGAAATTAAGAAGTGGAAAAATAGCCAATACCACAGATCCTAGAACAAAAAAGTAGAACAATAAGAGAATGGCTAACCCATCCGTTAGCAGTGCACAACAAGTTCCTCCCTCCACGAGAGGGAATACAAATGCTTCTAATACAATCGAAGCCACGATGACAAGTCAAGGGACTACGATTATCCTTCGACTACAAACGCTACAATCATACCCCCAAATACAAGTGCTTCAACCATATTGTCAAACACACAAAATGAACCTTTTGCAATGTCTATGGCTAGCCAAAATCCGCCTGTTTCCCCCAGACCTTTAGTAGGCATTGTCTCTAGAACCTATGTACCAGGATTCACAATCCCAACATAAGATCCAATATATGGCATGCCAACTACATTCATGACAGGACTTCAGAATAACAATCTAACATACACACGTCCTTTAACATCTGCCTTCTCACCATTACAAGGATCAGGTTCAGGGGTAAACCATATGGCACGAAACAATTCATAGCCAGGATATATGGCCAAATTGCCTCCTATTACCACAAATACGCAGGCAGTTTTATGGAAACAGATGGATGATAGTAACCAAAAAATGGTGGGAATACTCGCCCACCAAATGAGTACAATCTTTAACCCCCTAATCCAAAGCACCACACAGACGAATTTGTAGAATGCCCAAACAAACCAACAGATGGCAACGCAAATTGGGAGTGTGATCGGTGGATTTAGAACTAACTGTTTAATGCTGGTTCGCGAAATGTCGCGGAAGCAAGAGTCGCCACCGTCTTTTATTTTCTCCAACATGGACAGGACAAAAGCACAGCAAAATTCCTTATGAGATTGTTTCTCGGTTCGGGAGGTAGATTTATAGAAAGGGAAGGTGTTAGCACCCTTTCTATCCATGGTTATCCATGGGCTCTTAGATACTTGCTCTTATGTTTTCAAAAATGTTTGCTTTTCAAAATGTGAGTGGGTTTGAAAAAAGTTTCGTTGAAAGATTTCTAAATGACTCTTGTATCTGTCCTCAAGAGTGTTTGAAAAATTTGTTTTGAAAGCTTTTGAAAGTGTCAGTGTGAAAAGATTTTTGATTTGTTTTTGAAAAGAGAAAGTATCCATGAGTCATCTACCTACCCTAAGGAATTAGGCTGTGTAAATATCCTTAAGGTAGTGCCATCCCACCATTGAGAGGTAGGTAGCACCACCGTTGGAGGTGTTCGGGTCAATTCGATTGTAGGGACAGTGTGGTCACCGAAGCAACAGTAGGACACCTTAGAAGCTACCCTTATGTCCTAGATCCTTTTTAATTCGAGGCAACCGTTTCGAGGCAACTGTTTCGAGGCAACTGTTTCGAGGCAACTGGATCATAGACATAAGAGCGACCGCTAAAACGTCTTATACTTGACGACCACGTTTCGAAGGCAACGAGTGAGGCGTACCCTAGAAGTGGTGTGTGTATTTGTATGTTATTTTCAGTTAATATTTATCTTTGATCATGGCATTGTGAGCTACGCATTGTTTTTAATTACCATACATTCTTTCATGCAAGTTTAGCAGTTAGGAGTGCGGAAAATTAAAAGACGGAAAGATAAAAGCTACGCTATTACAAGGCGTGGGTCTATACATCGCCAAAATACAAAGACCAGTTTTTGATTAAAGACGCGGAAAGTAAAAAATGCGGTAAACCTAATTACTATTACATCCTTGAACAGTTACATAATAATCAAAAGAAAATAACGCGCGAAAAGAATAAATTGGAACGTCCGAGGGTTTTGACCCTTTGCTTGAAATTAAATTAAATTAGGTGTTTTTTATGTTTTTTGTATTTAATGAAAATAAGAAAAAAGAATTAAAGAAAACCCTAGTTCTAAATTATTTTAAATTATTAAAGAAAAAGGTCAAAATTAGGCTAATTAACTAAATTATTTAATTTACATGTTTATTTACAAAAATAATAGTAATTAATAATAATAAATAATGATGAAAATAATTAATTAAGAAAAAAGATAAAAATGTCAAAAAACCTAATTCTATGTATTTTTTATTTATTAAGAAAAGATTGAAATTTAAAACCTAAATTAAACTAAAGTTAATTGTTACTTATTTATTTACAAAAATAAATTAGTGAGGAAATTAATAAATAATTAAATATATTTGTATTTTTGATTTTTCTGTTTTTATTATGAAAAGAAAATTATTTTAGGTGAATTAAATAAAAATAATTAAAGCAAATAAAAGAATTAAAAAGAAAAGAAAATTAAATTTAAAATACAAACAAAGGGGGGTGTCTGGCCCATGTGGAGGTGTTTGTGGAATTCTGGCCCATTAGAACAAAGGCCTTGCTGACTTTTCAGGGATCATGTGCATGTTGGTTGACCCAGGCGTATGATAGACCTCATTCTGTGGCCACTGGATTGATCTCATGTCCACTTGGCAGGCCTAAGCGTGAGTATGTATGGTGAGCCTTTGAACGAACGCTGCACTAGAATATGTTAAAACAAAAATTATGAAATATGTGGGGGGACTTGGGAATCGAACCCAGGTCCCAGTGTTTGCAAGGCACGTCCTCCACCAACTGAGTTACCAAACGCTTTTGTTAAGTATATACACAATAAATATAATATATGAAAAAGGTCAATTATGCTGAAAACATTAAAAAGCGCGCTAAAGTTTGAATCTTCCAATCACGCTTGGACAGCTATTGTCTTCTTCATCTTTTGTACCTGCAACATGAAACAAGTAGCGGGGGTTTTAAACCCCCACAAACTGAAAGTCCTGAAAATAGCGATTACGTGCATAACTTATATAAATTGAGCGCGAATATCTTAATGAATCAGGCTTGTTGCAACGAGTTCATCCATACAGGTTTGGAAGTCCAATTTTACAGTATACATAAAGCCCTAATTTTCCAACCTTGAAACCCTAGATATCTTCCATGGTAGATTTTGATTTAGGCAATTTTAGCACAATTCAACTATACCAAAAGCTTCAGGGAGATGTCAGTAGTACAAATCAATGAGCAAAACATATGAATGATGCGTAGAAATTAAGTTTTGATTATGAAAATATTCGTTCAAACCATGACTATGTTTTACCGTTTCTTTGAGTATGAGAGCGTGTTCTTGGTTGCAATAGCTTCCTGGCAATGTCAGCAGCGTATTAGAAACGTTTTTAGGCCTTGAATTGCCCTGCAAGTATGAAATCAGTTTCCAAGTTTTTGTTGAAAAGTTGCAAATTGGTTATGGCGTATGAGCAGCTTTTTCGTGTATTCCTGAATGGGGTTAGGTCTTGCATATGTATGTGATGCAAATTAGGTCAAAATAGAGCCCATGAATCCATTGCAATAATGTTTCATATCTTTGATTTTCAATTATGTATTTCCAATCTTTTTTCATTGAAACCCTTGCCAATTATGGAAGATCTTCTATTTTTGCATGAGAAACGACTTGGCCAGCTTGCCCTGATATGATTTGCTTCACAAAAGATCCAAAAACATATCTTTTTTAATTTTCCTATAATTAAAATCAATTAAATGAATTAATATAAATATAAATTCAATTAATTAATTAAAAATAAGAAAATAAATTATTTTGAGCTCAATGGGTCGTGCATAGGCTTTGGGTAATGATTCAAGGAAGAATTTGAGGCCCATTAGCAAATTTGAAGTGTTTTAGGCAAAGTTGACTTTTGAAAGTTCCCAAAAATTTCCCAACTTCTCCAATGCATATCTTGCTCAATTTTGAAGCTATTAGCATGTTCTTGGACATTTTGGAAAGGTCTTGAAGTCCTCTAACCAATGCCTTTGGTCCCATGTCATTTTGATTTACCAATATCAAGTTATGGTCTTTGACTTAAAGTGCCTTTTTGTTGACTTTTGAAAATGACCTATAATGTTGAAATTGATAACTTTTTATGAGAGCATTTCTTGGACTTGGAGTGTGAAGATGAGTTGTAGTAAATGTCATCCTCTTAAAAATGAGCTTTGGATGGGATTTTTCTGATAAACCATGAAAAAGTTATGCCTTAGTCAATTTGCAGTTGACTTTTCAGCTGTCCAAAAATAGAAACTTTTGCATCTTGAGACTTTTTGAGCCATGCTTGTGGAATCATGATCAAGAATTGATCAAATGATGATTGTGGCTTCAAAATAAGATGTTGACCAAAAATTTTGACTTTTGACTGTCAAATGACCATTTTGCCCCTGCAGTTGACTGTGAAGCATTTAGGGTTTTTGACTGTGCAATTTGATGTTGTGAGTCTTGAACCTTGACATATGGATGCTTGACAATGTTTATAGGCATTTGGGACCAGATTGGACCCTTGGAAACCTCAATTTCTTTGCCAGAACCAAAACCCTAATTTTGACTGTGTTAGGAGGCAATTGGACTATGCAACCCTTGAGAGATTTTGAAGCTTGATCTTGCCAAATCTTGAAGAATATGGGAGGGCAAATTTTGGGGTACAACAGTTGCCCCTGT
The DNA here is from genome assembly GCA_948472305.1 of Vicia faba. Classification (NCBI taxonomy): domain Eukaryota; kingdom Viridiplantae; phylum Streptophyta; class Magnoliopsida; order Fabales; family Fabaceae; genus Vicia; species Vicia faba. The sequence continues at coordinate 1,474,432,602 of OX451739.1, read as the reverse complement.
TCAATCTTCTTAGACCTGAGGATGTAGATTGGCTGGCGTGCCTTTCGTAATCCGAAGGTGGAAGATGATTGAACACTAGAGTACCTAGAAATTTGCACTCACATAGTAGAGTATCAGCAGCGTGATGTAGGGAATGGGCTTGCAGATGCCATTTGGAGGAATGATGGATAGGGGGATGGGCTTATAGATGCCATCTTGAAGTGTGACAGAACTTTGTCGGGAATGGGCTTATAGACGCCATTTGGAGACTGTTGGTATGTCGATGGGCTTATAGATGCCATCTAGGTGTGGATCGCGTAAGAGATTCCTTAGCGAGAACTTGCGTACCTGAGAAAGAAAAATAATTACCTGGCCTGTTACAGGGGTTGATCTTCAAACTCTTTAGACGTGCCCTGGCTGGATACAGGAATCGAGTCCGGAAAATAGTCGTCAACAGATACACCCTGGCAGGATACAGGAATCGGATCTTCAAACTCTTCAGACGTGCCCTGGCAAGATACAGGAATCGAGTCTGGAATTAGTCGTCAACAGATACACCCTAGTAGGATACAGGAATCGGATCTTCAAACTCTTCAGACGTGCCCTGGCAAGATACAAGAATCGAGTCTGGAATTAGTCGTCAACAGATACACCCTGGCAAGATACAGGAATCGGATCTTCAAACTCTTCAGACGTGCCCTGGCAGGATACATGAATCGAGTCTGGAATTAGTCGTCAACAGATACACCCTGGCAAGATACAGGAATCGGATCTGGAATTAGTCGTCAACAGATACACCCTGGCAAGCTACAGGAATCGGGTCTGGAATTAGTAGTCAACAGATACACCCTGGCAAGATACAGGAATCAGATCTTCAAACTCTTCAGACGTGCCCTGGCAGGATACAGGAATCGAGTCTGGAATTAGTCGTCAACAGATACACCCTGGCAAGATACAGGAATCGGATCTTCAAACTCTTCAGACGTGCCCTGGAAAGATATAGGAATCGAGTCTGGAAAATAGTCGTCAACAGATACACCCTGGCAGGATACATGAATAAGATCTTCAAACTCTTCAGACGTGCCCTGGAAGGATACAGGAATCGAGTCTGGAACTAGTCGTCAACAGATACCCCCTGGCAAGATACAGGCATCGGATCTTCAAACTCTTCAGACGTGCCCTAGCAGGATACATGAATCGAGTCTGGAATTAGTCGTCAACAGATACACCCTGGCAAGATACAGGAATCGGATCTTCAAACTCTTCAGACGTGCCCTGGCAAGATACAGGAATCGAGTCTGGAAAATAGTCGTCAACAGATACACCCTGGCAAGATACAGGAATCGGATCTTCAAACTCTTCAGACGTGCCTTGGCAGGATACAGGAATCGAGTCCGGAAAATAGTCGTCAACAGATACACCCTGGCAAGATACAGGAATCGGATCTTCAATCTCTTCAGACGTGCCCTGGAAGGATACAGGAATCGAGTCTGGAAAATAATCGTCAACAAATACACCCTGGCAAGATACAGGAATCGGATCTTCAAACTCTTCAGACGTGCCCTGGCAGGATACAGGAATCGAGTCTGGAATTAGTCGTCAACAGATACACCCTGGCAAGATACAGGAATCGGATCTTCAAACTCTTCAGACGTGCTCTGGCAGGATAAAGGAATCGAGTCTGGAATATAGTCGTCAACAGATACACCCTGGCAAGATACAGGAATCGGATCTTCAAACTCTTCAGACGTGCCCTGGAAGGATACAGGAATCGAGTCTGGAAAATAGTCGTCAACAGATACACCCTGGCAAGATACAGGAATCGGATCTTCAAACTCTTCAGACGTGCCCTGGCAAGATACAGAAATCGAGTCTGGAAAATAGTCGTCAACAGATACACCCTGGCAGGATACAGGAATCGGATCTTCAAACTCTTCATACGTGCCCTGGCAGGATACAGGAATCGAGTCTGGAATTAGTCGTCAACAGATACACCCTGGCAAGATACAGGAATCGGATCTTTAAACTCTTCAGACGTGCCCTGGCAGGATATAGGAATCGAGTCTGGAATTAGTCATCAAGAGATACACCCTGGCAAGATACAGGAATTGAATCTTCAAACTCTTCAGACGTGCCCTGGCAGGATACAGGAATCGAGTCTGGAATTAGTCATCAACAGATAATCCCTGGCAAGATACACGAATCGGATCCTCAAACTCTTCAGACGTGCCCTGGCAGGATACAGGAATCGAGTCTTGAATTACTCGTCAACAGATACACCCTGGCAAGATACAGGAATCGGATCTTCAAACTCTTCAGACGTGCCCTGGCAGGATACAGGAATCGAGTTTGGAATTAGTCGTCAACAGATACACCCTGGCAAGATACAGGAATCAGATCTTCAAACTCTTCAGACGTGCCCTGGCAGGATACAGGAATCGAGTCTGGAAAATAGTCGTCAACAGATACACCCTAGCAAGATACAGGAATAGGATCATCAAACTCCTCAGACGTGCCCTGGCAAGATACAGGAATGGAGTCTGGAATTAGTCGTCAACAAATACACCCTGGAAAGATACAGGAATCAGATCTTCAAACTCTTCAGACGTGCCCTGGCAGGATACAGGAATCGAGTCTGGAATTAGTCATCAACAGATACACCCTGGCAAGATACAGGAATCGGATCTGGAATTAGTCGTCAACAGATACACCCTGGCAAGATACAGGAATCGGATCTTCAAACTCTTCAGACGTGCCCTAACAGGATACAGGAATCGAGTCTAGAATTAGTCATCAACAGATACACCCTGGCAAGATACAGGAATCGGATCTTCAAACTCTTCAGACGTGCCCTGGCAAGATACAGGAATCGAGTCTGGAAAATAGTCGTCAACAGATACACCCTGGCAGGATACAGGAATCGGTACTTCAAACTCTTCAGACGTGCCCTGGCAGGATACAGGAATCGAGTCTGGAATTAGTCGTCAACAGATACACCCTGGCAAGATACAGGCATCGGATCTTCAAACTCTTCAGACGTGCCCTAGCAGGATATAGGAATCGAGTCTGGAATTAGTCGTCAACAGATACACCCTGGCAAGATACAGGAATCAGATCTTCAAACTTTTCAGACGTGCCCTGGCAAGATATAGGAATCGAGTCTGGAAAATAGTCGTCAACAGATACACCCTGGCAAGATACAGGAATCGGATCTTCAAACTCTTCAGACGTGCCCTGGCAGGATACAGGAATCGAGTCCGGAAAATAGTCGTCAACAGATACACCCTGGCAAGATACAGGAATCGGATCTTCAAACTCTTCAGACGTACCCTGGCAGGATACAGGAATCGAGTCTAGAAAATAGTCGTCAACAGATACACCCTGGCAAGATACAGGAATCAGATCTTCAAACTCTTCAGACGTGCCCTGGCAGGATACAAGAATCGAGTCTGGAATATAGTCGTCAACAGATAAACCCTGGCAAGATACAGGAATCGGATCTTCAAACTCTTCAGACGTGCCCTGGCAGGATACAGGAATCGAGTCTAGAAAATAGTCGTCAACAGATACACCCTGGCAAGATACAGGAATCGGATCTTCAAACTCTTCAGACGTGCCCTGGCAAGATACAGGAATCGAGTCTGGAAAATAGTCGTCAACAGATACACCCTGGCAGGATACATGAATCGGATCTTCAAACTCTTCAGACGTGCCCTGGTAGGATACAGGAATCGAGTCTGGAATTAGTCGTCAACAGATACACCCTGGCAAGATACAGGAATCGGATCTTTAAACTCTTCAGACGTGCCCTGGCAGGATACTGGAATCGAGTCTGGAATTAGTCATCAAGAGATACACCCTTGCATGATACAGGAATCGAATCTTCAAACACTTCAGACGTGCCCTGGGAGGATACAGGAATCGAGTCTGGAATTAGTCGTCAACAGATACACCCTGGCAAGATACACGAATCGGATCCCCAAACTCTTCAGACGTGCCTTGGCAGGATACAGGAATCGAGTCTTGAATTAGTCGTCAACAGATACACCCTGGCAAGATACAGGAATCAGATCTTCAAACTCTTCAGACGTGCCCTGGAAGGATACAGGAATCGAGTCTGGAATTAGTCGTCAACAGATACACCCTGGCAAGATACAGGAATTGGATCTTCAAACTCTTCAGACGTGCCCTGGCAGGATACAGGAATCGAGTCTGGAAAATAGTCGTCAACAAATACACCCTGGCAAGATACAGGAATCGGATCTTCAAAATCTTCAGACGTGCCCTGGCAAGATACAAGAATCGAGTCTAGAATTAGTCGTCAACAGATACACCCTGGCAAGATACAGGAATCGAATCTTCAAACTCTTCAGACGTGCCCTGGCAGGATACAGGAATCGAGTCTGGAATTAGTCGTCAACAGATATACCCTGGCAAGATACAGGAATCGGATCTGGAATTAGTCGTCAATAGATACACCCTGGCAAGATACAGGAATCGGATCTGGAATTAGTCGTCAACAGATACACCCTGGCAAGATACAGGAATCGGATTCTCAAACTCTTCAGACGTGCCCTGGCAGGATACAGGAATCGAGTCTGGAATTAGTCGTCAACAGATACACCCTGGCAAGATAGATGAATTGGATCTTCAAACTCTTCAGACGTGCCCTGGCAAGATACAGGAATCGAGTCTGGAAAATAGTCGTCAACAGATACACCCTGGCAGGATACAGGAATCGGATCTTCAAACTCTTCAGACGTGCCCTGGCAGGATACAGGAATCAGATCTGGAATTAGTCGTCAACAGATACACCCTGGCAAGATACAGGAATCAGATCTTCAAACTCTTCAGACGTGCCCTGGCAGGATACAGGAATCGAGTCTGGAATTAGTCGTCAACAGATACACCCTGGAAAGATACAGGAATCGGATCTTCAAACTCTTCAGACGTGCCCTGGCAGGATACAGGAATCGAGTCTGGAATTAGTCGTCAACAGATACACCCTGGCAAGATACAGGCATCGGATCTTCAAACTCTTCAGACGTGCCCTAGCAGGATACAGGAATCGAGTCTGGAATTAGTCGTCGACAGATACACCCTGGAAAGATACAGGAATCGGATCTTCAAACTCTTCAGACGTGCCCTGGCAAGATACAGGAATCGAGTCTGGAAAATAGTCGTCAACAGATACACCCTGGCAAGATACAGGAATCGGATCTTCAAACTCTTCAGACGTGCCTTGGCAGGATATAGGAATCGAGTCCGGAAAATAGTCGTCAACAGATACACCCTGGCAAGATACCAGAATCGGATCTTCAATCTCTTCAGACGTGCCCTGGAAGGATACAGGAATCGAGTCTGGAAAATAGTCGTCAACAGATACACCCTGGCAAGATACAGGAATCGGATCTTCAAACTCTTCAGACGTGCCCTGGCAGGATACAGGAATCGAGTCTGGAATTAGTCGTCAACAGATACACCCTGGCAAGATACAGGAATCAGATCTTCAAACTCTTCAGACGTGCTCTGGCAGGATAAAGGAATCGAGTCTGGAATATAGTCGTCAACAGATACACCCTGGCAAGATACAAGAATCGGATCGTCAAACTCTTCAGACGTGCCCTGGAAGGATACAGGAATCGAGTCTTGAAAATAGTCGTCAACAGATACACCCTGGAAAGATACAGGAATCGGATCTTCAAACTCTTCAGACGTGCCCTGGCAAGATACAGAAATCGAGTCTGGAAAATAGTCGTCAACAGATACACCCTGGCAGGATACAGGAATCGGATCTTCAAACTCTTCAGACGTGCCCTGGCAGGATACAGGAATCGAGTCTGGAATTAGTCGTCAACAGATACACCCTGGCAAGATACAGGAATCGGATCTTTAAACTCTTCAGACGTGCCCTGGCAGGATATAGGAATCGAGTCTGGAATTAGTCATCAAGAGATACACCCTGGCAAGATACAGGAATTGAATCTTCAAACTCTTCAGACGTGCCCTGGCAGGATACAGGAATCGAGTCTGGAATTAGTCGTCAACGGATACACCCTGGCAAGATACAGGAATCGGATCTTCAAACTCTTCAGACGTGCCCTGGCAGGATACAGGAATCGAGTCTGAAAAATAGTCGTCAACAGATACACCCTAGCAAGATACAGGAATCGGATCTTCAAACTCTTCAGACGTGCCCTGGCAAGATACAGGAATCGAGTCTGGAATTAGTCGTCAACAGATACACCCTGGCAAGATACAGGAATCAGATCTTCAAACTCTTCAGACGTGCCCTGGCAGGATACAGGAATCGAGTCTGGAATTAGTCGTTAACAGATACACCCTGGCAAGATACAGGAATCGGATCTGGAATTAGTCGTCAAAAGATACACCCTGGCAAGATACAGGAATCGAGTCTTGAATTAGTCGTCAACAGATACACCCTGGCAAGATACAGGAATGGGATTTTCAAACTCTTCAGACGTGATCTGGCAGGATACAGGAATCAAGTCTGGAATTAGTCGTCAACGGATACACCCTGGCAAGATACAGGAATCGGATCTTCAAACTCTTCAGACGTGCCCTGGCAGGATACAGGAATCGAGTCTGGAAAATAGTCGTCAACAGATACACCCTGGCAAGATACAGGAATCGGATCTTCAAACTCTTCAGACGTGCCCTGGTAAGATACAGGAATCGAGTCTGGAATTAGTCGTCAACAGATACACCCTGGCAAGATACAGGAATCGGATCTTCAAACTCTTCAGTAGTGCCCTGGCAGGATACAGGAATCGAGTCTGGAATTAGTCGTTAACAGATACACCCTGGCAAGATACAGGAATCGGATCTGGAATTAGTCGTCAAAAGATACACCCTGGCAAGATACAGGAATCGGATCTGGAATTAGTCGTAAACAGATACACCTTGGCAAGATACAGGAATCGGATCTTCAAACTCTTCAGACGTGCCCTGGCAGGATACAGGAATCGAGTCTGGAATTAGTCGTCAACAGATACACCCTGGCAAGATACAGGAATCGGAACTTCAAACTCTTCAGACGTGCCCTGGCAAGATACAGGAATCGAGTCTGGAAAATAGTCGTCAACAGATACACCCTGGCAGGATACAGGAATCGGATCTTCAAACTCTTCAGACGTGCCCTGGCAGGATACAGGAATCGAGTCTGGAATTAGTCCTCAACAGATACACCCTGGCAAGATACAGGAATCGGATCTTCAAACTCTTCATACGTGCCCTAGCAGGATACAGGAATCGAGTCTGGAATTAGTCGTCAACAGATACACCATGGCAAGATACAGGAATCGGATTTTCAAACTCTTCAGACGTGCCCTGGCAAGATACAGGAATCCAGTCTGGAAAATAGTTGTCAACAGATACACCCTGGCAAGATACAGGAATCAGATCTTCAAACTCTTCAGACGTGCCCTGGCAGGATACAGGAATCGAGTCCGGAAAATAGTCGTCAACAGATACACCCTGGCAAGATACAGGAATCGGAACTTCAAACTCTTCAGACGTGCCCTGGCAAGATACAGGAATCGAGTCTGGAAAATAGTCGTCAACAGATACACCCTGGCAGGATACAGGAATCGGATCTTCAAACTCTTCAGACGTGCCCTGGCAGGATACAGGAATCGAGTCTGGAATTAGTCCTCAACAGATACACCCTGGCAAGATACAGGAATTGGATCTTCAAACTCTTCATACGTGCCCTAGCAGGATACAGGAATCGAGTCTGGAATTAGTCGTCAACAGATACACCATGGCAAGATACAGGAATCGGATTTTCAAACTCTTCAGACGTGCCCTGGCAAGATACAGGAATCCAGTCTGGAAAATAGTCGTCAACAGATACACCCTGGCAAGATACAGGAATCAGATCTTCAAACTCTTCAGACGTGCCCTGGCAGGATACAGGAATCGAGTCCGGAAAATAGTCGTCAACAGATACACCCTGGAAAGATACAGGAATCGGATCTTCAAACTCTTCAGACGTACCCTGGCAGGATACAAGAATCGAGTCTGGAAAATAGTCGTCAACAGATACACCCTGGCAAGATACAGGAATCGGATCTTCAAACTCTTCAGACATGCTCTGGCAGGATACAGGAATCGAGTCTGGCATTAGTCGTCAACAGATACACCCTGGCAAGATACAGGAATCGGATCTTCAAACTCTTCAGACGTGCCCTGGCAGGATACAGGAATCGAGTCTGGAATATAGTCGTCAACAGATACACCCTGGCAAGATACAGGAATCGGATCTTCAAACTCTTCAGACATGCCCTGGCAGGATCAGGAATCGAGTCTGGAAAATAGTCGTCAACAGATACACCCTGGCAAGATACAGGAATCGGATCTTCAAACTCTTCAGCCGTGCCCTGGCAAGATACAGCAATCGAGTCTGGAAAATAGTCGTCAACAGATACACCCTGGCAGGATACAAGAATCGGATCTTCAAACTCTTCAGACGTGCCCTGGCAGGATATAGGAATCGAGTCTGGAATTAGTCGTCAACAGATACACCCTGGCAAGATACAGGAATCAGATCTTTAAACTCTTCAGACGTTCCCTGGAAGGATACAGGAATTGAGTCTGGAATTAGTCATCAAGAGATACACCCTGGCAAGATACAGGAATCGAATCTTCAAACTCTTCTGACGTGCCCTGGCATGATACATGAATCGAGTCTGGAATTAGTCGTCAACAGATACACCCTGACAAGATACAGGAATCGGATCCTCAAACTCTTCAGACGTGCCCTGGCAGGATACAGGAATCGAGTCTTGAATTAGTCGTCAACAGATACACCCTGGCAAGATACAGGAATCGGATCTTTAAACTCTTCAGACGTACCCTGGCAGGATACAGGAATCGAGTCTTGAATTAGTCGTCAACAGATACACCCTGGCAAGATACAGGAATCAGATCTTCAAACTCTTCAGACGTGCCCTGGCAGGATATAGGAATCGATTCTAGAAAATAGTCGTCAACAGATACACCCTGGCAAGATACAGGAATCGGATCTTCAAACTCTTCAGACGTGCCCTGGCAGGATACAAGAATCGAGTCTGGAATAAGTCGTCAACAGATACACCCTGGCAAGATACAGGAATCGGATCTGGAAATAGTCGCTCACAGACATGCCCTGGCTAGATACAGGTATCAAATCTAGAATTGCGACAGTTGATAGTAATCATCTTTGCATTGACCTTTGTCCTGAAAAGACAAAACGTTAGTTGTATGCAATGTCATGATGTATGAAATTCGTGATGTTCTCAAAATAAATGAGAGTGTATGTTCATGATGCGTATGTGCATGCTATGATGTATGAAGATGTGACGTTTCTGAATGTATCTTCGTCTAGGAAGATAAATCCTTGACGGGTGCCGGGAAGTCAAATCCTGGGCTGATGTTTGAGGACTAGAGTTCCTTGTTTCCGCTGGGGATGATGATTGTAAGAACAAACCGGTAGGAGAAGGTGACTCCGTTGGGGAATAGACTTGCTGGAGAGATTACTCTATGGGGAATTACTCTATGGGGAGAGATACTTCGCTGAGATTTGATGATAACTCCGCTGGGGATACCATTGTTGAGCTCTGTTGGAAGATTTACTCCGCTGGGGAGTAGGAAGAACTTCGCCGAGGACGATCCTTCCGTGGTTATTGGCTGAGGATAACCCAGTTATATCCTGGTGGGGAAATAACCTTTGAATAAAAACCGGGGAGGCGCGTTCGTGCTCTGCAGAGGTAAGCTTCCAGAATCTACTGGGGATAATCTTCCTACTGGGGAGATTGATTCAACTCTCCTGGGGAGACTTTGGACTGCACTGGGGAAGTGGCTCCACTGGATGTCCGGTATACCGCCGGGGAACAATCTTAGATCAAGACTGCCGGGGATGCTTGCTTAGGAACACCTGTATACTCCGCTGGGGAACATTGAGATCTTCTGGGGATACCCAACTTCCTTAAGGCTGACAGTAGTCTAACTCTGCTTGGGAGAGAATTGTTGAATTGTCTTACTCGGCGGGGAGTGAAGGTATCTGGGTTACATTCTTCAGCTGAACCTACCTTGGTACCTTGGTGGACAGAGCAATTAGATTGCTTAAACAACTCATTATTGCCCCTGTTTCTGATGTTACCTGTAATTAATCCTTTGTTTTGCATGTAAATATTTATGAGTTAGCAATTAGTGTCAAATGCATATATCACAATTGAACATTGGACGTTCTTTACAAAACAAAACAGAAAAAGGAAAAACAATTGGCAATTGGTCTGAAAAGTGAATTTATATTGATTTTTGAATTTTCCTGTAAATAGGCGTTTATGTACAAGAGGCTGACGTCCTAGTAAGAGAACGCTGCCGAACAACAGAGTTTATACAATTTTGTGAAAAAGGAAAACAACACAGCTATGTGAAAAGAATAATCCCACTGGGTTCCAACTCTGCTATCGCCTTTATATCTTCGAGCGTCTCATCACTTGGCTGCTCAGTTGAAGATGAAGCTGATTGATCGATGCCGTCTGAACTTGATGTTGATACCGGATTCTGGATGCGAGGTGATCCAATGAGACATAGTATTACGCTTTAATCCCTAACTTTTTCCTGGACCGCCCTTTCGGGTTTTCAGTCCACCGGGATACCCATTTTTGCCCAAGCCGCCTTTTCAGGTTTTCGACTTGCCGGGTGTACAGATTTTTTTTGTTTCATCCCTTATTTTTTCCCGAACCCTTTTGGTTCGCCGGGAAGCCCTAATTTTTGCCTAGGTATGTCAACCTAGCGGGTCTTTTATCATGCGTAGTATCTTTTTACTATGTCTGCATTGGCGGGGTGAGGAAGGTCGTCACCATCCATGGTGGTTAGAATCATGGCTCCTCCTGAGAAGACATGTTTAACCACAAATGGCCCTTCATACGTAGGGGTCCATTTGCCCCTGGGGTCACTTTGAGGAAGAATGATGCGTTTGATTACCAGGTCCCCAACTTGATACTCTTGTGGTCTGACTTTCTTGTTAAATGCCCTGATCATCCGTTTTTGGCACGTCTGACCATGACAAATAGCAGTGAGCCTCTTTTCGTCAATTAGGTTTAATTGATCAAGTCGAGTCTGGATCCAGTCATCTTCGCTCAGATCTGCATCCTTCATTATCTGGAGAGAGGGTATCTGGACTTCAATCGGCAAGACTGCCTCCATGCCATAGACCAAGGAAAAGGGAGTTGCCCCGGTTGACGTCCGTGCTGAGGTACGGTACCCATGAAGAGCGAATGGTAGCATCTCGTGCCAATCTTTATAGGTCACTGTCATCTTCTGCACAATCTTTTTGATATTCTTATTAGCTGCCTCTACAGCCCCATTCATCTTCGGTCGGTAGGGGGAAGAGTTGTGGTGATGTATCTTGAATTGCTCGCAGAGCTCAATGATCATCTTGTTATTAGGATTGGTACCATTGTCCGTAATGATCCTTTCCGAGACGCCGTATCGACAGATCAGGTTATGTCGAATGAACCGTGCTACGACGTTCTTGGTTACAGTGGCATAGGAAGCTGCTTCAACCCACTTCGTAAAGTAATCAATCGCTACCAGGATGAAGCGATGCTCGTTGGATGCCGTAGGTCTGATCTCGCCGATCATATCAATGCCCCACATTGCAAAAGGCCAAGGTGCAGTCAAGACATTCAGAGGGACTGGAGGAACGTGCACCTTATCAGCATAAATCTGGCACTTATGACATGTTCGGGAATGTTGGTAACAATCGGCTTCCATTGTGGACCAAAAATATCCTACCCGAAGGATTTTCTTTGCCATGGTATGTCCACTGGAGTGTGTTCCAAATGTACCTTCATGTAGCTCTGCCATGATCTTTTCTGCTTCAGTCTTATCCACACAACGCAGTAAGGTTGAGTCATGGTTTCGCTTGTACAGAATGCCATTGCTGAGGAAGAACTTTGCAGCGAACCTTCTCAGAAACTTTTTGTCATTGATGGATGCACCTTCAGGGTATTCTTGAGCTTCCAGATACCTCTTCACCTCATGATACCAAGGTTTTTCAGTTACCTTTTCAGCCTCAAGATCACAACAATATGCAGGTTCGTCCAGTTTCCAGATAATGATTCGGGAAGCCTCATTGTCCCATTTGACTTTGAACATGGAAGACATCGTAGCTAACGCGTCCGCCAACTGATTCTCCTCTCTTGGGAAGTGTTCAAAAGTTATCTCTGTGAAATGGGGGATCAATGTCAACACACACTCTTTGTAAGGAATAAGGTTTGGGTGTTTCGTATCCCACTCGCCTTTGATCTGATTGATCACGAGAGCGGAATCTCCGAAGACACTCAGAAACTTAATCCTTAAGTCAATTGCAGCTTGAAGACCCATGATGCATGCCTCATACTCCGCCATGTTGTTGGTGCAGTTGAAACATAGCCGGACAGTAAGTGGAGTATGAGTGCCTTGAAGGGATATGATCACAGCGCCGATACCATTACCCAAAGCATTTGAAGCTCCGTCAAAGTGCATAGACCATCGGGATCCTTCCTCAGGTCCTTCATCCGGTCCAGGTGCTTCACAATCAGTCACTACCATGATGTTCTCGTCGGGAAACTCAAAGTTCATTGACTGGTAGTCATCCACTGCCTGGTGTGCCAAATGGTCTGCCAATACACTTCCTTTGATGGCTTTCTTAGTCGTGTACTGGATGTCGTATTCTGTCAAAATCATCTGCCATCTTGCTATTCTTCCAGACAGAGCAGGCTTTTCGAATATGTATTTTATTGGATTCATCTTTGATATTAACAGAGTAGTGTGAGTCAGCATATACTATCTCAGCCGGCGAGCAGCCCATACCAAAGCGCAACAAGTTTTCTCGAGCAGTGAGCATCGAGTCTCACAGTCGGTAAACTTTTTGCTAAGGTAATAAATGGCGTGCTCTTTTCGTCCAGACTCGTCATGCTGCCCCAGCACACACCCCATTAAGTTGTCAAGTACTGTCAGGTATAATATTAGAGGTCTCCCTTCAACCGGTGGCATAAGAATGGGTGGTTCTTGGAGATACTTTTTGATTCTGTCAAAAGCGGCCTGACATTCATCATTCCAACGTACTACTTGATCTTTCTTCAGCAGCTTGAAGATTGGTTCACAGGTAGCAGTTAGATGCGAGATGAACCGGGCAATGTAATTCAGACGTCCTAGAAAGCCTCTGACTTCTTTCTCTGTCTTGGGAACTGGCATCTCTTGTATGGCCTTCACCTTGGCAGGGTCCACTTGAATACCTTTATCGCTAACGATGAAGCCTAGCAACTTTCTAGATCTTACCCCAAAGGTGCACTTGTTTGGGTTCAACCTCAGCTTGTACAACTTCAGACGGTCAAACAATTTCTGCAGATGGTCGAGGTGTTCCTCCTCAGTTTGGGACCTTGCAATCATATCGTCGACATATACTTCTATCTCATGATGGATCATGTCATGAAATAAAGCAACCATGGTTCGTTGGTAGGTTGCCCCAACATTTTTCAGTCCAAAAGGCATGACCTTGTAACAGAAGGTGCCCCACTGAGTAACAAAGGTAGTCTTTTCCATGTCTTCAGGAGCCATCTTGATCTGATTATAACCTGAAAAGCCGTCCATGAAGGAGAACACCTTGTGCTGAGCAGTATTGTCAACCAGAACGTCGATGTGAGGCAGAGGGAAGTCGTCCTTGGGGCTCGCCCTGTTCAAATCCCTGTAATCAACACACATTCTGACCTTACCATCTTTCTTCGGTACCGAAACCACGTTGGCAACCCACTGAGGGTAAGAAGTCACTGCTAGAAACCCGGCATCGAATTGTTTCATAACCTCAGCTTTGATCTTCTCGGACATCTCTGGACACATACGGCGGACCTTTTGTTTAACCGGAGGGCATTCTTCCTTAGTAGGCAAGTGATGGACCACGATGTCGGTATCCAACTCAGGCATGTCTTCGTAAGACCAGGCAAAGATTTCCACATAATCATGCAACATCTGAACCAACCGTTGTTTTACGCTGAGCTCCAGATTGGCACCAATCTTAACTTCCTTCCTGTCTATCTTAGTACCCAGATTTACCGTTTCCACTGGCTCTTCATGTGGCTGAATGGCCCTCTCTTCCTGGAGTAACAACCTTGCAAGCTCACCAGGCACTTCGCAATCATCTTCACCTTCGTCTTCGGCTAAGTTGATCGGATTTTCGAAGTCATAACTGGCAGTAGCAGAGTCGTTACCAGTGAGATCCAGAGTGGATTGAAACCTGTATGAGTGAGTGTGTGTAAATATAGCTGTTTTGCAATATATAAAGAAAGAAAGAAAGGGAGCACAAGATTTGAAATGCGAAAAACGTACAATGCTTTTATTCATGATATATGGAAATGACAAGTAATAAGCCCTCACAAATGAAGCCAACGGTGCCCCGGGTAAGACACCGGGCCATAAAGTTTCAATTTATTGTTCATTACAAAATTAAAACAAAGGAATTCATTACTGGGTAACAAAAGTAACATGTATGTAGTCTTTTGCAGTCCAATTGTTCAGTCCACCGTCGGTCGTCGGGTAAATCCAGCTGTCAAACTCAGATTCTTCCACTTCGTCACCATCCCTGATAGCATTCACCCCATGGTTGGGCATGGGAGCTGTCACCACATTAGGCTTCTCGGGCGCCTCGAACTGGACTTCTTTGGCATCGATAACGTCCTGAACCTTATTTCTCAGGGCCCAGCAATCATCAGTAGAATGCCCCGGGCTATCAGAGTGATAAGCACAGCGGGCATTGGGATTGTACTTCGGAGAGGTTGTGTTCACCACCTTCGGAGCCTCTCTGACGGTTACCAAGTTGGTCGATAGCAGTTGCGGCAAGATCTGCGACAAGGTCATACTAAGCCGAGTATATTCTCTTCTGGGTCTCTCACCCCTTGGTTGGTTAGGTTGCCGAGGAGCGGCAGCAGGCTTTGCAATTACCACCGCGTTGACAGTTTGGCGGCGTTCTGGTTTGTTTTGCCTCCTGGGCCCATATACAGCACTGGCTTCCTTCTTGAAAGGCTTTTTCTCAGAACTTGAGGACGCACCTTTCTGTATCTTCCCTGATTTCAAACCAGCCTCTATCCTTTCCCCAGTCAGAATGAGGTCTGTAAACCCTGCAGACGAATTGCCAATGAGATGATTGAAGAACGGCCCGGATAGGGTCCCCAAGAACATGTCCACGAGTTCACGGTCGGTTAACGGTGGCTGCACCCTGCCAGCCAAGTCCCTCCACTTCTGCGCATACTCTTTAAAACCTTCTCCCGATCCTAGCGACATACCCTGGAGTTGGGTACGTGTAGGAGAGAGGTCGGCATTATACTGATACTGCTTGTAAAAAGCAGTAGCCAAATCCTCCCAGTTACGAACCTTGGTTCCATCCAGCTGATAGAACCATTCGAGATGAGTCCATGAAAGACTCTCCTGGAAGAAATGGATCCATAAGTTCTTGTCCACAGTATACGGCTGGATCTTCCGCACATAAGATCTGAGATGTAGCTTAGGGCAGGCCGCCCCATCATACTTCGCGAAAGATGGTGCTTTGAACTTGTGTGGGATCACCACACCAGAAGATAGACCCAGGTCTCCAAAATCCAACCCAGACACCTGTTGAATTTCCATGGCATTAAGGCGATCCTCTAACTGCTTGTACTTGTCTTCAGCTTGAGGGTACTGCTCCTCATTGAAATCGGTCTCGTTGTCAGAGACCACCGGACTAGGAATCCTTCCCCCTTGGGGACTGCCTTTCCCTACAGAAGAACCATCTTGATCAACCTCATTCTGTAGTGTGTTACCAAACCTCCGGCCAGTGTTGAATAGTACAGTTCTCTTCTTCTTCTTCTTGACCAGCAGAGCCTTCAATTCCTCTTGACCTTGGGCTAAACTCATGATCAGCTCTTGGAACAGGGCGTTCTGAGCCTGGAGGGCCTTGATGGATTGCTCAGTAGATGATTCAGGATTCATGATGAGATTGCTGAAATAAACAGCGAAGAAGATTAAACCACCTGTAAAAAAGAGTACCTGCTATGCACATGATGCATGATATGCTGTTTATGCAATGCATTCAAGGGTTCGAAAGTTCAAATTTGTTGTAGACAAAAAGGAACACACGTTATTATTAAGAAATAATTGTTCAGTACATCAAGGCCTCATGGGCAAACATTACAAAGTAAATCAATCCCAAAAGACACTGCACATCCTCTTTGGAGCGATGTAAGTGTTGAGACTCTTTTCCTCGTGCAGTAGGCGGGTGAGCTCCAAGACCTTCTTCTCACTAGCATGTAGACTGGCTTCAAGAGAATTCCGTTCTTCCTTAAGCTGGATCCAGCTCTTCTGCATTTCTTCCCAGGATGTAGGCATGTCAGGATGTTGAATGGTGTAGGAGACTTCTCCTTTCAACACTGGCTCCTTGATCACTGGGAGAACATGAGGATATGGCATCACTAATTTCTGGGAGCGGGCCCGTACCTACTTGAGATAAGGCTCCAACGGGATGGAGTTCCTGTGCCCCAGTGTCTTGCTGTCTACCTTGTTGGGCATCCTCCAAGCTCTGATAAATCTCTGGCGAAGTCCTTGTGCATCGCAGTCGAAGTCAAAAACTATGTCAGGAATTACCATGTCATGAGGGCCATCCCTCCGAGCATATCCAAACTGTCTCAAAGCCAAGCATGGGTTGTAAGTAATACCTCCTCTGATTCCAAGTAAAGGAACATTAGGAAACTCCCCGCAACGATCAATGATAGTGACGTCTTCTCTGGACCGAGAACACCAATGTATATCAGCATGTGTAAGAGTCATCAATCGTTGTGACCATCTCAAACCCCTCTCATTCTTCAAAACTGATTGTGGAAGGTGCGAAATAAACCACCTTCCCAAGAGAGGAGTGCAGCACATAATAACACCTATTTTTCTCATGGTTCGAGTGTAACATGAGTGAAGGATGTCCCCAAGCAACGTAGGTATAGGATTCCTGGACATGAAGATCTTGACAGCATTGATATCTATAAGCTGATCGGGATTCGGGAACAATGCCAACCCATAGACAAGGAGAGCCACAACTTCTTCAAAGGCTTGTAGGTCAAGGGAGTTCCAACATTCTTGGGCCTTCTCAAACAGAAACCTGGCCAAGAACCCTTTGATACCACTTCTAACTTCCCAATGTCCCTTGATGTCAGATGGTTGTAGGCGTAATGCTTTAGCAACCTCTTCAAGTTTGGGTTCCCTTTCCGTACCGTTGTAGGGTAGTTGACTAAGGATAGGGATCTTCAGAAGCTGGGAGAACTCTTCCAATGTAGGCACCAGTTGATAATACAGGAAAGTAAAACAGTGGTGCAGAGGGTCAAAGAACTGGAAGAGGACCTTTATCATATCTTCCTCAATGTTGGTGTTGACCAAGCTGATGAGTCTTCCATGTTTCTCACTGAAAGAAGAGCTCTCGGGAATCCTGGATATAAGTTCCTTAAGCTGAGGAAGGACCCTTACAAGGTTGATCTGAATTGTCTTTCTGCGGATAGTTTCCATATCCTACAAAATAAGAACAAAGATGAAGAGTCGAACCCCTGAAATGGTTAGTGGATGCATGTGATGCTGTATGATGTTATGATGCTATGATAAAAACACACCACAAATATCCACAAAAAGCAAACATGGTAAGGCACACAAGTCACACAAGACAGCCCTTAGAGTTCAGGCCAACATGGGGTCTAGGTATTACCCTCTTGAAGTTGGTGGGCTCAAAACCTGTCCTATCAGAAGTAACCGGGTTCTAAGGGTCTCAATATCATTGGATTGTTTTCTGTGTTCATCGTTTCGATTTAGCCACTGAACTGGCGATCGAAATATTCCAAGAAAACAACCCTCAACTGAGTGTAGTATCGAGTATCAACCAACTTCGGACTGCACCAAAGTCAGTTATCTCACTACCCTAAAGAGGCCAGGATGGTTCAATTAAGTTTCCTAAGGTCAGTTGATGCTTCACGACACCACGCGGCGGCCCCGTACTCTCCTTGACTTGACTCAAGGGTTACCGGTACTCACCAAAGTGCCACATCAACGTAGCAGACTGCTTCAACCGTGTCGGTATACCCCGCACAGTTCCCTCACAGTCTTGTTGCTACTTTCTAAGAAGGTATCCCCCAGATCCGGGTTAGGATCTATAGAACTCCCAAAATAGGCCCAATAATATTAAAGCACACAAATCAGACAATTGAAAACATGAGTATGAGCTATCCTAAGGTACACCTCACTTTAAAGTTCTCCCCAGCAGAGTCGCCAGTTCTGTGATCCGTGGATTTAGAACTGACTGTTTAACGCTGGTTCGCGAAATGTCGCGGAAGCAAGAGTCGCCACCGTCTTTTATTTTCTCCAACATGGACAGGACAAAAGCACAGCAAAATTCCTTATGAGATTGTTTCTCGGTTCGGGAGGTAGATTTATAGAAAGGGAAGGTGTTATCACCCTTTCTATCCATGGTTATCCATGGGCTCTTAGATACTTGCTCTTATGTTTTCAAAAATGTTTGCTTTTCAAAATGTGAGTGGGTTTGAAAAAAGTTTCATTGAAAGATTTCTGAATGACTCTTGTATCTGTCCTCAAGAGTGTTTGAAAAATTTGTTTTGAAAGCTTTTGAAAGTGTCAGTGTGAAAATATTTTTGATTTGTTTTTGAAAAGAGCAAGTATCCATGAGTCATCTACCTACCCTAAGGAATTAGGCTGTGTAAATGTCCTTAAGGTAGTGCCATCCCACCATTGAGAGGTAGGTAGCACCACCGTTGGAGGTGTTCGGGTCAATTCGATTGTAGGGACAGTGTGGTCACCGAAGCAACAGTAGGACACCTTAGAAGCTACCCTTATGTCCTAAATCCTTTTTAATCTGAGGCAACCATTTCGAGGCAACTGTTTCGAGGCAACTGGATCATGGACATAAGAGCGACCGCTAAAACGTCCTATACTTGACGACCACGTTTCGAAGGCAACGAGTGAGGCGTACCCTAGAAGTGGTGTGTGTATTTGTGTGTTGTTTTCAGTTAATATTTATCTTTGATCATGGCATTGTGAGCTACGCATTGTTTTTAATTACCATACATTCTTTCATGCAAGTTTAGCAGTTAGGAGTGTGGAAAATTAAAAGACGGAAAGATAAAAGCTACGCTATTACAAGGCGCGGGTCTATACATCGCCAAAATACAAAGACCCGTTTTTGATAAAAGATGCGGAAAGTAAAAAATGCGGTAAACCTAATTACTATTACATCCTTGAACAGTTACATAATAATCAAAAGAAAATAATGCGCGAAAAGAATAAATTGGAACGTCCGAGGGTTTTGACCCTTTGCTTGAAATTAAATTAAATTAGGTGTTTTTTATGTTTTTTGTATTTAATGAAAATAAGAAAAAAGAATTAAAGAAAACCCTAGTTCTAAATTATTTTAAATTATTAAAGAAAAAGGTCAAAATTAGGCTAATTAACTAAATTATTTAATTTACATGTTTATTTACAAAAATAATAGTAATTAATAATAATAAATAATGATGAAAATAATTAATTAAGAAAAAAGATAAAAATGTCAAAAAACCTAATTCTATGTATTTTTTATTTATTAAGAAAATATTGAAATTCAAAACCTAAATTAAACTAAAGTTAATTGTTACTTATTTATTTACAAAAATAAATTAGTGAGGAAATTAATAAATAATTAAATATATTTGTATTTTTGATTTTTCTGTTTTTATTATGAAAAGAAAATTATTTTAGGTGAATTAAATAAAAATAATTAAAGCAAATAAAAGAATTAAAAAGAAAAGAAAATTAAATTTAAAATACAAACAAAGGGGGGTGTCTGGCCCATGTGGAGGTGTTTGTGGAATTCTGGCCCATTAGAACAAAGGCCTTGCTGACTTTTCAGGGATCATGTACACGTTGGTTGACCCAGGCGTATGATAGACCTCATTCTGTGGCCACTGGATTGATCTCATGTCCACTT
The DNA here is from genome assembly GCA_948472305.1 of Vicia faba. Classification (NCBI taxonomy): domain Eukaryota; kingdom Viridiplantae; phylum Streptophyta; class Magnoliopsida; order Fabales; family Fabaceae; genus Vicia; species Vicia faba. Next base: position 1,474,412,594 of record OX451739.1, on the reverse strand, counting down.
GGCAGGCCTAAGCGTGAGTATGTACGGTGAGCCTTTGAACGAACGCTGCACTAGAATATGTTAAAACAAAAATTATGAAATATGTGGGGGGACCTGGGAATCGAACCCAGGTCCCAGTGTTTGCAAGGCACGTCCTCCACCAACTGAGCTACCAAACGCTTTTGTTAAGTATATACACAACAAATATAATATATGAAAAAGGTCAATTATGCTGAAAACATTAAAAAGCGCGCTAAAGTTTGAATCTTCCAATCACGCTTGGACAGCTATTGTCTTCTTCATCTTTTGTACCTGCAACATGAAACAAGTAGTGGGGGTTTTAAACCCCCACAAACTGAAAGTCCTGAAAATAGCGATTACGTGCACAACTTATATAAATTGAGTGCGAATATCTTAATGAATCAGGCTTGTTGCAACGAGTTCATCCATACAGGTTTGGAAGTCCAATTTTACAGTATACGCAAAGCCCTAATTTTCCAACCTTGAAACCCTAGATATCTTCCATGGTAGATTTTGATTTAGGCAATTTCAGCACAATTCAACTATACCAAAAGCTTCAGGGAGATGTCAATAGTACAAATCAATGAGCAAAACATATGAATGATGCGTAGAAATTAAGTTTTGATTATGAAAATATTCGTTCAAACCATGACTATGTTTTACCGTTTCTTTGAGTATGAGAGCATGTTCTTGGTTGCAATAGCTTCCTGGCAATGTCAGCAGCGTATTAGAAACGTTTTTAGGCCTTGAATTGCCCTGCAAGTATGAAATCAGTTTCCAAGTTTTTGTTGAAAAGTTGTAAATTGGTTATGGCGTATGAGCAGCTTTTTCGTGTATTCCTGAATGGGGTTAGGTCTTGCATATGTATGTGATGCAAATTAGGTCAAAATAGAGCCCATGAATCCATTACAATAATGTTTCATATCTTTGATTTTCAATTATGTATTTCCAATCTTTTTTCATTGAAACCCTTGCCAATTATGGAAGATCTTCCTTTTTTGCATGAGAAACGACTTGGCCAGCTTTCCCTGATATGATTTGCTTCACAAAAGATCCAAAAACATATCTTTTTTAATTTTCCTATAATTAAAATCAATTAAATGAATTAATATAAATATAAATTCAATTAATTAATTAAAAATAAGAAAATAAATTATTTTGAGATCAATGGGTCGTGCATAGGCTTTGGGTAATGATTCAAGGAAGAATTTGAGGCCCATTAGCAAATTTGAAGTGTTTTAGGCAAAGTTGACTTTTGAAAGTTCCCAAAAATTTCCCAACTTCTCCAATGCATATCTTGCTCAATTTTGAAGCTATGAGCATGTTCTTGGACATTTTGGAAAGGTATTGAAGTCCTCTAACCAATGCCTTTGGTACCATGTCATTTTGATTTACCAATCTCAAGTTATGGTCTTTGACTTAAAGTGCCTTTTTGTTGACTTTTGAAAATGACCTATAATGTTGAAATTGATAACTTTTTGTGAGAGCATTTCTTGGACTTGGAGTGTGAAGATGAGTTGTAGGAAATGTCATCCTCTTCAAAATGAGCTTTGGATGGGATTTTTATGATAAACCATGAAAAAGTTATGCCTTGGTCAATTTGCAGTTGACTTTTCAGCTGTCCAAAAATAGAAACTTTTGCATCTTGAGACTTTTTGAGCCATGCTTGTGGAATCATGATCAAGAATTGATCAAATGATGATTGTGGCTTCAAAAAAAGATGTTGACCAAAATTTTTGACTTTTGACTGTCAAATGACCATTTTGCCCCTGCAGTTGACTGTGAAGCATTTAGGGTTTTTGACTGTGCAATTTGATGTTGTGAGTCTTGAACCTTGACATATGGATGCTTGACAATGTTTATAGGCATTTGGGACTTGATTGGACCCTTGGAAACCTCAATTTCTTTGCCAGAACCAAAACCCTAATTTTGACTGTGTTAGGAGGCAATTGGACTGTGCAACCCTTGAGAGATTTTGAAGCTTGATCTTGCCAAATCTTGAAGAATATGGGAGGGAAAATTTTGGGGTACAACAATTGCCCCTGTTCAATCTTCTTAGACCTGAGGATGTAGATTGGCTGGCGTGCCTTTCGTAATCCGAAGGTGGAAGATGATTGAACACTAGAGTGCCCAGAAATTTGCACTCACATAGTAGAGTATCAACAGCGTGATGTAGGGAATGGGCTTGCAGATGCCATTTGGAGGAATGATGGATAGGGGGATGGGCTTATAGATGCCATCTTGAAGTGTGACAGAACTTTGCCGGGAATGGGTTTATAGACGCCATTTGGAGACTGTTGGTATGTGGATGGGCTTATAGATGCCATTTGGAGGAATGATGGATAGGGGGATGGGCTTATAGATGCCATCTGGAAGTGTGACAGAACTTTGTCGAGAATGGGCTTATAGACGCCATTTGGAGACTGTTGGTATGTGGATGGGCTTATAGATGCCATCTAGGTGTTGATCGCGTAAGAGATTCCTTAGCGAGAACTTGCGTACCTGAGAAAGAAAAATAATTACCTGGCCTGTTACAGGGGTTGATCTTCAAACTCTTTAGACGTGCCCTGGCTGGATACAGGAATCGAGTCCGGAAATAGTCGTCAACAGATACACCCTGGCAGGATACAGGAATCAGATCTTCAAACTCTTCAGACGTGCCCTGGCAAGATACAGGAATCGAGTCTTGAATTAGTCGTCAACAGATACACCCTGGCAGGATACAGGAATCGGATCTTCAAACTCTTCAGACGTGCCCTGGCAAGATACAGGAATCGAGTCTGGAATTAGTCGTCAACAGATACACCCTGGCAAGATACAGGAATCGGATCTTCAAACTCTTCAGACGTGCCCTGGCAGGATACAGGAATCGAGTCTGGAATTAGTCATCAACAGATACACCCTGGCAAGATACAGGAATCGGATCTGGAATTAGTCGTCAACAGATACACCCTGGCAAGATACAGGAATCGGATCTGGAATTAGTCGTCAACAGATACACCCTGGCAAGATACAGGAATCGGATCTTCAAACACTTCAGACGTGCCCTGGCAGGATATAGGAATCGAGTCTGGAATTAGTCGTCAACAGATACACCCTGGCAAGATACAGGAATCGGATCTTCAAACTCTTCAGACGTGCCCTGGCAAGATACAGGAATCGAGTCTGGAAAATAGTCGTCAACAGATACACCCTGGAAGGATACAGGAATCGGATCTTCAAACTCTTCAGACGTGCCCTGGCAGGATACAGGAATCGAGTCTGGAATTAGTCGTCAACAGATACACCCTGGCAAGATACAGGAATCGGATCTTCAAACTCTTCAGACGTGCCCTGGCAGGATACAGGAATCGAGTCTGGAATTAGTCGTCAACAGATACACCCTGGCAAGATACAGGAATCGGATCTTCAAACTCTTCAAATGTTAAGCCCAAATTCAGTGAGTCTATAGATGATTATCTTAATAGGTTCCGTCTGTTAAAGGCAAGGTGTTTCACACAAGTGCCTGAACACGAGTTGGTCAAAATGGCAGAAAGAGGATTGGACTTCTCTATCAGAAAGAAGTTAGATCCTCTGTATCTAAGAGACATGGCAAAACTGGCTGACAGGGTTCGACAAGTGGAGCGTTTGAAGATTGGAAAAGCAAGGGCTAACAAAAGCCATAGGAAAGAAAGAGTGGCTTATGTCGAAGCATGCTCAGATGAAAGAGATGTCGAAGATGACTCGTCAAAGGTCGAAGAGTACGCGATAGATCTTGCAGAATTAAAGCAAGGACCACCTTATCCTTGCAAAGGGTTAGCACCTGCGAACGGGAAGAATCTCGTCGAACCAGAAAGGAATGAAAAAATCCCAAAGAAAGCCTATACCTTCGAAATCACCAAGTGTGATGAAATATTTGACTTATTAGTAAAAGATGGCTAGATGATAGTGCCCCCTGGCGCTAAAATTCCTCTATTAGAATAACTGAAGAAAAGGGGTTTTTGTAAATATCATAAATTTTTTAGGCCATAAAACCTCACAATGCTATCTTTTCAGGGATTTGATACAGAGTGAAACCAAGGAAGGAAGGTTGAAGTTTGGAGAGAAGCCTAAGATGAAGGTCGACACAGATCCTCTTTAGGTTGCTGAGACAAATTTTGCAGAACCTGTAGATATCAACATGGTGGACACTGTGGAAATCGAAGAAAGTCAACTCGACAAAGTATCTGAAAATGCTCGTGGGTTGGAGACTGCTGAGGATCTCATAGGCCAGTTCAAAGGGAATGCTACTGATGGAAATACCAAAACTGCTGGCGAACCTAAGATTAATGAGGGTCTTAGAGCCAAATTTGAAGAACTGGAAATTGCTGAAGGTCCCAAGTTTGAAGTTAACAAAACTGGGGGCAGGGTCAAAGTTGCTGTCAAATCTAAGACTACTGAGGGTCTTAGAGTCAGATTCGAAGAGCTGGAGAACGCTAAAGGTCCCATGTTCGAAGTAAACATGGTGAATCTGAACCAGCTATCCCTAGAGATGGCAGAGATTGAAAGACGTTTGAAGATGGAGGATGACAAGATGCGAACTAGGAACCAGAAAGTAAGCCTGGTGGAATAGCTTTTTCATTTCCATACGAAGAATCCTGGAGGACTAGTGTGTCCAAGGTGCAGTGCAAAGAATGATCGAAGCGCTGTAATGGCATACCAGAAAGTGTACCAAGAGAGGGCTGGAAACAACTGGAGGAATGCTAGAGAATTGCTGCCATACCCAAAAATGGGAGAAAGATTGATGGGATTTTTAGTTAGGTGTCATAATACAAGATCAGAAGTTATAATGTGCCCATGGTGCAGTGCTGTTTATGATAGGAAAGTAGTAGAAGCATTTGAAAGAATTCCGTATATACAATACTGGAACAATAAAAGGAGTAGCAGGGGCAGGTATGTAACCAATGCGAAAGGAATTCCAAAAAGGGCAGATAGCCCACACCCCATAGTGAATCGACAATTCACCTTCAAGCCACCATCAAAAATCCCAATAGACAAATGGATGGAGTCTAGTCAAAGCAAGGGGAAATGAAAAGGCAAAGGAAAATGGAAGAATTTCGAAGAAGGTGGCAGATCCGCATGGGCATATCGAAGATAATTCCAATCAACAAAGAAACAAGCCTATGTTTCTGAGAACTAAAAAGGGAAAAACCCAATGACAAATACCCAGTGGCGAAGGTACCAAAGGACTAAGAAGGCTCAAAGGGAATTCACGAGCAACGAAGTAGGGGAATCCGGTACGAATCAAACTTCGTCTGCTGCACTTGTCAAAGAGAAGCCACCGGCATAAAGGAGGATTTTTTTCCCCAGAAAGACTGAGGTATCCTTCGAAAGGGCTCCATAGGAACCAACTAACATAGAGCCAAGCAACAATGAGGACATGCTTACTGACAACTTCGACTCAGATGGGGAGTCCTCTCTAAATACCGTCTGCAATGTGGTTTCTGTACTACCACATGAATATGATCAAGTAACAGAGGTAGAAGATTATGAAGAAGCAGATGAATTAAAAATGGAAAATCACAAACTTGTGTGCTATTATGTTATGAATAGTGGAGCAGTTGAAGAACAGAACGCGTTCTTTGAAAAACCATACCAAGGTATGAAGAACCATCTGAAGCCTCTCTTTCTAAGGGGAAAAGTAGAACAAGTGGGAATCAACAAAGTAATGATAGATGGGGGTGATGTTGTCCACCTCATGCCTCAATTCTTGATGAAGAGGATAGGTATGTATGACACAGATATAAAACCTCATAATATGGTATTGTCTAATTATGAAGGAAAAATTGCCCATACACTTGGCGTAGTTCAAGTTGATCTCACTGTAGGAACCATCACCAAACCAACTATGTTCATGGTTATAGAAGCCAAGACAAACTACAATTTACTCTTGGTCCGTGAATGGATTCATGGGATAGGTGCAGTTCCCTCTTCAATGCACCAGTGCGTGGAAATTTGGAGAGAAGATGTAATTGTGGAAAATATTAAAGCAAACCAAAGCTATTATATGGCAGAGGTTAACCAGATTGATCGAAAGAATTTTGATCGAAACTTGGCCAACATAGGGCCTTGCAGTGCTACAGATGGCGCATATGCGCCAAATAATAATGCTATGTACTTTCTGACCCTACATCCAAGGAATGGATTTTGCTTGGATAAAGAGACTTTAAGGCAGGAATATGATGTACCTATACTTCCAGAGATACGGCTAACAGGCTGGGATGACGAAGACAGTGACCATGTATGAATCTTCCTTCTTCGAAAATATTTCAGCCTATTTGGCTGAAAACAGACTAAAAACGGCTTTAGAAACCGAAGTAAAGATTACGGCTATAAAGGCCAAGGATGAAACAAATCGTGCAAAAGGACCTGGGATTTTCTTCAAGCCAACACCCCCTGACGAAGAGAAGCCCATCAAAGAAAAAGACCAAAGGCTAGACGTAATATATGATGATGGACCTTTGGGATTCGAGAAGGATCCAGTAGCGTCGAACGCAAAGATGCTAGCGTAGGACCCTCTTGAAGAAGTGGATTTGGGAGATGGGACTGTAAGAAGACCCACACATGTCAGTTTGAAGCTTAGTCCAGGAGTGAAAGCAGAAGTGGTCTAGTTGCTTAAGGAGTACAAAGATTGTTTTGCTCGGGATTACGATGAAATGCCGGGTTTAAGCAGGGACCTGGTCGAACTGAGGATGCCCATAAAAGATGGTAAAAAACCCATCAAACAGACACCAATAAGATTTGCACCAGATATCCTCTCAAAGATAAAGGAAGAAGTCGAAAGAATCTTGCACTTCAAATTCATCCGGACCACAAGGTATGTCAAATGGATTGAAAATATAGTACCAGTAACTAAGAAAAATGGATCTCTTAGAGTATGCATAGATTTTCGTGATTTAAATTCTGCAACTCCTAAAGATGAATATCCAATGTTGGTGGCTAAAATGTTAGTAGATTCTGCTGCTGGTTTTGAATATCTTAGTATGCTTGATGGGTATTCAGGATACAATCAGATTTTTATTGTAGAAGAAGATGTGCCAAAGACAGCATTTCGATGCCCTGGGGAAATAGGCACCTATGAATGGGTGGTTATGCCATTTGGTTTAAAAAATGCTGGGGAAACTTATCAAAGAGCCATGAACTCTATATTTCATGATTTCATAGAAACTTTTGTGCAGGTCTATATTGATGATATAGTAGTGAAATATATATCAGGATCTAGCCACCTTGATCACCTTCGCCAGTCATTTGAAAGGATGAGAAAATATGGCCTGGAGATGAATCCCCTTAAATGTGCATTCTTTGTGCAGGCTGGTGACTTTCTTAGTTTTGTGGTCCATAATAAAGGCATATAAATCAACCAAAACAAAACAAAGGCAATAATGGAAGCGAAAGCGCCATCAACAAAGAAAGAGTTGAAATCACTACTGGGAAAGATAAACTTCTTGCGAAGATTTATATCAAACTTAAGTGGTCGAACTCAAGCCTTTTCTCCACTCTTGCAGATGAAGCAAGGAGACTTTGCATGGAACGAAGAACATCAAGAGGCGTTCAAGAAAATCAAACAATACTTGATGCATCCACCTATTCTAACGCCTCCTCAAAGAGACAAGTGCATGAGGTTATACATATTTGCGTCAGATAAAACTATAGGAAGCATGCTGGCTCAAGAGGATGAAAATGGCATCAAAATTAAGTAGAGTACTGAATGATGCATAGATTAGATATATTTAAATAGAAAAATTATGTCTTTGCTTGTACTTCTCATGTACCAAGTTAAAATATTATATAAAGCCAGTTGACGTTTATGTTTCCTCATATTTTGATGTTATTAAGCATATGTTGTCGAAACCAATTCTACATAGTCGAATTGGTAAGTGGGATTTGGCCCTAATATATTACTTGTTGTACCCCAAAATTTGCCCTCCCATATTTCTCAAAACATTTCAAGAAAGATCCTCAAATTGCTCAAGGAAGTTCAAGGGTTGATCATACAAACTCTCTCCTAAGGCAGTCTACCTCAAATTAGGGTTTCATGTTGCATCAAGATATTTGAGTCCAAAGGATCCCAAATGCTCATAATTGTCCTAATATGTTCTCAAGATCATCCATGTCAAGTTTCAAGCCTTGCAGAGGAAAGTTGCTCAATCAATTGCTCAAAGGCCTGAAAATCGACTGTGCTAGGGCAAAAGTTAACTGTGGCCCACATACAGTCAAACCTCAAGATTTTTGGTCAACATCCTCATTTTGAAGTATTATTCATCATTTGATCAAGGGTTGATCATGATTCCTCAAGGATTGCTCACAATTCATAAAGAACCAAAAGTTGCTAAATTAGGGTTTTGTAGGAAAAGTCAACTCAACTTTGACCAAGCATAACTTTATCATACTTTATGAGAAATTACCCATCAAAATCTAATTTTGAATAGGATGAAATTCCATATAATTCATATTCATCTCCCAAGTTCAAAATATGCACTCACAAGAAGTTATGAATTTGGACATTATAGGTCATTTTGAAAAGTCAACAAAAACACCTTTTTTGTCAAAGCTTCATACATGAACATGGAAGACTCAATTGAGATGATGCCAAAAGGGTTGCTTAGAGGACATATTGAGATTTCTAAAAAGTCCAAGAACACCTTCAAAGAGTCAAAATTGAGGAAGTTATGCATTGGTGGAGTTGACCCTTTTTGCAAAATTGCCAAAAGTCAACTTTGCCTCAAATTGCAATTTTTGCTAAATGGGCCTAATCTTTTGCATTTGTTTTGAGTTGGTAGCATGATCCACGAGCCCTAGCTCTTCCCGTTTGTCTTTATCTTATTTTTTCTATTTATTTTTATTTTTATTTGAATTAAATCAAATTAAGTCAAAACAAATCATGAAAAAATCCAAATCATTGAAACCTCAAGATCTTGTGCATGTTTCAGGTTCTATATACAGCTAGCGAGTGAATCAAATCGTGCAAGGCCTTTGTGTACATGAAAATATTGTTTTTGGCCTATTTTTGGAAAGATTTTCAAGTGAATCAAATCAAAATCAAAAGCCATAATGGATAAAGATTGAGAGCATAATTTCAAGCCTAATCCAATCCTTGGTATATAGTGAACATTTGCAGACCTAAAACACAGGCTTTAGAGGTGCACGACAGAAGAACAAAACTTGAAAAATTCACCAAAAAGTGCTGACTTGATTTCACACTTCCAGGCGTTTACAAGGCTTCCTAACCATCCCATTCACTTCCTGGGAGTGCAAGGAACCTATACCAATCAAGAATAAGGATTTTCCTACGCTAAAACCCAATATAAGTGTTTCACGACTTTGGCTTTTTCTTGAAATTGAAACACATGATTTTGGCATCTACAACATGAATCGTTCACATATTCTTGTTCCTCGGAGCATCTGCAAGTTATCTATAACAATTAATTGCATTTTTATGGGCTATATCAGAATTCACCATTGCTAGGGTTCTTGGTCCCGTTTTAGGTTTTTTTATGCAGGCAAAATTGACCCACAAGAAGGGCACCATCATGCTCAGCAGGCCAAGGCGGTTTGATTCATGGCCTTAGACTCCATTTATCATGCCCATGTGAGATTTTGAAACAAGCAAGGGTTGTAGCTACGGACATATGTCCATAGGTAAAAGTCTGTGACTTTTACCAACGGAGAGGGGAAGAAGACAACCTGCGTGGCAAGCCCTGATTGCCCCATTTGAAATTTCGCGTGTGATGCTTTTTATTTTGTTTGTTTTCAATATATTGATTAGTTGTTATTCCATGTACAATAAAAGCGTGTGGTTCAGTTGGTAATGGTGCAGGTGGAAAAGGCTTTGGGGCCTGGGTTCGAATCCCATGTCCCCCCATATTTCATGTTATTTTTCTTTAATTGATCAGGCGTGCACACAAGGCAGGGAGTCCATCATATGACCTCAAGGTTCCTCCATTGGATCTCCAGATGGCCAGATCTAAAGGCCATCATACGAAGGACCATCATACGCCTTGGTCAACATGCAGCAGGGAATCTGGGAGGTCAACGTGGATCAGCTGTTTTGGGCCCAGAAAATTGCTATCCACACCCCCAAAATTACTTACAAAGCAGGCCCAATTTCCTTTTCCTTTCCTTTTTATATTTATTTATTTAATTTATTTATTTATTTATTTTTACTAACACAAAAATTAATTCTTTTATCAAAAAATCATAAAAATAATTTTCACCCAAATTAGATTTAGGTTTTATTCTTTATATAAAAATTAATTTAATTAGTTTATTTAATTTTAAGGTAAGTTTAATTATTTTGTAAATAAATTAAAACAAGTTAGAAATTAGGGTTTTGTTCAATTTTAATTCTATTTTCTTTTTCTTAAAAACAACCAAAATACAAAAATAGGTCATGTGATTTAATTTTATTCAATTTAATTTCATTAGTAATTAGGTTTTTGCATATTTAATTCAAACCTCATTTTCCTTAAAAAATAATTAAAAAAACAACAAAAATAATTGTTTCTTTTAATTAGGTTAGACGGGGTCAAAATCCTAATTTCCTTGCGTTCTCTATTCGTCGCGCGTTTATTTATTTTTACCATATTGATGTAACTGCTCACAAGATGTAATAGATTAATTGGGACCTTTTATCGTTCATTTATCGTTTTTTTACAGGTTGTTTTTGGCTATGTAAATTAATACCCGGAGCCTTGTAATAGCGTAGCTTTACTTTCCGCACTCGAATTTCTGCAAAATATTAAACTGTTAGATGTATGATATTAGGGTTGCATGACAAGAATGTATGATTAACTTTAAAACGGTTAGCAAACCCTAAATGTGCAAAGATAATAAACTTGAAATTGAATCACTCGCACATGCACACTCCTAGGGTACACTACCACTTCGGTTGCCTTCGGTAAGCGGTCATTAAGTATAGGATACTTTAGTGGTCGCTCTCTTTTCTAAACAAAGATCAAAGTCCCATTCGGAAAAGTTGCCTCGGAATGGTTGCCTCGGATATTGTTGCCTCGAATATTGATCTTAAGACATTAGGGTTATTACTAAGACGTCCTAACATTGCTTTAGTGATCGTACGTCCCTTTCGAATTGACCCTTAACACTCCAACGGCGGTGCTACCTACTCACTAATAGTGGGATAGCACTGTCTAAAGGAAACAAGAACAAAAACATTCCCTTTTTTCGAGTAGGTAGATTAGTTCTTAAGTACTTGCTCAAACAAACAAACTTTTTCACACTTACACTCTTTTCAAACAAAGTTTTCAAAACGACTTCGTAACACTCTTGAAGACAGAAGCAAGGGTTAAATTGAAGTAAAACAAAAAAAACTTTTTCAAATCAAACACACACAAGCAAATTTTGAAAATGATGAGCAAGTACCTAAGAGCCCGTAGAAAACTACGGATATAAAGGATGCTAATACCTTCCCTTTCTATAATCTACCCCCCGTACTCAAAATCTCGAAAAAAGGAATTTTTCTGTGCTTTTTTCCTTTCCAGTTGGAAAAATAAAAGTCGGTGGCGACTCTTGCTTATCGCGATATTTTGCAAACACAAACGCAAAATGCAAACCAGCATTTTCAAACAGTCCGGTTTTGGCCACCGTATCACAATACTCTTTAACTTTCATGCCTTTAAATGAAATAAAGGGGAAAGTAGTCTCTAATTTCATTGTCGACCATGCAATGGTCGAAACATCCCAGAACCTTGTGGAGTTGGAACCTTGGAAATTGTTCTTTGATGGTTCTACACATAAGGAAGGAAGTGGAATTGGGGTTTTGATTATTTCTCCGGATAAAATTCCAACAAAGCTTAAGTACAAAATAGACGGCCCCCCTTGTTCGAACAATGAAGCGGAATATGAAGCATTGATAGCAGGACTTAAAGCTTTAATGGAATTGGGGGCAACTAGTGTCAAAATAATGGGTGACTCTGAATTAGTGATCAAGCAAATTACCAAAGAGTACAAGTGCATAAAAGAAAACTTGATATTTTACTTTGTGATAGCAAATAGATTGCTCCGGAAATTTGAATACGTAGATATCAAGCACATCCCCAGGTTGAAGAATCAAGAAGCAAATGATTTGGCCCAGATTTCCTCACGATATAAAGTATCAAAAGAAAGATTGGAAGATTTGATTGAAGTACGGGGCAAGGTACTAGTTACTAAACTTTCTCCAGCAGATTTAAAAAGCTCAAGCCCAGGTTATGCAAACGAAGTACATTTCAAAGTATTAGCCACAGACAGTTTAGAAAATACAGATTGGAGAAATCCAATAATAAGTTATTTAAAAAACCCAACAACAAGTACTAAAAGAAAGGTAAAATATCGTGCCTTAAGTTATGTGCTAATAGGCAACGGATTGTTTAAGAAAACCTCAGAGGGGGTCTTGTTGAAATCTTTAGGAGAAAGTGAAGCTTATTTAGAACTAGCCAATGTGCATAGTGGGGCATGTGGAGCACATCAGGCAGGTCACAAGATGAATTGACTTTTGTTTCGATATGGCATGTATTGGCCTACAGTTCTAAAAGATTGTATAGATTTTGCCAAAGGATGCCAAGAGTGCCAGATTTATGCAGGAATTCAGCATGTTCCTGCAAGTGAACTACATTCGATTGTTAAGCCATGGACTTTTAGGGGTTGGGCATTGGATTTGATTAGCGAAATTAGGCCATCATCTTTAAAAAATCAGAAATACATCTTGGTGGGAATAGATTATTTCACAAAATGGATAGAAGCAATACCTTTGGTGAATGTTGATCAAGAAAGCGTCATAGAATTCATCCAGAGGCATATAGTTTATAGGTTTGGAATTCCATAAACTATTCCAACAGATCAAGGATCAGTATTTACTGGTCGAAGGATGCAAGAGTTTGCTAAGAATATGGGTTTTGAATTACTAACTTATACGCCTTATTATGCACAAGCAAATGGACAAGTTGAAGCAGCTAACACGATAATCATTGGTTTAATAAAGAAACATGTGGGCAAAAAGCCAAAGAATTGGCAAAAAACCTTAGATCAAGTCTTATGGGCTGGTCGAACATCCCCCAAAGAGGAAACAAATGCAACTCCGTTTAGTCTAACGTTTGGACATGATGCAGTTTTGCCAGTAGAGATTTACTTATAGTCAGTCAGAATCCAAAGACAAAACGAAATTCCCACAGATCATTATTGGGAAATGATGATGAGCGAATTGGTGGACTTAGATGAGGAAAGGTTACATGCTTTGGAAATTCTAAGAAGGCAAAAAGAAAGAGTAGCCAAAGCATATAATAAGAGAGTTAAGGGAAAAACCTTCTCAAATGGTGATGTGGTTTGGAAGGTGATTCTGCCAATGGATCGAAAGAATAAGTTATTGGGAAAATGGTCCCCACATTGGGAAGGCACCTTTCGAGTCATTTAAACATTCACTAACAATGCCTATGAAATCGAAGAACTGGAAGAAGATCGAAGAATCTTGAAAGTTAATAGTAAGTATTTGAAAAAATACAAACCTTTTATTCAAGATTTAAAGATTGCGACAAACTAGTAAATTAGTGAAATAATGAAGCCAACATGGTGTAAAACATAAGAGTGCCAAAATGGCTTTGTCTAAGCATGCTTACAATATAAAGCAAATATAAAAAATGGTTTATTACATAAATCAAAATAGGATATTCTTCTTCATCCTTTCATACTTGATCTTTGTTAGGCCAAGCTTATATTGAACAGCGGTGTGTATGTTTTTGAGGCGTACAATGTCTTCAGTCATGGATGAAGCTCTTTAGACACGCTCAATGCTCTGTGCAGCCAAAGTATCAGCTTCAGTAGTGTCCAATCCTTTGATAGCAGCTTGTTTTTCCCTAGCATTAGCTATTTTCTTCTGTAACTCCACAATGTGAGACTCCCAAAGTGTGATCGAAGCGGTGTAAGTGTCAAATTCCGCCTGGGCTTCCTTCCTCAAAGCCAACAAATCCTTAGATGCTTTAGAAGCACTCTGAGCTTTGTCAAATTCAGTAGTTTACTCCTGCTCTTTTACTTGAAGCTTTGAAGTTGCATTAACCTCCCTGTTGTACTTAGCGCAGATTTGGTCAATTAGATTTTTAATATCTATTAAGACCTCGCCTACATTAGCAGGAGAAGCAGTAATGTTGATGCGATTAATCAGCTTTTTCACCCCAAAGCGAGCAGTAACATCTGTTTTCAACACTTCAGACAAATCAACTTCGGATACCGCTTTTTTCACTTGCTGAAGGAGTTCGTCATAAGAAGCTTGACTAGCGCTGGCGCCAGATTGAGTCGAATCCCCATAAGCGCTTTTATCTAAAGAAGATTCCCTTAGAGCCATCATCAACTCTATATATTTTAGAGGATCACTCTTCTTTAGTGTTATTTTTTCCTCCTTAGTGAGTGTTGGAGTTAGGATGGGATGTGGAATTGATCGAGCTTATGTTCTTGGTTCATCAGTAGTATCAGGATGTGTCAGATGAGTATCTTCAGGTTGTGGTTCGACCTCCTCCATGTCCTCATCATCTCGAAAGTATGTATCAACCCCATCTAAATGCCGCTCTTCATCCTGGACATAATCCACAGGAAATTGAGCCCTTTTTAGAGAAGAATCTCTAGGGATGCTTTCAGAATCTTCATTTTCCTCCAATATTTGCTTGCCAAATTCTGGCAAGTCATCTTCACTAGGAGAGGAGGTATCCTGTTTGACTTGGACGTCACCCACTTTAGATTGGGGAACCACAGTCGAAGACCCTTTATTTTGGACAGCACCACTGGATGTGAGAGGAGGCGAATGAGTCTTTGTATTCAGAAGAGCATCTTGGTTGATAGGAGAAATGGGAGGAGTAGTGGATTTATCCTGAAGATAAAAAAGAAGTTGTTAGGTCAAAAGATATTTGAGTAAGAAGTAAAAAGATTGAAATACAGATGTACCTTTTGATCATCAGGGTTAGAAGCATTGTTGCCGATATGCTCCAAAATTACAACCCCGGAGGGTGCAGGTTGAACTTCACGTTGAGGAGGAGGAAGGATTTTTACTTCGACATCTTTTTGATTGGTGGCTTGATATGGAACACCCTTTGACGTTTTGGCTTTATTATGTTTCTTCTTGGCCTTGAAAGGAGTGAGGGGGACATCTTCATCATCATCAGGAATAATGATTTTTTATTCATCAGAAGCTTTTCTTTTCTTTGGTGTTCTAGGGGGTAAGCCACTACCCTAAAAAAGAGAAGATTGCAAGGAAAATCATGGTTAGAGAATGAAAAAAGTAAGAAGGATTTTTAGAAATGGTACCTTTACATTCTTCGCTACTTTTTAGGGGGAAGCACCCTTTGCAGAAGAGAGTCCTTGGCTGGAAGAAGTTCCTGCTTTTGAGGCAGTAGCAGAATCCGCCTTCGTTGTAGGTTTTTCCTTCTTTGTAGTTTTCCTTTAAACGGCTAGAAAACACTATCAAGGTTTGTCAAATGCTCAAAATTGGAAATTTCCAATAAATTAAAAGGACCAAGGAATCCTTTGGTTCCACACCTTCACGTGTCAGAGACACAATAGAGACTGCTGATAAGTCATAATTAAGGAAACCTTTGAAACTGTCCAGAGTGCACTTAGTCGAAACCACCTTCTTAGCAGGTTTTTGGGAGTCATTTTTTAAATCATTGAAAATATTGCCACAAGTAAACGAATTTGGATAGGGTGGAAATAACGCTAAGGTGAAATCAGCACTAGGCAATTTTGGAAATTTTGGTGGTTGCAACTCAAAGGCCAAATCATATTTATGTTCGGGTTTTACAGAAGAGGGAATCTTTAAACGTAGAAGTTTCTTTGTAAATTTTTCTTTTAAAGTAGATGCTGCTTGGAAAACGGTTCGACTAGGATTGGTTGGATCATAGACAGTTTCAAAGAATTTTTAGAAAGCCTGGGTTTCCTGAGCATGAGTTAGTTTACCTTTTGGGACATTTTCTTGCACAAGAAAAAAGCTTTTGTTAAATGTTCATTTATTTGAGCAGTGTCGAACATGTTGTTCGAGTAAAAGTCAGCCCACCAGGTATAGAAGCCTTTGGTCATGTAGAAAGCAGGATGATAAGGAATGAGACCAAATTCAGCAAAATCAGCATGGTACTCTTTGTGTTTCTGGATATCTTGAACATAGTAAACTACACCTGCAATGCAGATCTCACGTTTTTCGACTGAAAAGAGGCTCAGGGATAAGTTGGCACAATCCAAATTGTCGAGAGACAAAGTTGGGTTGATAAGCTAATAAGAAAACATGGCTCTTCACTGGTAAGATCCTATAGACTATAAGTCTAGGAAGAAGGAGTGTGCGCCATATGTTTTCAATGTCAGTATCTGCATTCTTTACAATATCTTCAATTGACGAAGTAAACCAGGAGGGACCATGAGTTCTACTGGCGAAAGGAGACATAGTGGGAGTGAAATTGTGACGTTTAGAAAACATCAACATATATTTGGTGAGGCAAGCTTGAAGGGTCTCAGCATCATCATTGGGAGTTAGTTGTAAGAGTCTAATTCCTTCAATGCTTCGACCTGCTAGTTGGGGTCCTCTTCATCAATATTTCCAGTAGGTCGATGAGAGGGTTCAAAAGTGGCATTTAGCAACAAATGAAGTAGCTAGTAAGGTCCAGATAGAAGTAGGTTGGTAGCTGCTTCATAATCTTTAAGTTTGGTAGCAGCGGCCCCTAAACTTTCATACAAACTGGATAAAAGCAACTCACTTAAGCATACCTTTCGACCAGAATGTAACTGGTTCGCCAAGGTTAGAAATCTCTTAGCCACTTGTAGAGATTTGCAACAAAAAATGAATTTATATAACCACAGAGCTAAGAAAGCTATATGCTCAACTTTATAAACATCTTCACCGTCCACATGATATAGATCTATGTAAGTACTAAAAGAGGCATTTTTAACATTGAAGTCAATAGTGTTTTTCGACTCCAAATAGGGATCAAAAGCCTCTCTGGTAGGAGGAAGTCCAGTAATGGCAGCTATATCAAAGAAGGTAGGAGTTATCATTCCACAAGGGAGGTGAAAAGTGTTGTAGGTACTATCCCAGAAATACAGGGAAGCTAACAAAAAAGGCTGGCAATAACTAAAGCCTAATTTCGACATTTGAATTAGGTCAAAAATTCCCAATTCTTTCCAAGCTTGAGTTTTTTTCTTCTCAACCTTAGCAAGCCAAGCTAAGTAAGATTTATCTAAGGTTGGACATGATCTAAAAGGTCTAAAGTTCTCATTTATATAATCCAATTGGAAAGCTTCTCTCTTTATCTTAGGGTTTGAAGAACTACTTTCAGAAGTTTTCTTAGAAGACTTTTTAGGTTTCTTGGTGGAATCCTCGACATTCTCTTCAGAAGCCACGATTTTATTTGCTAAAGGTTTATTAACGTGATAAGTTGGAAAGAATTCCACATATTTTTCTAAATCGCCTGTAGCGATTAAAGGCCCTAAGAAGCCTAAGGTTTTACCAGAAAACAAAGAAGGAATTAATACCTGAGAAGCATAAATGGCTCTTTGTTCCCTAGTGAGTTTGGGAGGTATGATAAATTCTTGATTCCCAGAAGTGATGATTTTGCTTGTTGGTACGTTTTGAGAAGATGAAACTTTAGAGATTCCATATTTCTCATCATGTTTGGAATCTTGTTTACCGGAAGACATTGTTGTTGATTTGAAGAACTGATGAATTTTTCAAGAAGGAATAAGAGTGTAAATCAGAGAGAGTATGAAGATTTCTAAGTTTGCAAAAGTAGAAAGAGAAATAATAAAAAAGGTAATTTTTTTATAGTGGTAAGTGGAAACGTTGGAGGTTACACCTCAGGAAGTTAGTGGGGCACGTGTCAACATCTGACGAAGGAAAGTGAAAGATCACTATTTATGTCCTTGGAAGTTGGTATATAATGATGGTGAAACTGTTGCACGCATGTATTAATGAGACGTTTTAAAAAAAGTAGTCATGATTAACTATGACGTCAGGAAATGAAGGAAATGAAATGTTGCTAGTCAAAATCTGGTGATTACAAAAAATGGCCATTTCTGCGTTGATTCGAAATGGACATTTATTGGGGGCAATTTGTTAGCTGAAGATTTCGACATTTGATAAAAATATGAAAGTTGATGTGAGAAGGTCATGGTTTAAAAATAACATGAAATTGGACCTTGTAAGGTTATTTTTCTAAAAATTATTTTTATGATTCGATGTGTCGAAAGGGAAACTTAAAATGAAAGGAATATTTCAAGATATATGAAATACTTCGACATTCACATTGGTTGAATTCAAAGTTGAATTCAAAATCTTCGAGCGAGAAGTTTAAATTTCAAACTAATGCATTTCACTAGGAAGACGCGTGGAAGTGCCAGAATGTATGCATGTAAAAGGTGTCGAACATGGCGTAATCTCATAGAAAGACCGTTATGGTCGAATTAGTATAAATAGGAGTCTTAGATGTTAGGATTAGGTGTGTTCACATCTTTGTACAATATACTTAAATACTCAAAGTACCAGTGTTAGAGAAACAAGTTAGTGAGACATGTACGTATGATGCACCATATTTACATTCGAAAGTTATTTACTTTTAATGAAATTTCTTCATGTCATTTATATTCTATACGATTTACAGTCTAGAATAGTTTTCTGTTTTATTGCTTTTAAAAGAACACTTTATTTTGATATCAAAGTGATTCTCTTCGTTTAAAGAAGTTATCATCAAAACCTTTTTCCTAAAAACTAGAACACAATAGTCCTGAGATCAATCTGATCGATCTCGCAAGTAACTGAATCTTTTTTAGAGATTTAGAAGATCAGTGGTTGTTTACCAAAATTACAGGGTAAACAATGTGCTGAAACATAAATCGTATGTGTCGACACATCACAAAACATGTAAGAAAATGCAGAAATGCAGATTTTATGTGTCGACACATACAAATTTCAGGTTGACACATAAGTGTTATTTTTGTGCAAAAACTGATTTTTTGTGATTGAGATCAATTTTAAAGTTGTTTTAAATGATTCCTAAGACCTATAATGCAAGAGAGTGCCACAAGACATAAGGATATCATCCACCATACTTAAATTCTACCTTTTCGAGTTTTGACATCATACAAAACATCTAACAGTGAAGTTACACTCACAAACTCTCCCTTTTTGATGATGGCAAAACTTGCGACGATGCATTTCGTGTAGTTATCGAAGGCTCCTCCTGACTTTATGTTTCCCATCTTCATCTCACGTACTCTTCTACCCCTTTGGCAACATCAAAAAGAAAGAAGGCAAATCGTGAGAAGTATCTTATTCCAATACCAATACTAATATATCACGTAGAGGCATTTTTGCAAAGAAGAGAATACAACTACATATCCCAATATATATATATATATATATATATATATATATATATATATATATATATATATATATATATATATATATATATATATATATATATATATATATATATATATATATATATATATATATATATATATATATATATATATATATATATATATATATATATATATGTGTGTGTGTGTGTGTGTGTGTGTGTGTGTGTGTGTGTGTGTGTGTGTGTGTGTGTGTGTGTGTGTGTAATGATGCAAAAAATAATAGATAACAAGCATAAAAACATTACCAAACATGTAATGCAATTGTATGAATAATAATGAATGTGATACAAGAGCAAGCTAGTTAAGTTGCTTCTATAGCGTCACAATTTTGTAACACAACACAACGAAACTCCCGATGCCACACACGCATGTTCCTAGCATAGTGACAATAACATGTAACTACTCAATCCAAAATGAAAATGTTGCCATAAAATGTGACTCAACTACAACATGAACCGTATATGCAATCAACATGCTTACATTCAACTCATATAAAAATGCAAGAAATAATAATAGAAACACATACTTGTACGTACAAGAACAAACTTATACAAATATGAAATAATTAGTTAATGAAGTCATTATAAGCATATACATTAAGAGCATGCAATGGTTATCAATAAAAAAATTTGGAAATGAATATTCATGGTTTTCATCATTTGAGAACATAGCAAGCATTTTTCATCAACTAAAACATGTACTAAGAAACTTCTTACTTTCAAGGAGAGATTTGGAACAATATTACCTCATTCTTGATGGAATGGAAGTTGCACTCACATGATGTAAAATACTCAAACGAATTGTTAGAGAAAAAGTAAAAGTGCAAGCATCATAGTAAAGAAAGCAACATTGGAGACATTGATAATTTCCAATTTTCAACATGATCGCAAAGGTAATTCCCCACACATGGGTTCCTTCTTTGAGCTTCTTTATTTGAGTCCGGAAAAGTAATTCAACTTCTGATAAGACTCATTTCAAATACTCCCTGCATAAGCTTAGAGAACTCTTTGACAAGTCACGTGTTAGTAGAATCAAATATGATTTAATGTCAAATGTGTTATGCTTAATATTTAATGAAGCTAAAATATTTATGTACACATAAGTGTTTATAAGAAATACATGAGAATATAATGTGATGAGATCATTTCAAGTATATCATATTATAAATCACTACGATTATCAATTAAGAATTAGGTTGCAAATGAATACTCATAATATATACCATACACCAAGTATGTCATGTATTTAAAGAAATAAACAAGTAAAAGAGAGAACTTACTAACAAAGTGAAAGTTAAATCGATACTACCTCACGGTACAAAATGACGGAGGATGCACTTGCATTTCACAAGGGACTCTCGAAAGAAAGTTGTATCAAATGCAAAGTGTGCCACAAAGATGTTAGAACAGCACAATATTACCACTTTTCACTTTGACAAAGTAACCAAAAGTATATCTTGTGATGAATCCAAAAAGGCCATTGATTTGATGAATATTCATTTTGATTGAACTTTCATCTTTATCCCTTTCAAGTTATTTATCTTTCTCCTCCTCATGTTTCACCGATTCGGATTGATCAATTCCTTCTTCGGCGTCATTGAGTATGTCTCTTAAAGATAAACCTACATCATGAAATAAAATACCTTTTCCGAGTATTCTCGGATATAACATCAAAAGTAACTTACACATCTTTTACCAATAAGACAAAACATTTTATTGCTTTCTAGATTACATAATCCATCATCTTTCCCCATATACAATAGAATTAGAATATATTCATATGCATCGAACCACCATAAATGAGAACCCATATTCTCTTTATAGAGTCAAAATAATGTTTCTACAAAAACAGCAAGACAAGCTAGGTACTCAATCTTCATTGAGTCCTTGGGGGTTAGTGAAACAATTTGTTGCATTTGGGGAATCATACAACCATAGTGACAATTTAAATTTTCACCATCACTAAAATCACTATCATATACATGCTCACAATATAAGGACCTTGAACTTGACACATTAAGAGATTTAGGCTTTGTTCTTTCCTCCTTATCCATGTCTTTATCCTTTTTCTTCTTCTTCTCACGCGTTTTATCATGCTTGTCCAAGCAAGTAAGTTCTTGCTTATGTTCTTCAAACTTATCAATAAATGTAATGAGATCAAGTGTTGTAAGATCATTAGCTTCCTTGATCGCAGTGACCTTCGATTGTCAATTCCTAGTAAGATATCTCACAACTTTGTTAGTAACAATTTCATTAGAAATAAGATTACCAAGTACATTCAAATGATTAATGAGATTTAATGTAGTTTTCTTATCATCATTATTCCATAGTGCTTCCGGCTTAGATGTGACAAACGCCATTAACATTGTTTTGAGTAATAGCGTCAAACATATCATTGTCATATGAATTAACATAGATATGCATACAAGCTTTCCAATAACTATAGTTTTCTTTAAAAAAAAAATTTAGGGCTATTTTGGAAATCCCTTTAGGTTCGTATGCCATTTTCTAAAAAGAGTTTTGAAGCATGGAATTAACCGGAGCTCTGATACCACTTGTTATACTATGGCACCAGATATAGAGGGGGGGTGAATAGATCCCCAAATAAAAATCATATTTCAATATGATTATTTAAAACTTATTTGAAATACAATGTTTAGTGGAAGATTTTTGTCCTAGATCAATATAATAGTCTAAACGAACCTAGTTATTGTAAACTCGGATACCCACAAGTCATGTGGAATTAAAATAATGATAAAATAAATCAATATAATAATATTTCAATCAATAGTTCAATATCAAACACAACGGTTTCATATTTCCAATTAAATCATATTAAAATCATAACTTGTCACTTTATCGAACATGTCACACACAATCAATTTTTTAGAATTTTCTTTGAGCTTAGTTGATATGAAAAAGAACTTACAATAAAAGTGATTATAAACTAATCAACAAAGCAATTTAAACTTTAACAATCAAAGAAAAGTTCTATACGAATTGATCAATCAAACAACACATTCAACAAATTGCACATAGAGAGTAAATGAGAGTAAGAGATAGAACATTAAAATTTTCCTTTGAGTTAAAAAAGCTAAACAATTTTTCAATAACTTGGTGTGCAATCAAAGTTTCAGAATTTTCCTTTGTATTGTGTTGGTATGGAAAAGCACTTATAACCAAAAGTAATTATACGCAACTCAACACACAATTTAAAACAAAAACGGTTTTGGAAAATTCCTACGCGTCAATAGATTAATCAATTCTATTTGACAAATTGATGTATGGAACTTAAATCAAGTAAAACAATAAAATAAAAGAGAAACAAGGATTTGTTTACACAATTCCCCACTTTTGTCCTCGCATGTGGGTACATCTGCACCCAATTCCAATGGAATTGAGATATTTTCTTACTTTGCAAAAGTATGAATACAAGAGAAGTGTTCAAGAGAAACTATAAAAAATATAATTGTTTGATGTCGATTGAACCCCTTCTCTTCTTTTGATCTTCAACAAGACCAAGACGGATAGATACAACCTATTCACCTCTTAAGTTACTTCCTTGAAAAGAATTCAAACACTCCAAGGGATTTTTCACTCGAGTAAATCCGATTGCACACTATCAACACAATATCACCAATTCTATCATCCAAATCTTGATACTTCCTTAAAAAGATTTCAAACACTCTAAGGTTCCTTGAAAATATTTTAAGCACTCCAAGGGATTTTCACATGGAAGATTCCTTCTCGCACAATCTTGCGCGAAAACCCCCAATTCAATAAATGATTTTAGAGGAGAAACCCGATAGTTTTTCCTGGATGAAGACCCCTACAAATGTCAACCCTAAACAATTGGAAATCCATAATTATTTATCTAGATGGAACCCCGACGGAACATCATCACAATGTAATATTGGTGTGTATGCATAGATTGAAAGGTTGAAGAAGAAGAGGAAATGTAGGCTGATTTTATGGTATCATCAAGTTGGAATGACGCATGAATAATATATTTATATTTGGACTCTTTTAAGGTAAAATAGGGTAGTTTAGAAATGAAAAAATAATTCAAAAATGACCCACAAAACAGTATGTGTTGACCTGAAAAGTTTATGTGTCGACACATGCAAAACAATGGATAAAAGCTTTAATAATGTAATACATGTGCTGACACATAAATCGTATGTGTCGACACATGTGCCTGTGTTTTAAAGCAGAAATACTGAAAGCTTTAATAATGCAGTACATGTGCTGACACATAAATCATATGTGTCGACACATACTGAAACATTTAAGAAAATGCATAAATGCAGAATTTATGTGTCGACACATACAAATCTCAGGTCGACACATAAGTGTTATTTTTATGCAAAAACTGATGTTTCATGATTGGGATCAATTTTAAAGTTGTTTTAAATGATTCCTAAGACCTCTAATGCAAGGGAGTTCCACAATACATAAGGATATCATCCACCATACTGAAATCCTAACTTTCCGAGTTTTGACATCATGTAAAACATCTAATAGTGAAGTTGCACTCATAGGTATCGACTCTTAATGCCTCTGTGTTGTTTTAGTTGCACGAGACATAGTCGATGAAGACCAAAATGGTTTTTTTCTCACTTTGCATTAGACATAACCTCTATGTGAGTGGTATGTGATGATTTTGATGAGTGATTAAAGTTGAATGTGATTCAGTGATTAGTTTAAGTATTTAACGGGTATGTGAAATTTAATCCCAAGAGTTCTCTCCTTTCCGAAGAATGAAATTATTTTTATGTTCATAAGTTTAATTCCCGCATTTATTTTTTATACAAACCAACCCAATTCAACCCTAAACTCATAAACGCGAGAAATGTTCGAACGATAATTCAGTAGTATTAATCCCTATAGAGACGATATGATATAACCTATAAAGATACTTACTTTTGCTTGCCGCTTTACTGCTTCAGTAAAATGGCGTCTGTAACGCGGTGGGAAAACTGACTTGGTTATTTTGAGTTTTATCGCAAATGTTACGGTTAGCAAGAGTCACCACCGACTTTTCTTTTATCCAAAAATAAAGGTTGAAAAGAATAGGAAAGACCTTTGAGATATTTTCTTGAGTTCGGGGGGTAGATTATAAAAAGGGAAGGTATTAACACCCTTTTCATCCGTAGTTATCTACGGGTCCTCAGTTTCTTTCTAGATCACTTGCTTTTGTTTGAAAACATGCTTTGTATGGTTTTTGAGAGTATTTTGAAAAATGTTTTTGTAATGGTTCTCGTTTCTATAAGAACGCGTACAAAGTGTTGTTTTGAAAATAGTTCAAGAAGGTGTTTGTGGAGTGTGTTTTTAAAAGTGATTTTGAAAAGGGTTTTCTTTGTAATGGCTCTCGTTTCTATAAGAACGCGTACAAAGTGTTTTAACTTTTGAAAATGTTTCAAGTTTGTAAGATATTTTGAAAGTGTTGGTGTTTGTTTTAAAAATAGCAAGGATGTTTTAGTTTGAAAATGAGCAAGCAACTAGGAACATTCTACCTACTCAAAAGTCTTTAATGTTTATTTCCCCTTTCCTTTGACATTGTTATCTTACCATTTATTTGGTAAGTAACCATATCTTTGGATGTAAAAAGGACGGGCAAGGGTCATCATATAACCATGATTAGCAATGTTGTAAGATATCTTAGCATTTTCTTTAAGGGACTAAGATCATTTTTGAAAGGCAACTTTGATAGCGTCATCGAGGGACTATGATCTTGTATTTTGATTTGTTTTTTCTAAGACACCTCACATGCATAATATGGCCATTTTTGTAAGGCAACAAAGTGGGTTTACCCTAAGGGTGTAAGTGTGCAAGTGTATTAATTTACATGCATTGTTTTGTCTTTGAATTAGGGGTTTCTAAGCATTGATTTTATCTTTCCATACAAACCCTAATTTACTAGCATTTATATATAAAACATTAAATTACGGAAAATAAAAATACTAAGCTATTACATCATTAGGGGAGGGGTGTACAAATTACAAATAGGGAATTGCAAGAAATTAAAACACTAATTATCTATTACAACCATATTGAATTTGAATAAATGTACAAGAAATGAAATGAATATAATGTACAAGTATGAATGGATAAGGAATGATTTTTGTATTAAAGGTTTTGACCTAATTAAATTAAAATAAGATAATTGACTAGAACAAGAAAATTAAAATTAAGTTAATAAAAGAAATTAATTTATTAAAGAAAACAAGTTTTTTAGGGTTTTGTGAATTTAATTAAACTAGTAAATAAAATTAATTAAATAAAAGTCCTAAGTTCTAAATTGATTTTAATTTACAAGAAAATAATATAATATAATAATTAAACCTAAATATTAATTATTAAGAAAGAAATTAATTTATTAAGAAATGTTTTTGTTCTTTTGATTTTATAAAACAAAATAAAATAAATAAGTGTAAAAATAATAAATAAAATATTTTTGGAATTTTTTATTAATAACAATAAAAATAATATTAATAATAATAATAATAAATAAAAAAGAAATAAAATAAAATAAGAAAAAAGAAAAAAGAAAATAATAATGAAAGTTGGGCCAGGGGGTGCTGAAACAATGCAAGGGTTAGAAAAAGAAAAAAGTAACCAGGCCCAAGTTGGAGGCCCCAAACCTGTTCAAACAAAAAAAGAAACAGAAAAAATATGAAAAAAAGAAACAAAACGAACGTTGGGGCTCGAACCCAGGTCCGTTAGGTGAAAGGCGTGCGCTTTAACCACTAGGGTGGTGATACATTCGTTAACATTGGCACAACAATAAATACATAACACATAACTTGCCCTGATTGTACTTCATCTTTAACCTCCAGCCAAAGGATCTGTAACTTGCTCATTCTTCAACCATTTTCAAAAATGTAAACATGAAACTTGTGTATTTTTTTATCACTAATCCAACCATGTAACTAATTTAAGCTAACATTCAAAGATAAAGATGAATTTAAGAAAGTACCAAATTCTGACCTAAATATTTTAGCAAGTTTAAACTCAAAATTCTCCATGCTCAAGCAACATAAATGAAATCTATGGACATGTACAGTTTCAGGGCAATGATATCTACATTCTATCTTCACAAATGTAAGCCTAACAATGCCAATATGAATAGTTCAAAAGTCAGAAAACTCACCTTGCAAGAGGGTATCGTGTTTTGAGTTTGAGCAGCTTTTGATGAGTTCCAGTGATTGGGTTAGCTTCCTTAAATTCCCAGGAAGCTAATGTGATGCTTGGCTTGAGCTGAAAGTGGTTGAGGAGTTCTGGAGAAGTCAACTTGCAGAGCCCTCTTTTTAGTTATGGAGGTTGATGAAGATGGAGTTACAGTTATGAAATAGGGCCAGGGATGAGTTATATTTGATGTTTAGAAGCTTTAGGAACCAAAAGGCTTGGAAACGCACAAGGGAGATGTAACTTTCAAGTTTTTGGTCAGATTATGCAATAATGGGATTTTTTGATACATTTCTGAGTTCTAGGGAGTTTGAGGGCTTGTGTATGCCTGTCTTTTGATGCAAATAACTTGTGCATAAGTAAGTAAAAGTTTGTGAGGCTTGAGAGGGTAAGAAGTACAAGATATAGACTGATTGCTATGTTACTTGATTTTGAAGAAAAGTGGGAATATGGTTTCAAGGCATAGTACAAGCATGGGCCGACTTGTTAGAGGCTTGAGACAAGTTTCTTTTGGGTTATAGGTTGTGTGTGATCAGAAGCAAACAAGTGCAAAGCTGAAGAACTGAATTTGTGCATCAAGCTGCTTTTCAAAAATGGCAATGTGCACTTTCTTCCCAAAATGGCATTAAGCATGGGAAATGCATTGAATGCTTGAGTTGAAGCCTCTAACTGCTGTGCAAAACATTAATTATGGAGTTCCAAAAAATTTTGAGGCCTGCAAAGCAAAGATTGTGCAACCTAAACATGGATTTGAATTCTTGCTCATTATGAAATTGACCTATAATTCAAGAATGAAATGCCAACTTCATGCCTTTGATTCTACTTGCTCAAACATAATCTCAAGGAGTTCTATGACATTTTAGAAAGATTGTAATGTGCTCTACAACCCCTCTTTGAATCACTTTTGAAAATTACCCTTGGAACTATGTGAAAAATTTCCATGAAGTTAGGTCAAAATCCTGCCTAAACTAGGGCAAAATTTCACTAAGTTTCAAAGTTTCATGAACATGTATTCATAAAATCATAACTTGAAATCCATGCATTTCTAGGAGAAGTTGTGTAAATAAATGTTTGAGATATCATTGATATCTACAACTTTCATGTTGAAAGTTTCCTTTGAATCATCTTGCATCATGGTGAAAAAATGGCTCAAAGTTGTGAAAGAACATGAAGTTTTCAACACTTAGAAAAATTTCTGAGTTTGGAAACTTTGACTTTTCAAAATGAAATCTTGAATTTTTTATTTCTTGATGAACAAGTTTCATATTTTGACATGTTTTGATGAATTGTGATCTTTGACACTTGACTTTGACCAAAAAGTCAAAGTTTGACTTTTCAGTGTACAGTTGATTTTTGATCAGTTGACTGAAAATTCATCTGTTAACCAATTGGACTTGAGGGATGTTTTGAGCCATGTAATTAGGTCAAAATGATACATTTGAGTCCCTGAGATCATAACTTAAACCAATCATTCATTTTCTAGGTCAAAAATCAGAAATTGCTATTTCTCAATCAAAAACCCTAATTTTGACCATTTTGCCCTTTTGATGATCTGATCAAATTTCTTGAGGAATTGTGATCCAAACTTGATCAAATGACATATATGAGTTCATGATGTTGATATGGATAAAAAATTATGAAGTTTGACTGTAAATTGACCACAGTTGACTTTTTCCCAATACAATTGATTTTTAGGTCAACTTGATCAATTGACTAAGCAAAAATGTGATCCAAGACTTGAAACTTGACATGAGAAATCTTGAGGGTCCATAATGATCCATTAAAGTCATATGAGGCATTAAAAGTTCAATTATGCTTGTGAAATCTCAAACCCTAATTTCAGTCATCAATGCTTAAGGAGGTGTCTTGAGCTGATCAACCATTGTGCAGTCTTGAACCAAAGGAGATCTTGTGAGAAAACACTTGATGAATGAGAGGGAAAATTTTGGGGTACAACAGCTGACCCTGTTCAATCTTATTAGACCTAAAGAGTTAGATTGGCGGATCCGCCATTCGTGACTTGAAGGTGGAAGATGATTGAACACTAGAGTGCCCAGAAATTTGCACTCGAAGATGAATTATGAATGGGCTTATAGATGCCATTTGGAAGAATGATGGGGATTTGTCGATGATGGGCTTGTAGATGCCATCCATAGGTGACTGTTGACAGAGACTAGACTAAGTTTGAACTTAACTTCAACTGGAAAACAAATTAGAATAAATCTTTGGAGCGACTTATCTGAAACTAGCAGAAGTCTTGTATGTTGTTTGACTGGGAAGAATCAGAATAAATCTTGGAGAGATTTATCTGAACCAGAAGTATTCATTTGGAAAGTATCAGGATAAACTGTCGAGAGGTTTAAGCTGAACCAAAAGAGGTCTTGAATATTCTTTAACTGGAGAGAATCAGAGTAAATCTTTGAGCGATTTATTTGAACTAGAGAAAGTGTCTACCAGGGAAGAATCAGAACAAACCGTTAAGAGATTCAAACTGAACCGGAAGGGATATGGAGAAGAATCAGAATAAATCGTTGAGAGATTTATCTGAACCAGAGATGTTCATTTGGAAAGTATCAGGATGAACCGTTGAGAGATTTAAACTGAACCAAATGAGGTTTTGGATATTCTTTAACTGGAGAGAATCAGAGTAGATCTTTGAGCGATTTACCTGAACTAGAGAAAGTGTCTGCGGGAAAGAATCAAAATGAACCCTTGAGAGGTTTAAACTGAACCAGCAAGGATCTGGAGAAGAATCATAATAAATCATTGAGAGACTTATCTGAACCAGAGAAAACGTCTGCAGGAAAGAATCGGAATGAACGGTTGAGAGATTTAAACTGAACCGGCAGGGATCTGGAGAAGAATCAGAATAAATTATTGAGAGATTTATCTGAACCAGAGAAAATGTCTACGGGAAAGAATCATAATGAACCGTTGAGAGATTTAAACTAAACCAACAGGGATCTGGAGAGAAATATATGTTATATAGATGGTTGACCAATCCTTTCTTGGGGATTGATCTGTAATTGACTTGTTGAAAATTTGATGATGATTTTCTGTTGATTGTTCTTTCCTGAAAAGATGAAAGGTTAGTTGCATGCAATGTCATGATGTATTAAATGCATGGTATAATGTCGTTTCTCAAAATAAATGAGATTGTGTTGTATGCATATGTGCTTTCAATGCTATGACGTATGGATGTAATGTATGGACACTTTAATTATTATGCTGCGGTGTTGCTGGAGTTGGGGAAAATAAATCCCTAAGTACTGATGGGAATGTAAATCTTCATATTTTGAAGTTGAAGTGTTGATGGGTGAGTTATTAAAGAAATAAACTCTGTTATGGAAAGGAAGCGTTGTGCATTGCTTGTGGACCTCATGAAATCCTGTTGGGGAATCCTGAGAAACTGGGCGACTTTCACTAGGGAATCTTTGGAGCGGTAACTGGAAGTCTTGTTCTGTTAGGGATGTGAGAGCACTTGATACCATTAGGCTGTATACTGGAGATATGTTAGTGATCCTGTAGTGGGATGTCGTGGTTTCTGCTCTTGCTGGAAAAGCACCTGCAAGGACTTTATGGAATAGTCTAAAGGTATTATCCTATTTCTTAAAGCCATTAGTGATTGTCTTTCTATTTTATGTTCCTCTTTTTTTTTGCTCATTTATAAACAATAGCTACGTTCAAATGCATATGTTAAAAATAATCATTGGACATTTTCGCAAACAAAACACAGAAGTAAAATAAGAACATATAGTTTTGCACTTTCAAAGGAATATCTTTGTATTAACTTAAATAAGTATTTTTTGTACAACGAGACGAACATTCTAGTAAGAGAATAGCGTCGTAGAAAATTAAAATTGATACAAAGAGGAGATAGCTATGTGAAATAATCCCATGGGGTTCCCATTCTGCTATAGCCTTCATGTCTCTGAGCGTCTCATCCGCTTGCTGCCTTGTCCGAAGTTGATTGGATTGATTAGATCCATTTGAGTTTGTCATTCGATGCTAAAAGTTGTCTGTAAGGTGATCCAACGGGACATAGTCATACGCTTTAATTCCCTAACTTTTGCCTGGACCGCCCTTTTGGGTTTTTAGTCCACCAGGATACCCTTTTTTTCCCAAGCAGCCCTTTCAGGTTTTCTGCTTGCCGGGTGTACAGATTTCTTTTGTATTTTATCCCTAATTTTTACCCGAACCTTTTTGGTTCGCCAGGATGCCCTAATTTTTTCCTAGGCCAGTCGACCTAGCCGGTCTTTATTCATGCGTAGTATCTTTTGACTATGTATGTGTTTACAGTGTGTGGAAGGTCATCACCATCCACAGTGGTTAAGATCATTTCTCCACCAGAGAATATGCTTTTGATTACAAATGGTTCTTCGTATGTAGGAGTCCATTTGCCCTTGGGATCACCTTGTGGTAATATGATACGCTTGATTACCAAATCACCAACCTGATATACCTGACGTCTGACCTTCTTATTAAAAGCTTTGATCATACGTTTTTGGTACATCTGACTGTGGCAGACAGCCCTAAGCCTCTTCTCATCAATCAAGTTCAACTGGTCAAGCCGAGTTTGAATCCATTAATCCTCATTCAAACCTGCATCCTTTATAATTCTCAGAGAAGGTATTTGGACTTCAATTGGTAGGACAGGTTCCATGTCGTATACCAAGGAGAAGGGAGTTGCCCCTGTTGATGTGGGCATCGTGGTACGATAACCATGGAGAGAGAAAGGTAACATCTCATTCCAGTCCTTGTAGGTCACTGTCATTTTTTGTATGATCTTCTTGATGTTCTTATTAGCGGTTTTGACAGCACCATTCATCTTTGGCCAGTAAGGAGAAGAATTATGGTGCTGGATCTTGAATTGCGCGCATAGTGCAGTGATCATAGTATTGTTGAGATTCGTACCATTGTCTGTGATGATTCTCTCTGGGATACCGTACCGACAAATGAGATTCTGTTTGATGAATTGGGCCACAACATTCTTGGTAACAGAAGTAAAAGAAGTTGCCTCAACCCACTTCGTGAAATAGTCAATGGCAACCAAGATGAAGCGGTTTCCATTAGAAGTTGTAGGTTTGACTTCTCCAATCATATCGATGCCCCACATCGCGAATGGTCAGGGAGCAGTCAGGACGTTCAGAGGAACTGGAGGCACATGTACTTTGTCAGCATAAATCTAACACTTGTGACAGGTTCACGAATGCTGATGGAAATCTGCTTCCATGGTAGACCAGTAATACCCTTCCCATAGGATCTTTTTAGCCATCGTGTGCCCACTAGAATGGGTGCCAAAAGTGCCTTCATGTAGATAAGCCATGATCTTGTCTGCCTCAACCTTGTCTACACAACGAAGCAAAGTAGAGTCGTGGTTGCGCTTGTAAAGAATGCCATTACTGAGGAAGAACTTAGCAGAGAATCTTCTCAAGAACTTCTTATCATTGACTGAAGCTCTCTCCGGATACTG
The DNA here is from genome assembly GCA_948472305.1 of Vicia faba. NCBI lineage: Eukaryota > Viridiplantae > Streptophyta > Magnoliopsida > Fabales > Fabaceae > Vicia > Vicia faba. The sequence goes on along the minus strand of OX451739.1, from coordinate 1,474,380,533 downwards.
TTGGGCCTCGAGATACCTCTTGACTTCATGGAACCAAGGCTTGTCCACTACTTCTTCAGTATCGATCTCATGACAGTAAGTTGGTTCATCCATCCGCTCAATGGTGATCTGGGGAGCCTCGTTACCCAACTTGAGTTTAAACATGGATGACATAGTGGCTAGCACGTCTGCTAGTTGATTTTCCTCTCGTAGAAAATGCTCGAAGGTAATTTCCTCAAAATGTGGGATTAATGTCAACACATGTTCTTTGTAGGGGATGGGATTAGGGTGCTTCGTGTCCCATTCTCCTTTGATCTGACTGATGACTAAGGATGAATCTCCAAATACACTTAAGGACTTTATCCTCATCTATTCTCTTTTAAATCTTCTAGTGTTGGGGTTTGTTTGTAAATATGCTTTGTTTTGTATGTATATTGATTACTCATGGTGTTGTATGATTCTTTCTTTATAAATCATTATTGGTGATTGCTTGCTTTATTTGGATTTGAGTTGCTATAGACATATACTCCTTAGATTCGGATTTAGGATGAACACCTATTGAGTTTTTACTCTAGAGATAAATTAAGGCTTAATAACCATGTGGGTATCGACTCTTAATTCCTCTGTGTTGTTTTAGTTGTGCGAGACATTGTCGAAGAAGAGCAAAACGGTTATTTTCTCACTTTGTGTTAGACATAACCTCTGTGTGAATGGTATATGATGATTTTGATGAGTGATTAAGGTTGAATGAGATTGAGTGATTAGTTTAAGTATTTAATGGGTAACATCTTTGAAACCTGGTGGTGCTACAACTTGTTGTGGTTAGTTGTTCTTGTATGAGAAATTCAGGTGATTTTTCCAACTAGGGTTGTATGTGTTAGAATAAGGATTGTTCTTCTGATTGTTCAAATAATTGACACTTTCTTGATTAGATCCTCCTTAGCATTCATGTGATCGAAAGCACCCATGGGCAACAACAGCAACATGGGTATGTGTAGCAGGATTAATGCTTAACTCATCAATTTTCTTATAAAGAGCATCGACCTTAGCATTCATGTGATCAAAATCATTCACTTCATACATTCCACCGATTTTAGGGGTGGTTTTAGCGGTGGCATGTCTTACTCTCCCCCAAGAATGATGGTTTTTGGCCATTTCTTCTATAAGTGTATAGGCTACATCTTGTGGACTCTGCATAAGGGCTCCGCCAGAAGCCGCACCAACAGTCAACCTTGTGGAGTAAAGGAGACCATTATTGAAGGTATGGATTATCATCCATTTTCCGAGCTCATGAAAGGAGCAAAGCCTTAACAGATCCTTGAAACTATCCCATGTGTCAAATAGAGATTCACCTCCATCTTGTCTAAAATTGTTTATCTTGCCCCTCACTTGGGTTGTCTTACTCGGCGGAAAGTACCATGTAAGAAAAGCTTCCTTTAGTTGTGCCCATGAGGTAATGGAATTAGAGGGAAAACTTTGGAGCCAAGCACATGCTCAGTCTCTTAGGGAAAATGGAACAATCTTAAGCGAATGGCGTTTTGGTCAACGTTGTTTGCCTTAATAGTACCACAATTATCAACAAATATGGACATGTGTAAAATTTGGGTTTTCCGTTGGTAACCAAGAAAATTGGTTATGTTGATTCATACCTATCAACGAATGTTTAAGTTCAAAATTATTTGCCTCGATAGGCAGGTGAATAATATTGTAGTGTGGTTCCTCTTCCGTAGGAATCGTGTAATCCTTCAAAGGTTTTGTATCAACAACAGGGGCAGTCATCTCTAGTTGTCTTCGAACTCGACATCTTTCTCGTGTGAGATGCTCGAGATTGTAAACGGGTTCGACTGAAGTGTCAGAATAATGATAAAACTCTAGTCTCTATGGTGATCGAATAGAATTTCAATATTAACTCAATTGGTCCCCGACAACGGCACTAAAAACATGACATGCCGCAAGTGTACGACTAATGTCAGAGTAGTAAAAAGAGTTGTCGAACCACAAGGACCAATGGTTAAGTATCGATTTCTATTGTATCATTGTAAATCTAAAGAAATCGAATAGTTATAGGCAGACAAACTTAAGTGAAAATGCACTTAAGTCAAAACACCTTATTTTTAAAAGCACTTTTTGAAAACAGCTTAATAAAACTACTATCTACGACTTCTCTGTAGGGCTTAAGAATTTTTATTACGAGAACTTCGACACAATTTTATAGAAAAATATATTATTGTGGGAAATTCCTGCTTTTGCCAGCGAATTGCACTACCTCTGATGAATGAGACGTGCGTCGACTTTTGCTTGCGCAGAAGCGTTTGTCAGTGATCATTTTTTTGCACAAATATTTAAATGGGATAATTTCTCAATCTCCTCCGATCACTTTCATGATTTCGGAATTGACCGTTTAAAAATTGTTTTCTGATTTTTTACGCTTATCCTTTCGAATTAAGATAAAAACCTAAAAACACGCCTACTTTCATAGAGAGGTTTGAATCAATACTCAGTTTTTAAAATAGTCAAATGCCAAAATCCTCATAACTAACTTAATCTAATTCCTATGGATAACCATTGATAGAGTTAATGACCCTTAGTCTTATGGAACTACTCACTCATAGTGAGGAAACAAACAAGTGATTCAATAATTATAATAACATACAATATTAAATTAATTATAAGAGAAATAATAGAAAGAACCTGGTGAAATAAAATACTGAATAAAACTTTGATTCAATTGCTCCAACAGAGACTTGTACAAAGCAGTGTAAAAGTTGCATAAGAAAAGTTGTACGATAAAAACTTCTTCATCTAAAAATCCATGGTAAAGAGATTTTTATAGTTCTTAAAATAAAACATCCAAATCACAATATTCAATGCCCTATCAGCCTAAACATTAATGTCAGAAACCCCAATTACAAATAAAATTGTCCGAGAAAGGAAAGAAAAATATGAAGCAATGTCTGCCTGTTATGGGCCGTAACGTGTGTTACAGGCACTTGTAACAGGCCTCTGGTAATTTGGCCTGGGCGCGCACAAGGGAAGTGTCAGCTGCACTCCTGTTATGGGTCGTAACATGCATTGCGGGCACCCATAGCAGGCCATAAAAATTTGTGTTGGGGCATGAAAATAAGGGTCTTCAGACTGGGGTTCATTACGGGCAGTAACACGCGTTACATGCACCCGTAATGGAGCTCTGGTTTTAGTACTGGAGATTTCTGGCTTTTGCATTTTTCTTCGATTTTCACCCGATTTGATTTCCTTTCCTTTCGATATGATCAATGAGACTTGAAAATGAAAAAAAAACACAATACCAAGGCATAAAATGGAGAAAAAGGGAAGAGACATAAACAAAATACAATGAAAATGTGACTAAAACACAATCATAAAATGGTATAAAACAAACTTATCAGTTGCTGATGCAGTTGTGGCCTCTTAATTCTTTGAAATTTCTTGTGCATGACTTGTGTTGCTTGATGTGGAAGCTTGAGCTTGGGACTTAGATGGTGTAGGTTCAAAATACACATCAAACCTATGTCAATAATCTACTACAAAATGTCCATGCTTATTACAAAGTTCGTATGTGGGTCAATTTCATGTGGTGTAAGTTTGTCTTCCACGCCCTCCACCACAAGAACACATCCCTTAACCATGAAAGTAGTGAAGACAACTACCTGAATTTGCACTCCTGTCAGAGTTTGTGTTACCAAATTCTTGAGCTAAATTGTTTGTGGAACTAGGTGATGCTACTTCCTGACGAAATTTTTTCAGTTGAGCTTCTTGGAGATAGAATATAGACTCCATATTATAAATGTCAGTTGGTTCAATCTTGCCATACACCATCATGATGAATAGATTATACTCTTCAGAAAAACCCTAGAGTACAACATCGACCTGATCACTCTCAAAAATTAGATCTCCATATTAGAGTTTGACCTAAGTCATTTTTACAAAACTAGCTATTAAGGTGAGAGGTGTCACACAATATGAACTATTTTCAGGTTATGTCTCTAACCAATTTGGGACTTGAAATCTTTTTAATACACCCTGTCATACCCCAAATTTTGACCTAAGATACCACCTCCCATCTGCATTATTACATAGCAAGTGTTCACAAGCAATTCGACCTATTTTTGCCAATTCTCGAGTCAGATTTCAAAAATTCATAACTTCTTCAAATTTCGACATTTTTTTAGTGGTTCTTTTACATATGATTCTCCTTTGCAACAACTACAACTTTTCTTTACAAGTCAAGAGATGATTATGCTTTGAAAATCCACCAAAAAATAGAAACGTTAGAAATTGTTGAATTTAGTGAAATTTAACTGGTTTTGTCTGACTTTATTAAGTCATGATTTTTTTTCATTTTTTATCATCTTTCTTTTATTCTTATTTTTCATAAAAAGAAAATCCGCAAAATATATTTAATTCATATCAATTTTACTTTATCCAAAATATAAAAAAAATGTATAGTTTTGTTAGTTTCATTTAATTTTATATTTTCATTGATAATTCCTAAAAAATCACAAAATGCATATAAGCTCTTTTGCTTTTTACATTTTTTGAGTATGTAAGTCTATTTTGTGTTTCTTTAGTTGCAATTCAAAAATTTGAAAATATATGGTTTGATTTTTCATTTATTTTTATTTCTTTTATGATTAATTTTGGTGTAAATTTTAATTATAATTCCATTTGAAATATTTTTAAGTTGAATTATTAATAGAATTAAAACCAATTTTAATATCTCTTTTCTTTCACTTTTATATTTTCAGTTTAGTTTTTACTAACATTTTTATTTTATTATTTGTGTCATTACTATTATTATTAGTATTATGATTATTATGTTATGTCTATGTAAGTCTAAATATGTTGTCAAATACTACACTCCAAAGCCTCTTTGTTGTCCACTTTAACCATATGCTGCAGAAATCAGTCCAAAGACTTGCAACGAGAAACTTGCCAAACCTGCACAAGTAATGCCAAGAAAATGGTCACATAATCCTTGCTGCCCTGTTATAAGACCAGCACATCAATCCAGAAATTGCATCAAATAACACACACCAAAACCTGTATCAAAAAGCCATAAATCAGATCATCACATTTGTTCAAACTCACCAAATTTTCCCTCCCAAAACCTTATTCTTATTCACTATAAAACAGGCAGATATAACAATCGAAGGGGTGAGCGAGAAAAAAGAGATATTGCACAAGAGAAATAAACAGAAAAATTAAAAGAAACCATAAACTGTAACATCTCTTCCTCATTCCACCATCATAAAACACTCATAAGATCCATGGCCTGCAACTTATGCGATTTACACCAATAACCGCTAACTTCTTTTAATCATGGCTTCAATATTCCTTATTCAAACTTTTATGTAACCATACAACATAACAGCCCTCATAGCCGACATAACTCAAACCTTCATTCCATACAACATTCAACTTCATTCACTACCTCAGAAGCAAACCTTCCAACCTGCCATGTTAAACCGAATCTGAACCATACAAACTCACTGCAATTGAACAATCATACACCATATCCACTATGAACCTACAAGTTTGGATTGCACAAAAAACCAAGCTCCAATCATACCAGCGAACTCGCACAACACCGACGCGTAGCTCATAACAATAGTGCTAGAATTTTAGGAGAGCAGAAGGAATTAAAAGAGCATATTACCTCATCTCTGGATTTCTTTATTATTTCATCGTCAAAAAATCGAAATCATCATACTTGTTCTGATCTTGTAAGTCTCCCTACCTTTTTTTTCTCAAAAATCTGTTGCTATGCTTGTTATAATGATGTATGCTGTGAACTAGTTGTCGTTGCTGCATTTTTTGTTGTTGATGTTTCAATAAACCAGAACCCCTGAGATTGTTATTGTTGTTTCTCTTACCATGAATATTTGTCGCCTTGTTGATTTGATGTTTAACTGCATGAAAAAACCAGAAATAGTGTTGTTGTTCGATTTCGATTTAGAAGAGTAAGAGTTCGAAGAGAGAGTTCAAAAGAGAGTTCGAAGAGAGAGTTCGAAAGAGAGATTGAAGAGAGAGTTCGAGAGAGAGATCGAAGAGAGAAAAAAAGAGTTCGAAAGAGAGTTCGAACGAGAGAAAAAAAGAGAGTTCGAAAGAGAGAAAAAAAAGAGAGTTCGAAAGAGAGTTCGAAAGTGAGATTGAAGAGAGAGTTCGAGAGAGAGATCGAAGATAGAAAAAAAGAGTTCGAAAGAGAGTTCGAAAGAGAGAAAAAAAGAGAGTTTGAAAGAGAGTTCGAAAGAAGCGTTGTTTGATTTCGATTTCAATCCCATGCTGGACCTTTATTTCGTTTTCAGTTTATAACCCAATTAATTAGTTTAGTTTTATAATTTATTTAAATCTTGATATTTCATTTTTAGTTTGGTCAACATTTTAGTTAATTTTGTTAGTTTTTTTTTAACTAGTCTTTTATTGATAAGTTTGTAAGTTATCTCTTTGAATTTATTGCCCCTTTATGATGTTCCTCCCATGATACATGTTGGTTGAGTTTGTGATAATTTAGATTTAATTCCATGGCTTCTCTCTTGGTTTTATTTTAAAATCTTGGAGTGTTTATACTTTTAGTTTTAACCTTCATGTTGCTTGCAAAATCCAAGGGAATTGTTTAATTTTTGTCGACTTCATGTCATCAAAAAACATCGTGCGAATACCCTCATTCATCCTCCGTTTATTATTTCATTAAAAACTTAAGATAATTTTCCCAAATATTCAATTTTTCAAAACTCACACCTTTTAAGTCAAAACTTCGACGTTAGGTCATCGTATCTTCAAACTCTCGCCCAAACCTATTTTTAGCCAAATGAACCATTTTAATCAAACAAACAATTTTAACCAAAAACAGATATTTCAAAAGGTTCCTATAGAATACTATAGATACATTGGGTTCTAATACCTTCCCATTGTATAACCAACCCCCGAACTCTAGACCTCTTTTCAAAAATGCCTTGTATTTTCATTACTTTTAAAGTATTATTTTACATTGTATATTTTAGGGTTTTATTTCGCTCTTTTCCCTTTTCCCTTGGAAATAATAAAGCGCGGTGGCGACTCTTGCTTTTGTGAGACGAATTAATTAATAGTTCGATCTCCGATTTACCCCGCTACATTTTTATCGCTACAGAATTGGCGACTCTGCTGGGGAAAGATTGACCTCTTGCTGGTCCATCCCTAAGTGGGTTAAGCCTAGTTTGTTTATCTGTTTTACTATTATTTGATTTGTTTGATTATGTGTTTATATTGGGGTTTTTGGGTTTTTTGCAAAGGACGAATCCTATACCCAGATTAAGTTACACTTAAGAATAGGACGGGCGGTATAGTCATGTTAACTTTGAGGGAGTAATCCCGAAGAAGGAGGCATGAGATCCCCCACTCAGTGGAAGGCCCTTTTGAACGTAATACTTGTTTACCGAGTAATCGGGAAGACATTATTATTTTCGACCTGGGAGCCAGAGAAACTGAGAACCGTAGAACCCTAACCCATCTTGGCCTTTTAGGTGTAGCGCGGAGATTATAACGGAGTAATCCGGAAGTAGTTGTTACGCGATGCTACGCTTGGACGAGTTTCTCTTGAGAATATTGCTAATTATTGACTAATCAAGATGTTGGTAATATCCGAAGGAGGAATGTAGACTCTGGGAACTCTTAGAACCTTGTCTCATAGGTGCGATTAAACCGTTAGTACATACCTTGGGGTGGGCTCTACCTTTGACTTTATGCACAAAACGTCGAACCTTTGAACCCCATGTTTGTGAACTTGTGTGTAATTGTTGCATTATCATTCATCCATGCATCCATCAACATTTTTTGTAAAAAACTTGTTTTTCAAGGAACTCAAGAATGATTTTTGTAGACATCTCAGGTGTTGTTATTATGGAGTTTGGAAGAAGAAACACTCGAAGTTTTAGTTTTAAGGAGCCCGAGATTGAAGAACTGAAGAGTTTGATTCCTAAGATCGAGAACCCGACAGAATTTCAAAAGAAATATGGGTCCCTTATACCTCTCATGAAGCACAAGATGAAGGAAGGCATCCTTAATACGTTGGTCCAATTCTACGATCCTGTGTACCGATGCTTCACCTTTCCGGATTACCAGTTAATGCCCACCTTAGAAGAGTACTCCTACATGCTTGGTTTGCCGATCACCGACTGTGTTCCTTTTTCTGGCTTAGAAGAGGAACCCAAATCTCACGAGATAACGACCATCACCCACTTGAAGAAGTCGGAGATAGAGGAGAACATGACTACAAAAGGAGGAATCTGAGGCTTATCTGCGCAGTTTTTGTTGAAGAAAGCTCGTTATTTCGCTGAGATAAAAGATACTATTGCCTTTGAAGACTTTTTTGCTTTACTCGCTTATGGCCTTTTCTTGTTTCCTAATGGTGATAAGTTTGTGGATATCAACGCCATCAGAATTTTATTGATTAGAAATCTGGTCCCTACGCTGCTAGGAGATACCTACTACTCCATACATCTTCGAAACTCTTATCAAGGAGGGATGATTTTTTGTTGTGCACCGTTGCTATATCAGTAGTATGTTTCTCATCTACCTAGGTCTGATGTTTTCTGGGATCTCGAGACGGAGCCGCGATGGGCGCCAAAAATTATGGCTCTCACTCATTTCGACATTGATTGGTATAATCGAGTTTACTATGACGTGAAGATCATCGATAGTTGTGGTGCTTTTCCTAACGTGCCTCTTCTTGGTACGAAAGGAGGAATTAACTATAATCTTATTCTCGCGCGCCGTCAGTTTGGATACCCGATGAGGGACAAGCCGAACAACATTCATGTGAGTGGTTTCTTTCTACAAGAAGGACAAGATCACCAGGCAGATAAGAAGGAGATCGAAGGAGCTTGGCGCCACATCCATAGGAAAGGGAGAGACATGTTAGGACAGAGATGTTCCATTTCTTTGGAGCCTTACCTACAATGGGTCCGTGCTAGGACTTGTGCTCTCAAGATGCCCTATAAACCTGAGAAACCTTTATTCCCTACTGTTGCATCGTCATCTGTTGATATTCCTATCGAGAACATGGAAGAATACCAAGGAAATATGGCTAGGATGAAGTCTGAGAGAGATGCTTGGAAAGAAAAGTATAATATGTCGGAATATGAGAATCGGGTCCTGACTCGAAAGCTAAAGGAAAAGGAGGATTTGTTATTTATTCAAGACGGCTGGTTCATTGATCATGATGAGAAGCTTCGTCAAAAGGATGCTTTACTGAAGAAATATGCAAGTGAAAGGAAGAGAAAGAAGGAAGAGTCGGTAAGCGTTGCTCTCGTTCCTAATCCACAAAAGGAAATCATTGATCGACTAGTAGCTGAGAAGAAAAAGATGGAAGACTTTTATGAAGAGAAGATCAGGAAGCTCCAATTACAATTGGCATTTGGTCCTTCATCTGTTAATTCTAAATGATCTTTAGTTCTTAGTTTTATTTTTACTGATGTCATTTTGTAAAACTCTGTAAAAGGGCTTCACGTTCCAAAGTTGTAATTTACTGCTTTATTATGGGCTTCATGTTCCAAAGTTGTAATTTACTGCTTTTATTATTGGGTTGTCATCCCAAGGTTGTAATTTATTGTTTTGTTCTTCCAAAGTTGTAAGTTGTAATTTACGGCTTTTGATTAATGAAATGAGTTTTTGTTGTTCCAAATTCCTTTACCATTGATGTGTGCAAAATTATCAAAGTTCGTTGAAAAAACTATCAAAATGAACGATCATTTGCACCGCATATCATGCATCATCCAACATTCCACTTCATATGTTTTCTAGAGTCTTATCCTTGTTTCTTTTTCCACTCCGGTAGATTGCCAAGCTGTCTCATCGGTACGATACCCGAGCCAATCGTCAGAGGAAGATGGAAGATCTAGAACAGGAAAACCACGAGCTTCGTGATGAGGTCGCTACCCTTCGTGTCGGTATGGAGAAACTAACTGCACTGGTGGAAAGTTTGATGGCTGCTCAGAATCAGCCATCGACTGTAGTTGCTGAGATTCAGACTTCAACTACTGTGGTTTCTGAGATTGTCACCGTTCCAACATATGTGACTCAAATCAACTCTCCGCTTCAACATCAGATGCCAAAAGGTTTTCCGTGGGGAATGCCTTATAACTTTGTGCCGAAAGGGTATCAGCCTGTCGTACAACCTCTGGTTCAACCTACTGTGTCTTTTCCTCAATCGGAGACAACTACTATGCCGCCTGTAATCCCGTTTGTGGTACCTTTCCTTCAACCAGTGATGACAACTGTCGCTCCTGTGGTTCATTCTATGCCATACATGAATGAACCTGCTTATCATGCCGAGCCTGCTGAAAGTCTGGGTCTTTTCGATAGAATGGAGGAATTTCAAGACCAGTTTCAAGAGATGCAGAGGGAGATCAGAGCGTTAAAGGGGAACGATTTGTTTGGAAAGAATGCTCATGACCTGTGTTTAGTTCCAAATGTAAAGATTACAGCCAAATTCAAAGTGCCAGACTTTGAAAGGTATAAAGGTGATTCGTGTCCGCGGAGTCATTTAACTATGTATGTGAGAAAGATGTCTACATATTCTGATGATCATAACTTGTTAATTCACTACTTTCAAGACAGATTGACTGGTGCCGCTCTAAAGTTGTATATGGGTTTGGACAACACTCAGATCCGTAATTTCAATGATCTTAGTGAAGCTTTTGTTCGCCAGTATAAGTACAACGTCGACATGGCGCCGGACAAAGATCAACTCCGGGTGATGTCCCAGAGAGACAGAGAGTCCTTTAAAGAATATGCCCAGAGGTGGCGCGAGATTGCTGCTCAGATTTATCCCCCTCTTGAGGAAAAAGAAATGACAAAGATATTCCTGAAGACTTTAGGTTCCTTTTATTATGAAAGAATAATTGCCAGCACACCCAGTGATTTCACCGAGATGGTAAGTATGGGCATGCGGTTGGAAGAAGGGATTTGTGAAGGACGTTTGGTTAAGGAAGGAAGTCCGTCTAGCAGTATCAAGAAGTTTGGAAGTGTTTTCCCTAAAAGGAAAGAACAAGATGTCAGTGTAATCTTCCCTGGGAGACCAAGGAGAGGTTATTCACATGTTGCGGCAGTCACTCCGGCTGTCCGCCCAACATTGGTGACCCCAACTCATCAAACCCCACCAATTCAGCAACGATCATTTCAACAATAGGCTTATCAATTTAATAACCAGAATCGTTCACCAAGGAAACCGCAATTTGATGCCATTCCCATGACTTACATTGAATTGTTCCCTGCTCTAATCAGAAAGAACCTCATAATGACGAAGCCTCCTCCTGTCGCACCGAATAGTGCTTCTCTGTGGTACAAGGCGGACCAGTTTTGTGAGTATCATCAAGGGTCTCTGGGGCACAACATTGAAAATTGCTTTGCTCTAAAGGAGGATGTGCAGAGATTGATTAAGAACGGTATTTTGTCTTTCGAGGATATTAACCCGAATGTTAGAGATAATCCTTTGCCTCGACATGGGGCAGCATTAGTGAATATGGTGGAAGGTTGTCCAGGAAAGTTTCGAGTTTTTCAAGTTGAACACATAAGAGATTTGTTGATCAGGTTACATCAAAGCTTAAGAAGACTTGCCTTTTTTAGGCATCATCATGATTATGATGTTTGTGAATTTTGTTCAAGAGAAGTTGATTGCCCTATTGTGAAGGAGGACATTCAAAAATTGTTAGACCAAAGGGTTATCACTATTACATATGACAGAGATCCGGTGGATGAAGTGAATGTTATAATACCACAATTTAACTTGCCTGAACCAGTAGAGATCGTTTACGACAGTCAGACTGCACCTGTTGCTCCTTTGATCATTTATCCACCTGGTCTTATGCCTTACAACTCAGACCAAGCTATACCGTATAAGTATAATGCCACAATGATTGAGAATGGGGTAGAAGTCCTTATACCAACAATGCCATCTTTTGTTAACATCGCTGATGTGAGCAGAGTTACGAGAAGCGGACATGTCTTTGCAGCAGTACCTTTGAAGAGACCAGAAGTTCAAGTCAAGAGGCCCATACCGGCAGAAATTCCAACGAGAAATGTTGAACTCAGGGTTGAGGTAGGCCGATCCAATGAACCTATCCCACACCCCAATGATGATGAGATTCTAAAGCTCATCAAGAGAAGTGAATACAAGATTGTGGACCAACTATTGCAAACTCCTTCCAAGATTTCTTTGCTTGCTTTACTGAGAGATTCTGGTGCCCATAGAGAAGCTTTGATGAAGGTCTTGGACCAGGCATTCGTGGATCATGATGTGACAGTTGACCAATTTGATGGAATTGTGGGAAATATTACTTCGTGTAACAATCTTGGTTTCAGTGATGAAGAGCTTCCGGAGGAGGGAAGGAACCATAATATGGCTTTGCATATCTCAATAGTTGTGGAAATGATACTTTATCAAGTGTGCTGGTAGATACATGTTCGTCGTTAAATGTAATGCCCAAAACTACATTATCTCGACTCTCATATCAAGGTGCTCCCATGAGACCTAGTGGGGTAATTGTCAAAGCGTTTGATGGTTCTAGGAAGACTGTCATTGGAGAGGTGGATCTTCCTATCATAATTGGTCCTCATACTTTTCAGATCACTTTTCAAGTAATGGATATTCGTGCCGCCTACAGTTGCCTATTGGGTCGTCCATGGATCCATGATGCAGGGGCAGTCACTTCCACGCTCCATCAAAGATTGAAGTTTGTAAGGCATGGAAAACTGGTAATGATTGGTGGAGATCAAGCTATGGTGGTAAGCCATTTGTCATCTTTCTCTTTTATTGATGCTGATGAGGATGTTGGAACCCAATTCCAAGCTCTATTTGTTGCTAATAATGAAGTGAAGAAGCAAGGGACATCTATTTCTTCTTTTGAGGATGCGCAACGAGTGGTTGAAAGTGGTTCGGCTGAAGGTTGGGGCCAGGTGTTGACTTTGCCTGAGAACAAGTCTGGAGAAGGTCTTGGTTTTTGTCCCGTGTCTACAAGAGTCAAGAAGAAAACAGTTATCTGTCCGATACAAGAGGTTTTCCGAAGCGCAGGTTTTATCCATCTGACACCTCCTGAAGTTGATGCTATAATAGGAGACGATTCTGAAGAGGATTTACCCGATTTTGTAACGCATGGAGTGGTTTGCCAGAACTGGATTGTTGTTGATGTTCCTGTTGTGATGCACATTTCTGAGTAATGTTTTGTTTCATTTTTGAAAACAAAATTCGCTCTGCCCAAGGCGAAGAGTATTTGTGTCGGGCTATGTTGAAAATAAATCATTTTGCTCTGCCAAAGGCAAAAGAGAAAATGCCTGGGCTCTTTGTTTCAAGTATTGCCAATCATGAATAAAAACGTTATTCTGTCCACTACTGTTTTATTTTTCACTTTTTTCTGGGAAATAGTAATGAAATTTAATTGGTAGTAATAGGAAAATATAATAATCTTTTGTTTCATTTGTACAACATTCATATTAATCGATTTCTAAAAAAAAAGCATAATCATATGTGCAGATTAATCCATGACTTAACCATTGAAAACAATGATCCTGTGCCCCCCTCCCAACTTTGAATTCCCTGTGTTCGGAGCCGAGGAAGAAGGTAGTGAAGAGATCCCTGATGAAATTTCCCGTTTACTTGAGCATGATGAAAAGACTATTCAGCCATTTGAAGAGCCTATAGAGATGATCAATTTGGGTGATGAAGAGGATAAAAAGGAAGTTAAGGTCGGAGCATTGCTTATCCCAGAGGTCAAAGAGAAAATGTTGGAGCTTCTCAGAGAGTATGCTGACGTGTTTGCTTGGTCCTACCAAGACATGCCAGGTTTGGATAACCATATTGTGGAGCATTGTTTGCCGTTGAGACCTGAATGTCCTCCGATTAAGCAGAAGTTGAGAAGGACTCGTCCCAATATGGCTGACAAGATCAAAGAAGAAGTTCATAAGCAAATTAATGCAGGTTTCCTTGTTACATCGGTCTATCCTCAATGGTTAGCCAATATAGTGCCTGTTGCTAAGAAGGATGGCAAAGTTCAGATGTGTGTAGATTATAGAGATCTGAATAGAGCTAGCCCAAAGGATGATTTTCCTTTACCACACATTAACGTATTGGTCGACAGTACCGCAAAGTTCAAAGTCTTTTCTTTCATGGATGGTTTCTCTGGTTACAATCAAATCAAGATGGCACCAGAAGATATGGAGAAGACAACTTTCATTGTACCTCTGGGAACCTTTTGTTATCGGGTAATTCCGTTTGGTTTGAAGAATGCTGGTGCAACATACCAAAGGGCCATGACTGTTTTGTTCCATGATATGATGCATAAAGAGATAGAAGTGTATGTAGATGATATGATTTCCAAATCACAAATTGAAGAAGATCATTTGGAACATTTATTGAATTTATTCCAGCGTTTGAGAAAGTATAAACTCCGTCTGAATCCCAACAAGTGCACTTTTGGTGTTCGTTCTGGAAGACTTCTGGGTTTCATTGTCAGTCAGAAAGGTATTGAGGTAGATCCTGATAAAGTCAAAGCTATTCGGGAAATGCCCGCACCCAAGACGGAAAAACAAGTAAGAGGATTCCTTGGGAGACTGAACTATATTTCTAGATTTATATCTCATATGACTGCTACCTGTGGGCCGATTTTCAAGCTTCTCCGAAAGAACCAAGGATGTGTGTGGACAGAAGATTGTCAGAGAGATTTTGATAGCATCAAAGAATATTTACTTGAACCTCCCATTTTGATTCCTCCGGTGGAAGGAAGACCTTTGATTATGTACCTGACTATATTGGAAGATTCCATGGGATGTGTGCTTGGTCAACAAGATGAGACTGGAAGAAAGGAACATGCCATGTATTATCTGAGTAAGAAATTCACAGACTATGAGTCTCGATACTCAATGCTTGAGAAAACCTGTTGTGCTTTAGCTTGGGCTGCTCGCCGTCTGCGCCAGTATATGATTAACCACACCACTTGGTTGATCTCCAAAATGGATCCGATCAAGTATATCTTTGAGAAGCCCGCCTTATCTGGAAGAATAACCCGTTGGCAGATGTTGTTATCTGAATATGACAATGAGTATCACACTCAGAAAGCAATCAAAGGGAGTATTTTAGCCGATCATTTGGCTCACCAACCAATTGAAGATTATCAATCCATCAAGTTTGACTTCCCAGATGAAGATGTTATGTACTTGAAAGCTAAAGATTATGAAGAGCCGTTACCCGAAGAAGGACCTGATCCTGAATCCCGTTGGGGTCTGATATTTGATGGAGCTGTGAATTCTTATGGAAATGGAATTGGGGCAATCATCGTCACTCCCCGAGGTACTCATATCCGGTTCACAGCGAGATTGAAGTTCGACTGTACGAACAACATGGCTGAATATGAGGCATGTATTATGGGTCTCGAAGAAGCAGTGGATCTAAGGATTAAGATTCTTGATATATACGGAGACTCGGCATTGGTAATTAATCAAATCAAAGGAGAATGGGAGACTCGTCATCCTGGTTTGATCCCTTACATAGATTATGCTAGAAGTTTGTTAACCTTCTTCAACAAAGTGGAGTTACATCATATCCCTAGAGATGAAAACCAAATGGCTGATGCTTTAGCTACTTTGTCTTTAATGTTTCAAGTGAATGGTTGGAACGATGTGCCTACAATCATAGTTATGCGCCTCGATAGACCTGCTCATGTGTTCTCAATAGAAGAGGTCACTGACGACAAACCGTGGTTCTATGACATTAAACGTGTTCTTCAAACTCAAGAGTACCCGCCTGGGGCATCCAGTAAAGATAGGAAGAAGTTGAGGAGATTGGCAAGCAGTTTCTTCCTCAATGAAGAAATGTTATATAAGAGGAATTACGACATGGACTTGCTCAGATGTGTAGACAGACATGAAGCAGACATGCTGATGCAAGAAGTACATGAAGGATCCTTTGGCACCCATGCCAACGGACATGCAATGGCTAAAAAGATGTTGAGAGCTGGTTACTATTGGATGACAATGGAATCTGATTGCTGCAAATATGTGAAGAAATGTCATAAATGCCAGATTTATGCGGACAAGATACATGTGCCACCGACCCTCCTCAATGTTATCTCTTCGCCTTGGCCTTTCTCTATGTGGGGCATTGATATGATTGGAATGATTGAACCCAAAGCTTCAAATGGTCATCGTTTCATCTTGGTAGCGATCGATTATTTTACTAAATGGGTGGAAGCAGCATCTTATGCTAATGTAACCAGACAAGTGGTAGTCAGATTTATCAAGAATCAGATCATTTGTCGATACGGCATCCCGAGCAAGATCATCACTGATAATGGTTCGAATTTGAATAACAAGATGATGAAAGAGCTTTGTGAAGAGTTCAAGATTGAACATCATAACTCTTCTCCCTACAGGCCGAAGATGAATGGGGCAGTTGAAGCTGCTAACAAGAACATTAAAAAGATTGTCCAGAAGATGGTGGTAACTTATAGAGATTGGCATGAAACGCTTCCGTTTGCTTTACATGGATACCGTACTTCAGTTCGAACTTCAACAGGTGCAACCCCATTTTCCCTAGTTTATGGTATGGAAGCAGTACTCCCCGTGGAGGTTGAGATCCCGTCTATGAGAGTTTTGATGGAAGCTAAACTTTCTGAGGCTAAATGGTGTCAAAGTAGATATGATCAGTTGAATTTAATTGAAGAAAAGAGATTGACAGTGTTGTGTCACGGTCAATTATATCAGCAGAGAATGAAGAAGGGTTTTGATAAGAAGGTTCGACCACGCGAGTTCAGAGAAGGTGACCTTGTGCTCAAGAAGATATTATCTTTCCAACCTGATTCTAGGGGCAAGTGGGCTCCGAATTATGAAGGACCGTATGTCGTTAAGAAAGTTTTCTCTGGAGGTGCCATGATTCTCACAAATATGGACGGTGAAGAGCTCCCGCGCTCCATGAACGCCGATGCAGTCAAGAAGTATTTCGCCTAGGTTTGAGTTGACAGTTCGCTAAGTTGAAAACCCGAAGGGGCGGCTTGGGCAGGCTTTTGGTCAGACCGGCTGTGGCATTCGAACACATTTCGGAATTCTAAGTTGTTAGGGAGAATAATGATCATTGTTTTTGTGTAACCCTTTCTTTCATGTACTATTTCCCAAACTTTTGTAAACCGTTGGAGTCGCATTGTTAGCGAACTACCATCTTATTAATGAAATTTGAGCATTTACCTTTTGTGGGCAAAATTTTAATTTTTACGGCAATATTTGAAACAAAGTTATTTAAAGTATTCTCATTTTAAAAATGTGTCGTGAATAATGAAAGGAATATTAACAGTTGTTTCGAGGATGGTCAAGCCATGAAATGCAAAATAATACAGTAATTTATCCTTGCATGATGAACATGTTTTCTTTCAAAATCGTCACGAGGTGTTGGTTGTGTAAACTTTTGTTTCTAGTGGTACTAAGTTTGGTGACTCCCCAGCTTTTCCAGTTAAGCGTTGTTTTGGTTATCTTTATTTGAGCAGATTTCTGAAGTGTGGCACGCCTTGTCTCATGCCAGTGGTCTATTGGTGTTAGAAGATTGGATTCGAATACTTTTCTCCCATAAGATTTGAACCTTGTAGCGTGATACGCTCTGACGTTGCTTTTTCGTTCCAGTTCAAGTTATTTTCCGTCTCTTTAAGATTGGCCGAGTATCTATTATTTTGTGATATCTTATCATCTTCAAGATATTTCGTCTGCCTGTTTCGTCAGCATAACATTCATTCATTTACACTTATATCACGCATGCATATTCACATTTGTCATTGATTTTGGGTCGTATACCTTGTTTATGTTTATTAAGACAATGTACATGTTCTTTCCAAGTAGAATGTCAGCTTAGGCAGAAAATGTGCTTCCTTTCTAAATTCCCCAACTGAGTTAATCCTCGTGGATGATTTTTTGATTTAGCCTTCCTTGTCCATTTTTGGATAGGATGAATCCCCAATCAAGTTATTTTCTCATTGGGTGGAGTCTTGTTTGACTGTTTTCTCTCTGGTTTATTCCTGGAGGGAGTTGTTGTCTCTTGCATAGGCTATCTCGTGATTTTCTCCAAGCTAGGAAACCTAGACGAACGGTGCATTTATTTTTCACATTTAAGTATTTGATCTCCTCGGGAAGGATCTATTCATAGTTCCCTTTGACGAAGATTTTATTCTCTGGCTGTGTTATCGCAATTTTCTTCTGAGTTATCTTTTTTGCGGAAAACGACAAGCGGCGGTCTCTTCATGAGCAACTTATGCGTTATCTTTTTTTTGGAAAATGACAAGCGGCGGTCTCTTCATGAGCAACTTCTGCGTTATCTTTTTTGCGGAAAACGACAAGCGGCGATCTCTTCATGAGCAACTTGTACGTTATTTTTTTGGAAAATGACAAGCGGCGGTCTCTTCATGAGCAACTTGTGCATTATCTTTTTTGCGGAAAAGACAAGCGGCAGTCTCTTCATGAGAAACTTGTACGTTATTATTTTTTGGAAAACGACAAGCGGCAGTCTCTTCATGAGCAACTTGTACGTTATTATTTTTCTGGAATACAGAAAGTGGCGGCTTCTTTATTTGAGCAGCTTGTATGTTATTGGTTATTTTTGGAATACAGCAAGTGGCGGCTTCTTTATTTGAGCAGCTTGTATGTTATTGGTTATTTTTGGAAGACAACAAGTGGCAGCTTCTTTATTTGAGCAACTTGTATGTCATAGTATTTTTGGAAGACAGCAAGTGGCGGCTTCTTTATTTGAGCAGCTTGTATGTTATTGACATCTTTGAACGACAGCAAATGGAAGCTTCTTTATTTGAGCAGTTTGTGTATCTACAACCATATTATTATTTCAGCATTAATTGGTATCTCTCCGGAAATCTCGCAGAGAAGTTTGTTATGAATCTTTACCTTCAGAAGTCGGTAATCAATTATCAGCAAATTTGGTACATCTTTTTTCTATCTTTGACCTTGAGTTGTGAACTCACTGTTATTTTGGGTCAATAATCTGTTTTTGTGGCCTATGCAAGATGCCTTCTTTGTTAGGGTCAGAGGTCGTATTCTCTCAAATTTTTATTCGCCGTCAAGAGTCTATCATTTGAAGTCGATGGCTCATTTCCCCAGTAGTGTATAATCTATGTTCCTGTGGTTTGTTGGTATTTAGTTTCTCCAACATTATCTTGTCTCATACAATATCATTCTCTGTGAATTTAAATATTACATTCATATCACAAACATAATGGCGGTATCTTAGGGAAAAATTGTGTATTATGTATTTAAGTACCTTCAATCTCGTCGAGACGAAGATTTTAATCTTCATATCTCCGGATAAAAGAAACTTAAATAGGGGCAGCTGTCATACCCCAAATTTTGACCTAAGATACCACGTCCCATCTGCATTATTACATAGCAAGTGTTCACAAGCGATTCGACCTATTTTTACCAATTCTCGAGTCAGATTTCAAAAATTCATAACTTCTTCAAATTTCGACATTTTTTTAGTGGTTCTTTTACATATGATTCTCCTCTGCAACAACTACAACTTTTCTTTACAAGTCAAGAGATGATTATGCTTTGAAAATCCACCAAAAAATAGAAACGTTAGAAATTGTTGAATTTAGTGAAATTTAACTGGTTTTGTCTGACTTTATTAAGTCATGATTTTTTTTCATTTTTTATCATCTTTCTTTTATTCTTATTTTTCATAAAAAGAAAATCCCCAAAATATATTTAGTTCATATCAGTTTTACTTTATCCAAAATATAAAAAAAAACGTATAGTTTTGTTAGTTTCATTTAATTTTATATTTTCATTGATAATTCCAAAAAAATCACAAAATACATATAAGTTCTTTTGCTTTTTACATTTTTTGAGTATGTAAGTCTATTTTGTGTTTCTTTAGTTGCAATTCAAAAATTTGAAAATATATGGTTTGATTTTTCATTTATTTTTATTTCTTTTATGATTAATTTTGGTGTAAATTTTGATTATAATTCCATTTGAAATATTTTTAAGTTGAATTATTAATAGAATTAAAACCAATTTTAATATCTCTTTTCTTTCACTTTTATATTTTCAGTTTAGTTTTTACTAACATTTTTATTTTATTATTTGTGTCATTACTATTATTATTAGTATTATGATTATTATGTTATGTCTATGTAAGTCTAAATATGCTGTCAAATACTACACTCCAAAGCCTCTTTGTTGTCCACTTTAACCATATGCTGCAGAAATCAGTCCAAAGACTTGCAACGAGAAACTTGCCAAACCTGCACAAGTAATGCCAAGAAAACGGTCACATAATCCCTGCTGCCCTGTTATAAGACCAACACATCAGTCCAGAAATTGCATCAAATAAAACACACCAAAACCTGTATCAAAAAGCCATAAATCAGATCATCACATTTGTTCAAACTCACCAAATTTTCCCTCCCAAAACCTTATTCTTATTCACTATAAAACAGGCAGATATAACAATCGAAGGGGTGAGCGAGAAAAAAGAGATATTGCACAAGAGAAATAAACAGAAAAATTAAAAGAAACCACAAACTGTAATATCTCTTCCTCATTCCACCATCATAAAACACTCACAAGATCCATGGCCTGCAACTTATGCGATTTACACCAATAACCGCTAACTTCTTTTAATCATGGCTTCAATATTCCTTTTTCAACCTTTTATGTAATCATACAACATAACAGCCCTCATAGCCGGCATAACTCAAACCTTCATTCCATACAACATTTAACTTCATTCACTACCTCAGAAGCAAACCTTCCAACCTGCCATGTTAAACCGAATTTGAACCATACAAACTCACTGCAATTGAACAATCATACACCATATCCACTATGAACCTACAAGTTTGGATTGCACAAAAAACCAAGCTCCAATCATACCAGCAAACTCGCACCAACACCGACGCGTAACTCACAATAATAGTTCTAGAATTTTAGGAGAAAAGGGGAGAAAAGAATCTGCAGAATTTGAAGAACAAGCAACATTTATTCTCTATAGTTTCAGAAGAAATCAATTCTATTACAAGATTTTCCAACAAGATTTTCAGAAGAGCAGAAGGAATTAAAAGAGCATATTACCTCATCTCTGGATTTCTTTATTATTTCATCGTCAAAAAATCGAAATCATCAGACTTGCTCTGATCTTGTAAGTCTCCCTACCTTTTTTTCTCAAAAATTTGTTGCTATGCTTGTTATAATGATGTATGCTGTGAACTAGTTGTCGTTGCTGCATTTTTTGTTGTTGATGTTTCAATAAACCAGAACCCCTGAGATTGTTATTGTTGTTTCTCTTACCATGAATATTTGTCGCCTTGTTGATTTGATGTTTAACTGCATGAAAAAACCAGAAGCAGTGTTGTTTTTCGATTTCGATTTAGAAGAGTAAGAGTTCGAAGAGAGAGTTCAAAAGAGAGTTCGAAGAGAGAGTTCGAAAGAGAGATTGAAGAGAGAGTTCGAGAGAGAGATCGAAGAGAGAAAAAAAAGAGTTCGAAAGAGAGAAAAAAAGAGAGTTCGAATAAGAGAAAAAAAAGAGAGTTCGAAAGAGAGATCGAAGAGAGAGTTCGAAAGAGAGATTGAAGAGAGATTTCGAGAGAGAGAGATCGAAGAGAGAAAAAAAGAGTTCGAAAGAGAGTTCGAAAGAGAGAAAAAAAGAGAGTTCGAAAGAAGCGTTGTTCGATTTCGATTTCAATCCCATGCTGGACCTTTATTTCGTTTTCAGTTTATAACCCAATTAATTAGTTTAGTTTTATAATTTATTTAAATCTTGATATTTCATTTTTAGTTTGGTCAACATTTTAGTTAATTTTGTTAGTTTTTTTTAACTAGTCTTTTATTGATAAGTTTGTAAGTTATCTCTTTGAATTTATTGCCCCTTTATGATGTTCCTCCCATGATACATGTTGGTTGAGTTTGTGATAATTTCGATTTAATTCCATGGCTTCTCTCTTGGTTTTCTTTTAAAATCTTGGAGTGTTTATACTTTTAGTTTTAATCTTCATGTTGCTTGCAAAATCCAAGGGAATTGTTTAATTTTTGTCGACTTCATGTCATCAAAAAACATCGTGCGAATACCCTCATTCATCCTCCGTTTATTATTTCGTTAAAAATTTAAGATAATTTTCCCAAATATTCAATTTTTCAAAACTCACACCTTTTAAGTCAAAACTTCGACGTTAGGTCGTCGTATCTTCAAACTCTCGCCCACACCTATTTTTAGCCAAATAAACCATTTTAATCAAACAAACAATTTTAACCAAAAACAGATATTTCAAAAGGTTCCTATATGTTTGGTGCGTTGATGTTGAACAGGATTGTCGGAAAGATAAACCGCGCTGATGTTGTCACAATATACCAGAGTAGATTTTGTGACAGGACAACATAGTTCCAAGAGTAAGTTGCGTAACCAACATGATTCAGACACAACATTAGCTACGCCTCTATATTCGGCTTCGACACTTGAACGAGACAAGGTATGTTGGCGTTTTGCGGACCATGAGATCAAGTTGTCACCGAGATAAACACAGTAGCCGAAGGTAGATCTTCTTGTGTCAGGACAACCGGCCCAATCTGCGTTTGTGTAAGAAATGAGCTTGTCGACAGATGAAGGGTACAGATGAAGGCCGAGATCTACGGTACCATTAATGTAACGAATAATACGTTTCAAGGCAGACATGTGTTGAGTTTTTGGATCATGCATAAATAAACATACCTGCTGAACTGCATATGAGATGTCTGGTCGAGTGAATGTTAAGTATTGCAATGCTCCGGCAAGGCTACGATATTCGGTTGGATCATGGTAAGGGTTACCGGATGAACCACTGAGTTTCGCCTTTGTGTCTACTGGTGTGGGGGATGGTTTGCAGGAGGACATACCAACTCGTTCGATAATTTCTTCTGCATATTTCTTTTGAGAAAGAAAAAGGCCTTCGGGATGTTTGGTGACAGAAATACCCAGAAAATAACTTAAAGGCCCCAGATCCTTCATGGAGAATTCAGAACTCAATTGTGCCATGATAGATTCTCTAAGAGTGTCAGATGATGCAGTAAGAATAATGTCATCCACATACAAAAGAATATAAGCTATATCATTGCCATGATGATATATAAAAAGAGAGTGGTCAGAAATACTGTGAGAGAAGCCCATTGTAGCTACATAATCAGTAAAGCGCTGGTACCAGGCGCGAGGTGCTTGTTTGAGACCATATAGAGATTTCTTCAATAAACAGACATGATCAGGAAATTGAGAATGACGAAATCCAGGAGGTTGATGCATGTATACGGTTTCATGAAGGTTCCCATGCAAGAAAGCATTTTTAACATCTAATTAATGAAGACACCATGATTTAGATAAAGCAACACTTAGAACCGTTCGAATGGTAGCCGGTTTGACCACCGGGCTGAATGTGTCACCACAATCAATACCTGTTTGTTGATTTGCACCATTACCTACAAGGCGAGCTTTGTATCTCTCAAAAGATCCGTCAGATTTCTTTTTATGCCTGAAAATCCACAAACTTCGAATAACATTAGCATTAGACGGACGAGGAACTAAGTCCCACGTCTTATTTTCAATAAGAGCATCATATTCGTCTTTCATGGCCATTTTCCAATTTTGATCATTTAATGCATCAATGGGATTTGTAGGTAGAGGGGATATGGAGGTTGAGGTTGAAGTATGGAGATTGAAGAGTTTGCGAGGTTTGACGATACCGTGTTGGGCTCTGGTTGTCATTTGAGGGGAGATGGGCTGATTTTGTTGTGAAGATGGAGGAGTCGGAAGTGATGTAGTGGATGGGGATGAGACGATATTTGGTAATGATGGGTTTAGAGGTGATGTTGTGGATGGGGCTGATGTTATGGTTGGTGAGGTGGGATTGTGGGAGGGTGACGAAGGCGAATTCAAAGAAGATGGTGATGGTTGGTAAATGTTTGTTTGAACTGGTGTAGTTAGGGGTGAAGTGAGATTTTGATGGTTAGAGGAGGGAGCACTATAGGAATAGGATGGAAGGAAGGGTGTGTCGTCATCCAAAAAATTATAACCAACCGTTGTAGGAACATTTGGATTAGAAAACGGAAGCTTAGTTTCATCAAAAATGACATGCCGGGAAATAAATATTTTACGGCTAGATAAATCATAGCATTTATATCCTCTATGATTTGAGGGATATCCTAAGAAGACACAAGGTGTAGACCGAGCTTGTAACTTATTTCTATATGAGGCTAGATAAATCATAGCATTTATATCCTCTATGATTTGAGGGATATCCTAAGAAGACACAAGGTGTAGACCGAGCTTGTAACTTATTTCTATATGATGAAGGGATGAGAGGATAGCAAAGACATCCAAAGACACGAAGGTGAGTATAGGCCGGATCTTTTTGGTAGAGTATTTTAGTGGGTGATTGAAGGGAAAGCTTTTTATTTGGAAGGATATTATGTAGGTAAGTGGCCATGTGTAGTGCATGATGCCACATTGATGGAGGTAAAGAGGCATGGGTGTGATCGGTGGATCTGGAACTGACTGTTTAACGCTGGTTCACGAAATGTCGTGGAAGCAAGAGTCGCCACCGTCTTTTATTTTCTCCAATTGGAAAGGACAAAAGCACAGAAAAATTCCTTAAAGAGATTGCTCTCGGTTCGGGAGGTAGGTTATAGAAAGGGAAGGTGTTAGCACCCTTTCTATCCATGGTTATCCATGGGCTCTTAGATACTTGCTCATTTGTGTTTTCAAAATGTTTGCTTGCTTTTCAATTGTGGGTTTAAAAAAGTTTCTTTGAAAAAATTTCAGTTCGACTCGTACGTCAGAGTGTTTGAAAAGTTTGTTTTGAAAGCTTTTGAAAATGTGTTGGTGTGAAAAGTATTTTTGTTTGAAATTAGAGCAAGTATCCTTGAGAACCTACCTACCCTAAGGAATTCGTCTGTGTAAAAGTCCTTTAAAGTAGTGCCATCCCACCATTGAGAGGTAGGTAGCATCACCGTTGGAGGTGTTCGGGTCAATTCGAGTTTTAGGGACATGGTGATCATCGGAGCAATGGGAAGACACCTTAGAAGCTACCCTCATGCCAGGTTCCCGGATCATGAGGACTTACTAAGACGTCCTCTACTCGACGACCACCTTTCGAAAGGCAACAGGTGAGGCGTACCCTAGGGGTGGTGTGTGCGAATTGTGTGTCATGTTTCAGTTATTTGTCTTGTCATGTTTCTTTGTGTTCTACGCTTGATTTTAATTAAGACATTCATTCTTACATGCTTTTTAACAGTTATATATTTGCGGGAAAATAAATCTAAACTATTACAAATGGCGCGGGTCCACATCGCCAAAATTAAACCGGACCCAATTTGACTGAAAAATAAATAAAGCGAATAAAAGTGCAAGAAATAAAATTGTTACAAGGCTTTGGGACATGTACATAATTATAATAAACGACAAAGTAAAATGCGCGAAATTAATAATTAAAAGTATGGGCGTTGGACCCTTTTGCAACAAATTAATGAATAAAGAATTTAAAATTAAAATGGGAATGTTTTTGGTATTTTGTTTTTTAAGATTTAAAAGAAAAAGAATTGATTAAAATAAAATGAAACGTCAAACCCTAATTCTAATGTTTTTTAAGTTTATTATGAAAGATATTGAAATTTAACCTAATTTAAACCCTAATTTATTTATGTGCAAATTTGATTATAAAAAATAAATAAGTAATAATATTATGATAAAAAAAGGAAAATTTGAAAGGGTATAAAAATTATCAATTAACCTAATTCTATATTTTTTTGGATTTTATTAAAAGGAATTAAAGTTAAAAAACCTAATTAAACTAAATAATTTACATATTAATTGTTTACAAGAAAATAAATAAAATAAATATTTTTTATGTTTTTTATCCTTTTTCTGATTTTTTTGTGATGTTGTTATATTTTATGGCAATAATTAATTAAATTAAACAATCAAGAAAATAAAATAATAAATTAAGTGAAACACAAGAAAAATAAAAAGAATGGCAAACCAGGGGGGGTAGCCCCAAAATTGGAGGTACAGGCCTGGCAATCTGGCCCATTTATCTTTGAGTTCGTTGACTTTTTGAATCCTGTATGATGCGTTGACTGGGAGTACAGCGTGTTCATCCATCCTATGCCTTTGGATTGATCCCCAGGAAGACGTGTCATGCTTGATCTTGAGGCGTATGGTGAACCCCAGCGTGGAGCCTGCATAGGAATTGTTATACAAAAATAATATGGAATTTGTTCAGACCTGGGACTTGAACCCAGGTCTTGGAGGTTGTATGCATCACGTGTTGCCAACTGAGCCATTGAATTTCATTTAATATATTATAGTGGATAAACAACAAAAATCAAAACCAACGCGTAGTGGAGGGAACGCGCGAAATTTCAAATGAACGTATCACTGGCTGCCACGGCGTTGTCTTCTTCCTTGCCCCTCAAAAATAAAACACAATAGCAACGGTTTTAACGCGTTGCTTTAAGCATGCTATGGGAAAATAGCGAATAGGGCTATGGTGGTCATAAATTCATCGCGAATAGTGCTTTTTCTTCGTCTTGATGAGCTGATTTGAATGGTCATACTTTCATGGGCTAATTTTTCTTTATCTCTAAAGCCCCAATGTTGAATCCCTGTAACCCTAGAATCTCAAACATGGCATAATCTCGTATGGTTAATAAAAACGCAATTAAAGGTAATGATTAGCTTGGAAACTCCAACATGAACAAGAATTCATCAATCAAAATGCAAAAAGATGTATGATTTGAGATATGCGATTTCAAAAGTTTCGAGGTACAGGCTGAGTTCTTGATACCGATTCAGGGCGTTTTGGTTCTTGTTTGTGATTGGAATCTGATCAGGAGAGTTTGAGGAAGCTATTGGAATCAGTCTTAGGGCTTAAAACTACCTCTTGAATGCTTTTCAGTTCTTGAGTTTATGGACAATTTTTCAAGTTTTCAATAAGCTTTTGAGCGCAGCATATGATGTGTTATGGTTAGGGTTTGACTTGGCACTTATGAGGGAAGAGAATTAGCTTGTTATTTGACCTTGATTCATGCTCATGAGAGAACTAGTCCTAGGGTTTTCACCATTAACCAATTTTCCCTTTTTTTAAGCAAACCAAGACTTGGTGTGCAATTTAACCCTAGCCTGAGTTTTTGAGTTGGCCCATGATATATGAAAGTTGTCCAAATTCAAATGACACTATTCCATTGGTTTTTGAATTTTATTTGAATTTTTAAAGATTTAAAATGAATTAAATTATCAAAAATTAAATAAAATAGAAAAATCAATGTTTGATCTTGAAATTAATCATGGGACACGTGTGTGGCATGACAAGGCTGAATCAAGTGGAAGAAAGTGGGCCCTTTTGTCAAAAATTGAAGTTTCAAGGATAGTTGACTTTTGCCATTTCACAAAAATTTCCCAACTTCTACAAGGCATAACTTGCTCAATTTTTAAGCTTTTCTCATGTTCTTGGACATTTTGGAAAGGTCTTTGAGTCCTTTAACCAATGCCTTTGGTCCCATGTCATTTTGATTTTCCAATCTCAAGTTATGGCCTTTGACTTAAAGTCCCTTTTTGTTGACTTTTGAAAATGACCTATAATGTTGAAATTGATAACTTTTTGTGAGAGCATTTCTTGGATTTGAAGTATGAAGATGAGTTGTAGGAAATGTCTTTCTCTTCAAAATGAGATTTGGATGGAATTTTTCTGATAATCCATGTGAAAGTTATGCCCTGGTCAATTTCAGTTGACTTTTTCAGCTGTCCAAATATAGTAACTTTTGCATCTTTGATGATTTCTGAGCCAAATTTTGAGAATCATGATCAAGCATTGATCAAATGATGTTTGTGGCTTCAAAATGATATGTTGACCAAAAATTTGAACTTTTGACTGTCAAATGACCATTTTGCCCCTACAGTTGACTGTAGTGCAATTTAGGGTTTTGACTGTGCAATCTTGAGCTGAATGCCTTGAAACTTGATATGGGGATGCTTGACCATGTTTGTAAGCATATGAGACTTGATTGAGCCTTTGAACACTTCTTTTTCTTGATCAGACTCAAAACCCTAATTTTGACTGTATGGGAGACTGTTGCACTGCACAACCCTTGGGGAATTTTGTAGCTTGGCTTGGCAATTTCTTGAGGAATATGGGAGGGCAAATTTTGGGGTATAACAGTTGCCCCTGTTCAATCTTCTTAGACCTGAGGATGCAGATTGGCGGACGTGCCTTTCGTAATCCGAGGGTAGAAGATGATTGGACACTAGAGTGCCCAGAAATTTGCGCTCACATAGTGGCAGTGATGGTGGAATGGGCTTATAGATGCCATCTGGATGTTTGCTGGATAGGATGATGGGCTTATAGATGCCATTTGGATGCTGATCGCGTAGGAGATTCTTTGGCGAAAACCTGCATACCTGCAAAACAGAAAAATGAGTACCTGGCACGTTGTAGGAGTTGATTTTTTTTTAGACGCCTGGTGTAGATGTGTCCTGATTGGTTACAGGAGCTGAGTCTGGAGCTTCAAACGGCGATGAAAGAACCAGGGATGGTTACTACCTTAGCATGAATGGTAAGAGAACTTTGGACGACTTCAACTTCAACAACGCTCGTTGAGAAAAATCTTGGGTGTCTTCTACTGGAATAAGAATCAGGGAGATCTTAGGGTCGATCTGACTGAACCAGAGAGGCCTTTGACTGGGTAAGAATCAGGAAAATCTTAGGATCGATTTAAATGAACCGGACAAGGTCTTGAAATATCTTCAACTGGATAAGCATCAGGGAGATCTTAGGGTCGATCTGACTGAACCAGAGAAGGCCTTTGACTGGATAAGCATCAGGAAAATCTTAGGATCGATTTAAATGAACCGGACAAGGTCTTGAAATATCTTCAACTGGATAAGCATCAGGGAGATCTTAGGGTCGATCTGACTGAACCAGAGAAGGCCTTTGACTGGATAAGCATCAGGAAAATCTTAGGGTCGATTTAACTGAACCGGTCTAGGTCTTGAAATGTCTTCAACTGGATAAGCATCAGGGAGATCTTAGGGTCGATCTGACTGAACCAGAGGAAGGCCTTTGACTGGATAAGCATCAGGAAAATCTTAGGGTCGATTTAACTGAACCGGTCTAGGTCTTTGAAATGTCTTCAACTGGATAAGCATCAGGGAGATCTTAGGGTCGATCTGACTGAACCAGAGGAAGGCCTTTGACTGGATAAGCATCAGGAAAATCTTAGGGTCGATTTAACTGAACCGGTCTAGGTCTTTGAAATGTCTTCAACTGGATAAGCATCAGGGAGATCTTAGGGTCGATCTGACTGAACCAGAGGAAGGCCTTTGACTGGATAAGCATCAGGAAAATCTTAGGGTCGATTTAACTGAACCAGGCTAGGGTCTTGAAATATGATTGAGAATTTAACTGAATCTTTCCTGAAAGGTAAAAGTCAGTCATATGCAATGCATGATATGGATCAAGCAATGATGTTCTCAACATAAATGAGATTTGTATGATATGATGTGTATATGCGTGTTATAATGATGTATGTGATGTTTTATGTATGTTTTTGTCTAGGAAAGTGAATCCTTGACGGGTGCCGGGAAGTCGTATCCTGGGCTGATGTTGAAGAATAGATTTTGCTTCCGCTGGGGATGATAGTTGCAAGAATACCGGTAGGAGAAGATGACTCCGTTGCGGAATAAACTTGGCAAATGGAAGATTCTGCGGGGAGAAAAGATACTTTAGCGACCATGCTGGGAAGCAATACTCTGTGGGAAGAGAGATGCCTTGCTGCGTTGTTGATAACTTGCTGAGGATACCGTTGTTATGTTGGAAGTATTGATGGACTTCGCTGGGGATAGGAAAGAACTACGTTGACGACGACCTTTCCTTGGCTTTTGGCTGAGGATAACCCAGTTATATCCTGTTGAGGAAATAACTCTTTAGACCAAGCCGGACGACGCGTTCGTGCTCTGCGAGAGGATAAGCTTCCAGAATTTACTGGGGATAAGCTTACTGCTTGGGGAGATATGAATTCCAACTTTCCTGGGGAAACTAATTGAACTCTCCTGGGGAGTTTTGATATGTTGGGGAAGTGATTCCTTTGAATGTTGATGTATGCCGGGGAACAATCTTTGGACCAAGACTGCCGGGGATGCTTGTTAAGAATATATGCTGCTGGGGAATATTGGGATCTACTGGAGGATACCCAATTTCCTTGAGACTTGTTAACTTTGTTTGGGGAAGAATGCACTGACTTGCTGTCTCACTCTCTGGGGAATTTAAGATGCCTGGTTAGGTTCTTTAGCTGAACCTACCTTGGTACCTTGGAGGATAGAGCAATTAGACTGCTCAGACAACTCTTTATTGCCCCTGTTTCTAGTGTCACCTGCAATTAATTCTTTGTTTCGTATGCAAATATTTATGAGCTAGCAAATTATTGTCAATGCATATATCACAAATTGAACCTTGGACGTTCTTCGCAAAACAAAACAGAAAAAGAAAAACAGTTGGCACGTTTAACTGAAAAGTATATTTGTATTGATTTTGAATAGCCTGTGAATAGGCGTTTTGTGTACAAGAGGCTGACATCCTAGTAAGAGAAAGATGAATGATCCACTGGGTTTCAATTCTGCTATCGCCTTTATACTCCGTGCGTCTCATCACTTGATGACCTTGGTTGAAGGTGAAGCTGACTGATCGATGCCGTCTGAACTTGATGTAGATACCGGATTCTGGATGCAAAGTGATCTGATGAGACATAGTATTACGTTTTTATCCCTAACTTTTGCCTGGACTGCCCTTTCGGGTTTTCAGTCCACCGGGATACCCATTTTTGCCCAAGCCGCCTTTTCAGGTTTTCGACTTGCCGGGTGTACAGATTTTTCATTTTCATCCCTTCATTTTGCCCGAACCCTTTTGGTTCGACGGGAAGCCCTAATTTTTGCCTAGACATGTCAGCCTAGCGGGTCTTTTTTCATGCGTAGTATTTTTTAACTATGTCTGCATTGGCGGGGTGAGGAAGGTCGTCACCATCCATGTTGGTTAATATCATTGCTCCTCCTGAGAACACATGCTTAACCACAAATGGCCCTTCGTACGTAGGGGTCCATTTGCCCCTTGGATCACTCTGAGGAAGGATGATTCGCTTGATCACCAGATCCCCGACTTGATATTCCTGTGGTCTGACCTTTTTGTTAAATGCCCTGATCATTCGTTTCTGATACGTCTGACCATGACAGATAGCAGCAAGTCTCTTTTCGTCAATAAGGTTGAGCTGATCAAGTCGTGTCTGGATCCAATCATCTTCATTCAGATTTGCATCCTTCATTATCCGGAGAGAAGGAATTTGTACTTCGATCGGCAAGACTGCCTCCATGCCATAAACCAGAGAGAAAGGAGTTGCCCCGGTTGACGTCCTAGCTGAGGTACGATACCCATGCAGAGCGAACGGTAACATCTCGTGCCAATCTTTATACGTTACTGTCATCTTCTGCACGATCTTCTTGATGTTTTTATTAGCTGCTTCTACAGCCCCATTCATCTTCGGTCTGTAAGGAGAAGAATTGCGGTGCTGTATCTTGAACTGTTCGCAGAGCTCAGCGATCATCTTATTGTTCAGATTGGTACCGTTATCTGTAATAATCCGCTCAGGGACACCGTACCGACAGATCAGGTTTTGCCGAATGAACCGTGCCACAACAGTCTTGGTTACCGTAGCATAGGATACTGCCTCAACCCACTTCGTAAAATAATCAATCGCCACTAGGATGAAGCGATGTCCATTGGATGCCGTAGGTTTTATCTCGCCGATCATGTCTATGCCCCACATTGCAAACGGCCAAGGTGCAGTCAGAACATTCAGGGGAACCGGAGGAACATGCACTTTATCTGCATAAATCTGGCATTTGTGGCATGTCCTGGAATGTTGGTAACAGTCAGCTTCCATTGTAGACCAGTAATATCCTGCCCGTAGGATTCTCTTAGCCATAGTATGTCCACTGGAGTGCGTACCAAAGGTCCCTTCATGCAGCTCTTCCATGATTCTTTCCGCTTCAGTCTTATCCACACAACGCAGTAAGGTTGAATCATGGTTTCGCTTGTACAAGATGCCGTTGCTTAGGAAGAACTTGGTTGCAAACCTCCTCAGGAATTTCCTATCATTGACAGAAGCACCTTCAGGGTATTCCTGAGCTTCCAGATATCTCTTCACTTCGTGGTACCAAGGCTTCTCAGTTACCAATTCAGTTTCGAGATCACAACAGTATACCGGTTCGTCCAGTTTCCAGATGATGATCCGGGGAGCTTCATTATCCCATTTAACCTTGAACATTGAAGACATTGTAGCTAACGCGTCCGCCAACTGATTCTCTTCTCTTGGAAAGTGCTCAAATGTTATCTCTGTGAAGTGGGGGATCAGGGCCAACACACATTCTCTGTAAGGAATCAAGTTTGGGTGTTTCATATCCCACTCTCCTTTGATCTGATTGATCACAAGAGCGGAATCTCCGAAGACACTCAGAAATTTGATCCTCAGGTCGATCGCGGCTTGAAGACCCATGATACACGCCTCATACTCCGCCATGTTGTTGGTACAGTTGAAACACAGCCGGGCGGTGAGTGGAGTATGAGTACCTTGTGGAGATATGATGATGGCGCCAATACCATTTCCCAAAGCGTTGGATGCTCCGTCAAAATGCATAGACCATCGGGATCCTGGTTCAGGTCCTTCATCCGGTCCAGGTATTTCACAGTCAGTTACTATCATAATGCTTTCATCTGGAAACTCGAAGTTCATTGATTGGTAGTCATCCACAGCTTGATGTGCTAAGTGGTCTGCCAATACACTTCCCTTGATGGCTTTTTGGGTCGTGTACTGAATGTCGTATTCCGTCAAGATCATCTGCCATCTTGCAATTCTCCCAGACAGAGCAGGCTTTTCAAATATGTATTTTATAGGATCCATTTTTGAGATCAACAAAGTAGTGTGAGTCAGCATATACTGTCTCAGCCGGCGAGCAGCCCATACCAAAGCGCAGCAAGTTTTCTCAAGCAGTGAGTATCGGGTCTCACAGTCGGTAAACTTTTTGCTAAGGTAATAAATGGCATGCTCTTTTAGGCCAGACTCGTCATGCTGCCCCAGCACACACCCCATTGCATTATCAAGCACTGTCAGGTAAAGTATCAAAGGTCTCCCTTCAACTGGTGGCATAAGGACGGGTGGTTCTTGGAGATATTCTTTGATTCTGTCAAAAGCAGCCTGACATTCATCATTCCAACGTACTACCTGATCTTTCTTCAGCAGCTTGAAGATTGGTTCACAGGTAGCAGTTAAGTGTGAGATGAACCGAGCAATGTAATTCAGACGTCCTAGAAAGCCTCTGACTTCCTTTTCTGTCTTAGGAACTAGCATCTCTTGAATGGCTTTGACCTTAGCAGGGTCCACTTGAATTCCCTTGTCACTTACCACGAAGCCTAGCAACTTTCCCGATCTTACCCCGAAGGTGCATTTGTTCGGGTTCAACCTCAGCTTGTACAGTTTCAAACGGTCAAACAGTTTCTGCAGATGATCAAGATGTTCTTCCTCAGTCTGGGACCTAGCGATCATGTCGTCAACATACACTTCTATCTCATGATGGATCATGTCATGAAATAAAGCAACCATGGCACGTTGGTAGGTTGCCCCAGCATTCTTTAGTCCAAAAGGCATGACTTTGTAGCAGAAGGTGCCCCACTGAGTAACAAATGTAGTCTTTTCCATGTCTTCCGGAGCCATCTTGATCTGATTGTAGCCTGAAAAACCATCCATGAAAGAGAACACTTTATGCTGAGCTGTATTATCAACAAGGACATCAATGTGGGGTAGAGGGAAGTCATCCTTGGGGCTGGCCCTGTTCAGATCCCTGTAATCGACACACATCCTGACCTTGCCGTCCTTCTTAGGTACCGGCACCACATTAGCAACCCACTGAGGGTAAGAAGTCACTGCAAGAAACCCGGCATCAAACTGCTTCATAACCTCGGCTTTAATCTTCTCAGACATCTCTGGACGCATACGGCGGACCTTTTGCTTAACCGGAGGGCAATCTTCTTTAGTTGGTAAGTGATGGACCACAATGTCGGTATCTAATCCGGGCATATCTTCATAGGACCAGGCAAAGATTTCTTTATAGTCATGCAGCATCTGAGTCAACCGTTGCTTCACGCTGAGTTCTAGGTTGGCACCAATCTTCACCTCTTTCTTGTCTTCCTCAGTACCCAAGTTTATTATTTCCACTGGCTCTTCATGGGGTTGAATTGCCCTCTCTTCCTGTTGTAACAGTCTTGCAAGTTCACCAGGCACTTCGCAATCATCTTCACCTTCGTCTTCGGCTAAGTTGATCGGATTTTCGAAGTCATAACTGGCAGTAGCAGAGTTGTTACCAGTGAGATCCAGAGTGGATTGAAACCTGTATGAGTGAGTGTGTGTGTAAATACAGCTGTTTTGCAATATGTAAAGAAAGGAAAGAAAAGGAGCGCAAAATTTGAATTGTGAAAAACGTCCAATGCTTTTATTCATGATATATGATAGTGACAAACAAAAGCCCTCATAAATAAAACCACGGTGCCCCGGGTAAGACACCGGGCCATATAGTTTCAAATTATTGTTTATTACAAATCAAAAACAAAGAAATTCATTACTGGGGAACAAAAGTTATGGGTGTAAAATCTTTAGCAGTCCAATTGGTCAATCCACCGTCGGTCGTCGGGTAGATCCAGCTATCGAACTCTGACTCTTCCATTTTATCTTCCTCTCCAATAGCATTCACTTCTGAGTGGGTGATGAACACAGGAGGTCTTCCAATTCTCGCCTTGCGCACTGCTTTCTGAGCTTCTGTGGTGAAACCCAGCCCAAACTTGTTAGTCTTAGGAGTAAGATCAGGGAGCTTGCCCCAGTTTGCACATTCACCTTTTTCGATCACAGCCCGGGCATCCTTTAAGGAGGCCATCTTCAAAGGAGAAACCTCTTCCTCTGCTTCTGTTGCTGCCAAGGTTTGTGGTACTTCCTCAAAATGTTGAAAGGGGGTTTCAATGAACTCCCCATCCATTTCTACGTATCTGAAGGAGTTGAGGTGGCTGACCATGTACTCCTCTTCCCCTTGCACTGTTACGATCTTCCCCCTGACCGGGTACTTGAGCTTCTGATGCAATGTGGAGGTCACAGCTCCAGCCTTGTGGATCCACGGGCGACCCAGCAAACAAGAATAGGACGGATGGATGTCCATCACATAGAATTTTGAATCAAATACCTGTGATCCAACCCTGATTGGGATGTCCACCTCACCATGTACCATTCTTTTGGACCCGTCGAAGGCCCGGACAACAATGTGAGTTGGTTTGAGCTCTAGACCCTCACAATCCAGCCTATCCAGAGCCTTCTTGGGCAGCACGTTTAATGAAGAACCTGTGTCAACCAGCACATGAGCAAGAGTAGTGCCCCTGCATTCAATGGAGACATGCAGGGCATCATTATGGTTCTTCCCCTTTGCTGTCAGATCGGCATCAGAGAAACCCAGGCCATTATCAGCGGTTAGGTTGGCCACACAGTCGGTGAACTGGTCAGCAGACGTCTCTTGGGGTACGTGGGCTGTCTTTAAGAAAGCAATCAGAGCCTTTGCATGGGCCTCTGAACACAGCAGCAGTGACAACATGGAGATTTTAGAGGGGGTGTGCCCCAGCTGTTCTACAACGTTGAAATCACTTTTCTTTATTATCTTGAGGATTTCTTCCATTTCCTGCTTGGAAGCCTCAACAATGGTCTTTGGTGCCTCCGTCCTGGCAGGCACATCAGCAGCAATCCCCTTGCCCCGAGTATCAGATGACTCAGTAGCAGGGGTGGATACTTGGTCAGGGGGAGAAACAGGCACCCTGGCAGGTGTGAAGACCAAAGGCCTATGAATTACCGGAGGAGCAATGTCTGGCGAGAACAGTCTTCCACTACGAGTGACCTTGGCAGGCCCGGTGATGTTGGAGACACCAGTATCAATGTTGAACTCTTGTTTCACACCCAGAACATAAACATCCGCCCCATAGTGCCATGGGACAGCCTTATCAGATTTGTAGGGTATAGGCCCCGGAACAATAATGGTGATGGGAGCACTCTTGTGAGCTGGCAAAATTTGGACAGGCTTCTTTGAAGGAGCCTTGGAATGGTTGTTGAAGATGGTAACGATCGACACTTCTTCAATAGGAGCAGCAGGAACAACAGTCTTTCTGAACAAAATCTCTCTACTATCTATCAGGTTTTGGACGCCTGACTTCAGCAGAGAACAACCAGCAGGGGAAGCAACACATAGAGGGCAACCTTCGCTACATCCCGGAAATAAACCGGCTAGCAACAGGTTCCTCTTGACTGTCAGCAACGGAGTAGCAACATCATCCACCGAAGCTACATACAAATCCTCCTCAACAGCATTCACTCCATGCTGGGGCATGGGAGCAGTTACAACATTCGGCCTCTCGGGCGCCTCAAACTGTATTTCCTTTGCATCAATGAGGTCTTGAACCTTATTCTTTAGGGCCCAACAGTCATCTGTGTTATGCCCCGGGCTATCAGAGTGATAAGCACAGCGAGCATTTGGATTGAACTTGGGGGATGCAGTATTGGGAAACTTTGGAGCCTCCCTGACAGTCACTAAATTGGTGGATAGCAACTGTGGCAGGATCTGTGATAAGGTCATGCTTAACCGGGTAAACTCTCTCCGGGGTCTTTCAAACTTTTGAGGATTAGTTGGCCGAGGAGCGGCAGCAGGTTTGGCAATCATTACCGCACTGACAGATTGGTGGCGTTCAGGTCGCTCTGTTCTCCGGGAGCTATATACAGCACTAGCCTCCTTTTTGAAGGGTTTCTTCTCAGTACTAGAGGAGGCAACTTTCTGTATCTTCCCCGATTTTATACCGGCCTCGATCCTTTCACCAGTCAGGATCAGATCAGTAAACCCAGCAGAGGAATTACCAATGAGATGATTGAAAAATGGACCAGATAGGGTCCCCAAAAACATATCTACCAGCTCCCGGTCCGTCAATGGTGGCTGCACCCTGCCAGCCAGGTCTCTCCATTTCTGGGCATACTCCTTAAAACCTTCACCCGACCCTAGCGACATACCCTGGAGCTGGGTACGCGTAGGAGCGAGGTCGGCATTATACTGATACTGCTTGTAAAAAGCAGTGGCCAGATCCTCCCAGTTACGAATGCTGATTCCATCCAGCTGATAGAACCAATCGAGGTGAGTCCCTGAAAGACTCTCCTGGAAGAAGTGGATCCAAAGGTTCTTGTCTGCTGTGTAAGGCTGGATCTTCCTTACATAAGAACAGAGGTGCATCTTGGGACAGGAAGCCCCATCATACTTCACGAAGGCAGGTGTTTTGAACTTGTGTGGGATCACCACCCCAGTAGATAACCCCAAGTCTCCGAAATCCAATCCAGGCACCCGCTGAACTTCCATAGCCTTTAATCTGTCTTCCAGCTGTTTGTACCGGTCTTCAGCAGGAGGGTACTGTTCGTCGTTGAAGTCTGTTTCAGTATCAGAGCCCACAGGAGTAGGGACCTCCCTTTCTTGGTGACTACCTTCCTCCACAGATGGAGGAGTCCTTTCAGCTTCAACCAAGGTGTTCCCGAGTCTGCGCCCAGTGTTAAATAGCACAGTCCTCCTCTTCTTCTTAGTCTTCTTCAGCAGCATGGTCTTCAACTCTTGTTGACCCTGAGCCAAGCCCTTGATCAGCTCCTGAAATTGGGCGTTCTGCGCCTGAAATTGGACGTTCTGTGCCTGAAGAGCCTTGATAGATGCCTCGGTTGATGATTCAGGGTTCATGATGCTGAAATAAACAGCGAAGAACAGTAAACAACCTGAAAAGAAGAGTACCTATGATGCACATGATGAATGATATGTGTTTATGCAATGCATTCAAGAGTTCGAAAATTCAAATTTGTTGTAGACCAAAAGGAACACACGTTATTATTAAGAAAATCACTGTTTAATACATCAAAGCCTCATGGGCAAAAGTACAAAAAGATCAAATCAATCCCAAAATATGTTGCGCATCTTCTTTGGAGCTATGTAAGTGTTGAGGTTCCTTTCCTCATGCAACAGGCGGGTGAGCTCCAAGACCTTCTTTTCACTGGCATGCAAACTAGTCTCAAGAGAATTCTGCTCTTCCTTAAGCTGGATCCAGCTCTTCTGCATCTCTTCCCAGGATGTGGGCATATCAGGGTGCTGAATAACGTGAGACACCTCTCCCTCCAAGGCAGGCTCTTTGATTACTGGAAGCATGTGAGGATAAGGCATTACTAACTTCTGAGAGCGGGCTCGTACCCACTTGAGGTAAGGCTCCAAAGGGATGGAGTTCATGTGCCCCAGTGTCTTGCTGTCTATCCTACTAGGCATCCTCCAAGCTCTGATAAATCTCTGGCGAAGTCCTTGAGTATCGTTGTCGAAGTCAAAAACTATGTCAGGAATCAACATGTCATGAGGACCATCCCTCCGAGCATAACCAAATTGTCTCTAAGCCAGGCATGGACTATAAGTAATACCCCCTCTGATTCCAAGTAAAGGAACATTAGGATACTCCCCGCAACGATCAATGATAGTGACATCTTCCCTGGACCTAGGGCACCAATGTATATCTGCATGTGTAAGAGTCATCAACCGTTGTGACCATCTCAAACCCCGTTCGTTCTTCAGGACTGATTGTGGAAGGTGCGAAATAAACCACTTTCCCAGGAGAGGAGTGCAACACATAAGGACACCTCTTTTTCTCATGGTTCGAGTGTAACATGAGTGAAGGAGGTCCCCCAGCAACGTAGGTATAGGATTCCTGGACATAAAGATCTGGACAGCATTGATATCAACGAGCTGGTCTGGGTTAGGGAACAACACCAAACCATAAACAAGAAGGGCCACAACCTCTTCAAAAGCTTGTAAGTCAAGGGAGTTCCAACATTCATAGGCCTTTTCAAACAGAAACCTGGCTAAGAACCCTTTGATACCACTTCTAACTTCCCAATGTCCCTTGAGGTCAGATGACTGTAGGTGCAAGGCTTTAGCAATCTCTTCAAGCTTAGGTTCCTTTTCTGTACCGTTGAAGGGTAGCTGATCAAGGATAGGGATCTTCAGGAGTCGGGAGAACTCCTCCAATGTAGGTACCAACTGATAGTCCAAGAAGGTGAAACAGTGATGCAGAGGGTCAAAGAATTGGAACAGGACCTTTATCATATCTTCCTCAATGTTGGTGGTGACCAAGCTGATGAGGCTTCCATGCCTTTCACTGAATGAAGAGTTCTCGGGAATCCTGGATATAAGCTCCTTAAGCTGAGGAGGGATCCTTACAAGACTGATTTGAATTGTCTTTCTACGAACAGTTTCCATGTCCTACAAAACAAGAACAAAGATGAAAATTCGAACCCCTGAAATGGTTAGTTAATGCATATGATGCTGGATGATGTCATGATGCTATGATTAAACACACCACGGATATGTACAAAGACAAACATGTAAGGCACACAAGGCACACAAGACAAGCCCTTAAGGTTTAAGGCCAGCATGGGGTCTGGGTAGTACCCTCTTGAAGTTGGTGGGTTCAACCTGTCCTAATCAAAGTAACCGGGTTCTAAGGTTCCCAATATCACGGGATTGCTTTCATTGTTCATCGTTTCGATTTAGCCACTGAACTGGCGACCGAAATATTCCAGGAAAGCAACCCTCAATTGAGTGTAGTATCGAGTATCAACCAACCTCGGACTGCACCAAAGTCAGTTATATCACTACCCTAAAGAGGCCAAGATGGTTCAATTAAGGTTCCTAAGGTCTGTTGATGCTTCATGACACCACATGGAGGCCCCGTACTCTCCTTGACTGAACTCAAGGGTTACCGGTACACACCAAAGTGCCACATCAACGTAGCAGACTGCTTCAACCATGTCGGTATACCCCGCACAGTTCCCTCACAGCCTTGTTGCTACTTTCTAAGAAGGTATCCCCAGATCCGGGTTTAGGATCTATAGAACTCCCAAGCAACCCATAATAATAAAGCAAGCAAGTCAATACAATTGAAAACACAATGATCTTAGTCCTAAGGTACACCTCACTTTAAATTTAATTCCCCAGCAGAGTCGCCAGTTCTGTGATCGGTGGATCTGGAACTGACTGTTTAACGCTGGTTCGCGAAATGTCGCGGAAGCAAGAGTCGCCACCGTCTTTTATTTTCTCCAATTGGAAAGGACAAAAGCACAGAAAAATTCCTTAAAGAGATTGCTCTCGGTTCGGGAGGTAGGTTATAGAAAGGGAAGGTGTTAGCACCCTTTCTATCCATGGTTATCCATGGGCTCTTAGATACTTGCTCATTTGTGTTTTCAAAATGTTTGCTTGCTTTTCAATTGTGGGTTTAAAAAAAGTTTCTTTGAAAAAATTTCAGTTCGACTCGTACGTCAGAGTGTTTGAAAAGTTTGTTTTGAAAGCTTTTGAAAATGTGTTGGTGTGAAAAGTATTTTTGTTTGAAATTAGAGCAAGTATCCTTGAGAACCTACCTACCCTAAGGAATTCGTCTGTGTAAAAGTCCTTTAAAGTAGTGCCATCCCACCATTGAGAGGTAGGTAGCATCACCGTTGGAGGTGTTCGGGTCAATTCGAGTTTTAGGGACATGGTGATCACCGGAGCAATGGGAAGACACCTTAGAAGCTACCCTCATGCCAGGTTCCCGGATCATGAGGACTTACTAAGACGTCCTCTACTCGACGACCACCTTTCGAAAGGCAACAAGTGAGGCGTACCCTAGGGGTGGTGTGTGCGAATTGTGTGTCATGTTTCAGTTATTTGTCTTGTCATGTTTCTTTGTGTTCTACGCTTGATTTTAATTAAGACATTCATTCTTACATGCTTTTTAACAGTTATATATTTGCGGGAAAATAAATCTAAACTATTACAAATGGCGCGGGTCCACATCGCCAAAATTAAACCGGACCCAATTTGACTGAAAAATAAATAAAGCGAATAAAAGTGCAAGAAATAAAATTGTTACAAGGCTTTGGGACATGTACATAATTATAATAAACGACAAAGTAAAATGCGCGAAATTAATAATTAAAAGTATGGGCGTTGGACCCTTTTGCAACAAATTAATGAATAAAGAATTTAAAATTAAAATGGGAATGTTTTTGGTATTTTGTTTTTTAAGATTTAAAAGAAAAAGAATTGATTAAAATAAAATGAAACGTCAAACCCTAATTCTAATGTTTTTTAAGTTTATTATGAAAGATATTGAAATTTAACCTAATTTAAACCCTAATTTATTTATGTGCAAATTTGATTATAAAAAATAAATAAGTAATAATATTATGATAAAAAAAGGAAAATTTGAAAGGGTATAAAAATTATCAATTAACCTAATTCTATATTTTTTTGGATTTTATTAAAAGGAATTAAAGTTAAAAAACCTAATTAAACTAAATAATTTACATATTAATTGTTTACAAGAAAATAAATAAAATAAATATTTTTTATGTTTTTTATCCTTTTTCTGATTTTTTTGTGATGTTGTTATATTTTATGGAAATAATTAATTAAATTAAACAATCAAGAAAATAAAATAATAAATTAAGTGAAACACAAGAAAAATAAAAAGAATGGCAAACCAGGGGGGTGGGGGGGGGTAGCCCCAAAATTGGAGGTACAGGCCTGGCAATCTGGCCCATTTATCTTTGAGTTCGTTGACTTTTTGAATCCTGTATGATGCGTTGACTGGGAGTACAGCGTGTTCATCCATCCTATGCCTTTGGATTGATCCCCAGGAAGACGTGTCATGCTTGATCTTGAGGCGTATGGTGAACCCCAGCGTGGAGCCTGCATAGGAATTGTTATACAAAAATAATATGGAATTTGTTCAGACCTGGGACTTGAACCCAGGTCTTGGAGGTTGTATGCATCACGTGTTGCCAACTGAGCCATTGAATTTCATTTAATATATTATAGTGGATAAACAACAAAAATCAAAACCAACGCGTAGTGGAGGGAACGCGCGAAATTTCAAATGAACGTATCACTGGCTGCCACGGCGTTGTCTTCTTCCTTGCCCCTCAAAAATAAAACACAATAGCAACGGTTTTAACGCGTTGCTTTAAGCATGCTATGGGAAAATAGCGAATAGGGCTATGGTGGTCATAAATTCATCGCGAATAGTGCTTTTTCTTCGTCTTGATGAGCTGATTTGAATGGTCATACTTTCATGGGCTAATTTTTCTTTATCTCTAAAGCCCCAATGTTGAATCCCTGTAACCCTAGAATCTCAAACATGGCATAATCTCGTATGGTTAATAAAAACGCAATTAAAGGTAATGATTAGCTTGGAAACTCCAACATGAACAAGAATTCATCAATCAAAATGCAAAAAGATGTATGATTTGAGATATGCGATTTCAAAAGTTTCGAGGTACAGGCTGAGTT
The DNA here is from genome assembly GCA_948472305.1 of Vicia faba. Lineage (NCBI taxonomy): Eukaryota > Viridiplantae > Streptophyta > Magnoliopsida > Fabales > Fabaceae > Vicia > Vicia faba. Next base: position 1,474,338,046 of record OX451739.1, on the reverse strand, counting down.
CTTGATACCGATTCAGGGCGTTTTGGTTCTTGTTTGTGATTGGAATCTGATCAGGAGAGTTTGAGGAAGCTATTGGAATCAGTCTTAGGGCTTAAAACTACCTCTTGAATGCTTTTCAGTTCTTGAGTTTATGGACAATTTTTCAAGTTTTCAATAAGCTTTTGAGCGCAGCATATGATGTGTTATGGTTAGGGTTTGACTTGGCACTTATGAGGGAAGAGAATTAGCTTGTTATTTGACCTTGATTCATGCTCATGAGAGAACTAGTCCTAGGGTTTTCACCATTAACCAATTTTCCCTTTTTTTAAGCAAACCAAGACTTGGTGTGCAATTTAACCCTAGCCTGAGTTTTTGAGTTGGCCCATGATATATGGAAGTTGTCCAAATTCAAATGACACTATTCCATTGGTTTTTGAATTTTATTTGAATTTTTAAAGATTTAAAATGAATTAAATTATCAAAAATTAAATAAAATAGAAAAATCAATGTTTGATCTTGAAATTAATCATGGGACACGTGTGTGGCATGACAAGGCTGAATCAAGTGGAAGAAAGTGGGCCCTTTTGTCAAAAATTGAAGTTTCAAGGATAGTTGACTTTTGCCATTTCACAAAAATTTCCCAACTTCTACAAGGCATAACTTGCTCAATTTTTAAGCTTTTCTCATGTTCTTGGACATTTTGGAAAGGTCTTTGAGTCCTTTAACCAATGCCTTTGGTCCCATGTCATTTTGATTTTCCAATCTCAAGTTATGGCCTTTGACTTAAAGTCCCTTTTTGTTGACTTTTGAAAATGACCTATAATGTTGAAATTGATAACTTTTTGTGAGAGCATTTCTTGGACTTGAAGTATGAAGATGAGTTGTAGGAAATGTCTTTCTCTTCAAAATGAGCTTTGGATGGAATTTTTCTGATAATCCATGTGAAAGTTATGCCCTGGTCAATTTCAGTTGACTTTTTCAGCTGTCCAAATATAGTAACTTTTGCATCTTTGATGATTTCTGAGCCAAATTTTGAGAATCATGATCAAGCATTGATCAAATGATGTTTGTGGCTTCAAAATGATATGTTGACCAAAAATTTGAACTTTTGACTGTCAAATGACCATTTTGCCCCTACAGTTGACTGTAGTGCAATTTAGGGTTTTGACTGTGCAATCTTGAGCTGAATGCCTTGAAACTTGATATGGGGATGCTTGACCATGTTTGTAAGCATATGAGACTTGATTGAGCCTTTGAACACTTCTTTTTCTTGATCAGACTCAAAACCCTAATTTTGACTGTATGGGAGACTGTTGCACTGCACGACCCTTGGGGAATTTTGTAGCTTGGCTTGGCAATTTCTTGAGGAATATGGGAGGGCAAATTTTGGGGTATAACAATGGGCGAGAAGGGTACGGATGATGTTGTTTATGGTACGAATTTTTCTTTCGGCTTTTCCATTTTGTGAGGAGGTGTGAGGACACGAAAATCTAAAAGACATTCCATTTTTTTTACAAAAATTATGAAACATAGTGTTATCATATTCTTTACCATTGACACATTGGAAACATTTAATTTTTCTTTCAAATTGTGTTTCAATGTGAGTTCTAAATTGAAGAAAAATGGAATGAACCTGAGATTTTGTATGAATTGGAAAAGTCCATAAAAAATTTGTGTAATCGTCAAGAAATAACACATAGTAACGATGACCTTCTGAACTAAGAATTGGTGAAGTCCAGAGGTCGCTGTGCACAATATCAAAAGGCATAAAAGTACGAGACACGGAGCTATAAAAGAGAAATTTTATTTGTTTTCCAAGAGGGCATGAATTACAAAAGTAATTGTTCCGAGACTTATTATATTGGAGAAAGTTGTCTCTGTGTAGAGAACTTAAGATAGTAGCTCCTGGATGTCCTAAACGGTTGTGCCATAATTCTGTGGATATTGCGGCAAAGGTGGATGGTGGTAAGGTTTTATTAGGTGGTCTTGTGGCAATGGGATAGAGGTCACCAGAACTGTTACATCTCATTAACAGTATTCATGTCTGAAAACCCTTCACAGAAAAACCAAAAGGATCAAATTCAACCGACACATCATTATCTATGGTAAATTTACGAATAGAGATAAGATTTTTTATGAGTTTTGGTGCATGTAAAACATTAGGTAATTTTAGTAAATGAAGGGAATTTGGTAATGATGCATGTCCACAACCAATTACAGGAATATTTTGACCACTACCGACAGTAATATTATTACTCATATTGAAATAGGACGAGAGATTACCTCCGTTGGCCGTCATATGCGAGGTTGCTCCGGTGTCCATGTACCACTGATCATCAGGAGTAGAAAGTGAGAGAGTATGCATGGCAGCTTGAATATCTGTTGGAGCATATGAGGAGGTTGGCGCTGTGTTGGCGACATAAGCTTGATTTGGAGCATATGAGGAGGTTGGCGCTGTGTTGGCGACATAAGCTTGATTTGGAGCATATGAGGAGGTTGGCGCTGTGTTGGCGACATAAGCTTGATGAGATGGCTTGGGACCAAGGATGCCGGGTTGTTCCTTTGGATTTCTTGTTGTTGGATACAGACAAGGTGGTGTAGCCCATGGTTGCCATGGTGGGGAGCTCCATTGTTGATATTGATTTGGGTATGGCGGATAAGCCCACTGCTGATGCGGGTAATATGGTGAAGGCCATTGCTGTTGCGGAGCACGACCTCCGCCACGTCCATTGTTTCGCCCTCGGACTTGTCCACGCTGTCCTCTGCCATTGTTTCGGCCACCACGGTTGTGGTTACTGTTGTTACCGCGGTTAGGACGGGATGCCGATGAATTAACTGATGCGTCATTGTGAGACGCCATGAAAGATGAATTTTTGACTGAGCTTGACACCTTTTTCTGCAGTGCTGTTTCTTCCAAAATGATCATGGAACGAGCTTTATAGAATTGAGGAAGTGAATCAGCATGACGAATTTGAGATCCCACAGTAGCATATGCATCGGTTAGTCCCGAAATGAGTTGAAGAACTAAACGTTCATTCGATACAGGGGCACCAACATTAGCGAGTTGATCAGAGAGAGATTTGAGATGCTGACAGTAGGAGGAAGCATCAGAGAATCGCTCCATATGAGTTTGCAAAAATTCTTGCTCTAGGTAGAGAGCCCTAGAATTCTTGTTATCATAAAAGATGTCGAATAAGCGATTCCACGCGATTTCAACGGTGGAATTATGTTCGATGATAGTGTTGAGAAGATCATCGGAGATTGTTCCATATATCCACTGCAAAACGACAGCGTCGAGACGAAGCCATAACTGTGGATCGGTAGTTTTGAGAGAGGGATCTGCGGCTGGTTTAGAGGGATTGATATGGTCAATTACTTGAAAAACTCGAGCATGAATTTTGAAAAGTTCTGACCACGTGTTATACGTGCCCTTTTCAATGCTCAGAGTAATCTTAATGAAATTAGTAATATTTGGGACAGTGAGAGCAGGGTGAATCGGTGTAGGAGTGGTAGGTGGTGGAGGAGGGTCGGTATGACCGGATGATTTCGGGGAAGAGTTGTTGTTAGAGGAATCAGAAGTGGTAGTCATGGCTGTTTCGCGGTAGTTGAAGAGAAAAAGAATGAGGGATAGAAAGGAAGAAGGTTTACGACTGATTTTAGGGTTTGGAACAAACCAAGACTGATACCATGTAAGATAATTTAGGCCGTGCCTTTTCATTCATGTGATAGTCATTTATATACACAGTACAAATATGTGGTTATGATTCTAATAATCATTGGTAATCAATACTAATAATAATCTTTCTATATTTACATATCTAATAGATACATTGGGTGCTAATACCTTCCCATTGTATAACCAACCCCCGAACTCTAGACCTCTTTTCAAAAACGCCTTGTATTTTCATTACTTTTAAAGTATTATTTTATATTGCATATTTTAAGGTTTTATTTCGCTCTTTTCCCTTTTCCCTTGGAAATAATAAAGCGCGGTGGCGACTCTTGCTTTTGTGAGACGAATTAATTAATAGTTCGATCTCCGATTTACCCCGCTACATTTTTTATCGCTACACACCCCCTTCACACCCAACACTCTTTTGAACTTAGTGCGTGAATATAAATGGTAGGTGGCCCATGATATGATCAATAGACTTTGATACCATGTTTGATGTGTATGAATGCAAATGAAGGTAAGATAATAAAATAGTGGGATATTCTTGCTTTAGTGTGTTGTCTTTATCATCTTAACATAGTGAAATTTGTGCTTACACTTATATATAATAGTCCGTATTCAAGGTAGTTACACTCTCTATATTGAGATTAGTAACAATCCATAACTACCATAACTAATCTGTAATAAATAACATCCAATTATGTTTATATGTTGTTATCTCAAAAGTAGTACATATCATTTGTAAATACAATAAAATTTGTTCATGATACATCAGTTTTCAATTTTTTTCTGATCCTTTAATAAGTAATATTTTGTAGTTATAATTCAGATAGTTCAAAAGTATTATATATGCAGTTATATTTTTTTTCTTCTTAACTATTTGGTGGTGTTTGGTTTTATCAAAACATTTAGGATATAGTTTGGACATTAAGTGATATTGAACATATAAACGTTTAGTGATGTGAAACATATGAAATTTCTTTAAGATATACTATTTTCTCATGAAAATCTCTTAACATAGAAGAATTGGCGAATAAGTTATCATATGTTATTGAAATTGAGGAATGAATTAGGTAACTTTACCGTTTTGTGATTTTGATAACTTTAGTTATGTTTTAACTGGGAGAAAGTAAAAAATAATGGAGGTGTTTTAGACCGGCCAAAAGGTCCAATCGACTAAGGTACAATCTATTAAAAGTCCACTCTACTCAACTCAAATATAAAAATAGTTTACACACTATGAGAGGGTACAAAGTCTTTGATTTCCAATTCTACTTTAATCATCTTGAACCTTGAACTAATTTGGGTGTTGGATTGTTAACCATAAAGTTCCACCTGCGCCGTTGTAAAGGAGATCAGAGTCATCGTTTAAGATCAACAATTATCAACCTCTCATCATTTTTGGTTCCTTCGTGAGGCTAGAACATCCATGTCTAGTTTCTGAATAGAACAATGGCACCGACTGTGAAAATTGACATATAATTCCCATTAATTTTAACCTTCTGGTCGATCTTGATATGAAATTTGGATCTATAACCGCAACAGGAAGAACAAAGGCGATAATTCTTGTAGTTATGGCTGGAATTCTTAATGTGTTCTCTAAATTGATTGTCATCAAGCGTTACTAATTGAAGAATTTCAGGGTATCATGTCATCCATCACCTATCCTCCATCGGTCCTCTCCATACTCATAATTGACACTGACGCTCATAGAAAAATAGATTTATCAAAGATTTCTAGATTGCGACGAGATCAATGGAGTTCCAAACGATGATCTACCTATGATTCTAGTGATCACCATTGTTGATCACAATCTAACCAGATTCCTCGTGGACGATGGAATTTTTTGTAACATCCTCTATTCAGATATGGTGGACTTGATAGGAATCCACGAAGTGAATGTGAATCCATATGGTTGAGGAGGTTTACTTGCATTCAACAATTCGATCACTCATTCTCACAAAGTCGTGGGTCTGGTGGTGATTGTGGGAGAGGGAGATCGCAAAAGAAAGGTGGTCCTCAATTTCGTGATAGTGTCGTGTAAAAGCGCCTTCATAGGTATTATAGGCAAATCTTTCCTAGAAATACTAGACGTAGTAGCATCTTTGGTCCATCTGAAAATGACATATCACAATGCGTAAGAAAGACCGATTGTAGCAACTGCCTATATAGATGAAGCCAAACGAATCAAAGATGATGTCCAAAGAGGTCTCCTAGTGTCGGCCACGAACTTAGAAGCGAAAACTAGATGGAACCTGACAGATCCAGGGGGTTCGACCTAGACGCTTGAGAGAAAGAGGTTTGGCTAGTGCCATATGGAAATTTTAAGAACATTCAGCTCGGAGAAGACCCCACCAGGTCAGTTAAAATAGGCGCTGACTTCCCCCTAGAAGTAAGAGCCACATTGATTAAATGCCTCCGAGATAACCCTAGCCTTTTCACGATAACCCTACATAAGATATCTGACATTGATCATAGCATAGATTTCCACCACTTGAACGTGGATGCTAAGGCTCTTTATGTTTCCTAGCGTTAGAGGAGACGATCTCCTGAAAAGGCTGAGGCCACTGCTAGCACAATCAAAGGCCTATTAGACGCCTGGTTAATTTTTTAGGCCAAATATAGTGAGTTGTTGTCTAACTTCATGTTGGTGAAAAATTCCCCTGGAAAATGGAGAATGTGTGTTGACTATACATATCTTAACAGGGCATGCCCAAAATATTAGTATCCACTCCCAAACATTTATAAATTGGTAGATAATTTTGTGGGGTACCGATTACTTTCGTTCAAGGATGCTTATTTGGGATATAATCAGATACCTATGTATAAACTTGACCATATAAAAATTTCCTTTATAACGGAGCAAGTAAACTATCAATACAATATCATACCTTTTGGATTGAAAAATACTTTTGCGACCTACTAAAGAATAATGAATAAGATCATTCAAGAAGATATAGGGGAGACGCTGGAAGTTTACATGAATGATAGTAAAATCCTAGCAAAAGGAACTTCATGCTTAACAAGTTCAATAGGTGTTCAAAAGAGTTCTTCAATATAATATTTGCCTCAACTCGTAAAAATGTACTTTTGATGTGAATGTGGACAAATTCTTAGATTTCTATATGACTACCTAAGTATTTGTATTCTAGGGGTACATAAATACACATACTCTTACATGTTATATGTTGCTTGAATTTAGAGTAAAAATAAATTCATCAATTATAAAATATTAGACTATTTTAAGTTTGTAAAAATCCTAAAAAAAGTTTTCAAAAGAGTTATTGATCTTTTAAATTAGTTGATTCTAAAGACCAAATATGAAGAATTTTTTTTTTAAAAGTCTAGCTTAAAAACAAAGGTCAAAATTTCCTGCTATAATAATGTTTGAGTAGTATCTAATATAAAACGTGCAAAAAGAATTACATTATATGTTTAAAATTTGTCATAATTAAATCATATTTAAATAAAACTTCATAAAATCTTTATTATTATTAAAAAATAATTAAATAAACTTTTATCATTATTAAACTACGACTAAATTACACGTACTTCGAACCCTCGAAATAATAAACATTAAGCCATATGGGTTAGTGACCTTCTGCAACCATTGTTGGTTTCAATTCGAGGAGATGATAACAATAAGAATGCAGCAATAATCGCCACAAGTTTGTTGCCTGTCAAGCAAGTTGCCATATGCGATGTGTTAATCATATGAAAATTGTTAGAGCTGTCATGTACTTTTTGTAACCATATGACATTAATTAATACTGTAACTATCAATTGGGGGTTCACATGCAATCTTTTAAATGCATATACTGCCAAATTAAGCACAAATATTTGGACAAATATACTTTGATTTTATGTACTATTTTTGGGTTAAAAGAACCCTTTTGTTTCTGTAAGGCAGGCAAAATAGCTGACTTAAAAAGTAGTAATATCTTTCTTAAGTTAGACATTTTTAAAATGTTAGAATTTTAAGTTTTTCTTTACATAATTAAGTTGTTTTTTGTTTATAAATGTTTACTCTATGGAATGACAACAATAGTTAAGTCTAGATAGGCAACAAACACATCACGCATATTAATGAAGTAACTGAAGGTTTAAAAAAAATTGTCCTAAAAAAAATTGTCCTAAAAAAAATGTAGGTTGTTTTTAAAAGTATAAAAATGTCCTAAAATTTAATATACAAATTAATTTAAAGTTCATCTTAATTCATTTTATTAATCTTATCTTAAAAAATAATTTGACTATTTATCATTTTAAATTATTTTAGTTAATGAAAAAAATATATATTTATATTATAAAATATTTTTATATTGTCAATCAATAAGAGACATATATTTAATTATATTTTATTTTTATTTTAAAAAAATTATTATAATATGATAAGTATAAGAATTTTAATTAAATATATATGTAAAATTGATTTATAATATTTATATATTATTTTTAAACTCTCTTAATAACTAATTAATTCTAATTCATATTTTTGATTTAATATAATTGATGTATTATTATCTTTTCCCATATACATTCTTGCTTTATCATCTAAAATAAATAAACAATACCATACTTACCCATCTCACAAAATAATACACGCCCACCACCATCCTTGCCACCCAACACAACCTTTAAAAGTAGTGATATAGTGAAGACTGAATTGTTTCTGTTAAATTGTAATTTATAGTGTCGAAAAAAATTAGATTTGTTTAGATTTAAATAGATTTGATTTAAGTCTAGAATATATTAGATTTGATTTAGTAACAAAATAGATATTTTGGGTTTTGGGCTTAGGGTGCAAGCTCAGTTATAAATAGAGGGAGTAACCCCTATTTTTTGTAAGCAAGTCATTCACAGTATTTTGCAGTTGCAAAGTGAATAAGAAAATTTTCCCAGTTTGTGAACAGAGAAACTCTGCAGAAATTGTTTGTCTTGTCTTCTTTCTTTGTTTGTCTCATAATTAAATTGTCATTGTGGTAGAAATTCATCATAGATATTTGGTGGATTTCTAACATCTGGTATCAAGAGTTTTGTTTCGATTCAAGGGAAGTGTCAATCAAGAACGATTGAAAAATTCACGATGGCGAATTATAAAAATGCAAATTATCCAGCAACTCTACCAATTTTGAAAGTAGACAACTATGAGAATTGGTGTAAACAGATGAAAGTGTTGTTCAGGTGTCAAGGGCTTTGGGACCTTGTAAAAGATGGAGTCAAAGTGCTTGAAGAAAACACTTCAGAAGAAGAAAAGAAGAAACACATAGAAATTGAGAAGCCGAGTTATAAAGCGCTCTTTATAATTCATCAATGTCCGAGTCCAGAAAACTTTGAAAAAGTGAGTGATTCAGAATCTGCAAAAGAAGCTTGTGACGTTCTTGAGAAGTCCTTTGGTGGTGCGAAAAAGGTAAAAGAAGTGAGGTTACAAACTCACAAGAGAACCTATGAATTGCTTCAGATGGAAGATAATGAGAGCATATCTGATTTCTTCACTAGAGTTACAAAACTAGTGAATCAAATCAAGGCATGTGGAGAAACATTAACAACAAGAGCTGTTGTTTCGAAGATTTTGAGATCTTTAGCTCCTAAGTTCGACCACATAGTGGTGGCGATAAAAGAGGGGAAAGACTTGTCGAAATTGACAAAGGAAGAGCTTCAAGGGACGCTTGAATCTCATGAACAAAGAATGAACGAAAGAGTTGTAGGAAAATCGAAGAGTGATGTGGCTTTGCAGGCACATTCAGCACAAGAGACCAAAGGCAAAGGAAAGTGTTTCGACAGAGGTAGAGGTGGCTACAACAAATCGAATGGTAGAGGAAACCAGATCGAAGGAAATGTGTCGAATCAAAGAAGACCATGCGAAGGCAACCAAAGAGGTGGTGTTGCAAATAGAGAAAGAGGTGGTGGTCAAAAACCTGATAAGAGTCACATTCAATGTTACAATTGTCAGAAGTATGGTCATTATTCGAGTGATTGTCCAAAAAAACGAAAGAATCAAGAAAGTGATGTAAAGCTTGAAAAACATGAAGAAGAAGAGATGATGATGATGATGGTCACAACAAAAGATGAAGATAGATTTAAGGACCAATGATACTTAGATTCAGGATGTTCATCACATATGTTTGGAAGAAAATACTGGTTTGTCAGCATAAAGCCCTCAACAAAAAATATGGTAAAATTTGAAAATGACAATACCCTAGCAGCTGAAGGTATTGGTGATGTTATGATTATGAGGAAAGATGGCAAGAGGTCAGTAATTTCTAATGTGTTGTACATACCAGGCATGAAGAGAAATTTGCTCAGTATAGGGCAGTTGGTCGAAAAGAATTATAAAGTGTCGTTGATGAAAGTCATTGATGCAAGAATAATCTTGAAGGCTCCTATGTCTCAGAATCGAACCTTCAAGATTGAACTAAATGTGATGGAGCACAAGTTCCTTTCGACTGCAGCTAGCAGAGATGAATGGATATGGCATTATAGACTAGGCCATCTCAACTTCAGAGAAATCAGAGACTTGAAGAGAAAAAATATGGTTTCAGGATTGCCTGAAATTGACATTCCAAACGAAGTATGTGAGGAATGTGTGCAGGCAAAGCAACACAAGAATAGCTTCAGCAAGGATGCAGAAAGCAGGTCGAAGGCTAGTCTTGAAGTCATATACTTTGATGTATGTTGATCAATCCAGGTGGATTAAATGGGAGGTAACAAATACTTTGTTACATTCATAGATGATTTCAGTCGAAAGTTGTGGACTTATCTGATCAAGAAGAAAAGTGAAGTGATCGAAGTATTTTCCAAGTTTAAATCTATGGTCAAAAGATAAAGTGGTCGAAAGCTCAAAGTTTTGAGAACTGATGGTGGTGGAGAATATGTGTCGAAAGACATCGATAGGCTATGTGAAAAGGAAAGGATTGTGCATGAGGTGGTGCCACCCTATACTCCACAACAAAATGGAATTGCAGAAAGGAATAATCGAACAATCATGAATATGGTGAGAAGTATGTTGAAAGGCAAGAATTTACCTATAGAGTTTTGGGGTGAAGCTGTTTCGACTGCAAGATACATTTTGAACAGATGTCCTACAAAGAAGCTAGAAGGAATTACTCCAGAAGAATGTTGGTCTGCTGTGAAGCCTAGCTTGAGTCATATGAAGGTATTTGGATCGATTGCACATAGACATGTGCCAAATTAGTTGAGAATAAAACTTGATGACAAGTCAAGTCAAATGATTCTAGTTGGATATCATTCGACAGGAGGCTACAAGTTGTTCGATCCAGTGAAAAAGCAGATTGTGGTCAGCAGGGACATGATCATAGATGAGTTTAAAGAATGGGATTGGGCTGAAAATGTCAAGAAAGATTCAGTGGGAATCCTATTCTAAGAGCCAGAAACTTAAGTCCAAAGAGAAGTTCGACAAGAGGAACCAACAGATATACCAAGTACAAGCATACCTCAAAGAACAAGACGCATGCCTGCAAGATTTTAATATTGTGTGATTACATCAGATGATGTGATAGATGATGAAGGTAAGTTGGTACATTATGCTTTCTATGTAGATGTTGAACCTGTTAATGCAGTTGAAGCATTGAAGGATTCGAAGTGGGTGAAAGCAATGAACAAAGAAGTGAAGTCTATCAAAGACAACAATACTTGGTCACTTGTCAAATTTCCTCAAGGCAAGAAGGCAATTAATGTCAAGTGGGTATAAAAAGTGAAACCAAATTCGAAAGGGGAAGTAACTCGATACAAAGCAAGACTTATGGAAGAAGGATTTCTACAAAAAGAAGGAATAGACTTCGATGAAGTTTTTGCACCTGTTGCTAGGATCAAAACAATCAGGTTGGTTGTTGGTCTAGCAGAAATAAACAGTTGGCACGTATATGTCAGATGAACGTAAAGTGTGCATTCCTAAATGAACCCTTGGACGAAGAAGTATATGTTAAACAACCAATTGGGTTTGTGAAACATGACGAAGAAAGAAAGGTGTACATGCTGCATAAAGCCCTGTATAGATTGAATTAAGCTCCAAGAGCTTGGAATAAGAAAATTGATAGTTTCCTAAGGGAGAAGGAATTTGTAAATTGCTCAACTGAACATGGAGTATATGTAAGAACAAGCAAGAGTGAATTGCTTATACTATGTCTCTATGTAGATGATTTGTTGATAACAGATAGCTGTAAAAGTGAGATCGAAGACTTCAAAGGTGATCTCAGCAAGGAATTTGAAATGTCTGATTTGGGTGAGATTTCATATTTCCTTGGTATCGAATTGTACAAGAGCGGTAGAGGTTTGATGATGCATCAAAGAAGATATGCAGGAGAAATTATCAAGAGGTTTGAGATGGAAGAATGCAACTCAACTTCGACACCTGTAGAACCAAGACTGCAACTCTCGAAAGATGCAGATGAAGATGATGTTGATCCAACCCAATATAGAAGACTTATTGGATCATTGAGATACATTTGTCATACAAGGCCTGAATTAGCATATAGTGTAGGTATGGTGTTGTACCCCAAAAGTTTCCCTCTCATTTCATCAATATTTTCTCATCACAAGACTCTTGGAACTCAAGATCAAGTTAGGGTTTGCTCTGCTCAAGACCCCTCCTTGCACTGTTGACCTAAATTAGGGTTTGAGTTTGCATAGGGATATTTTAACCTAAAATTCCCAAAGTGACTTTCATGCTTCATGTTGGACTTACAAGTTTATCCATACCAAGTTTCAAGCCTTGATTCCAATCTTTGCCCAGTCAATTGGACAGTTGACCTAGAAATCAGCTGTATTGGGGCAAAAGTCAACTATGGCCAATTGACAGTCAAACTTCTTGATTTTTGACCCACATCAACATTAAGAACTCACATGAATCATTTTATTAAGTTTGGATCACATTTCCACAAGAAATTTGATCAGATCACCAAAAGGGCAAAATGGTCATTTTTAGGGTTTTGACTGCACAAAGGTAATTTTTGACTGGTTGACCTAACCAATGGCAAACCAAGCTCATATATGGACTCAAGGACTCAATGGAATTGTCTTGACCCATTCAACAAGTTCAAAAGATCTCAAATGCATAGGATTGACAGATGAATTTTTCAGTCAACTGACCAAAATTTGACTGTACACTGAAAAGTCAAACTTTGACTTTTTGGTCAAAATCAAGTGCCAAGATTCATTTTTCATCAAGACATGTCAAATTATGAAACTTGTTCATCAAGAAATCAAAAATTGCAAATTAGGGTTTAAAATGAGAAAATTTCATAACTTAGAATTTTTCTAAGTTATGAAATTTCTTTATTTTTTCCTAACTTTGTCCCATTTTTTCACCAAGATGCAAATGGATTCAAACAAAACTTGAAACATTAAAGTTGTAGTACATTTCCAAATCTATAACTTTGATTCACAAAGTTTTCACAAAGGAAGCTTGTATCTCAAGTTATGATTTTTGGAACAAGGGTACAAAACACTTTTAACTTAGACAAAATTTGCCCTATTCTAGGCAGGATTTTGGTCCAACTTCTTGGCCATTTTTCATATGGTTCCACTTGGAGTTTCAATTTGAATTACAAATATGGATTGTAGTACATGTTCCAAGCTTTCTAAATTGTCCAAGAACTTATCAAACACCCTAGTGGTTAGAGAGAATCGAATTTGCAACGTTGGCCAAAACTCACTTTTGTTCATGGCCAAGGCATGTTCATAACAAGTGCATTTTTCAAATCAGTTTGTGTAATGCTAGCTTGCAGGCCTCAAGACCAGGTTTAAACTCCTTAATTTAATGCCTAACCATTGTGTTAAGGCATTATTTCACCCATTTGGACAATACATGTTTAACCCTTAATTGGAAAAAGCAAATTTGCCATTTTGATAAAGTATCACTTTATGTCAAATCAAAATCCTTGGACATGGGGGCCAGATCTTAGAGACAAAATCAAGTCCACAAATTTGTGTTATCAAGAACAAGAGATGCATCGTGGCAGGCAGGCTTGGACAGGTCTATAACATCACATACACTTTCTTACTTACACTAAATTTTTTTTGCAAAAACACAAGCAAACTCTTATTCCTGTCAAGAGAACCCAAAGCAAACCTTGCGAACATTTTCCATACATCAAACCAAGCCTGAAACACGACTCAACCATCCCTAATACCCCCTAATACCCCAAAGCACTGTTTTGCTGCAAAAACAGGGTATCCCTGCAGATTGAGTTGCACAACTCAGTTCACTCGTGCGTTTTTTCCAAAACAAGTTCAAACACATTCCTTTCCATCCACCTAAATTGTTCCAAGCCCTAAACACCAGCTGTAACACCCCTAACCTCATCTGCCATTTTCATTTTTCAGCTTTGCAGGTGAACTTCTATAGCACGATACAGGCAGTTTCAAAGCAAGCTAGGTACTTGGGAAGCATCCTTGGACCTCAGGCAAGCTATACAGAAGCTCAGACTCCATTGAAGGTGGCCACATTGCTCTACACGATCCAAGCTGAAACAGGTAATCCATGGACTTCTATCTCTCAATCTAGGAAGAGTTAAGCTTAGGTTTGTGAATGAAACATGTCCTACTCATAGTCCTGAAGCCATACATGTGATCACTTTTCATTTATGTTAAGCGTGCTGTGAGAATTTTAGCCATGAACATGAGGAAAAAATTAGGTTAAAATTTAGGGCCAAAGAAATTCTCTCTGGCCTTTGAGAGTTAATCCAAGTTTTTTACATGTTTGAATTCGTCTTTTGATGCTCTATAATATTTGTGTTATGAGTTTTGCATAAAAATCAAAGAATCAGGAGTTAGTGTTGGACAAGGAGAGGCGCGTGTTTTGTGTTCAAACAAGAGGCTGAAGGTTGAAGATGACTGGCTTGGGCTGGGCCTGAGTCAGTCTTGCTCTTTGCACCCCTTTTTCCATTTGCACCCCCCTGGCCCATTATGTGAAATATTTGTTATTTTTGCATTTTTCTTTTTGATTCTGACTTAATATTTTTTGTTCAAACATAAAAAACACCAAAAATATTTTTCCACATTTTTTTACATTTATTTGACATTTATTTACTTTATTGAACATATACATGTAAATAATATAAAACCTTTTTATTTAAAACCCTAAAAATAATACAAAAATATTCATTTTTTAGTTTTTTTTTTATTTACATTTTGAAAACATTTTTTCTAAAAAAATACATTTTTTGTAAATAGTTAATATTTTATTTTTTGTAAATATTTAGCATATTAAATATATATAATATATACATATACATACTTTATTAAATATTTAGGGCAAAAATACAAAAATATATTTGTTTAGATTTAAATAGATTTGATTTAAGTCTAGAATATATTAGATTTGATTTAGTAACAAAATAGATATTTTGGGTTTTGGGCTTAGGGTGCAAGCTCAGTTATAAATAGAGGGAGTAACCCCTATTTTTTGTAAGCAAGTCATTCACAGTATTTTGCAGTTGCAAAGTGAATAAGAAAATTTTCCCAGTTTGTGAACAGAGAAACTCTGCAGAAATTGTTTGTCTTGTCTTCTTTCTTTGTTTGTCTCATAATTAAATTGTCATTGTGGTAGAAATTCATCATAGATATTTGGTGGATTTCTAACATCTGGTATCAAGAGCTTTGTTTCGATTCAAGGGAAGTGTCAATCAAGAACGATTGAAGAATTCACGATGGCGAATTATAAAAATGCAAATTATCCAGCAACTCTACCAATTTTGAAAGTAGACAACTATGAGAATTGGTGTAAACAGATGAAAGTGTTGTTCAGGTGTCAAGGGCTTTGGGACCTTGTAAAAGATGGAGTCAAAGTGCTTGAAGAAAACACTTCAGAAGAAGAAAAGAAGAAACACATAGAAATTGAGAAGCTGAGTTATAAAGCGCTCTTTATAATTCATCAATGTCCGAGTCCAGAAAACTTTAAAAAAGTGAGTGATTCAGAATTTGCAAAAGAAGCTTGTGACGTTCTTGAGAAGTCCTTTGGTGGTGCGAAAAAGGTAAAAGAAGTGAGGTTACAAACTCACAAGAGAACCTATGAATTGCTTCAGATGGAAGATAATGAGAGCATATCTGATTTCTTCACTAGAGTTACAAAACTAGTGAATCAAATCAAGGCATGTGGAGAAACATTAACAACAAGAGCTGTTGTTTCGAAGATTTTGAGATCTTTAGCTCCTAAGTTCGACCACATAGTGGTGGCGATAGAAGAGGGGAAAGACTTGTCGAAATTGACAAAGGAAGAGCTTCAAGGGACGCTTGAATCTCATGAACAAAGAATGAACGAAAGAGTTGTAGGAAAATCGAAGAGTGATGTGGCTTTGCAGGCACATTCAGCACAAGAGACCAAAGGCAAAGGAAAGTGTTTCGACAGAGGTAGAGGTGACTACAACAAATCGAATGGTAGAGGAAACCAGATCGAAGGAAATGTGTTGAATCAAAGAAGACCATGCGAAGGCAACCAAAGAGGTGGTGTTGCAAATAGAGGAAGAGGTGGTGGTCAAAAACCTGATAAGAGTCACATTCAATGTTACAATTGTCAGAAGTATGGTCATTATTCGAGTGATTATCCAAAAAAACGAAAGAATCAAGAAAGTGATGTAAAGCTTGAAAAACATGAAGAAGAAGAGATGATGATGATGATGGTCACAACAAAAGATGAAGATAGATTTAAGGACCAATGATACTTAGATTCAGGATGTTCATCACATATGTTTGGAAGAAAATACTGGTTTGTCATCATAAAGCCCTCAACAAAAAATATGGTAAAATTTGAAAATGACAATACCCTAGCAGCTGAAGGTATTGGTGATGTTATGATTATGAGGAAAGATGGCAAGAGGTCAGTAATTTCTAATGTGTTATACATACCAGGCATGAAGAGAAATTTGCTCAGTATAGGGAAGTTGGTCGAAAAGAATTATAAAGTGTCATTGATGAAAGTCATTGATGCAAGATTAATCTTGAAGGCTCCTATGTCTCAGAATCGAACCTTCAAGATTGAACTAAATGTGATGGAGCACAAGTGCCTTTCGACTGCAGCTAGCAGAGATGAATGGATATGGCATTATAGACTAGGCCATCTCAACTTCAGAGAAATCAGAGACTTGAAGAGAAAAAATATGGTTTCAGGATTGCCTGAAATTGACATTCCAAACGAAGTATGTGAGGAATGTGTGCAGGCAAAGCAACACAAGAATAGCTTCAGCAAGGATGCAGAAAGCAGGTCGAAGGTTAGTCTTGAAGTCATATACTTTGATGTATGTTGATCAATCCAGGTGGATTAGATGGGAGGTAACAAATACTTTGTTACATTCATAGATGATTTCAGTCGAAAGTTGTGGACTTATCTGATCAAGAAGAAAAGTGAAGTGATCGAAGTATTTTCCAAGTTTAAATCTATGGTCAAAAGATAAAGTGGTCGAAAGCTCAAAGTTTTGAGAACTGATGGTGGTGGAGAATATGTGTCGAAAGACATCGATAGGCTATGTGAAAAGGAAAGGATTGTGCATGAGGTGGTGCCACACTATACTCCACAACAAAATGGAATTGCAGAAAGGAATAATCCAACAATCATGAATATGGTGAGAAGTATGTTGAAAGGCAAGAATTTACCTATAGAGTTTTGGGGTGAAGCTGTTTCGACTGCAAGATACATTTTGAACAGATGTCCTACAAAGAAGCTAGAAGGAATTACTCCAGAAGAATGTTGGTCTGCTGTGAAGCCTAGCTTGAGTCGTATGAAGGTATTTGGATCGATTGCACATAGACATGTGCCAAATTATTTGAGAAGAAAACTTGATGACAAGTCAAGTCAAATGATTCTAGTTGGATATCATTCGACAGGAGGCTACAAGTTGTTCGATCCAGTGAAAAAGCAGATTGTGGTCAGCAGGGACATGATCATAGATGAGTTTAAAGAATGGGATTGGGCTGAAAATGTCAAGAAAGATTCAGTGGGAATCCTATTCTAAGAGCCAGAAACTTAAGTCGAAAGAGAAGTTCGACAAGAGGAACCAACAGATATACCAAGTACAAGCATACCTTAAAGAACAAGACGCATGCCTGCAAGATTTTAATATTGTGTGATTACATCAGATGATGTGATAGATGATGAAGGTAAGTTGGTACATTATGCTTTCTATGCAGATGTTGAACCTGTTAATGCAGTTGAAGCATTGAAGGATTCGAAGTGGGTGAAAGCAATGAACAAAGAAGTGAAGTCTATCAAAGACAACAATACTTGGTCACTTGTCAAATTTCCTCAAGGCAAGAAGGCAATTGATGTCAAGTGGGTATAAAAAGTGAAAACAAATTCGAAAGGGGAAGTAACTCGATACAAAGCAAGACTTATGGAAGAAGGATTTCTACAAAAAGAAGGAATAGACTTCGATGAAGTTTTTGCACCTGTTGCTAGGATCAAAACAATCAGGTTGGTTGTTGGTCTAGCAGAAATAAACAGTTGGCACGTATATGTCAGATGAACGTAAAGTGTGCATTCCTAAATGAACCCTTGGATGAAGAAGTATATGTTAAACAACCAATTGGGTTTGTGAAACATGACGAAGAAAGAAAGGTGTACATGCTGCATAAAGCCCTGTATGGATTGAATTAAGCTCCAAGAGCTTGGAATAAGAAAATTGATAGTTTCCTAAGGGAGAAGGAATTTGTAAATTGCTCAACTGAACATGGAGTATATGTAAGAAGAAGAAAGAGTGAATTGCTTATACTATGTCTCTATGTAGATGATTTGTTGATAACAGATAGCTGTAAAAGTGAGATCGAAGACTTCAAAGGTGATCTCAGCAAGGAATTTGAAATGTCTGATTTGGGTGAGATTTCATATTTCCTTGGTATCGAATTATACAAAAGCGGTAGAGGTTTGATGATGCATCAAAGAAGATATGCAGGAGAAATTATCAAGAGGTTTTAGATGGAAGAATGCAACTCAACTTCGACACCTGTAGAACCAAGACTGCAACTCTCGAAAGATGCAGATGAAGATGATGTTGATCCAACCCAATATAGAAGACTTATTGGATCATTGAGATACATTTGTCATACAAGGCCTGAATTAGCATATAGTGTAGGTATGGTGTTTTACCCCAAAAGTTTCCCTCTCATTTCATCAACATTTTCTCATCACAAGACTCTTGGAACTCAAGATCAAGTTAGGGTTTGCTCTGCTTAAGACCCCTCCTTGCACTGTTGACCTAAACTAGGGTTTGAGTTTGCATAGGGATATTTTAACCTAAAATGCCCAAAGTGACTTTCATGCTTCATGTTGGACTTACAAGTTTATCCATACCAAGTTTCAAGCCTTGATTCCAATCTTTGCCCAGTCAATTGGACAGTTGACCTAGAAATCAGCTGTATTGGTTGAAAAGTCAACTATGGCCAATTGACAGTCAAACTTCTTGATTTTTGATCCACATCAACATTATGAACTCACATGAATCATTTTATTAAGTTTGGATCACAATTCCACAAGAAATTTGATCAGATCACCAAAAGGGCAAAATGGTCATTTTTAGGGTTTTGACTGCACAAAGGTAATTTTTGACTGGTTGACCTAACCAATGGCAAACCAAGCTCATATATGGACTCAAGGACTCAATGGAATTGTCTTGACCCATTCAACAAGTTCAAAAGATCTCAAATGCATAGGATTGACAGATGAATTTTTCAGTCAACTGACCAAAATTTGACTGTACACTGAAAAGTCAAACTTTGACTTTTTGGTCAAAATCAAGTGCCAAGATTCATTTTTCATCAAGACATGTCAAATTATGAAACTTGTTCATCAAGAAATCAAAAATTGCAAATTAGGGTTTAAAATGAGAAAATTTCATAACTTAGAATTTTTCTAAGTTATGAAATTTCTTTATTTTTTTCTAACTTTGTCCCATTTTTTCACCAAGATGCAAATGGATTCAAACAAAACTTGAAACATTAAAGTTGTAGTCCATTTCCAAATCTATAACTTTGATTCACAAAGTTTTCACAAAGGAAGCTTGTATCTCAAGTTATGATTTTTGGAACAAGGGTACAAAACACTTTTAACTTAGACAAAATTTGCCCTATTCTAGGCAGGATTTTGGTCCAACTTCTTGGCCATTTTTCATATGGTTCCACTTGGAGTTTCAATTTGAATTACAAATATGGATTGTAGTACATGTTCCAAGCTTTCTAAATTGTCCAAGAACTTATCAAACACCATTGTGGTTAGAGAGAATCGAATTTGCAAAGTTGGCCAAAACTCACTTTTGTTCATGGCCAAGGCATGTTCATAATAAGTGCATTTTTCAAATCAATTTGTGTAATGCTAGCTTTCAGGCCTCAAGACCAGGTTTAAACTCCTTAATTTAATGCCTAACCATTGTGTTAAGGCATTATTTCACCCATTTGGACAATACATGTTTAACCCTTAATTGGAAAAAGAAAATTTGCCATTTTGATAAAGTATCACTTTATGTCAAATTCAAAATCCTTGGACATGGGGGCCAGATCTTAGAGACAAAATCAAGTCCACAAATTTGTGTTATCAAGAACAAGAGATGAAGCATGGCAGGCAGGCGGACAGGTCTATAACATCACATACACTTTCTTACTTACACTAAAAAAAAATTGCAAAAACACAAGCAAACTCTTATTCCTGTCAAGAGAACCCAAAGCAAACCTTGCGAACATTTTCCATACATCAAACCAAGCCTGAAACACGACTCAACCATCCCTAATACCCCCTAATACCCCAAAGCACTGTTTTGCTGCAAAAACAGGGTATCCCTGCAGATTGAGTTGCACAACTCAGTTCACTCGTGCGTTTTTTCCAAAACAAGTTCAAACACATTCCTTTCCATCCACCTAAACACCAGCTGTAACACCCCTAACCTCATCTGCCATTTTCATTTTTCAGCTTTGCAGGTGAACTTCTATAGCATGATACAGGCAGTTTCAAAGCAAGCTAGGTACTTGGGAAGCATCCTTGGACCTCAGGCAAGCTATACAGAAGCTCAGACTCCATTGAAGGTAGCCACATTGCTCTACACGATCCAAGCTGAAACAGGTAATCCATGGACTTCTATCTCTCAATCTAGGAAGAGTTAAGCTTAGGTTTGTGAATGAAACATGTCCTACTCATAGTCCTGAAGCCATACATGTGATCACTTTTCATTTATGTTAAGCGTGCTGTGAGAATTTTAGCCATGAACATGAGGAAAAAATTAGGTTAAAATTTAGGGCCAAAGAAATTCTCTCTGGCCTTTGAGAGTTAATCCAAGTTTTTTACATGTTTGAATTCGTCTTTTGATGCTCTATAATATTTGTGTTATGAGTTTTGCATAAAAATCAAAGAATCAGGAGTTAGTGTTGGACAAGGAGAGGCGCGCGTTTTGTGTTCAAACAAGAGGCTGAAGGTTGAAGATGACTGGCTTGGGCTGGGCCTGAGTCAGTCTTGCTCTTTGCACCCCTTTTTTCCATTTGCACCCCCCTGGCCCATTATGTGAAATATTTGTTATTTTTGCATTTTTCTTTTTGATTCTGACTTAATATTTTTTGTTCAAACATAAAAAACACCAAAAATATTTTTCCACATTTTTTTACATTTATTTGACATTTATTTACTTTATTGAACATATACATGTAAATAATATAAAACCTTTTTATTTAAAACCCTAAAAATAATACAAAAATATTCATTTTTTAGTTATTTTTTCTAAAAAAATACATTTTTTGTAAATAATTAATATTTTATTTTTTGTACATATTTAGCATATTAAATATATATAATATATACATATACATACTTTATTAAATATTTAGGACAAAAATACAAAAATATATTTGTTTAGATTTAAATAGATTTGATTTAAGTCTAGAATATATTAGATTTGATTTAGTAACAAAATAGATATTTTGGGTTTTGGGCTTAGGGTGCAAGCTCAGTTATAAATAGAGGGAGTAACCCCTATTTTTTGTAAGCAAGTCATTCACAGTATTTTGTAGTTGCAAAGTGAATAAGAAAATTTTCCCAGTTTGTGAACAGAGAAACTCTGCAGAAATTGTTTGTCTTGTCTTCTTTCTTTGTTTGTCTCATAATTAAATTGTCATTGTGGTAGAAATTCATCATAGATATTTGGTGGATTTCTAACATCTGGTATCAAGAGCTTTGTTTCGATTCAAGGGAAGTGTCAATCAAGAACGATTGAAGAATTCACGATGGCGAATTATAAAAATGCAAATTATCCAGCAACTCTACCAATTTTGAAAGTAGACAACTATGAGAATTGGTGTAAACAGATGAAAGTGTTGTTCAGGTGTCAAGGGCTTTGGGACCTTGTAAAAGATGGAGTCAAAGTGCTTGAAGAAAACACTTCAGAAGAAGAAAAGAAGAAACACATAGAAATTGAGAAGCCGAGTTATAAAGCGCTCTTTATAATTCATCAATGTCCGAGTCCAGAAAACTTCGAAAAAGTGAGTGATTCAGAATCTGCAAAAGAAGCTTGTGACGTTCTTGAGAAGTCCTTTGGTGGTGCGGAAAAGGTAAAAGAAGTGAGGTTACAAACTCACAAGAGAACCTATGAATTGCTTCAGATGGAAGATAATGAGAGCATATCTGATTTCTTCACTAGAGTTACAAAACTAGTGAATCAAATCAAGGCATGTGGAGAAACATTAACAACAAGAGCTGTTGTTTCGAAGATTTTGAGATCTTTAGCTCCTAAGTTCGACCACATAGTGGTGGCGATAGAAGAGGGGAAAGACTTGTCGAAATTGACAAAGGAAGAGCTTCAAGGGACGCTTGAATCTCTGAACAAAGAATGAACGAAAGAGTTGTAGGAAAATCAAAGAGTGATGTGGCTTTGCAGGCACATTCAGCACAAGAGACCAAAGGTAAAGGAAAGTGTTTCGACAGAGGTAGAGGTGGCTACAACAAATCGAATGGTAGAGGAAACCAGATCGAAGGAAATGTGTTGAATCAAAGAAGACCATGCGAAGGCAACCAAAGAGGTGGTGTTGCAAATAGAGGAAGAGGTGGTGGTCAAAAACCTGATAAGAGTCACATTCAATGTTACAATTGTCAGAAGTATGGTCATTATTCGAGTGATTATCCAAAAAAACGAAAGAATCAAGAAAGTTATGTAAAGCTTGAAAAACATGAAGAAGAAGAGATGATGATGATGATGGTCACAACAAAAGATGAAGATAGATTTAAGGACCAATGATACTTAGATTCAGGATGTTCATCACATATGTTTGGAAGAAAATACTGGTTTGTCAGCATAAAGCCCTCAACAAAAAATATGGTAAAATTTGAAAATGACAATACCCTAGCAGCTGAAGGTATTGGTGATGTTATGATTATGAGGAAAGATGGCAAGAGGTCAGTAATTTCTAATGTGTTGTACATACCAGGCATGAAGATAAATTTGCTCAGTATAGGGCAGTTGGTCGAAAAGAATTATAAAGTGTCATTGATGAAAGTCATTGATGCAAGATTAATCTTGAAGGCTCTTATGTCTCAGAATCGAACCTTCAAGATTGAACTAAATGTGATGGAGCACAAGTGCCTTTCGACTGCAGCTAGCAGAGATGAATGGATATGGCATTATATACTAGGCCATCTCAACTTCAGAGAAATCAGAGACTTGAAGAGAAAAAATATGGTTTCAGGATTGCCTGAAATTGACATTCCAAACGAAGTATGTGAGGAATGTGTGCAGGCAAAGCAACACAAGAATAGCTTCAGCAAGGATGCAGAAAGCAGGTCGAAGGCTAGTCTTGAAGTCATATACTTTGATGTATGTTGATCAATCCAGGTGGATTAGATGGGAGGTAACAAATACTTTGTTACATTCATAGATGATTTCAGTCGAAAGTTGTGGACTTATCTGATCAAGAAGAAAAGTGAAGTGATCGAAGTATTTTCCAAGTTTAAATCTATGGTCAAAAGATAAAGTGGTCGAAAGCTCAAAGTTTTGAGAACTGATGGTGGTGGAGAATATGTGTCGAAAGACATCGATAGGCTATGTGAAAAGGAAAGGATTGTGCATGAGGTGGTGCCACCCTATACTCCACAACAAAATGGAATTGCAGAAAGGAATAATCGAACAATCATGAATATGGTGAGAAGTATGTTGAAAGGCAAGAATTTACCTATAGAGTTTTGGGGTGAAGCTGTTTCGACTGCAAGATACATTTTGAACAGATTTCCTACAAAGAAGCTAGAAGGAATTACTCCAGAAGAATGTTGGTCTGCTGTGAAGCCTAGCTTGAGTCATATGAAGGTATTTGGATCGATTGCACATAGACATGTGCCAAATTAGTTGAGAAGAAAACTTGATGACAAGTCAAGTCAAATGATTCTAGTTGGATATCATTCGACAGGAGGCTACAAGTTGTTCGATCCAGTGAAAAAGCAGATTGTGGTCAGCAGGGACATGATCATAGATGAGTTTAAAGAATGGGATTGAGCTGAAAATGTCAAGAAAGATTCAGTGGTAATCCTATTCGAAGAGCCAGAAACTTAAGTCGAAAGAGAAGTTCGACAAGAGGAACCAACAGATATACCAAGTACAAGCATACCTCAAAGAACAAGACGCATGCCTGCAAGATTTTAATATTGTGTGATTACATCAGATGATGTGATAGATGATGAAGGTAAGTTGGTACATTATGCTTTCTATGCAGATGTTGAACCTGTTAATGCAGTTGAAGCATTGAAGGATTCGAAGTGGGTGAAAGCAATGAACAAAGAAGTGAAGTCTATCAAAGACAACAATACTTGGTCACTTGTCAAATTTCCTCAAGGCAAGAAGGCAATTGATGTCAAGTGGGTATAAAAAGTGAAAACAAATTCGAAAGGGGAAGTAACTCGATACAAAGCAAGACTTATGGAAGAAGGATTTCTACAAAAAGAAGGAATAGACTTCGATGAAGTTTTTGCACCTGTTGCTAGGATCAAAACAATCAGGTTGGTTGTTGGTCTAGCAGAAATAAAAAGTTGGCACGTATATGTCAGATGAACGTAAAGTGTGCATTCCTAAATGAACCCTTGGACGAAGAAGTATATGTTAAACAACCAATTGGGTTTGTGAAACATGACGAAGAAAGAAAGGTGTACATGCTGCATAAAGCCCTGTATGGATTGAATTAAGCTCCAAGAGCTTGGAATAAGAAAATTGATAGTTTCCTAAGGGAGAAGGAATTTGTAAATTGCTCAACTGAACATGGAGTATATGTAAGAAGAAGCAAGAGTGAATTGCTTATACTATGTCTCTATGTAGATGATTTGTTGATAACAGATAGCTGTAAAAGTGAGATCGAAGACTTCAAAGGTGATCTCAACAAGGAATTTGAAATGTCTGATTTGGGTGAGATTTCATATTTCCTTGGTATCGAATTATACAAGAGCGATAGAGGTTTGATGATGCATCAAAGAAGATATGCAGGAGAAATTATCAAGAGGTTTGAGATGGAAGAATGCAACTCAACTTCGACACCTGTAGAACCAAGACTGCAACTCTCGAAAGATGCAGATGAAGATGATGTTGATCCAACCCAATATAGAAGACTTATTGGATCATTGAGATACATTTGTCAACAAGGCCTGAATTAGCATATAGTGTAGGTATGGTGTTGTACCCCAAAATTTTCCCTCTCATTTCATCAACATTTTCTCATCACAAGACTCTTGGAACTCAAGATCAAGTTAGGGTTTGCTCTGCTCAAGACCCCTCCTTGCACTGTTGACCTAAATTAGGGTTTGAGTTTGCATAGGGATATTTTAACCTAAAATTCCCAAAGTGACTTTCATGCTTCATGTTGGACTTACAAGTTTATCCATACCAAGTTTCAAGCCTTGATTCCAATCTTTGCCCAGTCAATTGGACAATTGACCTAGAAATCAGCTGTATTGGGGGAAAAGTCAACTATGGCCAATTGACAGTCAAACTTCTTGATTTTTGATCCACATCAACATTATGAACTCACATGAATCATTTTATTAAGTTTGGATCACAATTCCACAAGAAATTTGATCAGATCACCAAAAGGGCAAAATGGTCATTTTTAGGGTTTTGACTGCACAAAGGTAATTTTTGACTGGTTGACCTAACCAATGGCAAACCAAGCTCATATATGGACTCAAGGACTCAATGGAATTGTCTTGACCCATTCAACAAGTTCAAAAGATCTCAAATGCATAGGATTGACAGATGAATTTTTCAGTCAACTGACCAAAATTTGACTGTACACTAAAAAGTCAAACTTTGACTTTTTGGTCAAAATCAAGTGCCAAGATTCATTTTTCATCAAGACATGTCAAATTATGAAACTTGTTCATCAAGAAATCAAAAATTGCAAATTAGGGTTTAAAATGAGAAAATTTCATAACTTAGAATTTTTCTAAGTTATGAAATTTCTTTATTTTTTCCTAACTTTGTCCCATTTTTTCACCAAGATGCAAATGGATTCAAACAAAACTTGAAACATTAAAGTTGTAGTCCATTTCCAAATCTATAACTTTGATTCACAAAGTTTTCACAAAGGAAGCTTGTATCTCAAGTTATGATTTTTGGAACAAGGGTACAAAACACTTTTAACTTAGACAAAATTTGCCCTATTCTAGGCAGGATTTTGGTCCAACTTCTTGGCCATTTTTCATATGGTTCCACTTGGAGTTTCAATTTGAATTACAAATATGGATTGTAGTACATGTTCCAAGATTTCTAAATTATCCAAGAACTTATCAAACACCCTTGTGGTTAGAGAGAATCGAATTTGCAAAGTTGGCCAAAACTCACTTTTGTTCATGGCCAAAGCATGTTCATAACAAGTGCATTTTTCAAATCAGTTTGTGTAATGCTAGCTTGCAGGCCTCAAGACCAGGTTTAAACTCCTTAATTTAATGCCTAACCATTGTGTTAAGGCATTATTTCACCCATTTGGACAATACATGTTTAACCCTTAATTGGAAAAAGCAAATTTGCCATTTTGATAAAGTATCACTTTATGTTAAATTCAAAATCCTTGGACATGGGGGCCAGATCTTAGAGACAAAATCAAGTCCACAAATTTGTGTTATCAAGAACAAAAGATGCAGCATGGCAGGCAGGCTTGGACAGGTCTATAACATCACATACACTTTCTTACTTACACTAAAAAAAAATTGCAAAAACACAAGCAAACTTTTATTCCTGTCAAGAGAACCCAAAGCAAACCTTGCGAACATTTTCCATACATCAAACCAAGCCTGAAACACGACTCAACCATCCCTAATACCCCCTAATACCCCAAAGCACTGTTTTGCGGCAAAAACAGGGTATCCCTGCAGATTGAGTTGCACAACTCAGTTCACTCGTTCGTTTTTTCCAAAACAAGTTCAAACACATTCCTTTCCATCCACCTAAACTGTTCCAAGCCCTAAACACCAGCTGTAACACCCCTAACCTCATCTACCATTTTCATTTTTCAGCTTTGTAGGTGAACTTCTATAGCACGATACAGGCAGTTTCAAAGCAAGCTAGGTACTTGGGAAGCATCCTTGGACCTCAGGCAAGCTATACAGAAGCTCAGACTCCATTGAAGCTGGCCACATTGCTCTACACGATCCAAGCTGAAACAGGTAATCCATGGACTTCTATCTCTCAATCTAGGAAGAGTTAAGCTTAGGTTTGTGAATGAAACATGTCCTACTCATAGTCCTGAAGCCATACATGTGATCACTTTTCATTTATGTTAAGCGTGCTGTGAGAATTTTAGCCATGAACATGAGGAATAAATTAGGTTAAAATTTAGGGCCAAAGAAATTCTCTCTGGCCTTTGAGAGTTAATCCAAGTTTTTTACATGTTTGAATTCGTCTTTTGATGCTCTATAATATTTGTGTTATGAGTTTTGCATAAAAATCAAAGAATCAGGAGTTAGTGTTGGACAAGGAGAGGCGCGCGTTTTGTGTTCAAACAAGAGGCTGGAGGTTGAAGATGACTGGCTTGGGCTGGGCCTGAGTCAGTCTTGCTCTTTGCACCCCTTTTTTCCATTTGCACCCCCCTGGCCCATTATGTGAAATATTTGTTATTTTTGCATTTTTCTTTTTGATTCTGACTTAATATTTTTTGTTCAAACATAAAAAACACCAAAAATATTTTTCCACATTTTTTTACATTTATTTGACATTTATTTACTTTATTGAACATATACATGTAAATAATATAAAACCTTTTTATTTAAAACCCTAAAAATAATACAAAAATATTCATTTTTTAGTTATTTTTTTTTATTTACATTTTGAAAATATTTTTTTCTAAAAAAATACATTTTTTGTAAATAATTAATATTTTATTTTTTGTACATATTTAGCATATTAAATATATATAATATATACATATACATACTTTATTAAATATTTAGGGCAAAAATACAAAAATAATACTTTTTATTTTTATTTAATATTTGACATCAAAAATACTTTTTCTATAATATACTTTTTTTATTATTTTTGTATAAATCAATAATACATTGTACATAATTAATAAATAAATACTATTTATTCAAAATTAGGATTTTGCCCTAAACAACAAAAATAATCAAAAATATGACTTTTTTTATTTTGTTTATACTTCAAACATGAAAACCTTTTTCACATACATAAACAAATCTTTTTTTGCATAATACATTGCATTTTGATATTTATTTAATAGTATTTATTTAAATGCCAAATATTAATTTGTATATTCGATATGGTTGTAATAATTTAGCATTTATTTCCTTGTCAAATATCCCCCAAATGCAAACTTGTATCCCCATCCCCATAATCATGTTGTAATAATTTAGGACTTTAAATTCTCGCACATTTAAAAGTTTCAAAATTATGCCATGATAGACTTAGGGTTTGTATGCAAAATCAATCAACAAATAGCTTGACCTAATTCAAGATAAACATGCATGAAAAACAAACAATGCACACTTGCACCCCTAGGGTTACATCCACTTGTTGCCTTCAAAAATGGGCCATGTTTGCATGTCGAATACTTTGGCAAAACAAAAACAAAGCAAAAACAAACAAAATGATCATAGTCTCTCGATGACGTCATCTTGTTGCCTAAACAAAATGATCATAGTCCCTCAAGAAAATTGCCAAAGACACTTGACACTATTGCTCTCATGGTCTATACGATGACCCGCGCCCGTCCCGTTTACATCCTAACACAAGGTTGTTCACCAAATACAATGGTGAAACAACACTGTTAAAAGGGTTAAAAACATAGGGAAAGACAACTCTTAGTTACTTGATCAAACTTGCAAAGAAAACATCCTTGCTACTTTTCAAAAACACACATCACAACACAATTTCCAAACGACTTTCAAAACATTGAAAACTTTTCAAAAGACAAAAACACCTTTGTATATACTCAAACACGAGTCATTACAAAGGTTGCCACAATCGTGGCCTCTTTTCAAAACAACTTTCAAAACATTGAAAAACTTTTCAAAAGACAAAAACACCTTTGTATATACTCAAACACGAGTCATTACAAAGGATGCCACGACAATGGCCTCTTTTTAAAACATCTTTCAAAACCACACACAAAGCACCATTTCAAACAATTGAAAATGCAAAGCAAGTGATCTAAGCAAGTAACTAAGAGCCCATGGATAACCATGGATAGAAAGGGTGCTAATACCTTCCCTTTCTATAATCTACTCCCCGAACCCAAGAAAACATCTCAAAGGTTTTTTCCTGTGCTTTTTAACCTTTCCTTAGGATAAAATAAAAAGTCGTTGGCGACTCTTGCTCAACCGAAACATTTGCGAACACAAACGCAAACCTCAAGTCAGTTCTCCCACCGTATCACAGAACTGGCGACTCTGCTGGGGACATCTTAAAAGTGGAGTAACCTTAGGGCCTAGATCACCCTTTTGCATGACTAATTGTTTGATTTGATTGCTTTACATTTTGGTTCTCTTGTTTGGGCTTGAAATCCTCCACCCGGATTTGGGAAACATTCATAGATAACAATACATTGTGGAAACTGTGCGGGGTATACCGACACGGTTGAAGCAATAGCTATATTAGTGCGACATATTTGTGAGTACCGGTAACCCTTGAGTTCAATCAAGGAGAGTACGGGGCCGCTGAGTGATGTCACTAAGCACTAATGACCTAGAACCTTACTTGACCATCTTGGCCTTTTATTAGGGGTAGTGAGATGACCGACTTTGGTGCAGTCCGAAGTTGGTAGATACTCGATACTACACTCATTGAGGTTTGTTTTCTTGGAATATTTTGGTCGCTAGTTAAGTGGCTAAACCAAAACAATGAACGTGGAAAACAATCCAATGATATTGAGCTCCTTAGAACCCGGTTACTATTTATAGGACAGGTTTTTAAGCCAACTACATTCAAGAGGGTACTTACCTATGAAACCTCATGCAAGCCTGAAACTAGGGTTTTGTGTGAATTGCTTGTACATGTGTTTGTTCATACATCATGAACATCATAAAGCATCATATGCATCCACTAACCATTTCAAGGGTTTGGATCTTCATCTTTGTTCTTGTTTTGTAGGTCATGGAAACTCTTCGCAGGAAAACCATTCAAGTCAACCTTGTGAGAATCCCTCCTCAACTCAAGGAGCTTACATCCAGAATTCCAGAAAGTTCTCTCTTCAGTGAAAGACATGGTAGACTTCTCAACCTAGTCAACACCAGCATTGAAGAAGACATGGTGAAAGTGTTGTTCCAATTCTTTGACCCCCTTCACCACTGTTTCACATTCCCCGACTACCAATTGGTGCCTACTTTGGAGGAATTTTCTCAACTTCTGAGAATTCCTATTCTTAATCAACTACCCTACAACGGTACGGAAAAAGAACCAAAACCTGAAGATGTTGCTCAAGCCCTACACTTGCAACCATCTGACATCAAGGGGCATTGGGAAACCAGAAGTGGTGTCAAGGGCTTCTTGGAAAAGTTCTTATTTGAGAAGGCACAAGAGTGTTGGAATTCCCTGGATCTGCAAGCCTTTGAAGAGATTGTGGCACTCCTTATTTATGGGTTGGTCTTGTTCCCAAATCCTGACCAACTTATAGATGTGAATGCTCTTAAGATCTTCATATCCAGGAATCCCATACCTACATTGCTTGGGGACATCCTCCACTCATTTTACACACGAACAATGAGGAAGAGAGGTGTTCTCATGTGTTGTACTCCTCTCCTTGAAAGGTGGTTTATTTCTCACCTTCCACAATCAGTTTTGAAGAATGAACAAGGCTTAAGGTGGTCACAGCGATTGATGACCCTCACATATTCTGATGTACATTGGTGTTCTCGGTCCAGAGAAAATGTCATCATCGTCGATCGTTGTGGTGAGTTCCCTAATGTTCCATTACTTGGCATTAGGGGAGGCATTACCTACAACCCCTGTCTAGCTTTAAGGAAGTTTGGATACGCTCGGAGGGATGGCCCTCATGACATGCTGATTCCTGACCTAGTTTTTGACTTCGACAACGATGTGCAAGGACTTCGACAAAGATTCATCAGAGCCTGGAGGATGCCTAACAAGGTAGATAGCAAGACGTTGGGACACAAGAACTCCATCCCTCTTGAGCCTTACCTCAAGTGGGTACGAACCCGCGCCCAGAGTCTTATGATGCCTTACCCTCATATTCTCCCTTTGATCAAAGAGCCTGTTAAGGAAGGAGAGGTTCCATACACCATCCTACATCCTGACATGCCAACATCATGGGAGGAAATGCAGAAGAGTTGGATCCAACTCAAGGAAGAAAGGGATACTTTTGAAGCCAGCTTCTACGCCAGTGAGAAGAAGGTTTTGGAGCTTACCCGCCGACTTCACGAGGAGGAGACCCTCAACACTTACATCGCACCAAAGAGGATGCGCAACGTCTTTTTACCTTAAGAAGTTTTTGTAATATTTGGCCCATGGGGCATTTATGTACTGACAAAATTTCTTCTTATTAATATGACGTGTGTTCTTTTTGTTTGCAACAACTTTGAATTTCTAAATCCTTGAATGCATTACATGAATAAACATATCATTCATCATATGCATAAACAGGTCTTCACACCAGGTTTCCTTATCTTTCTGCTGTTTATTTCAGTAAGATGGATATTGAGCAGACGATCAAAGATCTGCAGGTACAAAACTCGCAGTTTCAACATCTCCTCATGACCTTGGCAAAGGGTCAGGAGGATCTTAAAGCACTGTTAGGGAACAAAGAGCAAGAAAAAGGAAAAAAGAAGAAGAAAAGAGTTGGGGTAGCTACACTGGGAAGAAGATTTGAGAATGAAGCTAGGAGAGTTCTTGAATTCCCCTCCACATCTGACGAGGGGACCGACAAAGGAAAAGGAGCTGCATTACCTTATGAGTCTGAAGCTGAAGAGGAAGAGGTTGAGGAAGATGAAGATTATTCATAGCAGCAATACCCGCCAGCGGACGACAAATACAAAATCCTGGAGGATAGACTGGAAGCTATGGAGCTGCAAAGGGTTCCCGGGCTAGATTTTGAAGAATTGGGATTGATTCCTGGGATTGTGATCCCTCCAAAGTTCAAGGTGCCAACTTTCGCAAAATATGATGGCCTGTCTTGCCCAAAGATGCACCTAAGGTCGTATGTCAGAAAAATTCAACCTCATTCATCCGATAGAAATCTCTGGGTACACTTTTTCCAGGACAACTTGTCCGGTACTTAGCTAGATTGGTTTTACCAGCTTGAGAGGTCATAAGTGCATAATTGGGAAGACTTGGCAGCTGCCTTCTATCGCCAGTATCAATACAACGATGACTTGGCGCCAACCCGTACTCAACTACAAAGTATGGGGATGGCCCCGAATGAAGGATTCAAAGAATACGCCCAGAAATGGCGCGACTTGGCCGGAAGGGTGCAGCCGCCGCTTTCAGATAGCGAGCTAGTTGATATGTTCTTGGGGACCCTATCTGGCCCTTTCTTCAACCATTTGATCGGGAGCTCTTCTGCAGGGTTTACTGAACTGATTCTGACTGGCGAACGGGTGGAAGCTGGTATTAAGAGCGGAAAAATTCAAAAGGATTCCTCTGCATCCACAGCTGTTAAAAAGCCATTCCCAGCCAAGAAGGAATCAATTGTTATATACTCTCAAAAAGGATTGGGAAGAACTGAGCGCCGGCCGATTGTAGGGGCCGTGATGATTCAAAATTCGTCAAATGATCAGCCTCGTAACAATCAGTCCAGACCTAAACAGCAATGGGGAGAACGACCACAACGGCAGTTCACCTGCATCAATATGACGCCCGCACAAGTTCTTCCCCATTTGTTGAAGCTGAATCTCACCAATATCAAAGAGGTGCCAAAGAATGTGCATACCACTTCCCCACATTATCACCCCAACGCAAAGTGTGCCTATCATTCTGATAGCGCCGGGCATGACACCAACGATTGTTGGGCGCTTAAGAATAGAATTCAGGATTTGATAGACGCAAAAGAGGTTAAGTTCGACGCCCCCGAGAAGCCGAATGTAATCTCCGCTCCAATGCCAAAGCATGGTCGTAATGTCCATGTTGTTGAAGAAGATCTGTTTGTTTCTACTGTTGATGATCTGATAACTCCACTACTGACAATCAAGTTGAATCTGTTGAAGGCTGGGATTTTCCCAGGTTGTAAAGAAGATTTCTACCTTTGTTCCTCCCTACAAATCGACTGTCCATTGCTGAAAATAGGCATCCAACGCCTAATGGACAACCAACAAATTCTTTTCGAAAAAACTCCCGTTACTCCAACCCTTGTCAAAGATGTTTCAATAATAACCATTTCCGCCAATCTTTCCAAGGTCCCCAAAAGGCCTGTTAAGATTATATCCGCTCCGAAGATTGTACCTCTGAAAATAACCATGCCCGGGCCCGTCCCATACAAATCTGACAAATCAATACCGTGGAATTATGGTGGAGAAATCTACTACCACGGTGTTAAACAAATTGAGATAACTGAAGAGAGCTCTGACGAAGAAACTGCCGACATTGGAAACATTGCCGATACGAGCAAAATTACCCGAAGTGGAAGAATTTTCTCTCCAGAGATTGCCCCTCCAAAGGCAGTCTTCGGACCCTCAGCTGCTCCCAAGGTTACCCCTGCCCGGTAAAACTATCTGCAAGAACTCCAATGATTGAAGAAATTGTAACTCTTGTGGTTGTCCCTTCTGCTGCTACTAATGATGAGGGGAAAGGGATCCAAGAAGAGCTCGTCAGGACGAGGGTTCAGCCATTGGCCATCCCCGAAACCTCTAAAAAAGAAATGGAGGAGATTCTGAAAATAATCAAAAAGAGTGATTATGATGTTGTAGAACAACTGGGGCAAACCTCCTCGAAGATCTCCATGTTAGCCTTGCTGCTTTGTTCGGAGGCTCATGCCAAAGCCCTGATTAAGGTTTTGAAGACGGCCCATGTTCCCCAAGAGACCTCAGCCGACCAATTTCAGGATTGTGTAGCCAGTCTCACCGCCGACAACGGTCTGGGTTTCTCCGATGCTGACCTGACTCCTAAGGGAAGAAAGCACAATGACGCATTGCATGTGTCAGTTGAATGCCGAGGAACCACTCTCTCCCATGTCTTGGTCGATACTGGTTCTTCCCTAAACGTGTTGCCTAAGAAAGCTCTGGACCGGTTGGATTGTGAAGGCTTGGAGCTGAAACCGAGTAATATCATTGTCAGGGCCTTTGACGGGTCTAAAAGGAAGGTGCATGTGGAGGTCGACATTCCCATCAAGGTAGGAACTGAAGTGTTCCACTCAAACTTCTACGTGATGGACATCCGTCCATCATACTCTTGCTTGCTAGGAAGGCCGTGGATTCATAATGCTGGGGCAGTCACTTCCTCTCTACATCAGATGCTGAAATACCCTGTTTCGGGAAAAATACTAATTGTACACGGTGAGGAGGAGTACATGATCAGTCATCTGAATTCCTTTCGGTATGTGGAAGTGGATGGCGAATTCATCAAAACACCCTTTCAACACTTCGAGGAAGTTTCTCCCGAGGTTGCGGTAGCAAAGGCAGTAGCTGAGGTACCCAAGCAGGTGGCCAGGACGACATCTCTGAAAGACACAAAGGCTGCAATGAAGGAGGGAAAGATGGCATGGGGACAGTTGCCTGACTTTCCCCACAAGACAGAAAAGTTTGGGTTGGGGTTTACCGCTGCGGGGCAAAAGGCTATGCGTCGCTCCAAAATTGAAAAGACACCCATCAAGATTTCTCCTCATGGAATTAATGCTTTAGAAGACGAAGACGAAGAGGGTAACATTGAAGATTGGATCTTCCCAACCATTGAAGGGGGACTGCACAACTGGGAGGCGAAAGACTTCGTTCCCATTACTTTCATCAATCAGTAATTTATCTTTCGAACATTTCATGTTGGTCTGTAATAATTACTTAAACAATCCGCACACTGTTTTTCACCTCATGCCTTGCCCGGGGCATGTAGGTCCATCTGTAAGGGCTTGATTCTCTTCATAATCATATGCCATGTTTAATGAATCATTGGACGTTTTTCATTTATAAACTGCTGTGTTCATTTTCTTTCCTTTTGCATTTTTTCTTGTTTAAGGATGGCTATCCCTTACACACACCCACACTCACAAATGTAGGTACCCATCCACTCCGGATTCCATGAGTGACTATTCTGTTGTATCCTTCAAAAACTTTAAAGATTTGGTCAATCAGGCTGAGTACGAAGACGACGAAGATTGTGAAGTACCGGGAGAGTTATCCAGACTTCTACAACAAGAAGAGAGGGCCATCTTGCCTCATGAAGAGTTGTTGGAAACCGTCAACTTAGGAACAGAGGAAGACAGGAAAGAAGTCAAAGTGGGTGCCAGCTTAGAACCAAGTGTCAAGGAGCGCTTAATATAGCTGTTGAATGAATACGTTGAAATCTTTGCCTGGTCTTATGAGGACATGCCAGGGTTAGACACAGATATCGTGGTTCACCGTCTCCCTACAAGAGAAGACTGTCCACCGATCAAGCAAAAAGTCCGCTGAATGAGGCCCGACATGTCTGAGAAGATTAAGGCTGAAGTAATGAAGCAATTCAACGCCGGATTTCTGGCTGTTACATCCTATCCGCAATGGATTGCTAACATTGTGCTCGTTCCCAAAAAGGACGGCAAGGTCAGAATGTGTGTGGACTACCGGGATTTGAACAGGGCCAGTACTAAAGATGATTTTCCGCTACCACATATCGACATTTTGATTGACAACACAGCTCAGCACAAGGTATTTTCCTTCATGGACGGATTCTCGGGCTACAGCCAGATTAAAATGGCCCCCGAGGACATGGAGAAAACAACCTTTGTTACACAATGGGGTACCTTCTGCTACAAGGTGATGCCGTTCGGACTGAAGAACGCAGGGGCAACTTATCAACGCACCATGGTAGCTTTGTTTCATGATATGATACATCATGAGATCGAAGTTTACGTAGACGATATGATAGCTCGATCACAAACAGAAGAAGATCACCTTGAACATTTGCAGAAGCTGTTTTCCAGGTTGAAGGAGTACAAACTCAGGCTAAATCCAAGTAAGTGCACTTTTGGAGTTAGGTATGGTAAACTCCTGGGATTTATTGTCAGCAACAAAGGCATTGAGGTCGATCCAGCAAAAGTAAAGGCTATACAAGAAATGCCTGCCCCCCGTACTGAAAAGGAGGTTAGAGGATTCTTGGGACGCTTGAACTATATCGCCAGGTTCATCTCTCACCTGACGTCTACCTGTGAGCCAATTTTCAAACTATTAAAGAAAGATCAGGTAGTCGAATGGAACAATGATTGTCAAACTGCTTTTGATAAGATCAAGGAGTATTTGCTAGAACCTCCTATTCTGATGCCACCCGTCGAAGGAAGGCCGCTGATCATGTATCTGACTGTTTTGGACAACTCAATGGGGTGCGTACTGGGCCAACATGACGAGTCTGGTCGAAAAGAGCATGCCATTTATTACCTTAGCAAAAAGTTTATCGACTGTGAGACTCGCTACTCACTGCTCGAGAAAACTTGTTGCGCTTTGGTATGGGCTGCTCGCCGACTAAGGCAGTATATGTTGACTCATACCACTTTGCTGATTTCCAAAATGGACCCGATCAAATATATCTTCGAGAAGCCTGCTTTATCTGGAAGAATCGCTAGATGGCAAATGATCCTGACTGAGTATGATATCCAGTATACTACCCAAAAAGCTATAAAAGGGAGTGTACTAGCTGACCATCTAGCTCATCAAGCTATCGAAGATTATCAACCCATGAGATTCGACTTCCCGGACGAGGACATCATGACATTGGACAACATTGAATGTAA
The DNA here is from genome assembly GCA_948472305.1 of Vicia faba. NCBI lineage: Eukaryota > Viridiplantae > Streptophyta > Magnoliopsida > Fabales > Fabaceae > Vicia > Vicia faba. The sequence goes on along the minus strand of OX451739.1, from coordinate 1,474,301,067 downwards.
CGGACCGTATGACGGACCTGAAAATGGATCTCGATGGACCCTGTACTTTGATGGTGCTTAAAATTCACTCGGAAACAGTATCGGTGCGATACTCATTTCCCCAGAAGGTTGCCATACACCTTTCACTGCCCGACTTTGTTTCAGCTGTACCAACAACATGGCCGAATATGAAGCTTGCATCTTTGGTCTCAAGGCTGCTATAGACTTGGGAATCAAATCTTTGGTCGTATTTGGGGACTCGTCTTTGGTTATCAGTCAAATCAAAGGAGAGTGGGACACCAAACATCCTAATATTATCCCATATAAAGAACATGTCTTGACATTGCTGCCTCATTTCGAGCAAATTACTTTCGAGCATTTCCCGCGAGAAGAACATCAGCTAGCAGATGCTCTGGCTACAATGTCTTCCATGTTTAAACTCAACTGGGATAACGAGGCTCCCCAAATCACCATCGAGCGAATGGACGAACCTGCGCATTGTCATGAGATTAATACCGAAGAAGTAGTGGAACAACCCTGGTTCCATGAAATCAAAAGGTATGTCCAGACTAGAGAATATCCCGAAGAAGCTTCCGTCAATGACAAAAAGTTCTTAAGGAGATTTGCGGACAAGTTCTTCCTAAGCAATGGCATCCTTTATAAGCGCAACCATGATTGTGTTTTACTCCGATGTGTAGACAAAGCTGAAGTAGAGTTAATCATGACTGAGATACACAGTGGCACATTTGGCACCCACTTGAGCGGGCATACGATGGCTAAGAAGATTCTAAGGGCAGGCTATTACTGGTCTACTATGGAAGCTGATTGCTATCAACATTCCCGTACTTGCCATAAATGCCAAATCTATGCCGACAAGATACATATTCCTCCTGTCCCTCTCAATGTTCTGACAGCTCCTTGGCCATTTGCAATGTGGGGCATTGACATGATTGGAGAGATCAAGCCCACGGCATCCAATGGACATCGCTTCATCCTGGTCGCCATTGATTATTTTACCAAGTGGGTCGAAGCAGCTTCCTTTTCCTCTGTTACAAAGAATGTGGTTGCCCGCTTCATCAAGCAGAACCTCATATGCCGGTATGGTGTCCCCGACAGGATCATCACGGACAACGGTACGAATCTGAACAATACTATGATCACCGCTCTATGCGAACAGTTCAAGATTTATCATCACAATTCATCTTCCTATCGGCCGAAGATGAACGGTGTTGTTGAAGCTGCGGACAAAAACATCAAGAAGATCATTCAGAAAATGACAGTTACCTACAAAGACTGGCATGAGATGTTACCGTTTGCTCTGCATGGATATCGTACCACGACACGTACTTCAACAGGGGCAACCCCATTCTCTTTGGTATATGGCATGGAAGCTGTCCTACCCATGGAAGTTCAGATTCCTTCTTTAAGGATTATGAAAGACGCTGGTTTGAGTGAAGACGATTGGATTCAGACCCGACTTGATCAACTCAATTTGATCAACGAGAAACGACTCACTGCTATTTGCCATTGTCAGACGTACCAAAAACGGATGATCAAGGCTTTCAACAAGAAAGTCAGACGTCAAGTATATCAAGTCGGAGATCTTGTAATCAAGCGGATCATCTTGCCGCAAAGTGATCCCAGAGGAAAATGGACTCCTACTTACGAAGGACCATTTGTGATCAAGAGCATCTTTTCTGGTGGGGCAATGATTTTGACCACCATGGACGATGACGATTTGCCACACTCTGCGAATGCAGACATAGTCAAAAGATACTACGCGTAAAGCGACCCGAAAAGTTGAAAACCCGAAAGGGCGACTTGGGAAAAAATGGGCATCCCGGTGAACCGAAAACCCGAAAGGGCGGTTCAGGCAAAAATTAGGGATAAAACAAAAAAAATCTGTACACCCGACAAGTTGAAAACCCTAAAGGGCGACTTGGGCAAAAAAGGGTTTCCCGGTGGCTCGAAAACCCAAAAGGGCGATTCAGGCAAAAGTTAGGGAATTAAAGCGTATGACTATGTCTCGTCAGATCACTTTAAAGAACAATCTCTTCATCAAAAAGTTATGAGTTTCTGACCAATCCAATCATCGGCGGACGAAGCATTGAATGGACAAGATATTCAGAGTTGTGAAGGCTATAACAGAATGGAATCCCATGGAATTGTTACACATAGCCATCTTTCTTTTGTATAAAATTTTCAATTTTTTACGACAACATCCTCTTACTAGGATGTCTGTCTCCTTTGTACAAAGATACTCATAAAAAGTTAATACAAACACTTTTCCAAATACAGAAATTTGCGTTGTCTTCCTTTTGCTTTTTACACTTATGTTTTATTTGAGAAACGTCCAATGTTTTGTTAAATAGGCATATGCATTTGAACATAATCATTTTCTTACAAATCAAGATAAGATGATTGCTGATAGGTTGAAAGTATAGGTAGATATCTTGATGCCCTTTCAGAGGAAATCCCCAGCGGAATTAAACTCCAAATTCCTCAACAAAGTTAAAATCCAGAACTTAATTCCCCAAACAGAGTTAAACTTCAGGATCCTCAGCAGAACAAAATCTTTCTCAAAGCTGATTTCCCCAGCCAAGAGAGCCTTCCAGAACTTAATTCCCCTCAGAGGTAAGTTTCAGAATCCCCAGTGGAGCCAAAACTATCAATCCCCAGCGGAGCTAAAACTTCCAACTGTCAATCCCCAGCGGAACCAGGTTAGTAAACATTCTCCCCACAGAGATACTTCCCATCAGATTGAAGATTCTCAGTCTTACTTCTCCAGCATAAGTCTACCAGGTTCTGGACTCCCCAGTAGAGATCATCATAATTCTCATTCCCTACAAGTCACCAAGGATTTTTCAAACCCCAACAGTGATCCTAAGATCCCTCAACAATTGAAGATCTTGTTCCCCAAGCAGTCAGCAGTCAACAAGGATGTCTCAGCTTCAACAATCAAAGATTCTTGCAATCCCCTGCAGCAGTCAAGGATTCAATTTCCCCGACAACAATCAAGATTCTATTATCTCCAGATATCCAGGATTCATCTATCCTCAGCAAGACAGCTCATCAGCTTACATGCGCATTCATTACATTCATATCATAAACATTGATATAACATATATTGCATCATACATTTTATGCAACATAACTTTGTGTTTCAGCTAATATTTTACCCTTTTCAAGATAAGATTAATAAGCTTCAACTTCAACTTTTGAAAACAGTTTACGGATGCTTCCCAACATGGATGCTGATCTATTGCTTATTCAACTTCAACTTTTGAAAACAGTTTATGGACGCTTCCCAACATGGATGCTGATCTATTGCTTATTCAACTTCAAGACTTCTGAAAACAGTTTACGGATTCTCCAAACACGGATGTTAATCTATCGCTTGTTCAGATTCAAGACTTCTGAAAACAGTTCACGGATTCTCCAAACAAGGATGTTAATCTATCACTTGTTCAGATTCAAGACTTCTGAAAACAGTTTACGGATTCTCCAAACACGGATGTTAATCTATCACTTGTTTAGATTCGAGACTTCTGAAAACAGTTTATGGATTCTCCAAACACGGATGTTAATCTATCGCTTGTTCAGATTCCAAACTTCTGAAAATAGTTCACAGATTCTCCAAACACAGATGTTAATCTATCACTTGTTCAGATTCAAGACTTCTGAAAACAGTTCACGGATTCTCCAAACACGGATGTTAATCTATCACTTGTTCAGATTCAAGACTTCTGAAAATAGTTTACGGATTCTCCAAACACGGATGTTAATCTATCGCTTGTTCAGATTCAAAACTTCTGAAAACAGTTTACGGATTCTCCAAACACGGATGTTAATCTATCGCTTGTTCAGATTCCAAACTTCTGAAAACAGTTCACGGATTCTCCAAACACGGATGTTAATCTATCACTTGTTCAGATGCGAGACTTCTGAAAACAGTTTACGGATTCTCCAAACACGGATGTTAATCTATCGCTTGTTCAGATTCCAAACTTCTGAAAACAGTTCACGGATTCTCCAAACACGGATGTTAATCTATCACTTGTTCAGATTCAAGACTTCTGAAAACAGTTTACGGATTCTCCAAACACGGATGTTAATCTATCGCTCGTTCAGATTCAAAACTTCTGAAAACAGTTTACGGATTCTCCAAACACGGATGTTAATCTATCGCTTGTTCAGATTCCAAACTTCTGAAAACAGTTTATGGATTCTCCAAACACGGATGTTAATCTATCGCTTGTTCAGATTCAAGACTTCTGAAAACAGTTTACGGGTTCTTCAGATATGGATGTTAATCTATCGCTTGTTCAGATTCCAAACTTCTGAAAACAGTTCACGGATTCTCCAAGCACGGATGTTAATCTATCGCTTGTTCAGACTCAACTTTTGAAAATAGTTTACAGACGCTTCCCCAACATGGATGCTGATCTATTACTTATTTAACTCTAAGAAAACAGTTTACGGATTCTCCAAACACGGACGTCAATCTATTTCTTATTCAGACCCCCAGTCCAGAGATATTCCAAACATGGATACCTTTCTGATACTCACTCACTCACCAACGACATACAATTCAGCAAACAATCTCCAGATGGCATCTTTAAGCCCATCCCTGACAAGATCTTGTCACCTCTCCAGATGGCATCTCTAAGCCCATCTCCAACAACTATCCATCATATCTCCAAATGGCATCTTTAAGCCCATTCCTGCATCCATGTCTTGACGAGTGCAAATTTACGGGCACTCTAGTGTCCAATCCTCTTTTACCATTCGAGTCGCGAAAGGCAATCTTGCCAATCTAACTCTTCAGCTGCAAGAAGATTGAACAGGGGAAACTGTTGTACCCCAAAATTTTCCCTCTCATTTCATCATTTTCTCATCACAAGACTCTTGATCACAATTCCACAAGAAATTTGATCAGATCACCAAAAGGGCAAAATGGTCATTTTTAGGGTTTTGACCGCACAAAGACAATTTTTGACTGGTTGACCTAACCAATGGCAAACCAAGCTCATATATGGACTCAAGGACTCAATGGCATTGTCTTGACCCATTCAAAAAGTTCAAAAGATCTCAAATGCATATGATTGACAGATGAATTTTTCAGTCAACTAACCAAAATTTGACTGTACACTGAAAAGTCAAACTTTGACTTTTTGGTCAAAATCAAGTGCCAAGATTCATTTTTCATCAAGACATGTCAAATTATGAAACTTGTTCATCAAGAAATCAAAAATTGCAAATTAGGGTTTAAAATGAGAAAATTTCATAACTTAGAATTTTTCTAAGTTATGAAATTTCTTTATTTTTTCCTAACTTTGTCCCATTTTTTCACCAAGATTCAAATGGATTCAAACAAAACTTGAAAAATGAAAGTTGTAGTCCATTGCAAAATCTACAACTTTGATTCAGAAAGTTTTCACAAAGGAAGCTTGTATCTCAAGTTATGATTTTTGGAACAAGGGTACAAAACACTTTTAACTTAGACAAAATTTGCCCTATTCTAGGCAGGATTTTGGTCCGACTTCTTGGCCATTTTTCATATAGTTCCACTTGGAGTTTCAATTTTCATTACAAATATGTATTGTAGTACATGTTCCAAGCTTTCCAAATTGTCAAAGAACTCATCAAACACCCTTGTGGTTAGAGAGAATCAAATTTGCAAAGTTAGCCAAAACTCACTTTTGTTCATGGCCAAGGCATGTTCATAACAAGTGCATTTTTCAAATCAGTTTGTGTAATGCTAGCTTGCAGGCCTCAAGACCAAGTTTACACTCCTTAATTTAATGCCTAACCATTGTGTTAAGGCATTATTTCACCCATTTGGATAATACATGTTAAATTAACCCTTAATTGGAAAAAGCAAATTTGCCATTTTGATAAAGTATCACTTTATGTCAAATTCAAAATCCTTGGACATGGGGGCCAGATCTTAGAGACAAAATCAAGTCCACAAATTTGTGTTATCAAGAACAAGAGATGCAGCATGGGAGGCAGGCTTGGACAGCTCTATAACATCACATACACTTTCTTACTTACACTAAAAAAAAGATTTCAAAAACACAAGCAAACTCTCATTCCTGTCAAGAGAACCCAAAGCAAACCTTGTGAACATTTTCCATACATCAAACCAAGCCTAAAACACGACTCAACCATCCCTAATACCCCATAATACCCCTAAGCACTATTTTGCTGCAAAAACAGGGTATCCCTGCAGATTGAGTTGCACAACTCAGTTCACTCGTGCGTTTTTGCCAAAACAAGTTCAAACACATTCCTTTCCATCCACCTAAACTGTTCCAAGCCCTAAACACCATCTGTAACACCCCTAACCTCATCTGCCATTTTCATTTTTCAGCTTTGCAGGTGAACTTCTATAGCACGATACAGGAAGTTTCAAAGCAATCTAGGTACTTGGGAAGCATCCTTGGACCTCAGGCAAGCTATACAGAAGCTCAGACTCCATTGAAGGTGGCCACATTGCTCTACACGATCCAAGCTGAAACAGGTAATCCATGGACTTCTATCTCTCAATCTAGGAAGAGTTAAGCTTAGGTTTGTGAATGAAACATGTCCTACTCAAAGTCCTGAAGCCATACATGTGATCACTTTTCATTTATGTTAAGCGTGCTGTGAGAATTTTAGCCATGAACATGAGGAAAAAATTAGGTTAAAATTTAGGGCCAAAGAAATTCTCTCTGGCCTTTGAGAGTTAATCCAAGTTTTTTACATGTTTGAATTCGTCTTTTGATGCTCTATAATATTTGTGTTATGAGTTTTGCATAAAAATCAAAGAATCAGGAGTTAGTGTTGGACAAGGAGAGGCGCACGTTTTGTGTTCAAACAAGAGGCTGAAGGTTGAAGATGACTGGCTTGGACTGGGCCTGAGCCAGTCTTGCTCTTTGCACCCCTTTTTTCCATTTGCACCCCCTGGCCCATTATGTGAAATATTTGTTATTTTTACATTTTTCTTTTTGATTCTGACTTAATATTTTTTGTTCAAACATAAAAAACACCAAAAATATTTTTCCACATTTTTTTACATTTATTTGGCATTTATTTACTTTATTGAACATATACATGTAAATAATATAAAACCTTTTTATTTAAAACCCTAAAAAATAATACAAAAATATTCAGTTTTTAGTTATTTTTTTTAATTTACATTTTGAAAACATTTTTTCTTAAAAAATACATTTTTTGTAAATAATTAATATTTTATTTTTTGTAATATTTAGCATATTAAATATATATAATATATACATATACATACTTTATTAAATATTTAGGGCAAAAATACAAAAATAATACTTTTTATTTTTATTTAATATTTGACATCAAAAATACTTTTTCTACAATATACTTTTTTTTATTATTTTTGTATAAATCAATAATACATTGTACATAATTAATAAATAAATACTATTTATTCAAAATTAGGGTTTTTCCCTAAACAACAAAAATATGACTTTTTTTATTTTGTTTATACTTCAAACAAGAAAACGTTTTTCACATACATAAACAAATCTTTTTTTTGCATAATACATTGCATTTTGATATTTATTTAATAGTATTTATTTAAATGCCAAATATTAATTTGTATATTCGATACGGTTGTAATAATTTAGCATTTATTTCCTTGTCAAATTTCCCCCAAATTCAAACTTGTATCCCCATCCCCATAATCATGTTGTAATAATTTAGGACTTTAAATTCTCGCACATTTAAAAGTTTCCAAATTATCCCATGATAGACTTAGGGTTTGTATGCAAAATCAATCAACAAATAGCTTGACCTAATTCAAGATAAACATGCATGAAAAACAAACAATGCACACTTGCACCCCTAGGGTTACATCCACTTGTTGCCTTCAAAAATAGGCCATGTTTGCATGTCGAATACTTTGGCAAAACAAAAACAAAGCAAAAACAAACAAAATGGTCATAGTCCCTCGATGACGCTATCTTGTTGCCTAAACAAAATGATCATAGTCCCTCAAGAAAATTGCCAAAGACACTTGACACTATTGCTCTCATGGTCTATACGATGACCCGCGCCCGTCTCGTTTACATCCTAACACAAGGTTGTTCACCAAATACAATGGTGAAACAACACTGTTAAAAGGGTTAAAAACATAAGGAAAGATCTTTGAGTAAAAATAGGGTAGACAACTCTTAGTTACTTGATCAAACTTGCAAAGAAAACATCCTTGCTACTTTTCAAAAACACACATCACAATACAATTTCCAAACGACTTTCAAAACATTGAAAACTTTTCAAAAGACAAAAACACCTTTGTATATACTCAAACACGAGTCATTACAAAGGTTGCCACAATCGTGGCCTCTTTTCAAAACAACTTTCAAAACATTGAAAAACTTTTTAAAAGATAAAAACACCTTTGTATATACTCAAACACGAGTCATTACAAAGGATGCCACGACAATAGCCTCTTTTCAAAACATCTTTCAAAACCACACACAAAGCACCATTTCAAACAATTGAAAATGCAAAGCAAGTTATCTAAGCAAGTAACTAAGAGCCCATGGATAACCATGGATAGAAAGGGTGCTAATACCTTACCTTTCTATAATCTACTCCCCGAACCCAAGAAAACATCTCAAAGGTTTTTTCCTGTGCTTTTTAACCTTTCCTTAGGATAAAATAAAAAGTCGGTGGTGACTCTTGATCAACCGAAACATTTGCAAACACAAACGCAAACCTCAAGTCAGTTCCCCCACCGTATCACATATGGTAAGTAGATTCATGCAGAAGCCAAAGGTATCACATCTAGCAGCAGTGAAGAGGATACTAAAGTATCTCAAAGGAACTTTCGATTATGGCATTTTATTTCCTACAGTTGATAAAGGAAAAGAATGCTAGTTAGTGGTATACACTGATTCAAGTTGGTGTAGTGATGCTGAAGATCGAAAGTCAACAACAGGATATGTGTTTATGCTAGGTGGTGCACCAGTTGCTTGGAATTCAAGAAAGGAACCATTAGTGGCATTATCATCATGCGAAGCATAATACATAGCTGCTTTTCTTTGTGCATGTCAAGCAACTTGGATGGTGAACTTGGTCGAAGAGATAACAGGGAAAGATCATGGAGCAATTACCATAAAGATCGACAACATGTCAACTATCAATATGGCGAAGAACCCAATAGCACATGGTCGAATTAAGCACATCGAAATGAGGTTCCATTATCTTTGAGAGTAGGTAGCAGATGGGAAGATGAATTTGGAACACTACAAAACTGAGAATCAGACTGTAGACATCATGACGAAGGGAGTGCAAGTCAAAGTATTTAGAAGGCTAAGAGTCATGATGAATTTAGATAGTTTATACAGAATGAATTAGGTGGTGTGTTAAATTGTAATTCATAGTGTCGAAAAGATTAGATTTGTTTAGATTTAAATAGATTTGATTTAATTCTAGAATATATTAGATTTGATTTAATAACAAAATATATATTTTGGGCTTTGGGCTTAGGGTGCAAGCTCAGTTATAAATAGAGGGAGTAACCCCTATTTTTTGTAAGCAAGTCAAGCAAGTCATTCACAGTATTTTGCAGTTGCAAAGTGAATAAGAAAGTTTTCAATGTTTGTGAGCAGAGAGAAACTCTGCAAAAATTATTTGTCTTTTCTTCTTTCTTTGTTTGTCTCATAATTAAATTATCATTATGGTAGAAATTCATCATAGATATTTGGTGGATTTCCAACAATATCTTCTTTCAAAAATTAGGGATGCAATTAAGTTCTCAAGACTTTGTTTAATGATACACTATTATAAGACGGAACTTGTACCTCTCTTAAAAGAACTGAGTTATAGACGCGTGACTTTTTTTATAAAAATATCATATATTTTTTCGATTTTAAGTATTTAGAGAACACGTATTTGAATTCTAACAATTATATTTTAATATTTTTAAATTTTTTAGAATTTTTTATGACTTATTATCTCAATTTTACTGAAAACCAATGGATAAAATATTTAGATGACACGTCTTTGAATCCCATCAACTATATTTTGTCCTTTTTTAATTTTTTTTAAAAATTATGTCATATTACTTCGGTTTTGCTGAAAACTGAGAGATAAAGTAGTTAGAGGACATGTTTTCGAATCCCATAAACTATATTTTATCACCTTTAAAAAAATTTTAAACTTTTTTATGAGCTATTACCTTGGTTTTGCTGAAAACAGATGGGTAAAGTAGTTTTTTATTTTTTAGTTATAACTCATTTAATGAAAAAATTAAGTAACAAATCTTTTTCGTCCATTTAAAGAGTATCAATGGTAAAGATATTGTCAATTCATCAATCCACATGAAACATTAGTGATCCGCATGAAACTCTCATTAGTAAATCAAAATGTGAATGTCACAACTATTTATCTTGAATGCAAAGTGCTGAATTTAAACTTAACATATTGAAAAAAATGACAATGAAAGTAAGAGCATACAAATATTTCAAGGTTAATTTTTTAATGTTTAATCTTTCCTCTAGTTAGAAAAGCATGAAAGTAACTTATTAATGTTAGTTGGAGTTGTATCAAGTAAAATGGTAAATACTATTGTTGTTGTTGTAGTTGTTGTTGTTATCGTTGATATTTAATATTTAACAATTCTATTGATTTTGTTTTCTTCTTGTTGTTGTTGTGATTTAATATTTAAGGAATCCATGGACTTTTGTTGTTGTTGTTTTTGTTGTTGAGATTTAATGGTTAAATGTTCTATTTGTTAAGAATCTGTTATAAATCAATTAGGATTGATTGATATTCAATTAGTAATTACTGTAATTGATATTGTTTCCTTTTGTACATTAACTATTTACATATAAATATACACCTTGTGTGATCATATTTGACACACAGAGATACAATCGTAATATGGTATCTAGAGCTGGTTGACCTACTATCTTCCACCAAATTCTTTTTTTTCCAGCCACCCACAATGTCGCCGCCACTATCATTGCGGTCGTCATCGCTCATGAAGACTATCTGGCGCGATATTTATACTGTTGGAACCATCTCCTCCAGATCATCCGGAATCTAACAATGTTGCCGCACGTGCCCTCACGCGCCTCCTCTGCACATGTGTGTGAATCTCATGCGCCTAACTTCCATTCGCGCGTCCGTCGCCCCTTGTCGCAGCCGTTTTTCTCGCTGGACTCGTTTTCTGCTCCTCTTTCCAAATCTGCTCTTGCTTTTTCATTCTGAGCCATCAAATATCATGGGAGATACCTATTTTGTCACGTTCCCTAAGGTTTCACTTATTTCGTATGAGAAACTGACTGGAACAACCAACTACAACATACGGGTTGGTGCTATCAAGATGTGGTTTCACGTTCAGGGATGAGGATCACTTAACTAAAAAATTTGATGCTATTCCCGCTGCCAAACGCGATAAGTGGAAACAAACTGATGCTTCTCTATGCACTGTGTTATGGTTTTTCATATCAACTAATCTCCAAGCATAGTACCAAGTCGTTACTACTTTTTATGAGTTTTGGGAAAAAGCTAAGAAAGTCTTCTCAAATGATGTCCATAATCTTTACAGTGTCATCACCAAACTCTGCTCTTTGAAATTGGAGAATATGGATATGCAGGGTTATCTGACTAAGCTTTATGCATTAAAGGCAAATTTCACAATCTTAATTCCGTTAACAAAAGATGCAACAATTTATGTTGAACAACAAAGTAAGTACTTCATGGTCATGGCACTTGCTGGACTGCCATCTAAACTTGATTCCATTCAGAATAAGATTGGTTCCTAACTATGAAGCAGTTAGTGAACAACTGTTACGTTTAGCTACACCTCATACTTTTGGACTGGTTCCTACATCATCTCTCACTTATTCATCTACGCTCGCTTCCCATTATCATGGTTGTGGTGGACGAACCAGAGGACTTGGTGGACGTCAAAGTATTTGTTGTAACTATTGCAATCTTACGGTCACATTGAAGCCAATTGTCTTACAAAGGCAAGAGAACAGCAACGACAACCACGGATCGCCGTCGTCGATCAACCGGATATCACTAAAGATGTCACTATTCCTAATGCTGATTACAATGATTTTCTTCAATACAAAGCAACCCATTAATAATCATCATCTGTCGTTATTGCTCAGCCGGATAATCATGTAGCCTTTGTTTCTACATCTTCTCTTGGTCCTTGGGTCCTTAACTTTGGTGCCTCTGATCATATGACTGGTGATAAATCTCTTTTATCTCACTTGTCTTATTCTGATTCCTTGCCTTTTGTTACTGTCACAGATGGTTCTAAAATCAAAGTTCAAGGCCTTGGTCAGGTACATCCACTTCCAAACTTATCTTTAGAGTCTGTCCTTTACATTCATGTTTGTCCATTTAATCTAATATTTGTTCACAAGCTTATTTGTACTCTTGATTTCTCAGTCATTTTTAATAATAATTCTACTTATATCCATAATCGTCGTACATGACGGGCGATTGGAGTAGGGACTGAAGCTGGAGGGTTATATCATCTTTCTAAACCGGTGGAATGTGCTTCTATTGCCTCTCCAGAACTCACACATCAACATTTGGGTCACCCTAGTCTTAATAAAATGCGTCTTTTAGTTCCTAGTCTTTCTAAGCTTTCGTCTTTTGAGTGTCAGTCTTGTCAATTAGCATACTCGTAATACTTATTGTCAACGAGTAGATAAAACTGTTGCATCACCTTTTGCTTTAGTTCACTTTGATATTTGTGGTCCTAGTCGTGTGAAGTCTACTTTAGGATACTATTACTTTGTAACTTTCATCGATGATTACTCATGATGCACTTGGTTATTTCTAATGAAAAATCATTCAGATGTTTTCCGTATCTTCCAAGAGTTTTATGATAAAATTAAAAACCAGTTTAACACTTCCCTTAAAATTTTCCGCACTAATAATGCTCGTGAATATACGTCATCCCAGTTTCAATCTTTTTAAACATTGCAGTGAATTATTAACCAATCATCATGTGCTCATACACCACAACAGAACGGTGTTGCTAAACAGAAGAATCGTCATTTAGTTGAAACTGAACTGGTTTTTTTTTACTTCACCACAATGTACCCTCTCATTTTTGGGGTGATGCTATCCTCACCGCACGTCACCTTATCAACCGAATTCCTTCCTCAGACCTTGAAGACAAGATTCCATACTCTATCTTGAATCTGCAATATGATCTATACCTCATTCCCCTTCGTGTGTTTGGTTGCACATGCTTTGTTCATGATCTTAGTCCAGGTAAAGACAAAATTTACACTAAATCTCTTAAATGTGTTTTCTAGGTTACTCACGTATACAAAAGGGATGTCGTTTTTTTGTCCTCAACTTCAACGGTACATTATCTCCTCTGATGTTACATTTTGTGAAGGTTCCCCTTTTTTCTCTATCTCTTCGTCACCCAGTGAGACTTGTAATTTAGATGATCAAGATATCCCTTATGTCATCCCCACACCCATTAAACCTTATTTGCAGGTATATTAGTGATGCACACCGCGTCCATCAGAAGTTAGAGATGATATTGATCCACCAGCATCATCTCCTACTCCAATCGTTCCTCAAGCTACGTCACTTAAACTTGACCTTCCAATAGAATTATGAAAAGGTATTCAATCTCATAATCCAAATCCTAAATTTTTTGTCTTTTAAATTATGATAGACTCTCTACTTCCTATGTTTCTTTTGTGTCTGCTTTGGATTGTGTGTCTATTCCTAAGTCTACGGGTGAAGCTATGACTGATCCCAATTGGCGACAAGCGATGGTAGAAGAAATGGTTGCATTGCATTCAAATAACACTTAGGACACTATTCATTTGCCTTAAGACAAAACTACAGTGGGATGTCGGTGGATTTATACAGTGAAAGTTGGACCAGATGATCAGATTGATTGTTTTAATGCTCGTTTAGTCGCCAAGGGATACACACAGATATTAGGCCTTGATTATGGTGATACTTTTTCTCCAGTAACCAAGATTAGTTCATTCCATCTCTTCCTTACAATTGATGTTGTTAATCATTGGTCACTTCATCAGTTGGATATTAATAATGCATTCTTACACGGAGAATTGGACGAGGAATTGTATATGGATCAACCTCTCAGTTTTACTATTCCTGGTAATTCAAGACTTGTTTGTCAGCTTCATCGGTCTCTTTATAGGCTGAAACTGTCTCCACGTGCTTGGTTTGGTCGCTTCATCTCTGCCTTGATACAATTTGGTATGACTAGATTTGAAGCAGATCACTCTGTTTTATTCCTTCACTTTTCCACTGGACAGCGTATTTTTCTTGTGGTTTATGTTGATGACATTGTTATCACTAGAGACAATACATAGGGTATCCAGCGACTCAAAACTCATATTTTCAAAAACTTTCAGACATAAGATTTGGGTCCACTCAGATACTTCTTAGGTATTGAAGTTGCTCAATCCCCATTAGGCATTGCAATTAACCAACGTAAGTATGCATTAGACATCCTAACTGAAATTTGTATGATTGATAGTCATTCAATTGATACTCCTATGGATAACGTCAAGCTTCTTCTGAGTTAGGGGGAGCTATTGAAAGACCCGGAAAGATATCGATGTCTAGTGGGTAGACTCAGTTATCTTACCGTCACTAGACCAGATATTACTTTTGCAGTGAGCATTGTGAGCCAATTTCTGAATGCTCCTTGTTATAATCATTGGAATGCAGTTATTCGGATTCTTATACATATAAAGAATGCACCAGAAAGAGGCATATTATATGACGATAAGGGTGATGCTAAAATAATTTGTTATTCAAATGCAGACTGGGAAAGATCACCGTCGGATATGAGATCTACTTCTAGATATTGTGTTCTTATTGGAGGAAATATGATCTCATGGAGGAGCGAGAAACAAAACATAGTTGCACTATCTAGTGCTGAAGCTAAATATCGTGTTATAGAAGCAGTCTCAAAAGAACTTGCATGGCTTAAGAATTTTCTCTCAAAACTTAAGTTCGGTGACCTTCAGACCACAAAACTCATATGCAACAATCAAGCAGCACTCCACATTGCATCCAATCCGGTTTTCCATGAACATACCAAACACATAGAAATAGACTGTCATTATGTAAGAGACAAGGTAGTTTCAGGAGAAATAACCACAAAATTTGTAAAATCTAAAGACCAATTGGTTGATATGTTTACCAAGTCTCTCAAGGGTTCTCGAGTGAATTATATTTGTAACAAGCTCAGATCATACAATATTTATGATCCGACTTGAGGGGGAGTGTTAAGAATCGGTTATCAATCAATTAGGATTGATTAATAGCATATAAATATACACTTTGTGTGATCATATTCGACACACAGAGATACAATCATAACACTATTGATTTTGTTTTTGTTGTTATTGTTGTTGTTGTTGATGATGAGGAATATTTAAAATTTGTCAACAAATTTAAAGCTTTGCAGATTAAAACGGAAAAAAATAGGTCAATATTTTTTTGGTAAACAATACTTTACCCATCGCTTATTGTTAAAAATTGAGGTAAAAAGTAGCGCATCTTTGAAATTCTAAAAAATGTTGTTGCTGGGGATCGAACCCATGACCAATGCCACTTTACCCATTGATTTTAGAATAACTGAGGGGAAAAGTGACAAGTTTTCATGTCGCACTTTGTTACCTCGTATGTGTAACCGAGATCATATCATTTTCGCGTTCCTCTATCCTCTTTTTTTCACTTAGATTATATGTTGAAGTATGTCTTAAAATCTTAATTGATAAAGATAAAAAATATATATTTTGAAATTATTAAAAATCAAGAAATCGAAGTGCAGCAAAAATATTTGGTTCGAACGGTGCTCGGATATCAAATTTGGTTGATTCGGTTCGAAGACATGTTCATTAATATTAGAATATTAAATATATATTTTATATTAATTTAGAAATAATCTACGTACTCTAAATTAATATAAAAAGATGTTATAAGATATTTATAATATGCATAATTTTAGACTAGGAGTTCTTTAGGTTATTTTATTGTAACTGGTTGGTCCTCTAAGATTATTTTGATACAATTTAGTACTTTAAGTTACTTAACGTATACATTATTGCACTTTTAAAAATTTCATTCCAAAAATGAATATGTGGCATTAACGTGAGTGAGGTGTCAGTAATGATGCTGACATGGATATTTTTACTTTTCTAAATTACATATATATGACACAGTTACTATAAATTATAACAATAAATATTGTATCCAACTACGATAGTACCGTGACTATTTTAAAAATTGATAACTATTATTATAATGGTAAGACATGTAAATAAGGATAAATTACAACATTGTTAGATATTACATCTCTAAGGGTGTTGAAATTCTGGCACACATACAAACAGAAGTGAAGACTGATGTCTTAACAATACGCAATATCACAACAGATGTTATGACATCCACTGAAAGAACAGCAGACAATAACATAGCAAAAATATAACATGCAGAAACAGAAAGAACACAACGATATGTTAACCCAGTTCGGTGCTAAATCACCTACTCTGGGGGTCTACCAAGTCAGGAAGGAAATCCACTATAAGCAGTATTAGTTTGAAGCTAAACTAGTCCCAAGCTGACAACTTCGCGCCTAATCCCTACTCAGTACAAGTTCTACCTAGGTCCTCCCTAGATATGAGAAATCGACATTCCACTTCCATCACCGTAGTGATAAAATAGACCTACCCCAATCCCAGTGGAAGTCTCTAATCAAGTTACAGTCACAGCGACCTAGAGATAAATAAACAGGAAGAACACATTTCCCAATCAAATGCTCGAAGTTTCTTAAAACATTCCTCCAAGAAAAATACTCATCTCTTGCTTCACAACTTTGAGGAGAATAATATCTTGATGAATAAGCAACAATCAGTTAACTCAAATGTATCAAAGATACATGAGGACGTACAATAACAAATGGAGAACCTAAGGAACTATCAAAACCTAAACCCTTATTTTTCATAAGGTTTTACAATAAAAACTATGCTTAAAAAACTAGGTCTTGGATGGCTCCTTATATAAGCTTCTGCAATTGGGCTTGGAATGGCTTGGTTTCTTCAATCAACTCCAATCTTCAGCTAAAAAATCTCTACAGAATATTCTCCATAAAAATAGAAACAATCTTCATAAATAGTTTCCTAAAAAATCTCAATCGATCCTGTTTAGTAACCAATCAAACTTGCACATGTTTCTAACAAAATATTGATTGGCATGCGCCTATAATGAGTACAGAATATTTTAGATACTCATATCTTCAAATCAAATATTCAAGGATATCCAAGAGCAGTGCCTACTGCATCAACCTTGGGATGTCACAACATCTTCTATGACATCTAGCAAAACTCATAACAACAAAACATGTTATGGCAGTTGATAAATATGATGCATCATCTTACTCAACACCAACATAGAACCATACTTAGAACCATGCTAAGCCAAAATTTAGCCAACCATAGAACTAACAATCTCCTCCTTTGGAAAATTTTGGCTAAAACAACGAAAAACAAAATTCAGTTGGAGAGAGGAATAACACCACAACACAAGCTACATGTTGATTATGTAAACTTTGTAAAAACACAGCTAAGAAGCTTGTACAAACAGACAAATCAAGAACTCCCCCTGTCAAACATAATAGGTTTTCCCCTCAAGTATACAAACCCAAACCAGAGCACCTGCACTGGAACACAACAAGCATGAAAACTCATGCTCCCCCTTAATGATTGCATAATCAACCAAACACACAGCTACTTTATTGCAGGAAGTAGCATACAATCCTATTACAATGCTAAATCAACATGTCAAGACATGTGATGTAACATCAAGACACAACACTTTACTCCCCCCTTTTTAGCCAAAATATTGACAAAAAGACACATAGTAAATATACACTGTGGAACCATATAGAACACTTCAAAATAGATGGAAACACAGAGCCTATCGTAAACATATTACACTCAGGCAACACAATACATCTTGGAAACACACATTGCACACTAGAAATATCACATATGGAAGAAGGCGGATGGAAACACAACTCTTTGTCAGCTTCAAGTGGTCTTCCACCTCTTGACTTTGTCAAATAACCTCGTGTCCCTATCAAAAAGCCTTATGCATTCCTTTGTGTTGTATCCAGCACCATTGTTGCAGAATACTTTCCTTCCAGTCAATAATCTCAGCAATAGGCATATCATGCCTCAGAACATAGAGGAAGAATGCAGTAGACACTGCATTCCCTCTTTTTTGTAATTGCTATAACTCTTCAATAGTACAAGTTCTGATCCCACTGTCTTTGATAACAATAAGTTGTTCCTTGTTTTCCATAAGTTCTAGTGTGTCTTCCTTTCTTTCAACAAGATGCCTTGTCAGTTGCTTGAAACTAACAAGATCCATGTACCAGTCATGTTGAACAAGATATCTGAAGGAATTTTTAGATCTTCATTATGAAATGTCATGACATCTCTCTTGACATCAGACCTATTCATCATCAAGTCAAAGAAAATTCCACCTGTTTCCCTTAATGTAACACATCCATTTGAAATTTTCTGACTAGCTTTAGTGATGCTATCTTCATCAGGGTAATTTGTAATCAATTCCCTATTTTTTTTATCTGCCCCTCAGTAGACAGATATGCACTGGATTGAGAATTCACAGACTCAGAGTTTATGAATTCACCAATATTCTTCCATTGACCTTCATCATTTTTCTCAGAGGATATTTCAACATTATATCTGACATCTTCCTTTTCTTCAACAATTGAATCTTCAATTCTCACATTGATAGATTCCATAGTAACCCAGAAATATCCCTTCATCCCCTACGGAACTCATTTTGTCCACTTGATCTTTAGTACATAAGATCTGGCATTTACTTCCCAAAATGTAAAAGTATTTGACTTTAGGTTTTCTTCCTTTATATAGCTCATAAGGAGTAGAGACAATACCTCCTTTTAAAGTGACCCTGGTATGAATAAAATAAGAGGTATTCATAGCTTCATCCTAAAACTCAAACGGTAGTTGCTTAGCATTAAGCATCACTCTAGCTGATTTTTGTACTGCTTTAGTCTTTTGCTCATCAATTCCATCTCCCTGAGCTTTCCAAGAATAAGAGAATTCATGAATTATTCCTTTTGAATCATAAAATTTAGAAAATTCTCCATTCATAAACTCCTTGTCATTGTGATTTCTGATTTTGACAATCACACTTATCTTCTCTTCTTGAATGCTCTGACACGGATCTTTAAAGACTTCAAAGGTATCTGATTTTTCTTTTAGAAAATTCATCCAAGTATATCCAGAGTAATCATCTACAACCACAAAGACATAACTTTTTCCCCCTAGGTTGTCTATCTGTAATGGTCCCATTACATCTATATCAAGAAGTTCCAAAACTTCCGTAGTAGTCTGATATTGTTTCATTGGGACTGACATCATAGACTGCTTCATACTTTCACATGCAACGGTAGAAATGTTGAGACTAAGCCATTGGATTGGCTCGACTCGCATAGATCAAAATAAAAATTGCCACCGCGCTTTATTATTTCCAAAGGAATGGGAAAAGAGCGAATAACCCAAAAAGAGGGGGGGAGAATCTAAGTTCGGGGCTTGGTTATGCAAAGGGAAGGTATTAGCACCCTAAACATCTATGGTACTCCGTAGGAACCTCTTTGCAAATTTGTGTATTTTGGATATAAAAGTTGTATAAAATAATAGATGATGGAGATGAGAAAAGAAGTATTTTTTATAATTTTTTCACCCACCGCGGTTGTGAACCTTTAGTGCCTACGTACTACCTTCCGTGCAATAGAGGATCAGGATATACATAGTTCATCTTTTAAAAACTTTAAAACACAAGTGTGTTGGTTTAATTTTAAGAGACGAGACATCATCGTCATTATCCGATTGGAAAACATACTTACTACCCACAATTATGAGAAAGGAGAATTTGCATCATCTCAAAGTGGAGGATATATATTGGATTTTAAAATCAACAAAACCTCACTCAAAACCCAAGTGGAAAATATCTCACTTCACTACATATCGTAGAAGTATAGTAGCTCGCATCACTAAAAGGATTGACAAGAGTCTAATCTTTTTGAGAAAATTTTAAAGTAAAAAGCCAAAATGGAAAAATGGTTTGGATGAGATTGATTGACTTTTAGTCTACTCAAAAAAATGTCAAAGTATTATTAAGTTGATTAAAGTTTGATTAACAAAATGCTTTTGAAAATGCATGGACATAAGTCTAGGTTTATTGTGAAAGTGGTTCAAGTTTTGAA
Organism: Vicia faba; assembly: GCA_948472305.1. Taxonomy (NCBI): domain Eukaryota; kingdom Viridiplantae; phylum Streptophyta; class Magnoliopsida; order Fabales; family Fabaceae; genus Vicia; species Vicia faba. The sequence goes on along the minus strand of OX451739.1, from coordinate 1,474,280,768 downwards.
ACAAGAAGAGTTTTCAAAAGGAGGGAGAAGATTTTTGAAATTGAAGAAGACGGAAGGAGATGAAGGGATTATCTTAATACATAAGGTAAAAGCTAGGGAAAAGAATTGTCTAACCAACAAGAAGCCAACACTTGACACAATGAGTCAATGTAGAATTCCCATCCTTTGGATTTGAAACCAAACAACAAAGTCAATAAACCTTTTAAGAAAACCAAGCTTCGATTGCATTGAGTCTTCACAAAAATTGGACAGAGTAACGGCTGTATACAGATGAATTCCCAATCACAGACAAAGCATGTAATCACAATAGCCTGCACACAAAGCAAACATAAAAACAACCCAATGCCTTGGGGCAAACCCCAAGAACTCCATACAAAATAACAATTGAGGTCACAAGGTCTCAAAGTAAGTCACAGCTTCTAATCCTAAGTCCAAGAAGTCCACAATCTCCATAATGCCAAGGATAGTAACCAAGTAGTCCAAGTAACATTTAAAGTTTTGTATGGTTCAAGTTGATTATTAAGTATCTTCAAAAAGAAAATGAAAACTCAAATGAGCAAAATAAAAATGACATAAAAAGTAAATGCTCAAGTGATCAAAGATGAAAATAGCATGAAATGTAAATGCCAAAATAAATGTGCTTAAAGTAAAAGCATAAAATAAAAGCATAAAATAAATTCAATTGTTAGGAATTAGTGGTTAGTTGAATGACTATCTTGAAACTTGCATTTGAAACTCATTAGAAGATTGATAAAATCAAATCCTCTCAACAACAAGTTGCATTTGCTTTTTGTCAAGTATATAATTCATTTAAATTTCAAGGCAATAATAAATGATCAATGATGTTTAAGTGATCCAATTTGACCAAAGTTGATGAAAATTCATTAAAGGATTGGTAGAACCAAAGCCTCCTAACAATGAATCTCAAGGTTATTGGATCAAAGGGTTCAAATTAACATACTTGGGCTTACAAACATGGGTTTGGGCCACGAACGATCATTTTCTCAAATCGGAACAAAATTTAGTGCTATGTTAAGCAATCGTAAGTGGACTTATATAGAAGTCGCACCTATTTTGAGGCCGGTCAATAGCAATCTATGTACCATATGTTTTAAGAAATGATATGAAAATCATTCTCCAATAACATTTAGTACAATAAGAAGGGGATAAAATGAAGAGGGACGGGGTAAGAATTAAACCACATTTGAACCAAAAATTTAATCAAACTATTATTAAAATCATTCATCCATTTTTTGTGGAGTTAAACACAACACCATGAATCCAATGATGTTAATAAAGCTCATGATCAAAATTTCATAGTCTGAGAACAGCCAAAATATGATACAAAATAAAATGGTATTTTAAAATAAAGAAAAATATTTTTAAAATGATTTTTAAATGAAAATAAAGGGGGGAATAGTAATTATATTCAAAACATCTAAGAAAAATCAACTAAGACCATAGAAAAATCAGAAATGAGCTTAAATATTTATACAAAATTTTTGGTAATTTTTTAAATTCAGAAACTATTTTTAAAATTAAAAGAAATAGGCAAAACAAACCAAAAAATGTGAAAAATAGTAAAGTCAGAAATAAAAATAAAATGAGGTCACCAATATTTGTCAAAAGGTCATTGAATCCTTTCATATTTTTTTTCAGAATTTAAAAATTAAGAAAAGTATTTTTAAACATTTAAAACAATTAAAATAAAGTAAAAAATTATAAAAAATATTAGAACACAAAATAAAATTTTGAAAAAATAATAATCAGAAAGAGAAATATCAAAAGTATTTTTCATAATTTTTTCATATTTTTTGAAGTTAAAATGAACTTTCTATGATTTTTTGAAGTTTAAAACAATTTAAATATGAAAATCAGAAAATAAAATAAAGTCAAAAAATGTGGACCAATGGATGAGAGTCAAAATGCGTTAGTAAGTTAATCCAATGGATCAGACGCGCCGTGCATAACATGGTCTTTAGTGAATAAAGCATGGAATCATTTATTTAAATCATATTTTGAAAAATGTGTGGCACGCCTTCATTGGTTGATAGATGACATGTTGGTCATCTTCAACCTCCAGCCAATGAATCTGCAGATTCCAGAAACTGTAAAATTAGGACACGAGACCAGTACCATTCGCTTCGTCTCTTCAAGATGATTCCAATGATACCTTCGCGAAAAATTTATATAAATTGTAGCTCAGTCATTTTTGAAAAGAAGTTCTGAAAAGGGATTTGAAATTTCTTGGCCAAAATGCACTTCCAGTTGTAACAAGTATTGCGACTAGAATCAGGATGATGAGAGCTTCATAACAGTATCAAAGTTTGAAAGAATTAGTGAAGGAATCTACCTATTAAAGTTAAGTTGCAGAGCTTTGAAACTGGACTTGGCTAGCACGATTTAGAAAGTCTTAGAGCTTAATTCTTCTTTTGTTAGCTTCAGTGAGGTTCAAGGAAGGTGAATTGACAAAGAAAAACGATTGAGAAAGGTTGTAAGAGAAAATTCAAAGTTGCAGAAAATTGAGTTCAAGAGGAAGTTTGGCAGGGTGGTTTTGGCTCTCTAAGCTTGAGAAAATGAATGAGGTATGATCCTTTATTTATAGGGAATCCGATTGAATGTTCAAGTGTGTGAAATGATGAAGTTTGGAGGGAAATTGTATGAAGTTGCAAACAAGAAAAGTGTGACTTCTAATTTGATCAAAACTTATCCAAAACTTGCGTTTTAATATGCTAATCACTTCTGGAGGTTCACTAAACGTGTTTAGAAGCAAAAGTGCGCAGAAAAAAATGTGTTCAGGAGCTAAATCAAGGATTTTAAATTCTGTCTTTTGAAGAAACTTCAATTTCAAGTTACCAAGTTCAAATCAATGACATTCTCAACTCAATGAGTCTTAGGACATGATTCTTGAAGCTTTAGAAAGATGAGATCACAAGTTTACAATGTGAAAAGAATGGAATCAAATGGATGCTTGAGCTGAAAATTGTGATGAGTCAAAGTTGAGAAAAAGAGGTAGACTTTTGTACTTAGAAAAATTTCAAGTTTTTTCTTCAAAAATGACTTATAATGTCTTGCATCCAAACATGGCCTTCCATTAGAAATTTGCTCTTGACCAAAAAAGACGGCATGAAGTAGATCTCTTGAATGACATTTTGAGTCTTGAACCATTTAAAATCTCCAAAAATTGAGAAAGTTATGACTTGTTGAAATTGGCAAAAATTCATAAAATGACCTATAATATTTTGCATCCTTAGGGCATCTTCCATTCATTTTTCACACTTTGATCTTAAAAGAAAGGTTGAAGTTAACATCTTTAAAATCAATGTGGAAAAAGAATGGGCTCAAGGTGATAAAAACTGACCAAGTTATGATCTTTTGAAGTCATGTATGGGAATTTGATGGTTTGTTTAGAGGACTTGTAATCTTTCTTCATCATAAAGTACCTTTCACACAAAATTTCCTTGAAACCTTTGAATTTATTTATTGATAAAAATTTAAAGAGAAGAGTATTTTGTATCACTCAAAAATACCAAAGGATGAGCACAATATACCTCTTTGAAGTTCAAAATCCTAGCTCCTAGAGCAACAAAATGCCTTGGGAACCCTTTTCAATTTTGACCAAACTTTCTTGCACAAATACTTTTTTCGTGTAAATAGAAGTTGTTGAGGATGATAATTAGAAACCATAGCAACAAAAACCACTTCCAAATCTTGATAATTGAGGGAGATATGCACTTGTGATCAATGAAACCAAAGACTTATCCAACTGGGTCAAACTTCTCCAATGAACCCTTGTATATTTGAACTATTTTTGACAACTTGAGGCATGGTGTATCATCATAGAGTTTGTCGTGATATTATTTCAAAATATATTCAATAATGAAGCTTGAATCTCAATGAAGCTTTGTTGAACAAGGCATGGAAATAAACTCATGAACCTATGGATCAACTTGTTAGAAGGTGTTGTACTTTCACCTATGATATGAACAATTAGAGCAAACATAAATTCTATTTATTAGTAAAAAATTAGTCAAAACAAAGATAACAACAAGATATAAATCAAGGTGCTTGGTGATTCCCCATGTGCAAAGCTAAAGATAAAGAGAAGATCCAAACCCTAGTGTGTGATCTTGTTGTGATTAAGTTGATATGATATGATAGAGGAATCTTAGGGGGGAAAATTGTGGTACAACATCACATGTATCACAAATTTCTCCTTCTTAAATCTTGAGATCTTGTATATCTCTGATGACTCCTTTAGATATGACTTCCTTCATTCTTTTGTAATGAAGATGTCCAAGTTTTTGGTGACATAACTTCACTTCCTCCTCCTTGATTGTTGGGCAAGTTGAAGAGTAAGCAATTATTTGAGATTCCCATAAATAGCAGTTGTCTTTGGATCTGACCCCTTTCATTAGAACAACTTCTTTCTCATTTTTTACTAGAGATTCTGGTTTTGAGAAGTTAACTAACAATTCTTGATCACACAATTGAATTACGCTAACAAGATTAGCAGTCAATCTTTTGAAAAATAGTACATCTTCCAACCTGGGACAACCATCATACATCAGTTTTCCCACTCCTTTGATTTCTCCATTAAAACTATCACCAAATCTAACAGAGCATGTAGAATGAGGCTTAACATCCACCAACATCTTCTGAACTCATGTCATATGTCTAGAGCATCCACTGTCAAAATTCCAGTCTTCACTTGTTGAGTCCCTCACGGAAGTATGAGCTATAAGATTAATGCCCCTATTTTTAATACTCCTCTTCTTGCTCACTTTCTTAGTCTTGGGATGAACTGTAGAGTTTTTAACTCCATATAATTTGAAGCAAAAGGGCTTTATGTGACCAGTCTCACCAGATTAGTGAAATCTCCGAGTAGATTGAGATTGATTCTAAAATTCATTGTTTCTACCATGATGTTGTAACATGCATCTGGACATGTTGATCTCTTTCTTCTTCTTACTGGAAAATACCTTGTCCTCTAACATTATCTTTAGTTTATTATCAAATCGATATTGATCTTTGGTATCTTCATTTTCTTTTACCATATTGATTGAATCAGTTAAGTTATCAATCTTGGAATTTAAGCGAGTTACCTCAGTTTGAAGATGAGAGACAGTACTAAGAAGTTGCTTCCTTTCATTCTCCAACTTAGCGATGACTTCCCTCTGTTCCTCTTTTTTATTGAGGCTTTCTTCACATCTATCACAGAGATTATTATATGATACATCTAGATCTTCATAAAGATCAATCTTATCACAATATTCTACTTCATCTGCCCATTTTCCAGATAGAGCCAACACAAACTTGACAGACTCATAATCATCTTCATCTTCCGACTTATCATCATCAGACCAAGAAATAGTAAACCCCTTCTTCTTCTTTTTGAGAAAGGTGGAACATTCTGGTTTGATATGACCATAACCTTCACACTCATAACACTGTATTCCTTTGCTTTAATGGACCTTTTCTTCAGACATTATGTTCTTTTGAATATTTTCTGCACTCATGATGTCAAGTGAGATGTTCCTGACATTTGGTCTTCCTCTTCTGTCCAACCTTTGTAATACCCTATTGAATTGCTTCCCAAGAAGAACAACAGTATTAGACAGATCCTCATCAGTGTCTAGTTTAGTTTGACCTTTATTACCTTTAGAGTTGGATACAAAAGATATGTTTTTGTTCTTTTTCCCAGCTTTGTCACCAATGGCTAACTCAAATGTTTGAAGTGGCCTAATGAGTTCATGAACTCTCATATTTTTTATGTCCTGAGCTTCTTCAATAGTTATGACCTTCATATCAAATTTTTTAGGCAAGGACCTAATAATCTTTCTGACCAGCTTTGCTTCTTACATCTTCTCTCCCAAGGCACTTGATGCACTAGAAATTTCAAGAATCTTTATTTGATATTCTTGAATTGTCTCATCATCATTCATATTAAAATTCTCAAATTTGTAGGTGAGAAGCTGAAGTCTCGAGATCTTTACTTTAAAGGTACCTTCATAAGTCATATTGAGAATATCCCAAACATCCTTTGCCACTGTACACATATTAATCAGCATGAATACATTTTTGTCTGCTCTGTTGAATAGATCATTTAAAGCCTTGGAATTTCCAATGGCTTCTTTATCATCATCTTCATTCCACTCTTATTCAGGTTTGATAATTTCAGTTTAAACCTCTTTCCTATCTTTGTCGATGGCCTTCATAACATGATGCTTCCATCCTTTCAAAACAGCCTTCCAAGCTTTGTTGTCCATAACTTTCAGAAAAGATATTTGTAATATGGTGGAAGAACTGACTTGTTTTGCATTTTGTCGTAAATGTTGCAGATAGCAAGAGTCACCACCAACTTTTCTTTTATCGAATAAGTAAAGGGTGAAAAAACAGGAAAGGCCTTCAAGATTTTGAGTTCGGGGGGTAAGTTATGAAAAGGGAACTTGCTAGCACCCTTTTCATCCGTAGTTATCCACAGGCTCTTAATCGCTAGCTCACTTTATTTTGAAAACTGCTTTGTATATGTGTGTTTGAAAATATTTTGAAAATTCCAATAGTAAGGAAAACTTTGTAATTATTCTCGTATCTGTTTTTAAGAATGCGTACAAAGTGTTTGTTTGAAAATATTTTAGAAAAAAAGTGTTTGTGAAAAGATGTTTTTGTTTTGAAATGTTTGTGAGTAAGCGACTACGAGCGTTCTACCTATTCAAGGTCTTTATTGTTCTTTTCATCCTCCTTTAGATAGTGTTACCCTACCATTAGTTAGTAGGAATCCCTATCATTGGATGTGAAGGGACAGGCATGGGTCATCGTTCAGTCGCAAAAGGCAACTTGTAAGGACGCTCTTTGATTTTGAGGGAAAGTGCTAAAGTGTCCCCACGTTCGAGGGACATGACTGTTTTCGTTCTGAAGGTGACAAGGAAGGTTACCCTAGAGGTGCGGGTGTGCAAGGTGTGTTTAATTCAGTTTATTTATCTTGCATTAGGGTTTTGCTACTGATTTCTTTTTAATCTTGCCATATAATCCTAATTACTAACAGTAAAAAAAGGAAAGCGATAAAATGCAGAAAATAAAAATCTACGCTATTACAGGGCTTCAAGAATGGGGGTACAAGTAATAAAAATGCAGGGAAATAGAAACCCTAATTACTATTACAAACCATAGGCAGCTGCAATAATTGGAAGAAAGTGCGAGAATAATAAACTATGCAAAAATATAAAATAAGAAAGTGAAAGGAGAAGGAAATTGTTTTCTTTACGATTTTTTTGATAAAAAAATTGATAATTAACCTAAAACCTAAATTTATTTTAATTAATAAAAAAACCTAAAAACCCTAATTAATTTTAATTTAAAAAAATAAGAAAGTTTGTTAATTAAACAAAAACTAAACCCTAATTTTGATTAGGGTTTGTGAAAAAATTAATTGATTAAAAAATGGTTTTAATTTGATGAATTTAGGGTTTATAAGTGAAAATAGTAAGAAAATAAGGGTTTTAAAAAAAGTTACTAGGGCTGGATATTGAACTCACACCCTCTACCCTTTCAATCAGCACCTTCAACACCAGGTCGGGCGCGCGCCTGTGTTAAATGATAGAAGCCAATGTGTTTTGTATTCGATCCTGCAAAATATGAAAAATTATGAAAAAAACAGCAAAAGCATGGATCGAACCCACTCCTTGGTAGGGTAATACCTTAGCGTGCGCGTTTCAACCGCTGGGGCAGTAATATATACTTTAACTTATGTGAAACAATTAAAAGAAATATGAAACTCAAACACATTGACCGGAGAGACACTGGAGCCCTAACTCTGGTCGTCTTCTCTGGTGAGCCAATTAATTGTTCCTGCATAATAGCACACATTAGGGATCCAGGGGGACCCTATCCTCCTAAATCGAGGGCTGCGAGTTCAATAGGATGGTTATTTTGGACTAAAAAGGCCTGGTTTGAGAGCTATAGTGAAAACAACATCGATCTGCATGAATATGGTGATTCACGATTCTGATAGCATGAGTACCATGCGATTAATATTTCTTGCACATATAGACCTCACGAACAGATTAGCATGGTTAGTTTATCTTAAAATGCAATGAAACTCAAGAATGAAAAAATTATACAATGATGGAATTGTAATGCCCATTAATTTAATTAATTATTTAATTAAATAAATTACGTATTAATGATTGAAATGTTGTTGAAATTGTTGAAGTTACGAAATGTCGAGAAATGTTGATTTAAGTTGCTAAGTTGTCATTTGGTTGATATTTAATTGATTAGTTGATTAATATTAGCAATAATATTAATATAGATATTAGAATAATATAAGGTTTATTAGTTGGGCTCAATATTTGGTTGTATGGAGTAATAGGTGGGGTGTGAAAGTTAGGCCCAATAAGAATATTAATAGTTATAAGGTTAAGCTAATTATGAGGATTAGGTTAATTATAAGGAATAAGGAAAAAGTCTTGAGTATTTTGTGGGAACGTGGAAGTTGCAAAGTTGTAGAGAAGAGGAAAAGCTAGGTGTTGAATCGGAATGTTATAGAGCGGTTTATAATCTAAGGTAAGGGTGGGGTTCTGACTCTATAATAGGAATTATGAGGAATAATATGTGGGAATTGGGTTATGTAAAATCGTTGATGTATGTGTATATTTGTTGTGGTTGGTTGTTTCTGAAATTTATCATATTTATATGAATATGTTACTGAGAATTAATTTGTGTTGATTTAGTTATCATGTTGATGTGGTTCCATGTTGTTGGTTCTGTAAAATTGTGTCTATGAAAATTGATATTGTTGTAATGATATATATTATTCTGATGTGAGACTGTTAATCAAAAGCAGTCTGGGAAAGTAACAGAAAGGTACTGAAGAAATACATGCGAAGGAGGTGTGCCGAAGGGCACACGAATGGTGACGGACGGCACAAAATTGGGAGTGTCGAGTGGCACATACAACATGTCGCACGGTATGTGTTGTTGATGGAGGGTGTCGACCGACACATGCTTAGGAGAGGGGGTGTGCCGAGTGGCACACCTTTGTGCTGAGGGGCACTTTGCTATACTTCTTAAATCATGTATTTTTTTGTGTTATTAGTGAATTAAAAATCTTCATAGATATCATCATTATTAATTGAAGTATACATGATTACTAGAATAGAAGAAAATAATAGTAAGACATATCTCTCTCTTCTCTCTCTCTCTCTCTATATATATATATATATATATATATATATATAAATGGTAGGTAGAACTTAGACAGTAGAATTAATTTAAGGTAAATTAGCAATGGTCCACGTAATTAACGGAAAACCCAAACCCAATATAGTTGAATAATTTAGCAATATGTCACGAGGATACTAAAGTAGTGTTCCAGTGAATCATTCAATTAAGTTACAGAGTTATATATATATATATATATATATATATATATATATATATATATATATATATATATATATATATATATATATATATATATATATATATATATATATATATATATATATATATATATATATATATATATATATATATATATATATATATATATATATATATATATATATATATATATATATATATATATATATATATATATATATATATATATATATATATATAACAAAGTAGTGAGATTACAAAGTAGTACGTATTTGGCAGAGCTTCAGTAACAGAGTCATCGGAAAATAGCAGAGACATATATATATATATATATATATATATATATATATATATATATATATATATATATATATATATATATATAACAAAGTAGTGAGATTACAGAGTAGTACGTATTTGGCAGAGCTTCAGTAACAGAGTCATCGGAAAATAGCAGAGACATAGTAATTAATATATGTTAATAGTATAGAAATTTAGTAACAGTACAAAGCAGGAAATACTTGCAATTTTAGCAGAGGATTATTTAGCCAAATATAGTTGAATTGTCTGAATAATTACGCGAAATGTTTGTAAAATATTACGATTGAGACGGTGGATTGTATAAGTTATTGTAAGGTAGAGGCTAAGATGTGAATTAGTAACAGAAGGTTATTAGTAATAAAATAACAGTGGAGAATTAATTAATTAGCAAGATTTAGTCGATTTGTCTGAATAACTATACAGAACAATTGTTGTATATTTTAGTCGATATAGTGTGTTGAATACCTTGCTGAAAAATATGACTTTGCATGTGGTATTGTATCGTTAGGCTTATGGCCAATGTTATTTTCTTGTTGATGTTGTTGTAGAATTAATATTGTTGATATGTTTTTGTTGTTGTCACGTACTAAGTTGTAGGCTTATGTCAATGTTGCATTAATTGTTGTTGTTGAAAAATCAAGTTGTAGGCCTATGGCCAGTGTTGAATTATTGATAAGTTGTAGGCTTATGGCCAGTGTTGAATTATTGCTAAGTTGTAGGCTTATGCCTAGTGTTGAAATGTTTTTAAGTTTTTGTTGAGTTGTTGTTGTTGTTAAGTTAGTGTTGAAATGTTATCGTTGTGTTGTTGTTGCGTTGTTGTTGAATGGTCGATGTTGTAGTTGCTGTTGTGTTTCATATGTTGTCGCATACATAGCATATCAAGTTGGGAGCTCATGCTCTGTAAGTCGGCCTGGATTGGCAAATATTAAGTTGAAGGTTTATGCCTTGTTGATGTTTCTATTTAATTGGCAGATTTCTAAGTTGGGAGTTTTGCTCCAATGGTACCACATGCATGTGCATTGTAATTGAGTCGCATTTGATGTTGCATCTTGAGTTGTGGTGATGATATATTTGTTTTTGCTTTATGTTGTTGACTTGTTGTGACAGGTATCATCTAAAAGTTGTGAATTAGTCGTTATGTCGTGTTGATATTTTGTTGAGATTAAATTTGTTTGAAAGTTGTGAAGTGGTGATCTTATATGAACTGATTATGATATATTAATCATCATACATTCTATTATATTGTTAGATATCTCACCCCTTCTATTTTAATGTTGCCCTCTGTTGGTAGCGTGCATGTAATCAAGAAGGATATATGTTTCCTTCGTTAGTTGGAGTCGGTGTTATCGCTCTGATACGTAGCACTCGGGAGGATGAACGCTTGATGTTTAGTTGTTGATTATTATTTTTGTTGCTGAATTTTTAAGTTGTTTACATGAAGTAATTGTTTTCTTGAAGTTGTTTTAGTTGAATAAAAGATGTTAAGTGAATTTAAGTTGAGTATGTAGATTTCGCTGCTTATCAATAAAAAGTTTTCTGATTTTAAAGAATAAATCAGGTCGTTATCGGTTTATTCGAATTAAGTATTATGTATCTGTTTTATATGCGATTAAATGAAGTTTGATTTTAAGTTGACAATGTAGCATCCTATTTATGTTGAACTCTGATTTTATTATTATTAGTCGGGTAGAATTGGGGTGTTACATTAGTGGTATCAGAGCAAGTCAGTCCGTTCAGCCAAGTTGTCTAATGTTATTTGTTCCTTAGTACGCGACAAGTGTGTGAAACACTGTCGATGCTTGCTTACTTTTCTAATCGATTGTATGCAGGAGTTAGTTTGAAGATAAGTGGGGGAGAAGTTTTTCTTCTCGGATATGTTTCGCTTGTAAGATGTTAAGTTCAGTATGTTGTTGATGGCGACAGTGCGAGTATTGTTAAAGTTTTGTTGTTTCCCGAATACGAAGGTTACATGGATTAAAGATTTTGTTTGTTAATCAAGTTGGAACGTCTGAGGGAGGATGATTAGACATTGTTGATGTTTACTTATCAAAGGATGAAGAGCAATGTAACGGTTGTTGATATACGAGTAGAGTGTAAATCCCTGATGTTTCTGAAGGTGATTGTTAAGTAATAAGGATAATTTTTAGAAGATGGAACTTAGAAAGTTGCGATGTTTTAGCGCTGCTGGTGGACCATGAAGTTGTCAGTTTGAGTAGCCCTTGCGTAAGATGTTTATGTTTGAATGGAGATAGAGTGACTGATTATTGTAGACCTTGTCGTGGAATCCTTGTAAGTGATTGTAAAAGTTATTGAAGTTGTTGGAATGTTTTAAATCGCGAGTCAGATTCGGAAATGCGAGGAGAAGAGTACGATTTCAAGAATGGTAAGTGTTGGTACTGGTACAAAGAAATTATGTTATGATGTTATCATGAGGTGTGTATTAGTATGTCGTTGCACGACGTCAGTGTTCGCATTTTCGGATAACTTTGGAAATTCATACCTTGTGTTACGAATATCGGATTGGTGTTCTGTTTGAACCTATGAGGATATAGAAATATATTATATCGTATGAAAGTGTTTTCAAATATTGTTGGTGCATTCTCATATGTAGGAACTCTGAAGTCGTTTATAGAAGTAGAGGCTTTTGGGCATAAATGGTTATTATTGCAGTTGTTCGAGACAAGGTCAAGCATAATATGTCATTGACGATTAATTTGAGAAATGAGATGTTCGGCATTAAAAAGAATAGTCGTTCATCATTTCAAGTATGGGGTGTTGCATGTGAAGAAAGTTTTGTAGAACTAAGGAAAAGATTGAAGACTGCTCCGGTATTGGTTTTGCCTAATCCGAGTGAGTCATTTGTAGTGTATTATGAATGCGTCTAAGATGGGACTTAGTGGTGTGCTAATGTTGAATGGATAAGTTGTTTCTTGTGCTTCTAGACGACTCATAGTTCATGAGAGGAATTATCATACGCATGACTTAGAGTTAGTAGCAGTGGTGTTTATGTTGAAGATTTGGAGACATTGTCTTTTTGGTTCTAGATTTGAAGTATTTAGCGACCATAAGAATTTGAAGTATTTATTTGATCAGAAGGAATAAAATATGAGACAACAAAGATGGTTGGAGTTATTCAAAGATTATAATTTCGGTTTGAATTATCATCCAGGTAAAGCCAATGTTATGGAGGATGCTTTAAGCCAAAGGACTTTGCACTTGTCGGTAATGATGGTTAAAGGGTTGGAATTAATTGATTAGTTCAGAGGTATGAGTTTAGTTTTCAAGGCGGCACCAAAGAGTGTTATGTTAGGAATGTTGGAAATTATCAATGGTTTTCTGGACAGTATCAAAGAAGCTCAAAAGTTAGATGTGAAACTGGTATATTCGGTGGTTGGACTCGATCAGTCTAAGAATGATGATTTCCAGTTAGATGTGCAGAGTGTGTTGAGATTATGTAATCAGATTTGTATTCCTGATGATGCGGAGATGAAGAAAGTAATTCTTGAGTTAGAGAATGCTTAACCTTCGGGTGAGACTAGATGAGTGTAATGTGGATCGTGTAATATGTTGAGCATTGGTGTCTCATTGACAAGATCGAATGAGAGGAAAATTATGGGGGTGTTTGTAAACCTCATTGGAAATTATTGAATTATGGTGCTTTAGATTACTTGAGTACAAATTCGAAAGGAACACTATTATAGTGAGTAGCGATAGTTTATACTCGATTATGGTTGTCGGCTATCTATTGACAAATTAAGGAACTTATCACCCTTAATATCTTATTGATAGTAGACGAGATCGTGTTGGATGGTGTAGGCTTATCTTGCTATCTTAATGGTGAGTGAAGTGGTTGATGTTATATCATGAGGTAGCCGCTCACTAATTTGTGTGAAGAGTGGCTAAGAAAGAGTTGAGACGTATTATACAAGTCGGAGTAGCAAGTTATATACGAATTAACGTTGCAAAGTGAAAGATTGAGAATATCAAGTGAACAATGGTTTTATGATGGGTGTTGAGGAAATTCTGAAACTAGATTGAAACTTATGAACTAGATAGTTGACGGAAATTTTAATGAGGATGGTGATTTAAGGTGGATAATCAGAGTTGCGTAGCGGAAGCGTGATATGGCGCAGTTGCTATGCGTGCACGACTCGTTAGAAGAGAAGGACTACATATCAGGAGCCTATGGGAATGATATGTCTTGATCTACATGCTTGATTTGGTGGATTATTGATATAGATATGTTGTGCTAGGGCACTATGTTTGCTAGTAAATAATTGCGGATTTTATAAGAAGATTGTTGTGGATTGTTGGTTGATGGTGAGCTATGGGTGTGCTTGTTGAGTTATATAGTTAAGTTGATGTTGTAATGATTTTTTTATCTCTAGTGAGATGTTATTTTTGATTTCCGTAAGTAAAGAATGATACTCCATAATGTGACGAATTTGATCATGTTGGTTGTGTTGATGTCACAATAAGAGTGATACGACGATATGAATAGATTTGTTGATATTTTGTTGATAATTTATATACAGGAATGAAATTGTGTATGTATTTTGATGTTGAAAAGGTTGTTAATATGATATTGTGATGATGTATATCTAAGTATAAGTGTGTCATAGTTGTTGCTACTTTAAATGTTGATATGTCATATTATGGTGGAGTAGTTGAAATGTTAGTACCGATCATGTCGCGAAGTGTTGAATGATTGACATGTGTGTAATCGATTTGAATCGTGTTGAGTTATTGAGTTATTAGGAAAGTAGTGGTTGAAGTGTTTCCAAATGCAACTTGGAAATCAATGAGTTGGATGTGAAACTCGTACTAAGAGTGGTAGTATCGAATAGATATTTTACGACGAAAATATTCTAAGTGGGGGAGAGTTGTAACGTCCGTTAATTTAATTAATTATTTAATTAAATTAATTACTTATTAATGGTTATAACATTGTTGAAATTGTTGAAGTTACGAAATATCGAGAAATGTTGATTTAAGTTGCCAAGTTGTCACTTGGTTGATATTTAATTGATTGGTTGATTAATATTAGCAATAATATTAATATAGATATTAGAATAATATAAGGTTTATTAGTTGAGCTCATTATTTGGTTGTATGGAGTAATATGTGGGGTGTGAAAGTTAGGCCCAATAAGAATATTAATAATTATAAGGTTAAGTTAATTATGAGGATTAGGTTAATTAGAAGGATTAAGGAAAAAGTCTTGAGTATTTTGTGGGAACATGGAAGTTGCAAAGTTGCAGAGAAGAGGAAAAGCTAGGTGTTGAATCGGAATGTTATAGAGCGGTCTACAATCCAAGGTAAGAGTGGGGTTCTGACTCTATAACAGGAATTATGATGAATAGTATGTGGGAATTGGGTTGTGTAAAATCATTGTTGTATGTGTATATTTGTTGTGGTTGGTTGTTTCTGAAATTTAGCAGATTTCTATGAATATGTTGCTGAGAATTAATTTGTGTTGATTTAGTTATCATGTTGATGTGGTTCCATGTTGTTGGTTCTGTAAAATTGTGTCTGGAAAATTGATGTTGCTGTAATGATATATATTGTTATGATGTAAGACTGTTAATCGAAGGCAGTCTGGGAAAGTAACAGAAAGGTATTGAAGAAATACACGCGAAGAAGGTGTGCCGAAGGGCACGCGAATGGTGATGGACGACATAAAATTGGGAGTGCCGAGTGGCACACACGACATGCCGCATGGCATGTGTTGTTGATGGTGGGTGTCGACCGACACATTCTTAGGAGAGGGGTTGTACCGAGTGGCACACCTTTGTGCTGAGCGGCACTTTGTTATACTTCTTAAATCATGTATTTTTTGTGTTATTAGTGAATTAACAATCTTCATAGTTATCATCATTATTAATTGAAGGATACAGGATTACTAGACTAGAAGAAAATAATATAAGACTTATCTATCTATCTATCTATCTATCTATCTATCTATCTCTAT
The DNA here is from genome assembly GCA_948472305.1 of Vicia faba. Classification (NCBI taxonomy): domain Eukaryota; kingdom Viridiplantae; phylum Streptophyta; class Magnoliopsida; order Fabales; family Fabaceae; genus Vicia; species Vicia faba. The sequence continues at coordinate 1,474,265,092 of OX451739.1, read as the reverse complement.
CTCTCTCTCTCTATATATATATATATATATATATATATATATATATATATATATATATATATATATATATATATATATATATATATATATATATATATATATATATATATATATATATATATATATATATATATATATATATATATATATATATATATATATATATATATATATATATATATATATATATATATATATATATATAAAGTGGTAGGTAGAACTTAGACAGTAGAATTAATTTAAGGTAAATTAGCAATGGTCCACGTAATTAATGGAAAACCCAAACCCAATATTGTTGAATAATTTAGCAATATGTCAGGAGGATACTAAATTAGTGTTCCAGTGAATCATTCAATTAAGTTACAGAGTTAGTATATTCATATATATATATATATATCATAGTAATGAGATTACAGAGTAGTACGTATTTGGCAGAGCTTCAGTAACAGAGTCATTGGAAAATAGAAGAGATATAGTATTTAATATATGTTAATAGTATGGAAATTTAGTAACATTGTAGAGCAGGAAATACTAGCAATTTTAGCAGAGGATTATTTAGCTGGATATAGTTGAATTGTCCGAATGATTACGTGGAATGTTTGTAAAATATTACGGTTGAGACGTGGATTGTATAAGTTGTTGTAAGGTAGAGACTAAGATGTGAATTAGTAATAGAAGGTTATTAGTAATAAAATAACAGTGGAGAATTAATTAATTATCAGGATTTAGTCGATTTGTCTGAATAACTATACGGAATAATTGTTGTATATTTTAGTCGATACAGTGTGTTGAATACCTTGCTGAAAAATATGACTTTGCATATGGTATTGAATCGTTAGGCTTATGGACAATGTTATTTTCTTTTTGATGTTGTTGTCGAGTTAATATTGTTGATATGTTATTATTGTTGTGACGTACTAAGTTGTAGGTTTATGCCAACATTGCGTTAATTGTTGTTGTTGAAAAATCAATTTTAGGCCTATGGCCAGTGTTGAATTATTGCTAAGTTATAGGCTTATGGCCAGTTTTGAATTATTTCTAAGTTGTAGGCTTATGGCCAGTGTTGAAATGTTGTTAAGTTGTTATTGAATTGTTGTTGTTGCGTTGTTGTTGTTAAGTTACTGTTGAAATGTTGTCTTTGTGTTGTTGTTGCATCGTTGTTGAATGGTCGATGTTGTAGTTGTTGTTGTGTTTCATATGTTGATTCATACATAGCATATCAAGTTGGGAGCTCATGCTCTGTAAGTCGGCCTGGATTGGAAAATATTAAGTTGAAGGCTTATGCCTTGTTGATGCCTCTATTAATTGGCAGATTTCTAAGTTGGGAGTTTTGCTCCAATGGTACCACATGCATACGCATTGTACTTGAGTCTCATTTGATGTTGCATCTTGAGTTGTGGTGATGATATATTTATTGTTTCTTTATGTTGTTGAATTGTTGTGACAGGTATCATCTAAAAGTTGTGAATTAGTCGTTATGTCGTGTTGATGTTTTGTTGAGATTAAAGTTGTTTAAAAGTTGTGAAGTGGTGATCTTATATGAACTGGTTCTGATATATTGATTATCATACATTCTATTATATTGTTAGATATATCACCCCTTCTGTTTGAATGTTGCCCTCTGTTGGTAACGTGCAGATAATCAAGAAGGATAGTTGTTTCCTTCGTTAGTTTGAGTCGGTGTTATTGCTCTGATACGTAGCACTCGAGGGGGGGGGGGGGGGGGGTGAACGCTTGCTGTTTAGTTGTTGATTATTATTTCCGTTCCTGAATTTTTAAGTTGTTTACATGAAGTAATTATTGTCTTGAAGTTGTTTTAGTTGAATAAAAGATGTTAAGTGAATTAAAGTTAAGTATGTAGATTCCGCTGCTTATCAATAAAAAGTTGTCTGATTTTAAAGAATAAATCAGGTCGTTATTGGTTCATCCGAATTAAGTGTTATGTATCTGTTTTAAATGCGATTAAATGAAGTTTTATTTTAAGTTGAAAATGTAGCATCCTATTTATGCTGAACTCTGATTTTATTATTATCCGTCGGGTAGAATTGGGGTGTTACAGGAATCGTGATTTATGCACGAGTATTTTTTGGCCATTTGGATCGTTGTAAACGATCCAATCTTACCCTATGATCTTCCTGGGGTTGATTGGGATGGCTAGTTTGTAGTGAAAGGGACTACGAATAGGGTTTCAAGTTGTTTTAGGGTTCTTCAAAAATTGAGATTTTTGACAAGCTTTTAGTGTAAGGGTTCATTACCTCTTGTATGAGTTTGCTGAGAATATATAATGAAAGATTAGGTCAACATATATGGGTTTGGACTTGTGTAAGAGGCCTTGTATTTTATCTTATTTATTTTTGAATTAATAATGAATAAATCAAAAATAATTAAAATAAAATAGATCAAGGGGTACATGTATAATATTTGAGGTGCATAAGGAGTTTAATACACGCTTGGATTCTTAAACAATGGCCCAATAGTCCAAAATATCAAATTTGCTCAATTTGAACTTCATGCACTTGCTCAAAATCTCCCAACTTGCATTGGTTATAACTCTCTCAATTTTCATCTTGTGAAGGTGAACTTTGGCTTTTTGGAAAGCTCAATATGTCCTCTTCAATACCTATTTTGATCATTTTTGTATTTGAAGACTTTATCTTAATGTAAATTGCCTTGACAAAAAGTGTCTTTTTGTTGACTTTTGAAATGACCTATAATGTATTGGCCCATATCTCTCAAATGAAGCATTTTTTGGACTTGATCTTAGAGATTCAAAGTTATAGAGAATGTAATTTCCTTCAAAATGGGATTTGGTTGGGGGGAAATTGATGAAGCGTGTGGAATTTATGCTTGGTCAAAGTTTAGTTGACTTCTCCTAAGGGAACCCCTAATTTAGCAACTTTTGACTTTGGATGATTTGAGTGTTTTCCTTGATGAATCATGATCAACCCTTGATCAAATGATGATTGTGAGTTCAAAATGTTAATGTTGACCAAAAATCTTGAAGTTTGACTGTATGTTGACCATAATTGACTTTTTGTCCAATACAGTTGATTTTCAATCATCTGAGCAATTTATTGAGCAAACTTGTGATGCAAGGCATGAAACTTTGTATGATTATTCTTGGAGACCTATAAGAGATCACGAATTCCATTTGAGACCTTAGAAACCCAAATTTCCTTGTGAAAGAAGAAACCCTAGTTGTGGACGCATTGCTTATGAGGAAAATATGTCTGATTAATTCTTGAGCAACCTTGAGCATTTGAGAAACCTAGGAGAATGTCTTGAAGAAAATGAGAGGGAAATTTTTTGGGTACAACAGTTGCGCCTGTTCAATCTTCTTAAACTTGAAAAGTTAGATTGGCATTGTGATACGGTGGCAGAACCGACTGTTTTGGAAAATGCTGGTTTGCGTTTTGCGTTTTGTATTTGCAAAATGTCACGGTAAGCAAGAGTCGCCACCGACTTTTATTTTATCCAACAGGAAAGGGAAAAAACACATAAAAATTCCTTTTTCGAGATATTTTGAGTACGGGGGGTAGATTATAGAAAGGGAAGGTGTTAGCACCCTTTCTATCCATGGTTTTCCATGGGCTCTTAGGTACTTGCTCATCTTTAGAAATTCCTTGTGTGTGTTTGTTTTGAATAGTTTTGTTTTACATCGTTTTAACCCTTGCTTCTGTCTTCAAGAGTGTTACGAAGTGACTTTGAAAACTTTGTTTAAAAAAGGTTTAAGTGTGAAAAAGTTTATTGTTTTGAGCAAGTACCTAGTAGCATCTATCTACTCGAAAAAAGATTGTTTTTGTTCTTGTTTCCTTTAGAAAATTCTATCCTACTATTGAGAAATAGGTAGTATCGTCGTTGGAGTTGTAAGGGTTAATTCGAAAGGAACGTACGATCACTAAAGCAATGTTAGGACGTCTTAGTAATAACCCTAAAGTCTTAAGATCATATTCGAGGCAACATTTCTGAACGGGACATTTGATATTTGTTTAGACAAGAGGGAAACCACTAAGACGCCCTATACTTAATGATCGTTTACCGAAGGCAACCGAAGTGAGAGTATACCCTAAGAGTGCGCATGTGCGAGTGATTTGATTTCAGTTATTATCTTTGCACATTAGGGTTTTCTAGCCATTTTAAATTATCATGCAATCTTTTCATACAATCCTATTAACATACATCTAATAGTTAATATTTGCAAGAATTAAAATGCGAGAAATAAAACCTACGCTATTACAAGGCTTCGGGGTAGGGATTAATTACATAGCCAAAAAACCCGTAAAACGATAAATAAAAGAAAATCCTATTTAAACTATTACATACCGTGAGCAGTTACATTAATATTGCAAAAATAATGATAAACGCGCGCGATGAATCAAGAACGAGAGATTTAGGGTTTTGACCCCAACTACTTAATTGTAACTTTAAAAGGAAAATCATTTTTTTGTCGTTTTTGTGTTATTTTAAGAAAATAAGGTTTAATTGAATAAATAAAAACCTAATTACTAATTAATTTAAAAAATTAAGAACAATAATTAAATTAACCTATTTTTGCATTTTTTGTTTTATGAAAGAAAATAAAAAAATTAAGTCAAAAGCAAACCCTAATTTTTTCTAATTGATTTTAATTATATACAAAAAGTTAGAATTACCCTAAATTAAATTTAAACTACTATTAAATTAAATTTGATAAAAAAAAACAATTCTAAATTTGTGAAATTTGATGTTATGATTTTTTGTGAAAAAAAAAGAAATTAATTTTGTTAGAAAATAATTTAAACAAATTAAATTAAAAAACAAAACAAATTAGAGAAAAGAAAGAGAAAAGGGCCTGATGTTGTTTCAGCAAGGAGGGGTGCTAATTGCAATTCTGGGCCCAATAACTCCTGGCCTTTGTTGACTTTGCCAGATTCCATGTGCTTTCTTGACTGGGGGTATGGTGAACCCTCATGGGAGAAGGCACTGGATCTGCAGCCTTGAGGATCTGATGGTGAGATATTGATGATGCATGTTGGACTCATTGGATACACGTGCACCTGATTACGCCAAGAAAAATAATATGAAGCAATGTTGGGACCTGGGGATTGAACCCAGGTCCTTGAGCCTTATCACTCTGCACGCTTGCCAACTGAGCTGGCATTTTAGTTGTACAAGCAATAACAAACGAACATTATATGGTAAAAACAAAATATTAATTCTTAAACGCGCGAAATTTGAATGGGCAAGTCAGGGAGTGCCACGTTACTTTCATCTTCCTCCCACCGTCGTATTAGCCCTGGAAACTTTTACCTACGGCCATCTGAGTGTAGGTACAACCCCGTGCTTCTCCAAAATTTCATACATGCATGATAAATGACAACCAATGGTACCAATCAACTCATTGCAACCTCACGAGCATCATGGTACCATTATTAATGGCCAATTGTTCCTGTATGCAAAACCCCTAAAAACAAAGCATGAACCCTAGCCATGGCACTTTCATGTTCAGTCAGCAAAAACACAATTAAATGTAACCATTAGCTTGCAAATAACTCAAAGGTTAAGAATATGCTAATAAATCATGTTAAAGATGCCAGATTGATTGAATTCGATTTCAAGAAAAATATGGAAACCGTGTGAAACTTACAGCACGATTCTGAGTGTGAGGAAGCTTGTTAATGGTTGAAACACGTTCCTGGGATGTCCAGCAAACGATTGGTATCCTTAGAATGGCTTAAGATAGCCTGAATCTTGAAAATCAGTTTACACTTTTTCTTGAATTTTTGCAATTCGTTTTCTCTCTTGCACGCCTCCAACCTATTATTTTTTGGTTTGCAATTGTTCCTTATATATCCAAGAATTAATTAGGGTTGCAACTTTGTATCAAATCCTTTCCAATTATGATCAATGATTCATGATTTGATCCTTGTGCAAATCATTCCAAATCAAGCAAATTCAATATTTTTCTGTCCATTTTGAACCTTGCACGATTTGATCTTGTTTCCAGTTGTGTATTGGACCTAATCATGCACAAAATCTCAAGATTTAATTAGCTTTTGATATTTTTACTATTTTATATTGATTTTATTTGATTTAAATGAAATAAAATCAAAATAAATTACAAAAATAAAAGAATAACAAATGGAAGGGTTCATGGGTCGTGGGTCACATTACAAACTCAGTGCAAGCATAAAAAGTTGTGCCCATTTGACAAAAAATGCAATTTTGGACACTTTTGACTTTTGGCAATTTTGCAAAAAGGGTCAACTTTGCCAATGCACAACTCCATCAATTTTGACCCTAGAGAGTTGTTCTTGGACTTTTTAGAAAGCTTAAGATGTCCTCTAAGCAACCCTTTTGGTCTCATCTAAATTTAGTCTTCCATGTTCATGTATGAAGCTTTGACCCAAAAGGTGTTTTTGTTGACTTTTCAAAATGACCTATAATGTCCAAATTCATATCTTCTTGTGAGTGAATATTTTGAACTTTGGAGATGAATATGAATTGTAGGTAATTAAATCCTCTTAAAAATGAGATTTGGATGGGTCATTTTTGATAAAGTATGAGAAAGTTATGCTTGGTCAAAGTTGAGTTGACTTTTCCTTTAAAACCCTAATTTAGCAACTTTTGGGTTTTGATGAATTGTGAGCAATCCTTGAGGAATCATGATCAACCCTTGATAAAATTATGAATAATACTTCAAAATAAGGATGTTGACAAAAAATCTTGAAGTTTGACTGTATGTGGGCCACAGTTGACTTTTGCCCTAGCACAGTCGATTTTTAGGCCTTTGAGCAATTGACTGAGCAAACTTCCTCTGCAAGGCTTGAAACTTGACATGGATGATCTTGAGAACATATTAGGACAATGGTGATCATTTGGGATCCTTTGGACTCAAACATCTTGATTCAAAATGAAACCTTAATTTTGGGTACACTGCCTTAGCAGAGAGTTTGTCTGGTCAACCCTTGGACTTCCTTGAGCAATTTGAAGACCTTTCTTGAAATGTATTGAGAAATATGGGAGGGAAAATTTTGGGGTACAACAGGCATGTCCTCCATTCGTGATTTAAAGGTAGAAGAAGATTGAACACCTAAGTGCCCAGAAATTTCCAGTCGCATGTGCAGGAGGTGACGTTGTTGGTTGATAATATTACTTGAATGGGCTTAAAGATGACATTAGGAGAGGTGACAAAATGTCACTGGAGATGGGCTTATAGATTCCATCCAAGGTAAGTGTTGATAGAAGTATCATAATGAGCCTACACTTGACTGCATCTGAAGAATGTTTTCTAGAATAACCCTCTGGGGAAGGTTCTTAAGTAGCTGCTTGTCAGATTTAGTCTCTGAGGGAAATGTTTATCAGAAATCAGTCTCTGAGGGAATTTCTTGTCATGTAGATAGTCGCCCCGTCCTATTTCGAGAATTAATCTACAATTTGTTTTTTGTTGGTAAACATGTCTTGTTTCGGGAGTTCATACCACCTGGCCATGTTGATAGTTTCCCCATCCTGTTTAGGGAGTTAATATTTGCCTGGTTATAAATATAGTTTCCTCGTCCTGTTTCAGGAATTAATCTTTGTTTGGTCATATAGATAGTTGCTCCGTCTTGTTTCAGGAATTAATCTCTGACATGCTTTTTGTTGGCGAACCCGTCTTGTTTTGGGAATTCATACTGCCTGGTCATACAGATAGTTCCCCATCTTGTTTCTGAAATTAATCTTTGACCTGGTCATACAAATAGTTTCCCCGTCTTGTTTCAGGAATTAATTTGCGACTTGTTTGAGAATAGTTGATGATATTCGTCTGTTTGTAGGCTTTTTCCTGAAAAACATAGTCTTTATGCAATGTCATGGTGTATGTAATACATTGCATAATTATATTCTCAAAGTAAATGAGAGTGTGTTATATGCGTTTTGTATTCATATGCTATGATACTTGTACATGATGCATGGATGCAAGATGTCATTAAAGTGTAGCGGTAGCTTCGTATAACATCTTTGATGGGGAAAATAAATCCATGACCGTCGCTGGGGATGAAGTATATGAATCTTAAATCTTGTTTAGAATGTCTATATTGTGTTTTCCTGCTTTCTTGTTTGAGGATACTCCGCTAGGAATGCTGGATTACTGTTTGGGGATATAAGAGTTCAGGAACATTGGTCATTCATCGCTCTACAAGGGAATTTAGTTCTTATATACCCTGAATGGGGATAAAAAAGATGAATAACCTTCAGAAGTATCGTATGACCGAGTTTTTGATATGGAAGTCAACTCTTCTGGGGGAGGACAAAGTTAAATAATGTCTGGCCCGATTTCAGATTCCATAGCAACTTTCTAGGGATAGCAGCTTGGCTACACTTTGTTGGAAAAGGGAATTTTATCGGTGATTTGTGATAGTCGGAGGAATGAACTCTGCTCGGGGAATTGAATTTTGTTGGGGAAATAAAAACTACTGGAGAAATATACTTTACTGAGGAAATGATCCCTACTGGAGAAGAGAACTCTGTAGGGGATTGTACAGTGTTGGAAAAATGAACTCAGCTGGGGAATTAGATTCCTATGAACTATGCTAGGGAAGTTTCTGTTGTATGTTCTAGAAATGATCAGACTCTTTTATCTTCTATGGGGATCTACTGGGGAGTATGGCCATGTTAACTTCTGGAAGATGCCCCAATTTGTCTTGAAAGAATATTAGACTTGTGGGTTCTATGTACCTCCATCGGGGATGGGCTTGTGAAGGTAACTTTGTAGGGATAACCCCGTGGAGGTTATTCGCGAATGACTTAAACATTATCCCAACTCCTAGAGTCTTGAGTACATGTTGATTCTTATGTTTATGCATATATTTGTTAACAGTAATCATATTCATATGCATATGTTCATTCAATTTAGTCACTGGACGTTTATGCAAACAAAACAGAGAAAGTAAAACAAAGTTGAATTTTGAAATTGTATTTGTATCGATAATTCACCTATAAACAGATGGTTTTTTTGTACAGAGAGACATAAATTCTAGTAAGAGGAAATCATCATAAAATGAAAAGAGTACAAAGTAAAACAAAGAGAAAATAGCTATGTGGAAGCGATCTTATTGAGTTTCAACTCTGCTATTTCCCCTATGTCTTCGAGCATCTTATCCCTCGCTATCAGAAGAAGTTAACTGAATTGATCTGTACCATTTGAACTTGATGTTGGTAACAAAGTTGGTTGTATGTAGGTAATTAATTCAATGGACATAGTCGTACGCTTTAATCCCTAACTTTTTCCTGGACCGCCCTTTCGGGTTTTCAGTCCACTGGGATACCCTTTTTTGCCCAAGCTCCCTTTTCAGGTTTTCAACTTGCCGGGTGTACAATCTTATTTATATGTCCCTAATTTTTTCCCGAACCCTTTTGGTTCGTCGGGATGCCCTTTTTTTCCTAGGCCAGTCAACCTAGCGGGTCTCTTTCATGTGTAGTATCTTTTGACTATGTCCACGTTCACAGGGTGCAGAAAGTCTTAATCGTCTATGGTAGTAAGTATCATAGCACCGCCGGAAAATATATTCTTGACTACAAATGGCCCTTCATATATGGGAGTCCACTTACCCCTGGGATCACCTTGCGGTATGATGATGCGCTTCTGGTACATCTGGCCATGACAGACAACCGCAAGCCTCTTCTCGTTAATCAAATTCAGCTGGTCCAACTTAGTCTGAATCCATTTGTCTTCGTCTAAGTCTGCATCTTTCATAATCCTTAGAGAAGGAATCTGAATTTCGATAGGTATGACAGCTTTCATAATGTATATTAGGGATAATGGGGTTGCTCCTGCTGATGTTCGTGTGGAAGTGTGGTAACCATGAAGAGAAAATGGTAACATCTTGTGCCAATCTTTATACGTCACCGTCATCTTTTGTATAATCTTCTTGATGTTCTTATTGGCAGCTTCCACTGTGCCATTCATCTTTGGTCGATATCATGAAGAATTATGGGGCTTAATCTTGAACTGCATTGAGAGTTCTGTGATCATAGTATTGTTAAAGTTAGTGCATTGTCCGTGATAATCCTTTCATGGATTCCGCATCGATAGATAAGGTTATGTTTAATGAATCGGGCAACAACATTCTTGGTCACGGAGGCAAATGAGGCGGCTTGAACCCACTTCGTGAAGTAATCAAATGGCGACAAGGATGAAACGACGCCCGTTAGAGGTAGTAGGCTTGATTTATCCAATCATATCAATGCCTTGCATTGCAAATGGCCAAGGAGCATTCAAGACATTCAGAGGAACTGGAGGCACATGTACTTTGTCAGCATAAATCTGGCATTTGTGACAAGTTCTTGAATGGTGATGGAAATCAGTTTCCATGGTCGACCAATAATAACCTGATCTTAGAATCTTCTTAGCCATCGTATGTCCACTGGTGTGAGTATCAAAGACACCTTCGTGCATGTCCTCCATAATTTTCCCTGCTTCCTTATTATCCACACAACGAAGCAAAGTCGAATTATGGTTGTGCTTGTACAAAATTATGTTGCTCAGGAAGAACTTAGTAGAGAATCTCCGTAGGAATTTCTTGTCATTGATAGATGCTCCCTTGGGGTACTCTTGATCCTCGAGGTATCTCTTCACTTCATGAAACCAAGGCTTCTCTTCTACTCCGCCAGTATCAACTTCATAACTATGTGCCAGTTTTTCTAGTATTTCGATAGTAATTCGAGGAGCCTCATTGTCCCATCTGACTTTGAACATAGATGATATGGTAGCCAATGCATCTGCCAGCTGATTCTCTTCTCGTGGGATATGCTCAAAAGTGATTTCCTCGAAGTACGGGATTAAGGTTAACATATGTTCTCAATAAGGAATGAGATTTGAATGCTTCGTATCCCATTCTCCCTTAATCTGACAGATTACTAGGGTTGAGTCCCCATATACGCTCAAGAACTTAATTCTCGTATCAATAGCAGCTTTGATGCTCATGATGCACGCTTCGTATTCGACCATATTATTGGTATAATCAAAGTAAAGTCTGGCGATGAAGGGTGTATGGAAACCCTTCGGAGAGATGATCACAATACCAACTCCATTACCCAGCACATTGGAAGCTCCGTTGAAAACCATAGTCCATCAGGATCCTGGCTCAGGTCCTTCATATGGTCCAGGTTCTTCACTATCCGTAACTAACATGATATTCTCGTCCGAGAACTCGAAATTCATATACTGGTAGTCGTCTACAGCTTGATGAGCCAAATGATCTGCCAGTACACTTCCTTTTATTACTTTCTGAGTGGTGTACTGAATGTCTTATTTTGTCAAGACCATTTTCCATATGGCTATCCTTCCAGAGAGGGCGGGCTTCTCGAATATGAATTTGATGGGATCCATTTTAGACATCAATAAAGTAGTATGGGTCAACATATATTGTCTTAGTCGGCGAGAAGGCCATGCCAAAGTGCAACAAGTTTTCTCGAGAAATGAGTATCTTGTTTCACAGTCGGTAAACTTTTTGCTAAGGTAGTATATTGCATGCTCTTTTCGACCAGACTCGTCATGTTGGCCCAATACACACCCCATTGAATTCTCCACTGTTAAATATATGATCAGGGGTCTTCCTTCGACTGGTGGCATCAGAATTGGAGGTTCTTAGAGATACTCCTTAATCTTGTCAAGGGCTATTTGGCAATCGTCATTCCATTTTACTACCTGATCTTTCTTCAATAATTTGAAGATTAGCTCACAAGTAGCAGTCAAATGAGAAATGAATCGGGTAATGTAATTCAGTCATCCCAAGAAACCTCTGAATTCCTTCTCAGTACGGTGAGCAGGCATCTCTTGAATTTCTTTGATTTTGACGGGATCAACTTCAATACCTTTACCACTGACAACGAAACCCAAGAGTTTACCGGATCTCACCCCAAAGGTGCACTTGTTTGGGTTTAACCTCAGCTTGTACTTCTTGAATCTCTCAAACAGTTTGTGTAGATAGTCAAGATGTTCTTCTTCATTCTGGGATCTAGCTATCATATCTTCGATGTAGACCTCTATCTCGTGATGGATCATGTCATGGAATAGAGCCACCATAGCACGCTGATAAGTTGCGCCGACATTCTTCAACCCAAAAGGCATAACCTTGTAACAAAAAGTGCCACACTATGTAATGAATGTTGTTTTCTCCATATCTTCAGGTGCCATCTTAATCTGATTATAACCTGAGAAACCATTCATGAAGGAGAATACCTTGTGTTGAGCAGTGTTGTCGACCAGAATGTCAATATGTGGAAGCGGAAAGTCATCTTTGGGGCTTGCCCTGTTCAGATCCTCGTAATCTACACACATATGTACCTTGTCGTCTTTATTTGGTACTGGAACCACATTTTCAACCTATTGAGGATATGATGTAACATCCAAGAAACCTGCATTGAATTGCTTCATAACTTCAACCTTGATCTTCTCTAATATCTCGGGACGCATGCGACGAAGTTTTTGTTTTATTGGAGAACAACCCTCTTTCATCGGCAGACGATGAACCACAAAATCAATATCAAGTCCTGGCATATCTTCATATGACCAAGCGAAGATCTCAACATAGTCATGCAATATCTGAATTAATTTGTTCTTGACGTTGTTTTCTAGGTTGGAACCTATCTTAACTTCTTTCTTGTCTTCTTCAGTATCCAAGTTTATAACCTTGACCAGCTCTTCATGCGGTTGTATAGCCTTTTCCTCTTACACTAACAGTCTGGCAAGCTCTCCAGATATTTCACAATCTTCATCACCTTCGTCCTCATCTTGGTAGATCGAATTTTCAAAGTCATAAATGGCAATAGCATAATTGTTATCAAAGGGATCCATAGTGGATGTGTGTTGTACCCCAAAATTTTCCCTCTCATATTCCTCAAGACATTGCAAGAAAAATCTCCAAGTGGCTCAAGGTTGCTCAAGAGTTAGACAGACAAGCTATCTCCTAAGGCAGTCTACCCCAAATTAGGGTTTTGTGTTGCATCAAGATCCTTGAATCCAAATGACCTCAAGTGCTCCCTTATGTCATAATATGATATCAAGATCATCCATGTCAAATTTCAAGCCTTGCAGAGGAAGTTTGCTCAGTCAATTACTCAAAGGTCCAAAAATTGAATGTGTTAGGGCAAAAGTCAACTGTGGCCTACAAACAGTGAAACCTCAAGATTTTTTGTCAACATTCTAATTTAAAAGGATATTTCATCATTTGATCAAGGGTTGATCATGATTCATCAAAGATTGCTCAAAATTCATCAAGAACTCAAAAGTTGCTAAATTAGGGTTTTGTAGGAAAAGTCAACTCAACTTTGACCAAGTATAACTTTCTCATACTTTATGAGAAATGACCCATCCAAAGCTAATTTTGAAGAGGATTCAATTTCCTACAATCCATCTTCATACCCCAAGATCAAAAAATGCACTCACAAGAAGTTATAAATTTGGACATTATAGGTCATTTTTGAAAGTCAACAAAAACACCTTTTTTTCCAAAGCTTATAACTTGAGCATGGAACATCACAATGAGATGAGATAAAACGGGTTGGTTAGAGGACATCCCAAGATTTCTAAAAAGTCAAATAATACTTCCAAAAGTTCAAAATTGAAGAAGTTATGCATTGTTGAAGTTGGACTTTTTTGCAAAATTGCCAAAAGTCAACTATCTCCAAAACTTCAAATTTTGTCAAATGGGCCCATTCTTTTCCACTTGATTTGAGTTTGCATCATTTCCCACGTGTCCTAGCTTCAGCCATGATCCCATATTTTATTTTTATTATTTAATTTGATTTTTAATTGAATTTATTCATTTTAAATCAAATAAAATCATATAAAATCCAAAACTTTGATAACATAAGATTTTTTGCCAGTTTCAGGCTTTGATTAGCATCATTATCATCATCAAACTCGAATCAAACCAAATCATGTGCAAAAAGATTGAAATTGGAAAAATTTGGAAGGTTTTAAAGGAGAGATCAAATCAAATTCATAGGCATTGATATGAAGGGATTCAGTCCATGATTCTTACCCTAATACACTACACAATACATAAGCAAGCCAAAGCATACGAAATCAGGGTTGGCAAGTGAGGAGGGAGGCAGAACAAGATTTGAAAAATACACAAAAAAGCTTGAGATCGAAATCATAGTTAGAGGTGTTTTCAAGAGCTGAGACATATCTCAATCGCTTCCTGGGCATTCACTCAAGCCACCTGGATCCAAAGCAAGCTTGTTCAGACGTCCAAACGCGCTGTAAGTGTCACGATAACCACCCCTGTTCTTGATTTCGCAACTCTAGATTTAAGCATCCTTTTCATGAATCAATACCATATTTTGAATCTACATAACATTTGCAAGCGATTGGTATTATTCAATTGCGTTTATCTGGCCTGAATGAAGAACCACCATAGTTAGGGTTCTTCGTTTATTTTTTAGGGTTTACTGTTCCAGGAAAAATTGTGACTCAAGAAGGGCATGGTGTTGATCAGGAAGCCAAGACGAGTTCAACCATGCTCGTGGAATATGTTTTCATGGCCTGGAATGAATTTTAGAACAGGCTTGCGCATTTAGCTGCAGATTCAAATCCGCAGGTATTTTTACAGGTTTTGGAGGACATGGATGAACTCGTGTTATCCGCCTGTTGGCCAGTTCAATTTATTTCGCGCTTTTTTTTGTTTTGCTGGCATTCGTATTGTTTTGATATATTATTATTAATGCTTATTACTATGACAAACAAAATAGCGTGGTGTGTTGGCAAGGCAAGCGTGCAAATCTCCTTCAGGACCTGGGTTTGAATCCCAGGTCCCCCACTTCCTTAATAATGTTGTTTTTCAGATAATCATGTGTTTGCTCAAGCGTGCAGCCTACCGTGTACCATCACCTATCTAATTGCCAGATGGCCAAAGGCCAAATCTGAGGGTCCAAAGCTGAAGGTCCACCATAGGCCAAGTCCAAGCGTGCATACTGGATTCCAAAAAGTCAACAGAGGCCACCGTTTTTGGGCCTTCAAATTGCTATTCATACTCTCAAATTCAGGTCCAAACTCTCTCTTTCACTCATTTTATTTTATTTTAATTGTTTTATTATTTTCATTTGATTTACTAACCAATCATAAAACTCCTCTTTTATTAAAATAAAAATCACAAAAATATTTTTTATATTTAATTAAACTTTAAACTTTTATTTTTCTTAATAAACACTAATTAATTAATTTAGGTTTTAATTCTAGAATAATTTTAACCTATTTTGCAAATAATTAAAATTAACTAGATTTAATTAGGTTTTAATTACTAATTCAATTAATTTTATTTTCTTTCTTAAAATAATAAAAAACACCAAAAAATAATTTATTTTTCATTTAATTAATTAATTAACTTAATTTAGCAATTAATTTAGGATTTATTTCTTTCTTAATTTTAAAAACAACAAAAACAAAAAAAAAAGATATTTTCTTTAACCAAAAAGGGTCAAAATCCTAACCATGCGCTCAATTTAATTTCCCGCACGCGATTTACTTATTTTTATCTAATAATGTACTTGCTCCCGGATTGTAATAGTTAAATAGGACTTTTATTTATTTTTATCGCTTTATTTATTTACAAAGGGTTTGTCTTTGGCGATGTAAATACCCGACGCCTTGTAATTTAAATTCCGGATTTTACTTTCGCAAATTATAATTGTTAGATGTTTGATGATAGGGTTGCATGACAAGACTGAATGTTTTAACCTAAAATCAACTTAGATCACCCTTAACATGTACAAAGATAAAAATAACTGAAAACAACACACTCGCACATGCGCACTCCTAGGGTACACCTCACTTGGTTTCCTTCGTACGCGATCATTGAGTATAGGTCATTTTAGAGGTCGCCCTCTTGTCTAAAAGATCATAGTCGCCTCGAATGGTTGCCTCGGATATTGTTGCCTAAAACAAATGATCTAAGACTTTAGGGTTACCGCTAAGGCATCCTAATGTTGCTTTAGTGATCGTATGTCTCGCATTCAAATTGACCCTCAAACTCCAACGTCGATGCTACCTACTCATCAATAGTAGGATAGCATTGTCTAAAGGAAAATAGCATAGAATGATTCCTTTTTCGAGTAGGTAGATGGTTCTTAGATACTTGCTCTTTCAAAAACAAAACTCTTTTCACACTTACACTCCTTTTCGAACAAAGTTTTCAAAAACACTTCATACGCTCTTGAGGACAGAAGCAAGAGTTAAATCGAAGTTTCCAAATAAAAACTTTTTTTTCAAAACCCACAAGCACAAAGAAAGCAATTTTAAAAACAATTGAGCAAGTACCTAAGAGCCCGTGGATAACCACGGATAGAAAGGGTGCTAACACCTTCCCTTTCTATAATCTACCCCCCGAACTCGAGAAATATCTCGAAAAAGGAATTTTTCTGTGCTTTTTTCCTTTCCTTGTTGGATGAAATAAAAGTCGGTGGCGACTCTTTCTTACCGCGACATTTTGCGGAAAAAAACGCAAAAAGTAAACCAGCATTCCAAAAAACAGTCACTTCTTCCACCGTATCACAGAACTGGCGACTCTGCTGGGGATAATCTTATAAGTGTGGTGTACCTTAGGAATAGTTCATAATGTTTTCAATTGCTTGATTTGTATGATTTATCTTTGTGGGCTTGAATCGGAGTTACTATAGATCCTAACTCGGATCTGGGGATACCCTTTAGGTAAGTAGCAATAAATTGTGAGGGAACTGTACAGCATAGACCGATACGGTTGAAGCAGTAGCTATGTTGGTGTGGCACTTTAGTATGTACTGATATCCCTTGTGGCGCAAACGAGGAGAATATGGGTCTGCTAAGGGGTCATTAAGAACAAACTGACCTTAGAACCTTTAAATTGACCAACTTGGCCATAGAACAGTAGCAGTATGCTACACTTATTGAGACTAAACTCTCGCGATGATTCTGGCTGCAAGAAAAGGTTGCTAAACTGGAATTATGACCGATCGAGGGTAGTCAGTGATATTGAGATCCTCTAGAACCCGGTTACTATTTCTAGGACATGTTTGAACCAACTAAACTGAAAGAGGGTAATACCTAAACTCCTCGCCAGCCTGAAATCTAAGGGCTATCTGTGTGACTTGTGTGCCTTTACCATGTTTGCTATTTGTGGATACTTGTGGTGTGTTTTCTATCATGACATCATGACATCATGACATTGCATGCATCTTGCATTTGACTAACCCATTTCAAAGACAGGAGGGATTCATTGTTGTTCTGTTTTGTAGGTCATGGCACCCATGCGTAGAAACACCATTCGGATTAACTTTGTCCAGGTTCCCGCTCAGCTTAAGGAATTGGTTGCATAGGTTTCAGATACTACCTCCTTCATCAAAAGACATGGGCACCATCTTGGTTTGGTCACCTCCAAGATGGATGAATAGATGATGAGTGTCTTAGTCCAGTTCTTTGATCCACTGTACCATTGCTTTACCTTTCCAGACTACCAGTTGGTCCCCACCTTGGAAGAGTTCTATGATCTACTTGGTATCTCTATTCTGGAGCAGACCCCGTTCACAGGTTGGGAGAAAATACTTAGGCCAGAAGAGATTGCTTCAGCCCTCCATCTGACAAAGACTGAGGTAATGTCTAATTGGGAGACTAGAAGTGGGACAAAAGGCTTTTTGACTAAGTTCTTGGTTGGTAAAGCTAATCATTTCTGGGACAGTCTAGACTTCCAGGCATTTGAAGACATTCTGGCTTTTCTCATATATGGTTTGGTGTTGTTTCCTAACTCAGATTATTTCATCGACGTGAATGCAGTGAAGATTTTCATGTCCGGTAATCCTGTGCCCACTCTCTTGGGTGACATTTTGCATTCTCTTTATGCCCGTACTGCTCGGAAGCGGGGAACCCTTATGTGCTGTGCGCCATTGCTGGCGAGGTGGTTTATTTCTCACCTCCTCAAATCAGTTTTGAAGAACAAGGAAGGCATGGGTTGGGCATATAGGATTATGTCTCTCTCTCATAATGACATCATTTGGACTATCAAGAGTATGGAAGACGTGGCTATTATTGATCGCTGTGGGGAATACCCCAATGTTCCACTGATAGGAACCAATGGAGGAATCACTTATAATCCGTGCTTGGCCTTACGTCAGTTTGGGCGAGCTAGAAGGGAAGGACCTCATGAGTTGCTAATTCCTAGTATTGTCTTTGACTTCCAAGGGGTTAGTGACGAGCAACGCCGCAGATTCATAAGAGCCTTGGATAGGGTACACAGGTCTGATCCACACGAGCTAGGTGCGAAGAATTCTCTACCAATGGAACCATATATCTGATAGGTTCGCATACGTGCCCAAAATCTGGGAATGCCCTACGAAGATGTCTTGCCTATAATTGTTGAAGTTGCTGATGAAGAAGGGGTTCTTCCTACCATCCTACACCCTTACATGCCTACTGACATTGGGGCATTGAAGAGGTCCTGGATGCAGCTGAGGGAAGAATGGGATACTTATAGAGAAAAGTATCACGAGCAAGAGCAGAAGATTCAGAAGTTGACAAGGCAACTGGAGAACGAGCGGATTCTCAATGACTATGTCCGCACCGACAAGAAACGACCATGGGAGAACTGATTGTCTTTTGATTATTTCTAGTTTTAATTTACGTTTCAGTTTTTCTTTCTTGTAATGCCTTAAAGGCAGCTGTTGAACAATTTAATTTCAAGTTTATCTAATAAAAGTGTGTTTCATTGTGGTTTACGAATTTGAATTCCTAAAGTCTTTGAAATCATATCATGCGCATATCATTCCCATACCCTTACAGGTTTTCTCATCTTCTTCGCTGTTTATTTCAGCATCATGTCTTCTAAAACATCAACTGAACAAGCAATCAAGGCTCCGCAAGCTCAAAACGCCAATTTCCAGGAATTGTTCATGAGTTTGGCTAAGGGTCAGCAAGATCTGAAGACCCTTATCTTGAAAGAGAAGAAGAAGAAGAAGAAGAAGAAGAAGAAGACGGTCCTATTTAATATGGGTCGCAGATTTGGAAACGATTTGCGAGAAGAGGTTGATTTGACCCACTCATCTGGAGGGGGAGATAATCAGGAAGAAATGAGGGCTCCTAGTCCTGTGGTTTCAGACAACGAGATTGACTTTGATGAAGACCAGTATCCTCCGGCTGAGGATAGATATAAACAATTGGAAGACCGGTTGAGCGCGATGGAAGTTCAGAAAGTGCCTGGTCTAGACTTTGGTGATTTGGGTTTGTCGTCTGGGTTAGTGATTCCCCATAAGTTTAAAGCACCAGCCTTCGCTAAATACGACGGGGTTTCTTGCCCAAAACTGCACCTCCGTTCGTATGTTAGGAGGATTCAGCCGTACACCGCTGACAAGAACCTCTGGATCCACTTCTTTCAAGACAGTCTCTCAGGGACTCAACTTGAATGGTTTTACCAACTAGAAGGAGCTAGTATCCATAATTGGGAGGACTTGGTTGCTGCTTTCTACAAGCAATACCAATACAACGCCGACCTCGCTCCTATGCATACCCAACTCCAGGGTATGTCTATGGGTGCGGGTGAAGGTTTCAAAGATTATGCTCAGAAGTGGAGGGACCTTGTTGGAGGAGTACAACCACCCTTGGATGATAGGGAGCTAGTGGATATGTTTCTGGGGACCTTATTTGGTCCGTATTTCAACCATCTGATTGGAAGTTCTTCGTCCGGGTTTACGAAGCTGATTATGACCGGGGAAAGGATTGAGGCTGGTATTAAATCCGGTAAAATACAGAAGGGTGCTTCATCAGGCACCGAGAAGAAGCCTTTTAAGAAGGAGTCCAGTGTTGTTTACAGTTCAAAAAGCCACAATAGACCTGAACGCCTCTAAGCTGTTAATGCGGTGGTTATATCAAGACTTGCTGGTGCTCCTCAGCACAACAATCAATCAAGGGCCAAAAGGCCACGAAGACAATTCACTCAGCTCAACATGACTTTATCCTAAATTCTGCCACAGTTATTGAAGACCAACCTAGTGACTCCGAGGGAGGCCCCAAAGAGTCCCAACACAACATCACCGATGTACGATCCGAATGCCCGCTTTGCTTTTCACTCTGATAGCCCGGGGCATGATACGGATAATTGTTGGGTCTTGAAGAACAAAGTACAGGACTTGATCGATGCGAAGGAGATTGAGTTCGAAGCACCTGAAAGACCTAATGTTGTGACTGCTTCTATGCCCAAGCATGGGGTGAATGTTATAGATGAAGACTCGTTTATGGTTTCTGTGAAAGACATTGTTACTCCATTGATGACTATGAAGAAGAACCTTTTGTTAGCCGGTTTATTTCCGGGTTGTGACTAAGGTTGCCGTATGTGTTCCGTCCTACCTACCGGTTGCCCTCTCTTGAAGTCAGGTGTCCAACGCCTGATGGATAATAAAGAAATTCTGTTTGAGAAGACCGTTGTTCCTTTGGTTCCTACTGAAGAAGATGCTATAATCACCATTTTCGACAATTCTTCCAAGGCTTCCTCGAGAAAGCCTGTTAGAATTACATCTGTTCCGAGAATTTCACCCTTGATCATTATTGTTCCTGCGCCTATCCCCTATACATCAGATAAGTCCGTCCCGTGGAATTACGGGGCTGATGTTTATTGTCAGAGTTAAACAAGATTTGAATGCTAAAGAGGTTGATACTGCCGTCAGCAATATTATTGGACCTGCCAAAGTCACCCGCAGCGGAAGGCTTTTCTCCCCTGAGATCTCTCCACCAACTATTCGAAAACCTGTTGTTATTACACCTGCCATTGTACCTGTTGTTGTTCCTGTTCAAGTTCCCATTCTTACCCCTGTTGCCGAGTCATCTGATACTCGGGGCAAAGAGATCGCCGGTGAGCCTGCCCAGACGGAGGCATCGAAGAAGATTACTGTTGAAGCCTCTAGACAAGAGATGGAGGAAATTTTGAAGATCATCAAAAAGAGCGACTACAATGTAGTCGAGCAGCTGGGGCAAACCCCGTCCAAAATTTCTATGTTGTCACTATTGCTATGCTAAGAAGCCCATGCCAAGGCTCTGATTGCTTTCCTGAAGACTGCACACATACCGCAAGAAACATCAACTGATCAGTTTAAAGATTGTGTGGCTAGTCTGACAGCAGATAATGGGTTGGGATTCTCGAACTCCGACTTGACTGTTAAGGGGAAGAATCACAATGGCGCCCTGCATGTCTCCATCAAATGCAGGGGCACTACTCTAGCTCATGTGTTAGTGGATACTGGGTCTTTGTTGAATGTGTTGCCCAAGAGGGCATTAGACCGTTTAGATTGTGAAGGGTTGGAGCTTGTGACCGGTGGGAATAGAACTGACTGTTTTTTAGCTGGTTTCGCGAAATGTCGCGGTAAGCAAGAGTCGCCACCGTCTTTTATGTTCTCCAACATGGAAAGGACAAAAGCACAACAAAATTCCTTATTCGAGATGTCTCTCGGTCCGGGAGGTAGATTTATGGAAAGGGAAGGTGTTAGCACCCTTTCTATCCGTGGTTATCCACGGGCTCTTAGGTACTTGCTCTTATGTTTTCAAAAATTTTGTTTGCTTTTCAAGTGGTGTGGGTTTTTGAAAAATTTTCGTTTGAAAGATTTCTAAGTAACTCTTGTATCTGTCCTCAAGAGTCTATGAAAAATTTGTTTGAAAACCTTTGAAAGTGTGGGTGCGAAAAGTTGTTTTTTGTTTGTTTAGAAAAGAGCAAGTACTTAAGAGAAGTCTACCTACCCTAAGGAATTAAGCTGTGTAAGAGTCCTTTAGATAGTGCTATCCCACCATTGAGAGGTAGGTAGTACCATCGTTGGAGGTATTCGGGTCAATTCGATTATTAGGGACATGTGTGGTCACCTAAGCAATGGTAGGACACCTTAGAAGTGACCCTAATGTCCTAGATCCTTTTATCCGAGGCAACCGTTTCGAGGCAACTTGATCTTTAGACAAAAGGGCAACCTCTAAGATACCCTATACTTGATGACCACGTTCGAGGAAACCAGCGAGGCGTACCCTAGGAGTGGCATGTGCTTTGTGTGTTCAATTTCAGTTTATGTTTGTCTTGTACATGTTATTTGTGAGCTACAGATTGGTTTTATTTACATACATTCTTTCATGCATTATTAACAGTTAGGAGTGCGGAAAATAAATTGCAGAAATATAAATCTAACTATTATAAGGCGCGGGTCTATACATCGCCAAAAAAAAAACAAAGACCCGTTTGGAAATAAAGTGCGAGAAATAGTAAATAAAGAGATAAACCTAATTACTATTACATATCCGGAAACAGTTACATAAATAATCAAAATAAGAATAATGCGCGAAAGAATTAAATTGGAACGTCTTAGGGTTTTGACACTTTTTTGAATAAGAATTAAATTTTTGTCCTTTTTTGTAATTAATGAAATTGAAACTAATGACTAATTAATTAATTAATTAAGAAAATATTTTTGTGTTTTTATGTTTTTTTAATGAAAATAAAATAAAAGAATTAAAATTAAAAGTTAACCTAATTCTAAATTATTTTTATTTATTGTAAAGAAAAAGAGATTAAAATTGACCTAATTAAACTATTTTATTTATTAGTATTTTATTTACAAAATAAGTTAACAAATAATAATAATATTAGTTTTTTTTGATTTTTTATGAAAAATATTATTTATGTTAATTTTGATGGTAATAATGATAATTAAAAAAAAATAATTGATAACTAAATTAGAAAATATAAAAAAAATAAAAAAGAATGAACAAAGGGGGTTAATGGACCAATGAGAGGTTTATTGTTGAATTTCTGGCCCAATAGAAGCAAGCCTGTTTGACTTTTTGCAATTGACTGCACTGGCTTGACTGGGGAGCATGGTGCTCCTTCATTTCTTGGCCTTTGGATCCATGATTATGGACATGTGGCGCATGGATTGGTGAGGTGTATGATGAAGCCCTTCAGGGAGCCTGCATAGGAATATGTTAGGAAAAATTGAAACAATTATTGAGTGGACCTGGGAATCGAATCCAGGTCCTGTAGCCTTTTCCAATAGCATGGCCACCAACTGAGCTGCGCGTTTCATTTGATCTAAGAATAAGCAATGATTAATATATGTAATAAAAAGCAATATTCCTGGAAATAAAAAAACACGCGCGTTATTTTAAACAGGCCAATCAGATGCAAGCATGTGGTCATCTTCTTCCTCAAAAATTGCAGGTTTTTTAGCTGCGGATTTTATCCGCAGGTGGTTTCGTAGGTTGTCCTAGAATCGTCCCTAGGCCATGAAAATCCATTTCGAAACCATGGTTGACCTCGTCCATGTCCCCTGATCACACTTATGCCCTTGGCTGGCCTTGATTTAACCTGAAACAAAAATGCCTAAAACGCAAGAACGTGAACCCTAGAATCGGGCATCACGATTCAGGGCCTAACAATAAAATTGGCTAATGCAATCATGTTAGAAATTAATCAAGGAGTATGAATATGCTAGCTTTTTTGAGAAAAAACGCAAGAGTAGAGAATTCCAATTTCATGTTCAGGGACGAGTTTGTGATGACTTACAGTGCTTGATATTGAGCCTCAGGACTTGGCAAAGGTTGCTTTAGCTTCAGGGTGTGACAAAGAATAGAACCGCGTGCTTGTTTTGATCTGAAGATGCTCGCAACTATGTTTTAGAACTCTCACTTTTTGGACAATTTTTTGGCTTTGCTCTTGGCCGTTTCTGCACACACTAGGTCGTGAATGAGGCTTGCAAGGCTTGCATATGTAGTCATGAATGAGAATAAGTCACATTTAGGAGCCTTAAACTTGTGCCATTAAGTTTTTGGATTTTGTCTTAACCACCATTAAAGGCATTTTAAAGCTTGTTCAAATTTGAATTTTTATGCTTAAAATGGCTCTAGCACGAAATTGGTATGTGGAATATGCTTCATGAAGGCTAATCAAACCACAAGATACCATTTAATCAATTTTTTTGATTTTACTTGAATTATTATGGATTAAAATGAATTAAATCCATAAAAATTAAATAAAAATAGAAAAATAATTATTTGGTCTTGAAATTTATCATGGGACACGTCGGTGGCATGACAAGGCTGAATCAAGTGGAAGAAAGTGGGCCCTTTGGTCAAAAATTGAAGTTTTAAGGATAGTTGACTTTTGCCATTTCATGAAAATTTCCCAACTTTTCCAATGCATATCTTGCTCAATTTTGATCATATGAACATGTTATTGGAAATTTTGGAAAGTTCTTGAAGTCCTCTAACCAATGCCTTTGGTCCCATGTCATTTTTATTTACCAATCTCAATTTATGGTCTTTGACTTAAAATGCCTTTTTGTTGACTTTTCAAAATGACCTATAATGTTGAAATTGATAACTTTTTGTGAGAGCATTTCTTGGGCTTGGAATGTGAAGATAAGTTGTAGTAAATGTCATCCCCTTCAAAATGAGCATTGGATGGGATTTTTATGATGAACCATGAAAAAGTTATGCCTTGGTCAAGTTACAGTTGACTTTTCAACTGTCCAAAAATGGAAACTTTTGCATCTTGATGATTTTTGAGCCATTCTTGTGGAATCATGATCAAGACTTGATCAAATGATGATTGTGGCTTCAAAATAAGATGTTGACCAAAATTTTTGACTTTTGACTGCCAAATGACCATTTTACCCCTGTAGTTGATTGTGAATCAACTAGAGCTTTTGATTGTGCAACTTGACCTTGTGAGCCTTGAAACTTGGCATGTAGATGCTTGACAATGTGTATAGGCATATGTGACTTGATTGAGCCCTTGAAATCCTCAACTTCCTTGCAAGAACCAAAACCCTAATTTGACTGGCTTAGGAGGATGTTTGAACTGTGCAACCCTTGAGTAGACTTGAGCAAATTGAGATGATGTTTGTCAAAACTTTGAAGAATATGGGAGGGCAAATTTTGGGGTACAACAGTTGCCCCTGTTCAATCTTCTTAGACCTGAGGATGTAGATTGGCTTGTGTGCCTTTCGTGATCCGAAGGTGGAAGATGATTGAACACTAGAGTGGCCAGAAATTTGCACTCACATAGTGAGGTATCAGCAATGTGATGTCGGGAATGGGCTTACAGATGCCATCTAGAGATGTGACAGAACCTTGTCGGGAATGGGCTTATAGATGCCCTTTGGAGACTGTTGATAGGTGGATAGGCTTATAGATGTCATCTGGAGGTCGTCTGTTGAACTGTGTCGGGAATGGGCTTATAGATGCCATTTGGAGTGGTAATGGATAGGATGATGGGCTTATAGATGCCATATGGAAATGTGACAGAATCTGGTCGGGAATGGGCTTATAGATGCCATTTGGAGATTGTTGGTAGGTGGATGGGCTTATAGATGCCATCTGGAGATTGTTTGTTGAATTGTAATTTTGTAAGTTGAACGAGGGAACCTGTGTAGGGTTGCTTGGTGATGAGCTCGTGTAAAACTGCATCTTTGAAAGAAGGAAACCTGTGTAGGGTTGACTGATGATGAGCCCGTGTGAAGCTGCATCTGAAATGGAGAAGAAACTTGTGTGGGGTTACTTTGATGACGAGCCCATGTGAAACTGCATCTGAAGCTGAGAAGGAAACCTGTGTAGGGTTTACTGATGACGAGTCCATGTAAAACTGCATCCTTGGAAATGGAGAACCTGTGTAGGGTTTCTGGGTGACGAGTCCGTGTAAAACTTCATCTTTGGAAAGATAGAACCTGTGTAGGGTTTTTTAATGACGAGTCCGTGTAAAACTACGTCTGTAGAGAGAGAACCTGTGTCGGGTTTCTTGATGACGAGTTCGTGTAAAACTACGTCTGGGGAGGGAGAACCTGTGTAGGGTTTCTTTGGGATAAGTTCGTGTAAAACTTCTTGATGAACCGGGGTAAGGTCATCTTGAGGTAAGTCCGTGTAAGACTTCTGGAGGAACCGGGGTAAGGTTATTGCAGGGTAAGTTCGTGTAAAACTTCTTGATGAACCGGGGTAAGGTCATCTTGAGATAAGTCCGTGTAAGACTTCTGGAGAAACCGGGGTAAGGTTACTGCAGGGTAAGTTCGTGTAAAAATTCTTGATGAACCGGGGTAAGGTCATCTTGAGATAAGTCTGTGTAAGACTTCTGGAGGAACCGGGGTAAGGTTACTGCAGGGTAAGTTCGTGTAAAACTTCTTGATGAATCGGGGTAAGGTCATCTTGAGATAAGTCCGTGTAAGACTTCTGGAGGAACCGGGGTAAGGTTACTGCAGGGTAAGTTCGTGTAAAACTTCTTGATGAACTGGGGTAAGGTCATCTTGAGATAAGTCCGTGTAAGACTTCTGGAGGAACCGGGGTAAGGTTACTGCAGGGTAAGTTCGTGTAAAACTTCTTGATGAACCGGGGTAAGGTCATCTTGAGATAAGTCCGTGTAATACTTATGGAGGAAGAAAAGGAACCGGTGTAAGGTTACTTTGATGATAAGTCCGTGTAAGACTTCTTCTGAAAGAAAAGGAACCGGTGTAGGGTTACTTTGATGATAAGTCCATGTAAGACTTCTTCTGAAAGAAAAGGAACCGGTGTAGGGTTACTTTGATGATAAGTCTGTGTAAGACTATGTCTGAAAATTGAGAAGGAACCAGTGTAGGGTTGCCTGATGATGAGTTCGTGTAAAACTACATCTGAGGTTGAGAAGGAACCGGTGTAGGGTTGCCTGTTGATGAGCCCGTGTAAGACTTCTTCTGAAAGAAAAGGAACCGGTGTATGGTTGCTTTGATGATAAGTCCGTGTAAGACTTCGTCTGAAAATTGAGAAGGAACCGGTGTAGGGTTGCCTGAGGATGATCAAGTAGATAATTGTCCTGTTTGGTTTCGGATATTAACCCACGATCAGTCGTCCACAAAATTTTCCTGGCTTGTTATCGGTGTTGATCTGGAACTGTAAAGGTAGATGGTAATCATCTTTTGATTGACCTTTTCCTGAAAAGGCAAAACGTTAGCTGTATGCAGTGTCATGGTGCATGAACTGCATGATATTAAGATGTTCTCAAGAATAAATGAGATTTGTGTTGTATGATGCGTATGCATGCTATAATGTATGAAGATGTGATGTTTATGAATGTATTCTCGTCTGGGAAAATAAATCCTTGACGAATGCCGGGAAGGTAACTCCTGGGCTGATGCTGAAGATTAGAGTTCTTCGTCTCCGCTGGGGATGTTGATTGTAAGAATAAACCGGTTAGGAGAAGATGACTCCGTTGAGGAATAAACTTGTTGAAGAGGTTACTCTGCGGGGAATACTCTGTGGGAAGAGATAATTCGCTGAGGTTTGATGGTAACTCTGCTGGGGGATTCCGTTGATAAGTTATGTTGGGGAATTGATGAACTCCGTCGGGGATAGGAAGAACTTCGTCGAGGACGATCTTTCCGTGGCAATTAGCTGAGGATAACCCAGTTATAAGCCTTGGTGGGGAATAACCTTTGAATAAAGCCGGGGAGACACGTCCATGCTCTGCAGGGGATAAGCTTCCAGAATCTACTGGGGATAAGCTTCCAGAGTCTACTGGGGAGATTGATTCAACTCTCCTGGAGAAACTTTTGGACTGTACTGGGGAATGGTTCCACTGGGGTGTCTGGTATTCCGCCGGGGAACAATCTTATATTAAGACTGCCGGGGATGCTTGCTTAGGAACATCTGTATACTCCGCTGGGGAATATTGAGATCTTCTGGGGATACCCAACTTCCTTAAGGCTGACAATAGACTAACTCTGCTTGGGGAGAGTGCTGCTGACTTGCTGGAGATATACAGTGCCTTTTCGGGGCTGATTAGGGACCAACTCTGCTCGGGGAGAGTATTGAATCTTGTCTTACTCTACGGGGAGTGAAGGTATCCTGGTCGTTCTTCAGCCGAACCTACCTTGGTACCTTGGCTGACCGAGCAGTTTGTACAGTTCAGACAATTCTTATTGCCCCAGCTTCTGTGGGAGAAGGTACCTGTGGAGGTCTTGACAACTGCCGATTGACAAAACTTCTTCTGGTAGGCAAGTGACGAGATGACGGGACATAGTCGTACACTTTGATCCCTAATTTTTTCCTGGACCGCCCTTTCGGGTTTTCAGTCCATTGGGATACCCTTTTTTCCCCAAGCCGCCTTTTCAGGTTTTCGACTTGCCGGGTTGTGATCGGTGGATCTGGAACTGACTGTTTAACGCTGGTTTGCGAAATGTCGCGGAAGCAAGAGTCGCCACCGTCTTTTATTTTCTCCAAATGGAAAGGACAAAAGCACAGAAAAATTCCTTATTGAGATTAACTCTCGGTTCGGGAGGTAGATTTATAGAAAGGGAAGGTGTTAGCACCCTTTCTATCCATGGTTATCCATGGGATCTTAGATACTTGCTCATTTGTGTTTTCAAAATGTTTGTTTTCTTTTCAAAGTGTGAGTGGGTTTGAAAAAGTTTCGTTTAAAGTTTCAGATCGACTCTTGTATCAGTCCTCAAGAGTGTTTGAAAAAATTGTTTTTTGAAAGCTTTTTGAAAAGTGTAGGTGTGAAAAGAAGTTTTTGATTTGTTTTGAATTAGAGCAAGTATCTACGAGTCATCTACCTACCCTAAGGAATTAGTCTGTGTAAATGTCCTTAAGGTAGTGCCATCCCACCATCGAGAGGTAGGTAGCACCACCGTTGGAGGTGTTCGGGTCAATTCGAGGGTTAGGGACAGTGTGGTCACCGAGAAATAGTAAGATACCTTAGAAGCTACCCTTATGCCATTGATCTTTTTATTCCGAGGCAGCCGTTTCGAGGCAACTTGTTTCGAGGCAACTAGATCAATGGAACATAAGGACTCACTAAGACGTCCTATACTCGACGACCACATTTCGAGGGGCAAGGCAACAGTGTGATCACCAGAGCAACCGTAGGACACCTTAGAAGCTACCCTTATGCCATGTTCATGGACATAAGGACTTACTAAGACGTCCTATACTCGATGACCACCTTTCGAGGGGCAAGGCAACAGTGAGGCGTACCCCAGGAGTGGTGTGTGAATTGTGTGTCATTTTCAGTTATTATTTGTCTTGTCATGCATTGGTGATCTACGTTTTGATTTTATTTTTGGGCATTCATTCTTTCATGTGATTGTTAACAGTTTAAAGGTGCGGGAATTTAAAGTGCGGAAAAGAAAAAAGGTCATACGCTATTACAAAGGCGCGAGTCTACATCGCCAAATTAACAAACACCCGATTTAAAATAAAATGCAGAAAGTAAATGCCTAATTAACTATTATAGGGCTTTGGGGCAAATACATTACATTCATAAAAAAGAAATAAAATAAACGCGCGAAAAGAAAATATAATCGAATGCGAGGGCGTTGGACCCTTTAAAGGAAATGAATTGAAATTGAAAATTGATTTAATTATTAAATAAAGCAAGAACTTATTTTTTGATGTTTTTGGATTTATGGAATTAAAGAAAATTAAATTGGAATTAAAAGTCAAATAATTCTAGTTCTAATGGTTTTTTTTCTTCAATTTATTAAAGAAAATTGTCTAAGTTAAACCTAATTTAAACCTAATTGATTAATTATAAGTATTTACAAAATTAATTAATGGTTAATGATAATTATAATAAGAAAATATAAATATTTATTTAAAAAGATAAAAATGTGCTAAAGACCTATTTTTTATATTTTTTAGTTATTGAGAAAAAAAACATTAACGTTAGCAACCTAAAATTACAACTAAATTAATTATTTTATTTACAAAAAAAAATGTTGATGAATTAAATTAAAATAAAAGATATTTTATTTTTGACTTTTTGAACTTTTTTTGTATTTTTTGTATTATGAAAATTAACTTAATAAAAAGAAATAATTAAGCATTAAAAAGAAATAAAAGAAATCAAATAGAAAATAAAAATCAAAATAATGCAAACCATAGGGGGTGGTAGACCCAATTTTGGAGGTGATTTGAGGAATTAAGCCCATTTGAATGAGGCCCCTTCTGACCTTTCAGACTTGTATGTGGAGCGTTGACCAGTGCATATGATGGAACTCACATGATAGCCTTTGGATTGACCTTTCCAGGCGCGTGGCAGGCAGAGGCGTTGGGCTTCATGGTGGTCATTAGGATGGAAGCTGCATGGGAAAGGTTTAAACAAAAAAATAGAAACAAATTGAGGGGACCTGGGATTCGAACCCAGGTCCCAGTGTTTACCAATGAAAGCCTTTACCAAGTGAGCCATTCGCGCGCTTTGTACATAAAATGGAGAATAAACAATATAAAGCAAAATCAATATTAATGTTATGAAATAAAAAAAAGGGCGCTGGATTTCAAACCATCCACTCACGCCATGCCACGCTAACCTTCGTCTCCAATTGTGCCTGTAATAAAATGAAATAGCGGGGGTTTTAAACCCCCCCAAAGCAACGTCCACAGAAAATAGCGAATAGCTCATGGTGGAAAATAAATAAGGCGCGATGGTTAAAATCCATTCATTGGAAGGTGCTGATTTCAATGGTAGGGGTCTCATGGTCCAATTATTCCAGATATGCAAAGCCCTAAAATTAGAGTTCTGAAACCCTAAGCAATGGCCATGGTGAATTCGCGTACAGGCTTTGAAAACTCAATTAAATCATGCTATCAGCTTCAAAACATTCACATTAGTCCAAATCCATGATTAAAAATGACAAATACAGCATGAATAATGAAATGCGAATATCAAAAATTTCAAAGAAAACCAGACTTGGTTATACCTGTTCTTTGCGTGTGAAGGTCTGAATTTGATTGCTAGAGTTTCCTTGGGAGGTCAGCAACGTGTTTGGATAGGAATGAGGGTCTGAAACAAGCTCTAGAAGTGTTTTCAGTTTTCAAAATTTTGGCAAAAAATGTAAGTTTGCTTCTGAGCTTTGGGCACAGCTTAGGTCGTGTGTATGTTTGTGATCACTTGCATATGTGTTATGTAACATGTTTTGATAGGAATTATGGCCTCATAATGCAAGGCATTCAAACTTGAGATTTTCCATAAACCTCCATTAACAACCTTCCATTTTTGAACCTATTTTTGAATTCTTGCTTGATTAGGCCTTGAAACGAAATTGGGATGTTGCATGATGATGATTCAAAGCTAGTTAAGACCAAATATCCCCCTTAATTGAACTTCTTGATTTTTATTTGATTTTAAAGGATTTAAAATGAATTAAATCCAATAAAATCAAATAAAAATGAAAAAATTAAATTTAAAATTTGAAATAAAATGTGGGACACGTGGGAAGCATGGCCAAGCTGATTCAAGTGAAAAAAGTGGGCCCCTTTTGTCAAAAATGAAGTTTCAAGGATAAATGATTTTGGCCATTTCACAAAAATTTCCCAACTTCTCCAATGCACATCTTGCTCAATTTTTAAGCTTTGATCATGTTCTTGGACATTTTGGAAAGGTCTTGAAGTCCTCTAACCAATGTCTTTGGTCCCGTGTCATTTTGATTTACCAATCTCAAGTTATGGTCTTTGACTTAAAGTCCCTTTTTGTTGACTTTTGAAAATGACCTATAATGTTGAAATTGATAACTTTTTGTGAGAGCATTTCTTGGACTTGGAATGTGAAGATGAGTTGTAGGAAATGTCTTCCCCTTCAAGATGAGCATTGGATGGGATTTTTCTGATGAACCATGAAAAAGTTATGCCTTGGTCAAGTTACAGTTGACTTTTCAACTGTCCAAAAATAGAAACTTTTGCATCTTGAGACTTTTTGAGCCAAACTTTGAGAATCATGATCAAGCATTGATCAAATGATGTTTGTGGCTTCAAAATAAGATGTTGACCAAAAATTTTGACTTTTGACTGCCAAATGACCATTTTGCCCCTACAGTTGACTGTTGAGCAATTAGGGTTTTTGACTGTGCAACTTGACCTTGTGAGCCTTGAAACTTGACATGTAGGTGCTTGACAATGTGTATGAGCATATGGGACTTGATTGAGCCCTTGAAAACCTCAACTTCCTTGCAAGAACCAAAACCCTAATTTGACTGGCTTAGGAGGATGGTTTGACTGTGTAGCCCTTGAGTAGATTTTGAACCATTTGAGGATGATTCTTGTCAAAACTTTGAAGATTATGGGAGGGAAAATTTTGGGGTACAACAATTTCCCCTGTTCAATCTTCTTAGACCTGAGGATGTAGATTGGCTTGTGTGCCTTTCGTGATCCGAGGGTGGAAGATGATTGAACACTAGAGTGCCCAGAAATTTGCACTCACATAGTAGAGTATCAGCAGTGTGATAGAGGGAATGGGCTTACAGATGCCATTTGGAGAGGTGGTGGATAGGAGGATGGGCTTATAGATGCCATCTGGAGGTTTCGATCGCGTAAGAGATTCCTTAGCGAGAACTTGCGTACCTGAGAAAGAAAGAAAATTACCTGGTCTGTTACAGGAGTTGACTTTCAAACTCTTTATGTAGACGTGCCCTGGCTGGATACATGAATCGAATCATTAAACTCTTCAGACGTGCCCTGGCAGGATACAGGAATCGAGTCTGGAAATGTAGTCGTCAACAGATACTCCCTGGCAAGATACAGGAATCGGATCTTCGCACTCTTCAGACGTGCCCTGTCAAGATACAGGAATCGAGTCTGGTACTGTAGTCGTCAACAGATACACCCTGGCAAGATATAGAAATCGGATCTTCGCACTCTTCAGACGTGCCCTGTCAAGATACAGGGATCGAGTCTGGTACTGTAGTCGTCAACAGATACTCCCTGGTAAGATACAGGAATCGGATCTTCGAACTCTTCAGACGTGCCCTGTCAAGATACAGGAATCGAGTCTGGTACTGTAGTCGTCAACAGATACTCCCTGGCAAGATACAGGAATCGGATCTTCGAACTCTTCAGACGTGCCCTGTTAAGATACAGGAATCGAGTCTGGTACTGTAGTCGTCAACAGATACACCCTGGCAAGATACAGGAATCGGATCTTCGAACTCTTCAGACGTGCCCTGTCAAGATACAGGAATCGAGTCTGGTACTGTAGTCGTCAACAGATACACCCTGGCAAGATACAGGAATCGGATCTTCGAACTCTTCAGACGTGCCCTGTCAAGATACAGGAATCGAGTCTGGTACTGTAGTCGTCAACAGATACTCCCTGGCAAGATACAGGAATCGGATCTTCGAACTCTTCAGACGTGCCCTGTCAAGATACAGGAATCGAGTCTGGTGTTGTAGTCATCAACAGATACTCCCTGGCAAGATACAGGAATCGGATCTGGAATCACGACAGTTGATAGCAATTATCTTTGTATTAACTTTTGTCCTGAAAAGACAAAACGTTAGTTGTATGTGATGTCATGATGTATGACATGCGAGATGCTCTCAGAATGAATGAGATTGTATGTTCATGACGCGTGTATGCATGCTATAATGTATGAAGATGTGTTGTTTATGAATGTATGTTTTCGTCTTAGGAAAATAAATCCTTGACGGATGCCGGGAAGTCAAATCCTGGGCTGATGTGAATAGCATTCTTTGTTTACACTGGGGGAGTGATGGTTGCAAGGATACTGGTAGGATAAGATGACTCCGTTGGGGGAATAAACTTGTTGGAGAGATTACTCTGCGGGGAGAAAATTATTCTAGCGATCTGGCTGGGGAACAATACTCTGTGGGGAGAGAGGTACTCTTGTTGAGATGTTGGTAGTAACTTCGCTGGGGATACCGTCGTTATATTGGAAGTTTTAATAGACTCCGTTGGGGATAATAAGACTTTGCCGAGGACGATCTTTCCGTGGCTTTTGGCTGAGGATAACCCAGTTATATCCCGGTGGGGAAATAACCTTTGAATAAAGCCGGGAGACGCGTTCGTGCTCTACGGGGATAAGCTTCCAGAATCTACTGGGGATAAGCTTACTGCTTGGGGAGATGGATCCTAACTTTCCTGGGGAAACTGGATTGGACTCTCCTGGGGAAAATTTGAACTATATTGGGGAAGTGACTCCATTGACTGTTTGATATACCGCCGGGGAACAATCTTTAGACCAAGACTGTCGGGGATGCTTGTTAAGAATGCATGTATATTGCTGGGGAATGTTGAGATCTGCTGGAGGATACCCAACTTCCCTAAGGTTGACTGTAACTTTGCTTGGGGAGAGTGTATTGACTTGCTGACGCACTCTCTGGGGAATTAAGATATACTGGTTATGTTCTTCAGCTGAACTTACCTTGGTACCTTGATGGACTGAGCAACTAGATCGCTTAGACAACTCTTTATTGCCCCTGTTTCTAATGTTACCTGTAATTAATCCTTTGTTTCGTATGCAAATATTCATGAGTTAGCAAATTATTGTCAATGCATATATCACAAATTGAACCTTGGACGTTCTTCGCAAAACAAAACAAAAAAGGAAAACAATTGGCAATTTTAACTGAAAAGTGTATTTGTATTGATTTTTTTGAATTTGCCTGTGAATAGGCGTTTAGGTACAAGAGGCCGACGTCCTAGTAAGAGAATGCCGCCGAACCAAAGAATTTATACAATTTGTACAAAGGGAAAACAAAACAGCGGTGTGAAAGAATAATCCCACTGGGTTCCAACTCTGCTATCGCCTTTATATCTTCGAGCGTCTCATCACTTGATGACCTAACTGAAGATGAAGCTGGTTGATCGATGCCGTCTGAGCCTGATGTTGATACCGGATTCTGGATGCAAAGTGATCCAATGAGACATAGTATTACGCTTTATCCCTAACTTTTGCCTGGACCGCCCTTTCGGGTTTTCAGTCCACCGGGATACCCATTTTTGCCCAAGCCGCCTTTTCAGGTTTTCGACTTGCCGGGTGTACAGATTTTTTTTATTTCATCCATTCATTTTGCCCGAACCCTTTTGGTTCACCGGGAAGCCCTAATTTTTTCCTAGGTATGTCAACCTAGCGGGTCTTTTTTTTTATGCGTAGTATCTTTTTACTATGTCTGCATTGGCGGGGTGAGGAAGGTCGTCACCATCCATGGTGGTGAGAATCATGGCTCCTCCTGAGAACACATGTTTAACCACAAATGGCCCTTCGTACGTAGGGGTCCATTTGCCCCTTGGATCACTCTGAGGAAGGATGATGCGTTTGATTACCAGATCCCCAACTTGATACTCTTGTGGTCTGACCTTTTTGTTAAATGCCCTGCTCATCCGTTTTTGATACGTCTGACCGTGACAAATAGCAGCAAGTCTCTTTTCGTCAATTAGATTTAACTGATCAAGTCGTGTCTGGATCCAATCATCTTCACTTAGGTCTGCATCCTTCATTATCCGGAGAGAGGGTATCTGCACTTCGATCGGTAAGACTGCCTCCATACCGTAGACCAAGGAGAAGGGAGTTGCCCCGGTTGACGTCCTGGCTGAGGTACGGTACCCATGTAGAGCAAACGGTAACATCTCGTGCCAATCTTTATAGGTCACTGTCATCTTCTGCACAATTTTCTTAATATTTTTATTCACTGCTTCTACAGCCCCATTCATCTTCGGTCGATAAGGAGAAGAGTTGTGGTGCTGTATTTTGAACTGCTCGCAGAGCTCAGTGATCATCTTGTTATTGAGATTGGTACCGTTGTCCTTAATGATCCTTTCTGGGACGCCGTATCGACAGATCAGATTATGCCGAATGAACCGTGCCACAACAGTCTTGGTTACCGTAGCGTAGGAAGCTGCTTCAACCCACTTCGTGAAGTAATCAATTGCTACC
This sequence comes from Vicia faba, assembly GCA_948472305.1. Classification (NCBI taxonomy): domain Eukaryota; kingdom Viridiplantae; phylum Streptophyta; class Magnoliopsida; order Fabales; family Fabaceae; genus Vicia; species Vicia faba. Next base: position 1,474,229,449 of record OX451739.1, on the reverse strand, counting down.
AGGATGAAGCGATGCCCATTGGATTCCGTAGGTTTGATTTCACCAATCATGTCTATGCCCCACATTGCAAACGGCCAAGGTGCTGTCAAGACATTCAGAGGAACAGGAGGAACATGCACCTTGTCTGCATAAATTTGGCATTTGTGGCATGTCCGAGAGTGTTGGTAACAGTCGGCTTCCATTGTGGACCAGAAGTACCCTGCCCGAAGGATCTTCTTTTCCATAGTATGTCCACTGTAATGTGTTCCGAAGGTCCCTTCATGTAGCTCTTCCATGATCATTTCTGCTTCAGTCTTGTCCATACAACGCAGTAAGGTCGAATCATGGTTTCGCTTATACAAAATGTCGTTGCTAAGGAAGAACTTCACTGCGAACCTTCTCAGGAACTTCTTGTCGTTAACAGATGCACCTTCAGGGTATTCCTGAGCTTCCAAGTATCTCTTCACCTCATGGTACCAAGGCTTCTCAGTCACCAATTCAGTCTCGAGATCACAACAGTATGCCGGTTCGTCCAGTTTCCAGATGATGATCCGGGGAGCCTCATTGTCCCACTTGACCTTGAACATGGAAGACATCGTAGCTAACGCGTCCGCTAACTGATTCTCCTCTCTCGGGAAATGTTCAAAGGTTATCTCTGTGAAGTGGGGGATCATTGTCAACACACATTCTCTGTAAGGAATAAGATTCGGATGTTTCGTATCCCACTTGCCTTTGATCTGGTTGATCACGAGAGCGGAATCTCCGAAGACACTCAGAAACTTGATCCATAAGTCAATTGCAGCTTTGAGTCCCATGATGCACGCCTCATACTCCGCCATGTTGTTGGTGCAGTTGAAACATAGCGGGCAGTGAGTGGAGTATGAGTGCCTTGAGGGGATATGATCACAGCGCCGATACCGTTACCCAAAGCATTGGAGGCTCCGTCAAAGTGCATAGACCATCGGGATCCTTCCTCAGGTCCTTCATCCGGTCCAGGTACTTCACAATCAGTCACTATCATGATGCTCTCGTCCGGAAACTCGAAGTTCATTAACTGATAGTCGTCTACTGCCTGGTGTGCCAAGTGGTCTGCCAATACACTTCCCTTGATAGCTTTCTGAGTCGTGTACTGGATGTCGTATTCCGTCAAGATCATTTGCCATCTTGCTATTCTCCCAGATAGAGCAGGATTTTCAAATATATACTTTATAGGATCCATCTTTGAAATCAACAAGGTAGTGTGAGTTAGCATATACTGTCTCAGCCGGCGAGCAGCCCATACCAAAGCGCAGCAAGTTTTATCGAACAGTGAGTATCAGGTCTCACAGTCGGTAAACTTTTTGCTAAGGTAATAAATGGCGTGCTCTTTTCGGCCAGACTCGTCATGCTGCCCCAGCACACACCCCATTGAGTTGTCAAGTACTGTCAGGTATAGTATCAGAGGTCTCCCTTCAACCGGCGGCATAAGGATGGGTGGTTCTTGGAGATACTCTTTGATTCTGTCAAAAGCAGCCTGACATTCATCATTCCAACGTACTACCTGATATTTCTTCAGCAGCTTGAAGATTGGCTCACAGGTAGCAGTTAGGTGCGAGATGAATCGAGCAATGTAATTCAGGCGTCCTAGAAAGCCTATGACCTCTTTCTCTGTCTTGGGAACTGGCATCTCTTGAATGGTTTTAACCTTGGCAAGGTCCACTTGAATACCCTTATCACTTACAACGAAGCCTAGCAGCTTTCCAGATCTAACCCCGAAGGTGCACTTGTTCGGGTTCAACCTCAGCTTGTACAGTTTCAGACGGTCAAACAGCTTCTGTAGATGATTAAGGTGCTCTTCCTCAGTTTGGGACCTTGCGATCATGTCGTCAACATATACTTCTATCTCATGATGGATCATGTCATGAAATAAAGCAACCATGGCACGTTGGTAGGTTGCCCCAGCATTTTTCAGTCCGAAAGGCATGACCTTGTAGCAGAAGGTGCCCCACTGAGTAACAAAGGTAATTTTTTCCATGTCTTCAGGTGCCATCTTATCTGATTATAACCTGAAAAACCGTCCATGAAAGAGAACACCTTGTGCTGAGCAGTATTGTCAACAAAGACATCAATGTAAGGTAGAGGGAAGTCATCTTTGGGGCTGGCCCTATTCAGATCCCTGTAATCGATACACATTCTGACCTTACCGTCTTTCTTTGGTACCGGCACCACATTAGCAACCCACTGCGGGTAAGAAGTCACTGCAAGAAACCCGGCGTCAAAATGTTTCATAACCTCGGCTTTGATCTTCTCAGACATCTCTGGACGCATACGGCGGACCTTTTGCTTAACCAGAGGGCAGTCTTCCTTAGTAGGCAAGTGATGGACCACAATGTCGGTATCTAACCCAGGCATGTCTTCGTAGGACCAGGAAAAGATCTCCACATAATCCTGTAACATCTTAGTCAACCGTTGCTTCACGCTGAGCTCTAGGTTGGCACCAATCTTAACTCCCTTTCTGTCGGTCTCAGTACCCAGATTTATTGTCTCCACTGGCTCTTCATGGGGTTGAATTGCCCTCTCTTCCTGGAGTAACAGTCTTGCAAGCTCGCCAGGCACTTCGCAATCATCTTCACCTTCGTCTTCGGCTAAGTTGATCGGATTTTCGAAGTCATAACTGGCAGTAGCAGAGTCGTTACCAGTGAGATCCAGAGTGGATTGAAACCTGTATGAGTGAGTGTGTGTAAATACATCTGTTTTGCAATATATAAAGAAAGGAAAGAAAGAAAAGGAGCATAAGATTTGAAATGCGAGAAACGTCCAATGCTTTTATTTATGATATATGACAGTGACAAACAAAAGCCCTCATAAATAAGACCACGGTGCCCCGGGTAAGACACCGGGCCATACAGTTTCAAATTATTGTTTATTACAAATCCAAAACAAAGAAGTTCATTACTTCGTGACAAGAGTAACAGGCATGCAGTCTTTGGTAGTCCAATTGCTAGGTCCACCGTTGGTTGCCGGGTAAATCCAGCTGTCAAACTCAGCTTCATCCACTTCATCATCCTCCCTGATAGAATTCACTCCATGGTTAGGCATGGGAGCAGTCACCACATTGGGCTTCTCAGGTGCCTCAAACTGTACCTCCTTTGCATCAATAAGGTCCTGAACCTTATTCTTTAGGGCCCAATAGTCATCTGTGTTATGCCCCCGGCTATCAGAGTGATAAGCGCAACGGGCGTTGGGGTTGAACCTGGGGGATGTAGTATTCACAACCTTCAGGGCCTCTCTAACAGTCACCAAGCTGGCTGATAACAGTTGCGGCAGGATCTGAGAGAGAGTCATGCTGAGTCGAGTATACTGCCGTTTGGGCCCCTCAGCTCTGGGTTGGTTGTACTGTTGTGGAGCAGTAGCAGGCTTAGAAATAACCACCGCGTTGACAGCTTGGCGGTGTTCAGGTTTGTTTTGCCTCCTTGGGCCATACACAGCACTAGCCTCTTTCTTGAAGGGCTTCTTTTCAGTATTTGAGGAGGCAACCTTCTGTATCTTCCCCGATTTTATACCAGCCTCGATCCTCTCACCAGTCAGGATCAGATCAGTAAACCCAGCAGAGGAATTACCAATGCGATGATTGAAAAATGGACCAGAAAGGGTCCCCAAGAACATATCCACCAGCTCCCGGTCCGTCAATGGTGGATGCACCCTGCCAGCCAGATCTCTCCATTTCTGTGCGTACTCCTTAAAACCTTCACCCGACCCTAGCGACATACCCTGGAGTTGGGTACGCGTAGGAGCGAGGTCGGAATTATATTGATACTGCTTGTAAAAAGTAGTGGCCAGATCCTCCCAGTTACGAATGTTGGTTCCATCCAGCTGATAGAACCATTCGAGGTGAGTCCCTGAAAGACTCTCCTGGAAGAAGTGGATCCATAAGTTCATGTCTGCTGTGTAAGGCTGGATCTTCCTTACATAAGAACGGAGGTGCATCTTGGGACAGGAAGCCCCGTCATACTTCACAAAGGCAGGTGCCTTGAACTTGTGTGGAATCACCACCCCAGTAGATAACCCCAAGTCTCCGAAATCCAGTCCAGGCACACGCTGAATTTCCATAGCATTTAACCTGTCCTCTAGCTGCTTGTACCGGTCCTCAGCAGGAGGGTACTATTCTTCGTTGAAGTCTGTTTCAGTATCAGAGACCACAGGAGTAGGGACCTCCCTTTCTTGGTGACTACCTTCCCCCACAGATGGAGTAGTCCTCTCAGCTTCATTTTGCAAAGTATTACCGAGCCTGCGCCCAGTGTTGAATAGCACAGTCCTCTTCTTCTTCTTATTATTCTTCAGGAGCATAGCCTTCAGCTCTTTTTGACCTTGAGCCAAACCCATGATCAGCTCCTGAAATTGGGCGTTCTGCGCCTGAAGGGCCTTGATAGTCAGCTCGGTAGATGATTCAGGGTTCATGATGCTGTAATAAACAGCGAAGAACAGTAAGCAACCTGAAAAGAAGAGTACCTGTGATCCACGTGATGAATGATATGTGTTTATGCAATGCATTCAAGGGTTCGAAAATTCAAATTTGTTGTAGACAAAAAGGAACACACATTATCATTAAGGAAATAATTGTTTGATACATCAAAGCCTCATGGGCAAACATTACAAAGCAAATCAATCCCAAAAGACAGTACGCATCCTCTTCGGAGCAATATAGGTATTGAGATTCCTTTCCTCGTGCAGTAGGCGGGTGAGCTCCAGGACCTTCTTCTCACTAGCATGTAGACTGGTCTCTAGAGAATTCCGCTCTTCCTTAAGCTGGATCCAGCTCTTCTGCATCTCTTCCCAGGACGTGGGCATGTCAGGATGTTGAATGGTGTAGGACACCTCTCCTTCTAAGTCTGGCTCTTTGATCACGGGGAGAACATGAGGATATGGCATCACCAGCTTCTGGGAGCGGGCTTGCACCCACTTGAGATAAGGCTCTAATGGGATGGAGTTCCTGTGCCCCAGGGTCTTGCTGTCTATCTTGTTGGGCATCCTCCAAGCTCTGATAAATTTCTGGCGAAGTCCTTGTGCATCGTTGTCGAAGTCAAAAACTATGTCAGGAATTAACATGTCATGTGGGCCGTCCCTCCGAGCATAACCAAACTGTCTCCAAGCCAGGCATGGGTTGTAAATAATACCTCCTCTGATTCCAAGTAAAGGAACATTAGGGTACTCCCCGCAACGATCAATGATAGTGACATCCTCTTTGGACCGAGAGCACCAATGTATATCTGCATGTGTAAGAGTCATCAATCGTTGTGACCACCTCAAACCCCGCTCGTTCTTCAAAACTGATTGTGGAAGATGCGAAATAAACCACCTTCCTAGGAGGGGAGTGCAGCACATAAGAACACCCCTTTTCTCATGGTTCGAGTGTAACATGAGTGAAGGATGTCCCCCAGCAACGTAGGTATAGGATTCCTGGACATAAAGACCTTGACAGCACTGATATCTATAAGCTGATCTGGCTTAGGGAACAGCACCAACCCATAGACAAGGAGGGCTACAACTTCTTCAAAGGCTTGTAGGTCAAGGGAATTCCAACACTCTTGGGCCTTCTCAAACAGAAACTTTGCCAAGAACCCTTTGATACCATTTCTGGCTTCCCAATGCCCCTTGATGTCAGATGGTTGTAGGCATAATGCTTTAGCTAATTCTTCAAGTTTTGGTTCCCTTTCTGTACCGTTGTAGGGTAGTTGATTGAGAATGGGAATCTTCAGAAGCTGGGAAAACTCTTCTAAAGTAGGCACCAGCTGATAATCCGGGAAAGTAAAACAGTGATGCAGAGGGTCAAAAAACTGGAAGAGGACCTTTACCATCTCTTCCTCAATATTGGTATTGACCAGGCTGATGAGTCTACCATGCCTTTCACTGAATGAAGAGTTCTCGGGAATTCTGGATGTAAGCTCCTTAAGCTGAGGAGGGACCCTTACAAGGTTGATCTGAATTGTCTTTCTGCAGATAGTTTCCATGTCCTACAAAACAAGAACAAAGATGAAGATTCGAACCCTGAAATGGTTAGTGGATGCATATGATGCTGTATGATGTTATGATGCTATGATAAGGGCATACCACAAGTATTCACAAAAAGCAAACATGATAAAGCACACAAGTCACACCACAGTCCTTAGAGTTTAGGCCAGCACGAGGTTAGGGGTACTACCCTCTTGAAGTTGGTGGGCTCAAACTTATCCTATCAATGTAACTGGGTTCTAAGGATCTCAATATCATTGGATTGCTTTCATTGTTCATCGTTTCGATTTAGCCACTGATTGGCGATCAAAATATCCCAAGAAAACAACCATCAACTGAGTGTAGTATCGAGTATCAACCGACTTCAGACTACACCAAAGTAGTTATCTCACTACCCTAAAGAGGCCAAGATGGTTCAATTAAGGTTCCTAAGGTCTGTTGATGCTTCACGACACCACGCGGAGGCCCCGTACTCTCCTTGACTGAACTCAAGGGTTACCGGTACACACCAAAGTGCCACATCAACGTAGCAGACTGCTTCAACCATGTCAGTATACCCCGTACGGTTCCCTCACAGCCTTGTTGCTACTTTCTAAGAAGGTATCCCCAGATCCGGGTTAGGATCTACAGAACTCCCAAGACAGTCCCACAATTTAAAGCAAACAAGTCAAAGCAATTGAAAACACAGTGATCTTAGTCCTAAGGTACACCTCACTTTATAAGTATGTCCCCAGCAGAGTCGCCAGTTCTGTGATCGGTGGATCTGGAACTGACTGTTTAACGCTGGTTCGTGAAATGTCGCGGAAGCAAGAGTCGCCACCGTCTTTTATTTTCTCCAAATGGAAAGGACAAAAGCATAGAAAAATTCCTTATTGAGATTAGCTCTCGGTTCGGGAGGTAGATTTATAGAAAGGGAAGGTGTTAGCACCCTTTCTATCCATGGTTATCCATGGGCTCTTAGATACTTGCTCATTTGTGTTTTCAAAATGTTTGTTTGCTTTTCAAAGTGTGAGTGGGTTTGAAAAAGTTTCGTTTAAAGTTTCAGATCGACTCTTGTATCAGTCCTCAAGAGTGTTTGAAAAAATTGTTTTTTGAAAGCTTTTTGAAAAGTGTAGGTGTGAAAAGAAGTTTTTGATTTGTTTTGCATTAGAGCAAGTATCTACGAGTCATCTAACTACCCTAAGGAATTAGTCTGTGTAAATGTCCTTAAGGTAGTGCCATCCCACCATCAAGAGGTAGGTAGCACCACCGTTGGAGGTGTTCGGGTCAATTCGAGGGTTAGGGACAGTGTGGTCACCGAGCAATAGTAAGATACCTTAGAAGCTACCCTTATGCCATTGATCTTTTTATTCCGAGGCAGCCGTTTCGAGGCAACTTGTTTCGAGGCAACTAGATCAATGGAACATAAGGACTCACTAAGACGTCCTATACTCGACGACCACATTTCGAGGGGCAAGGCAACAGTGTGATCACCAGAGCAACCGTAGGACACCTTAGAAGCTACCCTTATGCCATGTTCATGGACATAAGGACTTACTAAGACGTCCTATACTCGATGACCACCTTTCGAGGGGCAAGGCAACAGTGAGGCGTACCCCAGGATTGGTGTGTGAATTATGTGTCATTTTCAGTTATTATTTGTCTTGTCATGCATTGGTGATCTACGTTTTGATTTTATTTTTGGGCATTCATTCTTTCATGTGATTGTTAACAGTTTAAAGGTGCGGGAATTTAAAGTGCGGAAAAGATAAAGGTCCTACGCTATTACAAAGGCGTGGGTCTACATCGCCAAATTAACAAAGACCCGATTTAAAATAAAGTGCAGAAAGTAAATGCCTAATTAACTATTACAGGGCTTTGGGGCAAATACATTACATTCATAAAAAAGAAATAAAATAAACGCGCGAAAAGAAAATATAATCGAATGCGAGGGCGTTGGACCCTTTAAAGGAAATGAATTGAAATTGAAAATTGATTTAATTATTAAACAAAGCAAGAACTTATTTTTTGATGTTTTTGGATTTATGGAATTAAAGAAAATTAAATTGGAATTAAAAGTCAAATAATTCTAGTTCTAATGGTTTTTTTTTAATTTATTAAAGAAAATTGTCAAGTTAAACCTAATTTAAACCTAATTGATTAATTATAAGTATTTACAAAATTAATTAATGGTTAATGATAATTATAATAAGAAAATATAAATATTTATTTAAAAAGATAAAAATGTGCTAAAGACCTATTTTTTATATTTTTTAGTTATTGAGAAAAAAAACATTAAAGTTAGCAACCTAAAATTACAACTAAATTAATTATTTTATTTACAAAAAAAAATGTTGATGAATTAAATTAAAATAAAACATATTTTATTTTTGACTTTTTGACCTTTTTTTGTATTTTTTGTATTATGAAAATTAACTTAATAAAAAGAAATAATTAAGCATTAAAAAGAAATAAAAGAAATCAAATAGAAAATAAAAATCAAAATAATGCAAACCATAGGGGGTGGTAGACCCAATTTTGGAGGTGATTTGAGGAATTAAGCCCATTTGAATGAGGCCCCTTCTGACCTTTCAGACTTGTATGTGGAGCGTTGACCAGTGCATATGATGGAACTCACATGATAGCCTTTGGATTGACCTTTCCAGGCGCGTGGCAGGCAGAGGCGTTGGGCTTCATGGTGGTCATTAGGATGGAAGCTGCATGGGAAAGGTTTAAACAAAATAATATAAACAAATTGAGGGGACCTGGGATTCGAACCCAGGTCCCAGTGTTTACCAATGAAAGCCTTTACCAAGTGAGCCATTCGCGCGCTTTGTACATAAAATGGAGAATAAACAATATAAAGCAAAATCAATATTAATGTTATGAAATAAAAAAAAATGGCGCTGGATTTCAAACCATCCACTCACGCCATGCCACGCTAACCTTCGTCTCCAATTGTGCCTGTAATAAAATGAAATAGCGGGGGTTTTAAACCCCCCCAAAGCAACGTCCACAGAAAATAGCGAATAGCTCATGGTGGAAAAGAAATAAGACGCGATGGTTAAAATCCATTCATTGGAAGGTGCTGATTTCAATGGTAGGGGTCTCATGGTCCAATTATTCCAGATATGCAAAGCCCTAAAATTAGAGCTCTGAAACCCTAAGCAATGGCCATGGTGAATTCACGTACAGGCTTTGAAAACTCAATTAAATCATGCTATCAGCTTCAAAACATTCACATTAGTCCAAATCCATGATTAAAAATGACAAATACAACATGAATAATGAAATGCGAATATCAAAAATTTCAAAGAAAACCGGACTTGGTTATACCTGTTCTTTGCGTGTGAAGGTCTGAATTTGATTGCTAGAGTTTCCTTGGGAGGTCAGCAACGTGTTTGGATAGGAATGAGGGTCTGAAACAAGCTCTAGAAGTGTTTTCAGTTTTCAAAATTTTGGAAAAAAATGTAAGTTTGCTTCTGAGCTTTGGGCGCAGCTTAGGTCGTGTGTATGTTTGTGATCACTTGCATATGTGTTATGTAACATGTTTTGATAGGAATTATGGCCTCATAATGCAAGGCATTCAAACTTGAGATTTTCCATAAACCTCCATTAACAACCTTCCATTTTTGAACCTATTTTTGAATTCTTGCTTGATTAGGCCTTGAAACGAAATTGGGATGTTGCATGATGATGATTCAAAGCTAGTTAAGACCAAATATCCCCCTTAATTGAACTTCTTGATTTTTATTTGATTTTAAAGGATTTAAAATGAATTAAATCCAATAAAATCAAATAAAAATGAAAAAATTAAATTTAAAATTTGAAATAAAATGTGGGACACGTGGGAAGCATGGCCAAGCTGATTCAAGTGAAAAAAGTGGGGCCCTTTTGTCAAAAATGAAGTTTCAAGGATAAATGATTTAGGTCATTTCACAAAAATTTCCCAACTTCTCCAATGCACATCTTGCTCAATTTTTAAGCTTTGATCATGTTCTTGGACATTTTGGAAAGGTAATGAAGTCCTCTAACCAATGTCTTTGGTCCCATGTCATTTTGATTTACCAATCTCAAGTTATGGTCTTTGACTTAAAGTCCCTTTTTGTTGACTTTTGAAAATGACCTATAATGTTGAAATTGATAACTTTTTGTGAGAGCATTTCTTGGACTTGGAATGTGAAGATGAGTTGTAGGAAATGTCTTCCCCTTCAAGATGAGCATTGGATGGGATTTTTCTGATGAACCATGAAAAAGTTATGCCTTGGTCAAGTTACAGTTGACTTTTCAACTGTCCAAAAATAGAAACTTTTGCATCTTGAGACTTTTTGAGCCAAACTTTGAGAATCATGATCAAGCATTGATCAAATGATGTTTGTGGCTTCAAAATAAGATGTTGACCAAAATTTTTTACTTTTGACTGCCAAATGACCATTTTGCCCCTACAGTTGACTGTTGAGCAATTAGGGTTTTTGACTGTGCAACTTGACCTTGTGAGCCTTGAAACTTGACATGTAGGTGCTTGACAATGTGTATGAGCATATGGGACTTGATTGAGCCCTTGAAAACCTCAACTTCCTTGCAAGAACCAAAACCCTAATTTGACTGGCTTAGGAGGATGGTTTGACTGTGTAGCCCTTGAGTAGATTTTGAACCATTTGAGGATGATTCTTGTCAAAACTTTGAAGATTATGGGAGGGCAAATTTTGGGGTACAACACGGGTGTACAGATTTTTTCATTTCATCCCTTATTTTTGCCCGAACACTTTTGGTTCGCCGGGAAGCCCTTATTTTTACCTAGGTGTGTCAACCTAGCGGGTCTTTGATTATGCGCAGTATTTTTCGACTATGTCCGCGCTCTCAGAATGTAGGGAGTTGTCACTGTTGTTGTGCAGTGTTACCATACCACCAGAAGATCTTCGTTTGATCGTCCAATGCCCCAAGTGATCCAGATTGGAGATTTGCCCCAAGCTGATTGGCCTTTTGAGAGATTCTCAGAATCTTGACTTAACTGCCCCAGATGATGGACAATGATCATGCCATGCCCCTTGGTTGGAAGTGTTTCCTCTATTTGAGCTTTTGTTGAGAAGATTTTTGTTCACCGGATATTCCTCGTGCGAATTTCTCTGTTGTTCAAACACATAGTCATATGCAAACAATGTTATGTTAAAAATGCAAAGCTCATGCCTGTCTTGAAGTTTTTGAAAATGCGTTTTTTTTTATAAAAACAAGTGAATTTTTTGTAAAATGTGATGTCAACCCGTTATTTTACCGCAAGCCTCAAGGAGTTAGGATACCTTTCGTAACAGTATACTTTCGAACTAACCCATGCTTCAGCTAGGACTTTTAAGGGTTGTAGCGTGGTCTGGTTCATGGTTTAAGAAACAAAGGATAAAGGCTCAAATTATATTTGTACCCACCCGCTCTTCGTGATGTTCCTCAAACCTAAACTCAGTTGATCGTGCGTTAGACCTTGTTTGAGTCTTTGCTCTGTTATTCCGGTGATGGTTCGAATTTTGACAATTTATTTTGAACAGGCAGACATCATTTTTTGTTGTTGAGGGTTTGTAGGACCTCCTTTCTTTTTGATTTCGTTATCCCTGTTTTTTGCCTGAACTATTTCTTTTTGTATTTACAGTCAGCGGGATGCCCCTGTTTCGTAAGTCTCCTTCATAGGTTTTGACTTAATGGGCCTTTATTTTGAGAAATGATGACTTCCTGTCTTTATGATTATTCGGAACCATCACTGTCTTTTGTCTTGGAAGGAATCCTTTGATGCCATTCGTTGTGCACCTGGATCAACTGAGAGAACTACCCTTCCCCAGGTTATGATTAAGGGTTTTAATTTTCGAAAAGAAAAAAACTCCTACTTCTTTGGCTTAGAGGGGTTGACGAGGGATTATCTTCCTTATAACTCCGGTGTTTAGGAATTGAAACAATGCCTGTACCTCATCAGCGGGGTCTGTTCAAAAGCATACTGTAAAGATCGTGGTATCGTTTTCGTCATCCTCCCTCAAGAGGCTTAGAATTATTAATCGAGCGTTGAACATCAAGAAAAAAATAAAAGCAATTTTGAATATAGAGAGCATAATTACTTCAAAATAGACACGTGTAATGCATTAATGAAATAATAGAGTTTGACATGATAATTGTTTGAATAAGCATAGAAAAATACAACTTGAACATTCGAATGAACAAAAGCTTCTTAGTTTGCACTAGTCATCTCAGATGGAAGATTCTTAGCAGAAGATTTTCATTTTGCCACCCGACATGAACTCCATCACCCTTCCGTTGATTAAGTCCTGGATCTTATTCCTCAAGCTCCAACAGTCATCAGTGTCATGTCCAGGACTGTCAGAATGGTAGGCACACCTTTCATCAGGATTGTACTTCAGGGAGGTTATGTTGAGATTCTTAGGAGGATCTTTTAAAGCAATCAGCTTGACCTCCAACAAGTGTCTCAGTATCAGTGATGATGGTATACCAGTCTCTGAGAAATGTCTTCCAAACGTATTTTGCTTACGTCGATTACCCTGTTGACGCTGGTGAGGTTGATGCTGGGCTTGTGACCCTGAAGCAAACTGAGGAGCTTTTCCCTTGTCTTTTTGCACCACAGGTGGTTGAATGATGGCTTGCTCTTCAACCTTAGATGTTTGCCCCAGTTGGTTATCCCGAAGCAGTTGGTTGATGAGAACCCTGAGCTCTCCTTGTCTTTGAGATAAGTCTTGGATAAGAGCCAATTGCCCCATCATCTGGGTTCTCATTGTATCCACCTCATCTTGTAGACGTTTCAGACGTTCGTCCTTATCGTCTTCAGGACTGTTACTGACCAAAGTCCCCATGAGGAGTGTTCTCAGCTCTTCCTACCCCTTGGATAGATTTAGGAGGATCTCCCCGAACCGAGTCTCTTGAGCGTGAAGATCCTGGTTGTCTTGTTGGGAAGCCATTGCTGAAATAAACAGCGGAGATGGTAAGTGACCTGTAACAAGGGTACCTGTTATGCAATGATGTGTATGTATGCATGCAATGTTTTCAAGGATCTCGTGGGGTAAACAAGAAAAGTTGTTAGGATTTGAATTTCGTAACTTGATTGAAGGAACTTCGTGTTGTTGAGAGTCCTTCTTCAAGAGTCAAGGCTCACCATATCTAGTGGGTCATAGCCCCTGACTCAAGTCACCATGTTTTGATCTCTGAACAACCTTGGCTAGATGAAAATAAATCCCCTTTGCCCCTTGCTAGGCATTTTGATTCATCATGACCTGCATCACAGACCCTTGAGATCCTTGAAATAGGTTAGTCCTTATGTAGGATGTATGCAATGGTATGATGTTATGCTATGCATGGAGTGATGTAAGTAGGCCCTGTAATGAGTCCCAATTAAGGACTGTAAACAAAACCTGCAAGGAACCCGTGTTGTTAGATAACAAGTATGCAAGTAGTTCAAGTATGAAGGCACACAAGTCACACAAGACAACCCTTAGAGTTTAGGCCAGCATGAAGTTTGGGGTACTACCCTCTTGAAGTTGGTGGGCTCAAAAACCTGTCCTATCAAAAGTAACCGGGTTCTAAGGAGCTCAATATCATTGGGTTGTTTTCTATGTTCATTGTTTTGATTTAGCCACTGAACTGGCGATCAAAATATTCCAAGAAAACAACCCTCAATGAGTGTAGTATCGAGTATCAACCAACTTCGGACTGCACCAAAGTCAGTCATCTCACTACCCCTAAAGAGGCCAGGATGGTTCAAGTAAGGTTCCTAAGGTCAGTTGATGCTTCACGACACCACGCGGCAGCCCCTTACTCTCCTTGACTTGACTCAAGGGTTACCGGTACTCACCAAAGTGCCACATCAACGTAGCAAACTGCTTCAACCGTGTCGGTATACCCCGCACAGTTCCCTCACAGTTTTGTTGCTACTTTCTAAGAGGTATCCCCCAGATCCAGGTTAGGATCTATGAAACTTCCAAAACAGGCCCATAATATTAAAGCAAACAAAACAAGCAATTGAAAACATAAGAGTGGTCTAATCCTAAGGTACACCTCACTTTTATAAGTCCCCAGCAGAGTCGCCAGTTCTGTGACCGGTGGGAATAGAACTGACTGTTTTTTAGCTGGTTTCGCGAAATGTCGCGGTAAGCAAGAGTCGCCACCGTCTTTTATGTTCTCCAACATGGAAAGGACAAAAGCACAGCAAAATTCCTTATTCGAGATGTCTCTCGGTTCGGGAGGTAGATTTATAGAAAGGGAAGGTGTTAGCACCCTTTCTATCTGTGGTTATCCACGGGCTCTTAGGTACTTGCTCTTATGTTTTTAAAAATTTTGTTTGCTTTTCGAGTGTGTGTGGGTTTTTGAAAAAGTTTCGTTTGAAATATTTCTAAGTAACTCTTGTATCTGTCCTCAAGAGTGTATGAAAAATTTGTTTGAAAACCTTTGAAAGTGTGGGTGCGAAAAGTTGTTTTTTGTTTGTTTTGAAAAGAGCAAGTACTTAAGAGAAGTCTACCTACCCTAAGGAATTAAGCTGTGTAAGAGTCCTTTAGATAGTGCTATCCCACCATTGAGAGGTAAGTAGTACCATCATTGGAGGTATTCGGGTCAATTCGATTATTAGGGACATGTGTGGTCACCTAAGCAATGGTAGGACACCTTAGAAGTGACCCTAATGTCCTAGATCCTTTTATCCGAGGCAACCGTTTCGAGGCAACTGGATCTTTAGACAAAAGGGCGACCTCTAAGATACCCTATACTTGATGACCACGTTCGAGGCAACCAGCGAGGCGTACCCTAGGAGTGGCATGTGCTTTGTGTGTTCAATTTCAGTTTATGTTTGTCTTGTACATGTTATTTGTGAGCTACGGATTGGTTTTATTTACATACATTTTTTCATGCATTATTAACAGTTAGGAGTGCGGAAAATAAATTGCAGAAATATAAATCTAACTATTACAAGGCGCGGGTCTATACATCGCCAAAAAAAACAAAGACCCGTTTGGAAATAAAGTGCGAGAAATAGTAAATAAAGAGATAAACCTAATTACTATTACATATCCGGAAACAGTTACATAAATAATCAAAATAAGAATAATGCGCGAAAGAATTAAATTGGAACGTCTTAGGGTTTTGACCCTGTTTTGAATAAGAATTAAATTTTTATCCTTTTTTGTAATTAATGAAATTGAAACTAATGACTAATTAATTAATTAATTAATAAAATATTTTTGTGTTTTTATGTTTTTTTAATGAAAATAAAATAAAATAATTAAAATTAAAATTTAACCTAATTCTAAATTATTTTTATTTATTGTAAAGAAAAAGAGATTAAAATTGACCTAATTAAACTATTTTATTTATTAGTATTTTATTTACAAAATAAGTTAACAAATAATAATAATATTAGTTTTTTTTTTATTTTTTATGAAAAATATTATTTATGTTAATTTTGATGGTAATAATGATAATTAAAAAAAATAATTGATAACTAAATTAGAAAATATAAAAAAAAAGAAAAAAGAATGAACAAAGGGGGTTAATGGACCAATGGGAGGTTTATTGTTGAATTTCTGGCCTAATAGAAGCAAGCATGTTTTACTTTTTGCAATTGATTGCACTGGCTTGACTGGGGAGCATGGTGCTCCTTCATTTCTTGGCCTTTGGATCCATGATTATGGACATGTGGCGCATGGATTGGTGAGGTGTATGATGAAGCCCTTCAGGGAGCCTGCATAGGAATATGTTAGGAAAAATTGAAACAATTATTGAGTGGACCTGGGAATCGAACCCAGGTCCTGTAGCCTTTTCCAATAGCATGGCCACCAACTGAGCTGCGCGTTTCATTTGATCTAAGAATAAGCAATGATTAATATATGTAATAAAAAGCAATATTCCTGGAAATAAAAAAACACGCGTGTTATTTTAAACAGGCCAATCAGATGCAAGCATGTGGTCATCTTCTTCCTCAAAAATTGCAGGTTTTCTACCTGCAGATTTTATCCGCTGGTGGTTTTGTAGGTTGTCCTAGAATCGTCCCTAGGCCATGAAAATCCATTTCGAAACCATGGTTGACCTCGTCCATGTCCCCTGATCACACTTATGCCCTTGGCTGGCCTTGATTTAACCTGAAACAAAAATGCCTAAAACACAAGAACATGAACCCTAGAATTGGGCATCACGATTCAGGGCCTAACAATAAAATTGGCTAATGCAATCATGTTGGAAATTAATCAAGGAGTATGAATATGCTAGGTTTTTTGAGAAAAAACGCAAGAATAGAGAATTCCAATTTCATGTTCAGGGACGAGTTTGTGATGACTTACAGTGCTTGATATTGAGCCTCAGGACTTGGCAAAGGTTGCTTTAGCTTCAGGGTGTGACAAAGAATAGAACCACGTGCTTGTTTTGATCTGAAGATGCTCGCAACTATGTTTTAGAACTCTCACTTTTTGGACAATTTTTTGGCCTTGCTCTTGGCCGTTTCTACACACACTAGGTCGTGAATGAGGCTTGCAAGGCTTGCATATGTAGTCGTGAATGAGAATAAGTCACATTTAGGAGCCTTAAACTTGTGCCATTAAGTTTTTGGATTTTGTCTTAACCACCATTAAAGGCCTTTCAAAGCTTGTTCAAATTTGAATTTTTATGCTTAAAATGGCTCTAGCACGAAATTGGTATGTGGAATATGCTTCATGAAGGCTAATAAAACCACAAGATACCATTTAATCAATTTTTTTGATTTTACTTGAATTATTATGGATTAAAATGAATTGAATCCATAAAAATTAAATAAAAATGGAAAAGTAATTATTTGGTCTTGAAATTGATCATGGGACACGTGGGTGGCATGACAAGGCTGAATCAAGTGGAAGAAAGTGGGCCCTTTTGTCAAAAATTGAAGTTTTAAGGATAGTTGACTTTTGCCATTTCATGAAAATTTCCCAACTTCTCCAATGCATATCTTGCTCAATTTTGATCATATGAACATGTTCTTGGACATTTTGGAAAGGTCTTGAAGTCCTCTAACCATTTCCTTTGGTCCCATGTCATTTTGATTTACCAATCTCAAGTTATGGTCTTTGACTTAAAATGCCTTTTTGTTGACTTTTGAAAATGACCTATAATGTTGAAATTGATAACTTTTTGTGAGAGCATTTCTTGGGCTTGGAATGTGAAGATGAGTTGTAGTAAATGTCATCCCCTTCAAAATGAGCATTGGATGGGATTTTTATGATGAACCATGAAAAAGTTATGCCTTGGTCAAGTTACAGTTGACTTTTCAACTGTCCAAAAATGGAAACTTTTGCATCTTGATGATTTTTGAGCCATTCTTGTGGAATCATGATCAAGACTTGATCAAATGATGATTGTGGCTTCAAAATAAGATGTTGACCAAAAATTTTGACTTTTGACTGCCAAATAACCATTTTACCCCTGCAGTTGATTGTGAATCAACTAGGGCTTTTGATTGTGCAACTTGACCTTGTGAGCCTTGAAACTTGGCATGTAGATGCTTGACAATGTGTATAGGCATATGTGACTTGATTGAGCCCTTGAAAACCTCAACTTCCTTGCAAGAACCAAAACCCTAATTTGACTGGCTTAGGAGGATGTTTGAACTGTGCAACCTATGAGTAGACTTGAGCAAATTGAGATGATGTTTGTCAAAACTTTGAAGAATATGGGAGGGCAAATTTTGGGGTACAACAAAGTTGAAGCCGAGTAACATTGTAGTCAGGGCCTTTGATGGGTCCAAGAGAATGGTACACGGAGAAGTGGATATTCTGATTAAGGTTGGTTCTCATGTTTTCGCATCTACATTCTATGTGATGGACATTCGACCATCTTATTCTTGTTTGTTGGGTCGCCCGTGGATCCACAAAGCTGGGGCAGTAACCTCAACGCTCCACCAGATGCTAAAGTACCCGGTGAAATGGAAAATTGTGAAAGTACAAGGAGAGGAGTACATGGTGAGCCACCTCAACTCTTTCTGATATGTAGAGATGGACGGGGAGTTCATTGAGACCCCATTTCAGCATTTTGAAGAGGTTCCCCAGACGCTAGCGTCAACTGAGACTGTTGTCGAAGATCCTCCAATAAAGATGGCTTCCTTAAAGGATGCCCAGGCTGTTGTTGAGAAAGGTGGGTGTGCAAATTGGGGCCAACTCCCTGATTTTGCACATAAGACTAACAAGTTTGTTTGGGTTTCACTGCAGAAGCTCAAAGGGCTGTTCGGAGTGCACGTATCGGAAGACCTCCCCTACTTATCAGCAATTCAGGAGTGAATTCCATTGAAGACGATGTTGAAGAATCTGAGTTCGATAGTTGGATCTATCCTACTACTGATGGTGAACTGAGCAATTGGATAGCAAAGGACTTCGTCCCAATTTCTTTTATTACCCAGTAATGAGACTTTTGTTTTGAATTTGTAACAGACAATGTTTTAAACTTTACGGCCCGGTGTCTTACCCGGGGCACCGTGGTTTCATTTGTGATGGATTTATGTGTGTCATCTACATATATCATTAATAAAAGCATTGTACATTTCTTGCATTTCAAATTTTGTGCTCCTTGTTTTTCTTTTATTATATATTGCAAAACAGCTATTTTACACACACTCACATATACAGGTCTATATCCACTCTGGATCCTACTGGTAACGACTTTGCTACTGCCAGTTATAACTTCGAAAGTCCGATCAACTTAGCCGAAGACGAAGGTGAAGATGATTGCGAAGTGCCTGGTGAACTTGCTAGAATGCTACTTCAAGAAGAGAGGGCCATACAGCCGCATGAAGAGCCCATGGAATCAGTAAATCTGGGTACAGAGGTAGACAAGAGGGAGGTCAAGGTCGGTGCAAATCTAGAAGCTAGTGTTAAGCAACGATTGATTCAGATGCTACGTGACTATGTTGAGATCTTTGCCTGGTCTTATGAAGATATTCCTGGTTTGGATACCGATATTGTGGTTCACTGATTGCCTACCAAAGAAGACTGTCCTCCAGTGAAATAGAAGGTTCACCGAATGCGCCCAGAGATGTCTAAGAAAATCAAGGCTGAAGTTATGAAACAGTTTGACGCCGGTTTTCTAGCAGTTACTTCTTACCCACAGTGGGTGGCCAACGTGGTTCCTGTGCTGAAAAAGGATGGTAAAGTTAGGATGTGTGTTGACTATAGGGATCTGAACAGGGCAAGCCCCAAGGATGATTTCCCTCTGCCTCATATCGACGTTCTGGTTGACAGCACCGCTCAGCATAAGGTCTTCTCCTTTATGGATTGTTTCTCCGGTTACAATCAGATTAAAATGGCTCCCGAAGATATGGAGAAGACAACCTTTGTTACTCAATGGGGTACCTTTTTCTACAAAGTCATGCCTTTTGGATTGAAGAATGTAGCGCGCCATGGTCGCTTTATTCCATGACATGATCCATCATGAGATTGAGGTATACGTCGACGACATGATTGCAAGGTCCCAGACTGAGGAAGAACATCTGGACCATCTTCAGAAGCTATTTGACAGGTTGAAGTTGTACAAGCTGAGGTTAAACCCGAACAAGTGCACCTTCAGGGTGAGATCTGGTAAGCTGCTGGGTTTCGTCGTAAGTGATAAGGGTATTCAGGTGGATCCTGCAAAGGTAAAGGCTATACAGGAAATGCCAGCTCCCTGAACAGAAAAAGAAGTCAAAGGCTTTCTGGGACGTCTGAACTATATTGCCCGATTCATCTCACACCTGACTGCTACTTCTGAGCCAATCTTCAAACTACTGAAGAAAGATCAAGTGGTAAGATGGAATGATGAATGTCAGGCCTCTTTCGAAAGGATCAAAGAATATCTCCAAGAGCCACCCATTCTGATGCCTCCAGTTGAAGGGAAACCTTTGATCTTATACTTGACAGTACTCGACAACTCAATGGGGTGTGTGCTGGGGCAGCATGACGAGTCTGGCCGAAAAGAGCATGTTATTTATTACCTTAGCAAAACGTTTACCGACTGCGAGACCCGATACTCGTTGCTTGAGAAAACTTGTTGCGCTTTGGCATGGGCTGCTCGCCGGCTGAGACAGTATATGCTGACTCACACTACTCTATTGATATCAAATATGGATCCGATCAAGTATATCTTCGAGAAGCCCGCCTTGTCCGGAAGAATAGCAAGATGGCAGATGATCTTGACTGAGTATGACATCCAGTATACGACCCAGAAAGCAATCAAGGGAAGTGTATTGGCAGATCATTTGGCACATCAAGCAGTGGATGATTACCAATCTATGAACTTTGAATTCCCGGATGAGAACATCATGATAGTGACTGATTGTGAAGAACCTGGACCGGATGAAGGACCTGAAGAGGGATCCCGATGGTTTATGTACTTTGATGGAGCTTCAAACGCTTTGGGTAATGGCATTGGCGCTATGATCATATCTCCTAAAGGCTCTCATACTCCGTTCACCGCCCGACTATGTTTCAATTGCACCAATAACATGGCGGAGTATGAAGCATGCATTATGGATCTTCGAGCAGCAATTGACCTAAGGATTAAGTTCTTGAGTGTCTTCGGAGATTCCGCTCTCGTGATCAGTTAGATCAAAGGCGAGTGGGATACGAAACACCCAAATCTTATTCCTTACAAGGAGTATGTGTTGACATTGCTTCAACATTTCGAGGAGATAACTTTTGAACACTTCCCTAGAGAGGAGAATCAGTTAGCGGACGCGCTGGCTATGATGTCTTTTATGTTCAAAGTCAATTGGGACAATGAAGCTCTCCAGATTACCATTGAGAGGTTGGACGAACCTGCACATTACTGTGACATTGAGACTGAAGAGGTAGCAGATAAACCCTGGTTTCCTGAAGTGAAGAGGTATCTTGAAGCTCAGGAGTAACCCGAGGGTGCATCTGTTAACAATAAGAAGTTTCTAAGGAGGTTCGCGACGAAGTTCTTTATCAACAACGGTATTCTTTACAAGCGTAACCATGATTTGACCTTACTGTGTTGTGTGGATAAGAATGAAGCAGAAAGGATCATGATAGAGTTACATGAAGGTACTTTCGGAACTCATTCCAGTGGACATACCATGGCAAAGAAAATCCTTTGGGCATGATACTATTGGTCCACAATGAAAGCCGACTGTTATCAGCATTCTCGGACCTGTCACAAGTGCCAAGTCTATGCTGATAAGGTGCATATACCTCAAGTACCTCTGAACGTCTTGACGGCTCCATGGCCTTTTGCAATGTGGGGTATAGACATGATCGGCGAGATCATACCTACGGCATCTAACGGGCATCATTTCATCCTGGTAGCTATTGATTACTTTACGAAGTGGGTTGAAGCAGCTTCCTTTGCTACGGTAACCAAGAACGTCGTGGCACGGTTTATTCAGCATAATCTGATTTGTCGATATGGTGTACCAGAGAGGATCATTACGGACAATGGTACAAATCTGAACAATAAGCTGATCACCGAACTCTGCAATCAGTTCAAGATACAACATCACAACTCTTCTCCCTACCGGCCGAAGATGAATAGGGCTATAGAAGCGGCTAATAAGAACATTAAGAAAATTGTGCAGAAGATGATAGTAACATACAAAGACTGGCACGAGATGTTACCATTTGCTCTTCATGGGTACCGTACCTTAGCGCGGACGTCAACAGGGGAAACACCCTATTCCTTGGTTTATGGCATGGAGGCCGTCTTGCCCATTGAAGTTTAGATACCCTCTCTTCGGATTATGAAGGATGCAGGTTTGAGCGAAGATGACTGGATTCAGACCCGACTTGATCAGCTGAATTTAATCAACGAGAAGAGACTTACTGCTATTTGTCATGGTCAGACGTATCAAAAGCGGATGATCAAGGCATTTAACAAGAAAGTTAGACGACAAGAGTATCAAGTTGGGGACTTGGTTATCAAGCGCATTATCTTACCTCAAGGTGATCCCAGGGGAAAATGGACCCCTACTTATGAAGGGCCATTTGTGGTTAAGAACATTTTCTCAGGAGGAGCCATGATTCTAACCACCATGGATGATGACAACCTTCCTCACCCCGTCAATGCAGACATAGTGAAAAGATACTACGCATAAACAAAGACCCGCTAGGTTGACTGGCCTAGACAAAAATAAGGGCTTCCCAACACACCAAAAGGGTTCGGGCAAAAATAAGGGATGAAAATAAAGAAACTGTACACCCGGAAAGTCGAAAATCTGAAAAGGTGTCTTGGGCAAAAAAGGGTATCCCGGTGGACTGAAAACCCGAAAGGGCGGTCCAGGCAAAAATTAGGGATCAAAGCGTAACACTATGTCTCATTGGATCACCTTGCAACCAAACTTTGGCATTGACTATCAAGCTCGGACGACACTAATCAATCTGATCTACCTTCAACCAAGAAGCAAGTGATGAGATGCTCGGGGACATAAAGGCAATAGCAGAGTTGGAACCCAGTGGGATTATTCACATAGCTGTTTTGTTTAGTTTTTCGTAAATTGTGTAAATTTTATTATTCGGCGGTGTTCTCTTACTAGGACATCAGCCTCTTGTATAAAAATGCCTATTTGCGGGCCAAACTTCAAAATCAATACAATTCATTTTTAAATAAATTTCAAACTGTTTTTCCTTTATCTGTTTTGTTTTGCAAAGAACGTCCAATGTTCATTTTTGATATATGCACTTGACATTAATTGCTGCTCATAAATATTTACATGCGAAATAAAAGACGATTACTGGTAATATCGGAAACAGGGGAAAATAAGAAGTGTCCAAACTGTACAGTTGCTCTGTCCGCCAGGTACAAGGTAAATTCAGCTGAAGAACATGGTTGAGATGCATTCACTCCCTGCAGAGTAAGACAATAATGTTAATTCTCCCCAGTTGAGACTTGCAACTGTAAATGAGTCAGTAATATTCACCCCAGCTGAGACTTGCAGCTGTAAATGAGTCGGTAATATTCTCCCCAAGCAAAGCTTATTTACTATCAGCACTGAAAGGTCTTAATATTCCCCAACGGAGTATGAGAATATTCCCCGGCAGAGTACAAGATATCCCCAGTGGAGTTTGAAATTTTTCCCAGCGCAGTCTAGAAAATCTTCCCCAGTGGAGTTTGGAGAATCATCCCCAGTAGACTCTGGAAGTTTATTCCTAGTATAGTCTAAAAGGTTATCCCCAGTGAAGTCGCAACTGAAAGGTCATCCCCAGCGGAGTTCTTTCCTTTCACAAACGGGAATTCAACCCCCAACAGGATTCAGTATCACCAGCAACGGTAATTCATCCCCAGCGAAATTTATCAGTGGAATCCTCAGCAGAGCATCTCTTCCCCACAGAGTAATCTCCTCATCAGTTTATTCCCCAACGGAGTTATCCTCTCCTACAGGTTTATTCTTGTAATCGTCTTCATTCGCCATCCCCAGCGGAAACGAAGAATTCAACTCTTTTCTCTAGCAGCTATACGGGATTTATTTTCCCCAGCCAAAACATTACATTTCCATACATCATTACACATGCATATACGCATCATACAACACAATCTCATTTATTTTGAGAACATCATTGCTTGATATATATCATGCATTGCATACAACTAACCTTTACCTTTCAGGAAGGATGCGGTTAAGTTCTCACAAAATTCAAAGCTATGAAGCTTTTATCTCAGTCGAAGTACTGACCGATTCTTAAATCTCAACAGAATTATCCTCAGTTGAATTACATATAAGGTTCTAAATCTCGACAATAGTTCCTCCGTCGAAGTGTGGACAAGTTCTTAAATCTCAACAGAATTATCCTCAGTTGAATTACAGACAAGTCCTAGATCTCGATGAAGATGTTTCCCTCAGTCGAAGTATTGACCGGTTCTTAAATCTCAACTAAATCATTCTCAGTTGAATTACAGATAAGGTTCTAAATCTCGACAATTTCCTCCGTCGAAGTGTGGACGAGTTCTTAAATTTTAACAGAATTATCCTCCGTTGAAGTACAGACAGTTCCTAGATCTCGATGAATATGTTTCCCTCAGTTGAAGTACTGACCAGTTCTTAAATCTCAACTAAATTATTCTCGGTTGAATTACAGATAAGGTTCTAAATCTCGAAAATTTTCCTCCGTCGAAGTGTGGACGAGTTCTTAAATCTCAACAGAATTATCCTCCATTGAAGTACAAACAGTTCCTAGATCTCGATGAAGATGTTTCCCTCGGTCGAAGTACTGACCGGTTCTTAAATCTCAACTGAATTATCCTCTGTTGAATTACATATAAGGTTCTAAATCTCGGAAATTCTCCTCTGTCGAAGTACTGACCGATTCTTAAATCTCAACTGAATTATCCTCGGTTGAATTACAGATAAGGTTCTAAATCTCGACAAATTTCCCCAGTTGAATTATGGAAAAGTTCTTAAAACTCAGCAGAGATGCTCTCTCAGTTAAAGTACAAGCAAGTTCCTAAATCTCAACAAAGATCAGGCTTCCCCAGCAGAATCTTCCACAACAACAGGTATACAAGCTCTCGCTAAGGAATCTCTTATGCGATCGACACTCATGCAGATGGCATCTTTAAGCCCATCCTCCCACCAGCAACCTCCAAATGGCATCTGTAAGCCCATTCCCGACATCACAAGGTTGATACTACTTCATGCGAGTGCAAATTTCTGGGCACTCTAGTGTTCAATCATCTTCCAGCTTTGGATCACGAAAGGCATGAAATCCAATCTACATCCTCAGGTTTAAGAAGATTGAATAGGGGCAGCTGTTGTACCCCAAAATTTTCCCTCTCATATTCCTCAAGACATTGCAAGAAAAATCTCCAAGTGGCTCAAGGTTGCTAAAGAGTTGGACAGACAAGCTATCTCCTAAGGCAGTTTACCCCAAATTAGGGTTTTGTGTTGCATCAAGATCCTTGAATCCAAATGACCTCAAGTTCTCCCTAATGTCCTAATATTCTCTCAAGATCATCCATGTCAAATTTCAAGCCTTGCAGAGGAAGTTTGCTCAGTCAATTGCTCAAAGGTCCAAAAATTGACTATGTTAGGGCAAAAGTCAACTCTGGCCTACAAACAGTCAAACCTCAAGATTTTTTGTCAACATTCTCATTTTAAAGGATATTTCATCATTTGATCAAGTTTTGATCATGATTCATCAAAGATTGCTCAAAATTCATCAAGAACTCAAAAGTTGAAAAATTAGGGTTTTGTAGGAAAAGTCAACTCAACTTTGACCAAGCATAACTTTCTCATACTTTATGATAGATGACCCATCCAAAGCTCATTTTGAATAGGATGCAATTTCCTACAATCCATCTTCATACCCCAAGATCAAAACATGCACTCACAAGAAGTTATAAATTTGGACATTATAGGTCATTTTTGAAAGTCAACAAAAACACCTTTTTTTCCAAAGCTTTTAACTTGAGAATGGAACATCAAAATGCGATGAGAACAAAAGGGTTGGTTAGAGGACATCACATGCTTTCTAAAAAGTCCCAGAACACTTCCAAAAGTTCAAAATTGAAGAAGTTATGCATTGTTGAAGTTGGACTTTTTTGCAAAATTGCCAAAAGTCAACTATCCCCAAAACTTCAAATTTTGTCAAATGGGCCCATTAGTTTCCACTTGATTTGAGTTTGCATCGTTTCCCACGTGTCCTAGCTTCAGCCATGAGCCCATATTTTATTTTTATTATTTAATTTGATTTTTAATTGAATTTATTCATTTTAAATCAAATAAAATCCTATAAAATCCAAAACTTTGATAACATAAGATTTTTTGCTGTTTCAGGCTTTGATTACCATCATTATCATCATCAAACTCGAATCAAACCAAATCATGTGCAAAAAGATTGAAATTGGACAAATTTGGAAGGTTTTAAAGGAGAGATCAACAAATTCATAGGCATTGATATGAAGGGATTCAGTCCATGATTCTTACCCTAATACACTACACAATACATAAGCAATCCAAAGCATACGAAATTAGGGTTGGCAAGTGCAGAGGGAGGCAGAACAAGATTTGAAAAATACACAAAAAATCTTGATATCGAAATCATAGTTAGAGGTGTTTTCAAGAGCTGAGTCATATCTCAATCGCTTCCTGGGCATTCACTCAAGCCACCTGGATCCAAAGCAAACTTGTTCAGACGTCCAAATGCGCTGTAAGTGTCACAATAACCACCCCTGTTCTTGATTTCGCAACTCTGAATTTAAGCATCCTTTTCATGAATCAATACCATATTTTGAATCTACATAACATTTGCAAGCGATTGGTATTATTCAATTGCGTTTATCTGGCCTGAATGAAGAACCACCATAGTTAGGGTTCTTCGTTTGTTTTTTAGGGTTTTCTGTTTCAGGAAAAATTGTGACTCAAGAAGGGCATGGTGTTAATCAGGAAGCCAGGACGAGTTCAACCATGCTCGTGGAATATGTTTTCATGGCCTGGAATGAATTTTAGAACAGGCTTGCACATTTAGCTGCGGATTCAAATCCGCATGTATTTTTACAGGTTTTGGAGGACAGGGATGAACTCGTGTCATCCGCCTGTTGGCCAGTTCAAATTATTTCGTGCATTTTTTTTTGTTTTGCTAGCATTCGTATTGTTTTGATATATTATTATTAATGCTTATTACTATGACAAACAAAATAGCGTGGTGTGTTGGCAAGGCAAGCGTGCAAATCTCCTTCAGGACCTGGGTTTGAATCCCAGGTCCCCCACTTCCTTAATAATTTTGTTTTTCAAATAATCATGTGTTTGATCAAGCGTGCAGCCTACCGTGTGCCATCACCTTTCTAATTGCCAGATGGCCAAAGGCCAAATCTGAGGGTCCAAAACTGAAGGTCCACCATAGGCCAAGTCCAAGCGTGCATACTAGATTCCAAAAAGTCAACAGAGGCCAGC
Organism: Vicia faba; assembly: GCA_948472305.1. Classification (NCBI taxonomy): domain Eukaryota; kingdom Viridiplantae; phylum Streptophyta; class Magnoliopsida; order Fabales; family Fabaceae; genus Vicia; species Vicia faba. The sequence goes on along the minus strand of OX451739.1, from coordinate 1,474,202,637 downwards.
GTTTTGGGCCTTCAAATTTCTATTCATACTCTCAAATTCAGGCCCAAACTCTCTCTCTCACTCATTTTATTTTATTTTAATTGTTTTATTATTTTCATTTGATTTACTAACCAATCATAAAACTCCTCTTTTATTAAAATAAAAATCACATAAATATTTTTTATATTTAATTAAACTTTAAAATTTTATTTTTCTTAATAAACACTAATTAATTAATTTAGGTTTTAATTCTAGAATAATTTTAACCTATTTTGCAAATAATTAAAATTAACTAGATTTAATTAGGTTTTAATTACTAATTCAATTAATTTTATTTTCTTTCTTAAAATAATAAAAAACTCCAAAAAATAATTTATTTTTCATTTTATTAATTTATTAATTTAATTTAGAAATTCAGTTAGGATTTATTTCTTTCTTAATTTTAAAAACAACAAAAAAAATGATATTTTCTTTAACCAAAAAGGGTCAAAACCCTAACCATGCGCTCGATTTAATTTCCCGCACGCGATTTTCTTATTTTTATCTAATAATGTACTTGCTCCCGGATTGTAATAGTTAAATAGGACTTTTATTTATTTTTATCGCTTTATTTATTTTCAAAGGGTTTGTCTTTGGCGATGTAAATACTCGACGCCTTGTAATTTAAATTCCGCATTTTATTTCTGCAAATTATAACTGTTAGATGTTTGATGATATGGTTGCATGACAAGACTGAATGTTTTAACCTAAAATCAACTTAGGTCACCCTTAACATGTACAAAGATAAAAATAACTGAAAACAACACACTCGCACATGCGCACTCCTAGGGTACACCTCACTTGGTTGCCTTCGTACACGGTCATTGAGTATAGGTCGTTTTAGAGGTCGCCCTCTTGTCTAAAAGATCATAGTCTCCTCAAATGGTTGCCTCGGATATTGTTGCCTCAAACAAATTATCTAAGACTTTAGGGTTACCGCTAAGGCATCCTAACGTTGCTTTAGTGACCGTATGTCCCACATTCAAATTGACCCTCAAACTCCAACGACGGTGCTACCTACTCATCAATAGTAGGATAGCATTGTCTAAAGGAAAATAGCATAGAATGATTCCTTTTTCGAGTAGGTAGATGGTTCTTAGATACTTGCTCTTTCAAAAATAAAACTCTTTTCACACTTACACTCCTTTTCGAACAAATTTTCAAAAATAATTCATACGCTATTGAGGACAGAAGCAAGAGTTAAATCGAAGTTTCCAAATAAAAACTTTTTTTTCAAAACCCACAAGCACAAAGAAAGCAATTTTGAAAACAATTGAGCAAGTACCTAAGAGCCCGTGGATAACCACGGATAGAAAGGGTGCTAACACCTTCCATTTCTATAATCTACCCCCCGAACCCGAGAAATATCTCGAAAAAGGAATTTTTCTGTGCTTTTTTCCTTTCCTTTATGGATGAAATAAAAGGTGGTGGAGACTCTTGCTTACCGCGACATTTTGCGAAAACAAACGCAAAACGCAAACTAGCATTCCAAAAAACAGTTAGTTCTTCCACCGTATCACAATGTGGATCTGCAATTTATGGTGTGGGTGTTTGTAAGAACACATAGCTATTTTGAAAGTATTAAAAATAGGAGAAAGACAAAGAGCATAAAATTTGAATGCAAAACGTCCAATGCTTTATTAAATAAAAATATGCTTATGAAATGACAACCCTTAACAAATGAACCATTGTTCCCAGGGTAAAGCACAAGGCTTAAAGTCATTGTTTAAAACAAATTAAATAACCAAAACTTCGAAAGCAATAAAATAGAAAGTAGCTATTACTCCTGACTAAAGGAGATTGAGATAACTTATTGGATCTTCTAGTTGCTGAGCCCATTGTCGATAGTGGGGGAAATCCAGTTGTCTAGGTCATAGTCACTGTCAACATCTTCTATAGAAGAAACATCATCAATAGCATTAACACCTTTGTCGTGCTTAGGCATTGGTACAGTAATCACATTAGGATTCTCGGTAGGATCAAACTTAATCTCTTTGTTTTCAATCATGTCTTAAATTTTGTTCTTCAAGGCCCAACAGCTATTGGTGTTGTGCCCATGACTATTGGAATGGTAGGCACATTTCACATTAGGATTATAGCAAGGAGAGGAGGTGTTGGGATTCTGAGGCGGATCTCTCAATGTTATCAGCTCTGCTTTCAAAAGATGTTATAATGCTTGAGACAATGGCATGCTGATCTTGGTAAACTATTTTCTTGGTGCATTTGACCTGTGTTGATTGCCTTATTGATGTTGTTGTACTGGCGCAGGATTAGAAATTAGCACGACTCCTACAAATTAGTTGCGGACACCTCTAGAACGACCCTTCTAGCCATATACAACATTAACTTTCTTCTTTCTGTTGAACGTCTTCTTTACAGTGCTTGAAGATGCAACCACTTGAATTTTTCCACTTCGGGTACCATTTTTAACATGTTCCCCTGTTAGTATTAACTCAATAAAATCAGATGAGGAACTTACGATCAAATGATTAAAGAAAGGCCCTGTAGAATTGCCTATGAACATGTCAACCAACTCCCTGTCAGATAAAGGAGGTTGCACTCTTCCATCTAGATCTCTCCATTTTTGGGCATACTCCTTAAACCCTTCATGAGAGCCCAGGTTATACTTTGTAACTGCACACGATTCGGTGCAAGATCAGCATTGTATTGATACTTCTTGTAAAAAGAAGTAGCTAGGTCTTCCCAAGTGCGGATGTTGGTTCCCTCCAGCTAATAGAACCATTCAAGTTGTGTCCCAAATAAAATCTCTTGAAAGAAGTGAACCCATAACTTTCTGTCAGCAGTATGGGTTGGATCTTCCGAACATAATACCGCAAATACAGCTTTGGACAGGACACACCATCATATTTGGAAAAAGTAGGAACCTTGAACTTGTGAGGGATAACAACCCCCGAAATAAGACCCAACTCTTCAAAGTCCAGCCCAGGCACTTTCTGGGTTTCCATAGCATTAATTCAATCTTCCAATTGCTTGTATCTTTCGTCAGCGGGAGGATATTATTCAGCGGAAGAGCCTTCATAAAAATCTTGTCCAGAACCAAGGTTTTTATTCTCTTCAGCTTTCACACTCTCGTCATCTTTCTCTTGGTTATCATCTTCATTTAATGGGACCTCAAAATCTAGAGCCCTTTAGACTGAACCCTTGAATCTTCTTCTTGTTCCCTGTTGTACCCCAAAATTTGCTATCCCATTTTTCATAGAAGACACAACCCTAGGGTTTCTCAAACATTCAAGTTGGCTCAGGAATCGATCAGGCATATTCTCTTCTGTGGCAGTAAACCAGCAATTAGGGTTTCTTGCAATTCTCCAAAGAAATGAATTCTTAAAGATTCAATTGGTTTTCACAGGTCTTCATGCTTCCTCAGGTTTACTAAAAAAAAGATAATGTTTGTTCTCAGAGCATGGTTTGTTTGGGACAAATGATGGAGTTTAAGACTGTCATTTAGGACGATCATGATTTTGATCCAGGTTGACCAGATGATTCGCGTCTTTTAAAACATTTGCTTGGTTAGTAAATGGAATATACAGTGCGTTTGTTTGAAATGCAGTTACAGAATTTTTGGGATTACTTGGAATGTAAATTACCATACTGGAGCATTTTACTTCAAATATCTTGATTGGGCATTTCAAAAATCAAATAGGATGCGAGGAGAAATTACAAGTTATTGTTGGTAAAGAATTTCAATTGATACCAGAATATTTCATAAGACTTTCTCCAATTTTTCAAACATTGTTACAAAACAATTTATTCTTTTAAATACTTTAGGTTTTACAACTTATCGTATTTGAAAATGAATTGATACAACTATTGATTACAATACAAGAATGTTTTTCTAAATTACAAAGAAAATCCAAATGTTTGGTTGGCCTAGGAGAACTAATCTATGCCTAAGATTGTCGGAGGATTGAAGTCGTATCCAATTATTTTTATCTCCAAAGACCTTCATGCTTGCCACAGATTTCTTGCCTCCCTTGCTTTGTCACATCCAATTGTGCTCACATGAAAACAAAAGAAAGAAGAAAAATAGTTAGTACAAGTTATTTGGGCATGAACAAAATTTTCCAAAAAAAAAAGTACTCATCATTAAAGTTTGGAAAGTGGAATCAGAAGGCCATTTTAATTCATCACAATTTATTTCCTCTATTTGCAAATCACAAGAAGATTATTCTTCTTGGTTCACAAAAAGAAAGAGGAAAAGAAATGCTACAAAGTTGTCCAAATAAGAAGAGATGCTGCAAAATTGCCCAAACAAATATTACAAACGGAACCAAACAAACAGCAATATGGTAAACAACAAACAGCAAAATTGTCCAAACAAGAGGCAAGCAAAACTGTCCAAACAGAATGGTATAAAATGAACCAAACAGCAGCGTAAACTGAACAAAAAAAGAGGCAGCAATATAGCAAACAACAAACAGCATCAACAAAAGGCAGAAGTATGGCAACATAAGATGCTAAGTCAAACAAAGAAACTTGTTCAAGAGGTATAACTAATCATTTTCCATTGCAAACTTTTCAGAATTGGGAAAAGGGGCAAAAAGCAATTTGCTTTCCTATTGTCATTGAGAGAGAAGAGAGGAAAGAAGTCACATAGGTTATTGGGATGCACAGCTTTGCTGCCCAGCCTGTCACAAGTTGCATGGAATATGCTAAAAAACAAAACTGCAACAAAAAGGCCATATGAACAATATACTGAAAATATTCAATTGTTGGGTTTCCCACCATTTTGAATATGAATTCAACAGAAGCAGGGTCAATATAACAGTAGACACAACTCTCAAGCAAAGGATATATAAAAAATTATCAAACCCAAAAACTTGAAACAAGTCTCCAACAGAAAAACCTGTCAAAACCTCAAATTCAAAAGGCCTAAAAACCAAAACAGCAAACCAGTAAGGATCTTAAGATGCCAACAAACTCAAAACCTGTAAAACTCCCAAGGTCTCAAATCTGAACTATCATCAAACAGAATCATCACAAAACCTCCAAAAATTGTCAAAGTCTAAAAACCTCAAAAACCAACATAAGCCAAAAATGCCAAAACCTGTCAAACCTTCAAAAACCTGAAACCTGTGAACCAACAACAGAAGTCTCAAACCTGTAACTCAAAACCTGATAACATCCATAAACCCTAAAGCAAAAATCTCAAACACAGTTATCACCTTCAAACTCACAAAACCTATTAAACCATCAAATAACAAAAACCTGTTGAAACATCAACAAATCCAAAACCACAAATCTCCAAGTCTCAAACCAGTAACACCATCAACCAAACCTGTAAGCAAGCCAAAACAACAAAAACATAACCAAACTCATCAAACCTGTAACAGAACCATCATCAATCTCAAACCTGTAACAGGACCATCATCAATCTCAAACCTGTAACAGAACCATCATCAATCTCAAACCTGTAACAGAACCATCATCAATCTCAAACTTATAACAAACTCCTAAAACTTGAATCAGTAACATATCAAAAACCTGTCAACACAAGTCTCAAACTCAAAACATGTCAAAGTCTCAAACTGAAACACAAGTTTCACAAGATTCACAAACATAGGAACCAGTCAAGCCTTCATCAAAAAACAAGAAAAACTGTTAACCATTTGAACCAACAATCCTCATCACAACAAAAAAAAAACATAGTAACCCTCACAAAAATCCCAACAACCATCATCAAATCAAAATCATCATCAAAACAACAAAAAAAACTGTTACCTATCAAAAAGATCCCAAACCAGAAAAGCAATGCATTCGTCCTCACCATTTCCCCTCGTACAACTCCGACCACCACGGAACACGGTCACCGTCTTGCCTCTCCCTGTCTAAATCACAGAAAGAATTCCAACAGGTATGGATTCCTCATCTTTCTCATAATCACATTTCACTACATCTAAAATCATGAGTTTAATTAGTAGAAAACATGATCAAGATATAAAAAAAACATTGAAATCACTAAGTTTCGAAAAATAACAGAACCTTACACTTTTTTCAAAGAACGTCGTTAGCATGTGATTAGGGAGGTGAGAACGACCTGTATTCCGGCAACAGAGAGTTCAGAGAGGTCGGGGTGAACCAATTTCGCTTCTTTAAGATTCAAATCTGAACTTAGGGTTTTCAGAAAACGCGAATCATGGTGAGATAAAGATGGAGAGAGCGACTTTGCTCGCGAAACAGGGATGGTTAGTGAGATATTTAGAGGTTTCATCAATATGAGCAAAGATCGATACAGAGATTAAGCGAAAGAGATGAGCGGCGCCACTGTGAACAAAGGGGTTCCAAGAACCCTAATTTTGTTTTCTCCCTTAATCAAACAACTAAACATGGTTATACCCTTGGGCCTGTCTTTTATAATTCCCTAAGCCCATTTTTCGCTTTGTTGGTCTTACACCCCCTTGGTTTGATTCTTTGTTACAGCAAAAGAGATATTTTCTTTGGGCCTTCTCCCAAATCTTCCAATAAGCCCATGTTTCTTTTTTTATATTTGGTTCTCTTCTTATTTTCTTTTTGTATACAATATGCTAATATAATTTAAAATATATTTTCATTTAGGTTTTGTAAATAATTTTCATCATTTTCTTTTTTTTAATAAATTTTTGTTTTAGATTTAATTGACTTAATAAAACATCAAAAATAATAATAAGACTTAGTTTTGTCATTTCTTTAATTTATTTTGTCAGTTACATAATTAATAAAATACAAAAAAAATAAAGATTTTAATTTAATCAATTATTTTTATTTTTTAGAATAGGTTTTATCTTTCTCTTTTCAAGTAAATATTTAACATTTCATTTCCATATTTTGTTGATTTTATTTTCATGGATTGTCATAGCTTTAATTAAATCACACAAAATTCGATTTGGTTGCATTGTTTGATATTCAGACATTTCTATCTCATTTGATTCATCCCCATTTGTAAAAATTGTACCCCCATTCCCGAACACTTTGTAATAGCGTAGAATTTTAATTCCCGCAATTTACTACTTTCCATATACTGTATAGTAACTAGGCGTGTATGGCAAGATTCAAAAATCAATTGCTAGATGACCTAATCCAAAAATAAATTAACTTGAAACCAACACACTTTTTTCACACGCGCACCTCTAGGGTAACCTCGCTCGTTGCCTCGGAAATACAATCATGTCCCTCGAATATGAGACGCTCTAGCAATGACCCTTCGATAAAAAAAGATCGTAGTCCCTCGACGACCCTCGATGTTGCCTTTGATTGAAACGATCTCGTCCCTTACAAAAATTGCTAAAGCGTCTCACAAGTTGCCTTCAATGATTGTAAAATTGACCCGCGTCTGTCCCTTCACATCCAACGATGGGGCTTATTACCAAATCAATGGTAAGATAGCACCATTAAAAGGAGGAAGAAAAGAACAACTTAAGAACTTTCGAGTAGATAGATTCGCTCTTAGTTACTCGCTTGCTCACGACAAAAACTTTTACACCTACACTTCCATTTCAAAATATTTTCAAAAAGACAAAAACATTTTGTATACGTTCTTATAGAGACGAGAATCATTGCAAAACCTCTTTTCAAAAACACTTTTCGAAACACAATTCACAAACACATCTTCGAACCATTTTTTGAAACAAAACTTTGTATACATTCTTATAGAGACGAGAACCATTACAAAGAGATTTTTCAAAATACTTTCAAAGCCTATACCACAAGCACACTATCAAATGAAAGCAAGTGATCTAAACGAGTAACTAAGAGCCCATGGAAAACCATGGATGAAAAGGGTGCTAATACCTTCCTTTTTCATAATCTACCCCCCGAACCCAAGAATAATCTCGAAAGCTCTTTCCTGTGCTTTTTTACCTTTCCTTTTGGATAAAAGAAAAGTCGGTGGCGACTCTTGCTAACCGCACAAGTGCGATCGAAACGCAAAACATCAAGTCAGTTCTCCCACCGTATTACAGAACTGGAGACTCTGCTGGGGATTTAAAATTAAAAGTGGGGTTACCTTAGTGTTGTACCCCAAAATTTTCCCTCCCATATTCTTCAAGGTTTGCTAAGATCATGCTTCAAAATCTCCCAAGAGTTGCACAGTTCAATGGCCTCCTAACAGTCAAAAATTAGGGTTTTGGTTCTGGAAAAGAAATTGAAGTTTCCAAGGGTCCAATCAAGTCCCACATGCCTATAAACATTGTCAAGCATCCATATGCCAAGTTTCAAGACTCACAACACCAAATTGCACAGTCAAAAACCCTAATTGCTTCACAGTCAACTGCAGGGGCAAAATGGTCATTTGACAGTCAAAAGTCAAAAAATTTTGTCAACATCTTATTTTGAAGCCACAAACATAATTTGATCAATTCTTGATCATGATTCTCAAAGCATGGCTCAAAAAGTCTCAAGATGCAAAAGTTTCTATTTTTGGACAGCTGGAAAAGTCAACTGCAAATTGACCAGGGCATAACTTCCACATGGTTTATCAGAAAAATTCCATCCAAAGCTCATTTTGAAGAGAATAACATTTCCTACAACTCATATTCACACTTCAAGTCCAAGAATGCTCTCACAAAAAGTTATCAATCTCAACATTATAGGTCATTTTCAAAAGTCAACAAAAAGGCACTTTAAGTCAAAGACCATAACTTGAGATTGGTAAATCAAAATGACATGGGACCAAAGACATTGGTTATAGGACTTCAATACCTTTCCAAAATGTACAAGAACATGATCAAAGCTTAAAAAATTGAGCAAGATATGCCTTGTGGAAGTTGGGAAATTTTTGGGAATTTTGAAAAGTCAACTTTGCTTCAAATGCCTCAAAATTGCTAATGGGCCTTAATTTCTTCCATGAATCATTACCCAAAGGCCATGCACGACACATTGACATCCAAGGGAGTTATTTTATCATTTTTGATTAATTATTTGAATTATTATTATTATTAATTCACTTAATTAAAATTAAATATGATAAAAATAGCAAATCACACCTTTCAAATCTTTTTATGCAGCATTTTCATCCATCATGACCTCAAGATTTCGTGCACATTCAAAAAGGAAAGATTCTATGCAATTGGCAATGGTTTGATGGCAAAAAGATTTGGAAAAAGATGCTTGAAAATCAAATATTGAAAAGCATTAAAACATGGATTTTGGGCCAGTTTTTCTAACCTAAATCATTCACATACATAAGCATAACATAACCCTAAGGCCAAGAACACAGAAGCTGCGCATAAGCATCAAGATCAAACTTGCATTTTTTCACAAAAATCTCAAAACTGTTTTCATAGTTGCTGTGCGTTTCAAGGCCAAAAAGCCATTCCAAAAGCTTGCTTACACATCCAGGAAGGGATTGCAATCAAAAACACAGCCCCTAACCTCAAGAATTGGTAGAATGAAGTCTCCCCGTTCAAAACTTTTTTCATAATCGTGTTTCAATATACATGCATTTTTCATACGTTTTGAATGTGGATTTATACTAATATGAACTCTCTGAAGCTATTGATGTCTTTTAATTGAGTTAATACCTGTATGAGAAGTTGCCATGGACGCAGGTTAGGGTTTCAGAAGCTTCCATTTGGGGCTTTGCATATATGGAAAAATTAGGCCATGAAACCTACACCATTGAAACCAGGATGCCCAGACGAATAGAAACCAACCATCGCGCCCTTTTTCTTTTTCACTATATGCTAATCGCTATTTTTCAGGTTTAGGGTTAGTGGGGGTTTAAAACCCCCGCTATCTATTTGATATTTTTAGGTAAAACGAAGGACCAAGGAAGGAGATGCTGAGCTGTTGAACTATGGTTGGTTGGTTTGAATAACTGGCGCCCTTTTTTATTGTCCAGCATAATCTTGCTTTTTCACATATAATGATTATTGTCCACTAAACATACAACTAAACGCGTTGGTTCAATTGGCAAATGAAGTGGCACGCAGGTATTGGGACCTGAGTTTGATTCCCAGGTCCCCCACTATTTCCATAATTTTTTCATTAATGTGCTTCTATGCAGCGTCCATCATGCAGCACACCATATGTCCTAGTGCTGAGACTTGCCAAGTGTCTCTGGGGCTCCATCCAATGGCCAGGACATGCAACCTACCATACACGTTCAGTCAACCACAAGCATGGGAACATGGAAAGTCAAAAAAGGCCTCCTTCTGTTGGGCCAAATTGCTCTTGCATACACCTCCAAAAGGGCCTGAATACCCCCCTTGTTTGTATTTCCTTTCTCTCATTTTTCTCTTTTCATTTATTTTAGTTATTTTAATTATTTTGTTTAATTCCATAAAATTAATTTTCATAATACAAAAATACAAAAAAATCAGAAATCATAGAAATAAAAATATGTTTAGTTAATTTTTTAATTCTTTAAATAGTTTTGTAAATAAATTTCAATAACCAAATTAGTTTAATTTTAGGTCTTCAACTTTAATGTTTTTTTCTTAAATAAATAAAATATATAAAAATTAGGTTTATCATTTTCATTCTTTTTCTCAATAAATAAATTTTTTCTTATTATAATTATTATTAACTATTAATTAATTTTGTAAATACTCTTATAATTAAACAATTAGTAAATTAGGTTTAAACTTAAATATTTTTCTTTAACAAATTAAAAATAGTGTAGAATTAGGGTTTCCAATAATAACTAACTTTCTTCCTTTATTTTCATTAAATACAAAAAAAAACATAAAAAAATCATTTCTTTCCTTTATTTAATAATTAATTAATCTGTAATTTCAATTTAATTTCTTTAAAGGGTCCAACGCCCTCGCACTCGATTCTATTTTCTTTTCGCACGCTTATTTTTATTTCCTTTTTTTAAAAAATAATGTATTTGCCCCAAAGCCTTGTAATAGTAATTAGGACACTTACTTTCCGCACTTTTATTCAAAAATCGGGTCTTTGTTAATTTGGCGATGTATAGACCCGCGCCTTGTAATAGCTAGGACCTTTATTTTCCGCATTTTAATTTCCGCACCCTTTAAACTGCTAATCACATGAAAGAATGTATGCCCAAATAAAATCAAAGCGTAGATCACCAATGCATGACAAGATAAAATATAACTGAAAATGACACACAATTCACACACCACTCTTAGGGTACGCCTCACTGTTGCCTTGCCCCTCGAAACGTGGTCGTCAAGTATAGGACGTCTTAGTGAGTCCTTATGTTCCATTGATCTAGTTGCCTCGAAACGGTTTCCTCGAAACAAGTTGCCTCGAAACAAGTTGCCTCGGAATAGTTGCCTCGGAATAAAAAGATCAATGGCATAAGGGTAGCTTCTAAGGTGTCCTACTGTTGCTCGGTGGCCACACTGTCCCTAAACTCGAATTGACCCGAACACCTCCAACGGTGGTGCTACCTACCTCTCAATGGTGGGATGGAACTATCTTAAGGACATTTACACAGCATAATTCCTTAGGGTAGGTAGATGACTCGTAGATACTTGCTCTAATTCAAAACAAATCAAAAAAAACTCTTTTCACACCGACACTTTTCAAAAAGCTTTCAAAACAATTTTTCAAACACTCTTGAGGACTGATACAAGAGTCGAACTGAAATTTTAAACGAAACTTTTTCAAACCCACTCACACTCAAGCAAACATTTTGAAAACACAAATGAGCAAGTATCTAAGAGCCCATGGATAACCATGGATAGAAAGGGTGCTAACACCTTCCCTTTCTATAAATCTACCTCCCGAACCGAGAGCTAATCTCAATAAGGAATTTTTCTGTGCTTTTGTCCTTTCCATGTTGGAGAAAATAAAAGACGGTGGTGACTCTTGCTTCCGCGACATTTCGCGAAACCAGCGTTAAACAGTCAGTTCCAGATCCACCGATCAAAGAACTGGCGACTCTGCTGGGGATCTTTATAAAGTGAGGTGTACCTTAGGACTAAGATCACTTGTGTTTTCAATTGTCTAAATTGTTTGCTTTATCATTGTGGGTACTGTCTTGGGAGTTCTATAGATCCTAACCCGGATCTGGGGGATACCTTCTTAGAAAGTAGCAACAAGGCTGTGAGGGAACTGTGCGGGGTATACCGACATGGTTGAAACAGTCTGCTACGTTGATGTGGCACTTTGGTGTGTACCGGTAACCCTTGAGTTCAGTCAAGGAGAGTACGGGGCCTCCGCGTGGTATCGTGAAGCATCAACTGACCTTAGGAACCTTAATTGAACTATCTTGGCCTCTTTAGGGTAGTGAGATAACTGACTTTGGTGCAGTCCGAGGTTGGTTGATACTCGATACTACACTCAATTGAGGGTTGATTTCCTGGAATATTTCGGTCGCCAGTTCAGTGGCTAAATCGAAACGATGAACAATGAAAGCAATCCAGTGATATTGGGACCCTTAGAACTCGGTTACTTCTGATAGGACAGGTTGAGCCCACCAACTTCAAGAGGGTAATACCCAGACCCCATGCTGGCCTAAACTCTAAGGGCTTGTCTTGTGTGACTTGTGTGCCTTACCATGTTTACCTTTGTGAATATTTGTGGTGTGTTTAATCATAGCATCATAACATCATACAACATCATATGCATTGACTAACCATTTCAGGGGTTCGAATCTTTATCTTTGTTCTTGTTTTGTAGGACATGGAAACTGTTCGCAGAAAGACAATTCAGATCAGCCTTGTAAGGATCCCTCCACAGCTTAAGGAGCTTATATCCAGGATTCCCGAGAGCTCTTCATTCAGTGAGAGACATGGAAGACTCATCAGCTTGGTCAATACCAACATTGAGGAAGATATGGTAAAGGTCTTGTTCCAGTTCTTTGAACCTCTGCATCACTGTTTCACTTTCCTGGATTATCAACTGGTGTCTACATTGGAAGAGTTATCCCGGATTCTGAAGATCCCTATCCTTGATCAACTACCCTACAATGGTACGGAAAAGGAACCCAAGCTTGAAGAGATTGCTAAAGCCTTACACCTACAACCATCTGACCTCAAGGGACATTGGGAAGTTAGAAGTGGTATCAAAGGGTTCTTAGCCAGGTTTCTGTTTGAGAAAGCCCAAGAATGTTGGAACTCCCTTGACCTATAAGCTTTTGAAGAAGTTGTGGCCCTCCTTGTCTATGGTTTGGTATTGTTCCCTAACCCAGATCAGCTTATAGACATCAGTGATGTCCAGATCTTCATGTCCAGGAATCCTATACCTACGTTGCTTGGGGACATCCTTCACTCATGTTACACTCGAACCATGAGAAAAAGAGGTGTTCTTATGTGCTGCACTCCTCTCCTGGGAAGGTGGTTTATTTCGCACCTTCCGCAATCAGTTTTGAAGAAGGAGCAGGGTTTGAGATGGTCACAACGATTGATGACTCTTACGCATGCAGATATACATTGGTGCTCTCGGTCCAGAGAAGATGTCACTATCATTGATCGTTGCGGGGAGTACCCTAATGTTCCTTTACTTGGAATCAGAGGAGGTACTACTTACAACCCGTGCCTGGCCTGGAGACAGTTTGGTTATGCTCGGAGGGACGACCCTCATGACATGTTAATTCCTGACATAGTTTTTGACTTCGACAACGATGCACAAGGACTTCGCCAGAGATTCATCAGAGCTTGGAGGATGCCAAGTAGGATAGACAGCAAGACCCTGGGACATAGGAATTCCATCCCGTTGGAGCCTTATCTCAAGTGGGTACGCGCCCGCTCCCAGAAGTTAGTAATGCCATATCCTTATGTTCTCCCTGTGATCAAAGAGCCAGTACTGGAAGGAGAGGTGTCCTACACCATTCAACATCCTGACATGCCCACATCCTGGGAAGAGATGCAGAAGAGCTGGATCCAATTTAAGGAAGAACGGAATTCTCTTGAGACCAGTCTACATGCTAGTGAAAAGAAGGTCCTGGAGCTCACCCGCCTACTGCACGAGGAAAGGAATCTCAACACCTACATTGCTCCGAAGAGGATGCGTAGTGTCTTTTGGGATTGATTTGCTTTTGTAATGTCTTCCCATGAGGCTTTGATGTATCAAACAATTATTTCCTTAATGATAACGTGTGTTCCTTTTTGTCTACAACAAATTTGAACTTTCGAAACCTTGAATGCATTGCATAAACACATATCATTCATCATATGCATAGCAGGTACTCTTCTTTTCAGGTTGCTTACTGTTCTTCACTGTTTATTTCAGCATCATGAACCCTGAATCATCTACCGAGATGTCTATCAAGGCCCTTCAGGCGCAGAACGCACAATTTCAGGAGCTGATCATGGGTTTGGCTCAAGGTCAAGAAGAGCTGAAGGCTTTGCTCCTGAAGAAGGAGAAGAAGAAGAAGAAGAAGAGAACCGTTCTATTCAACTCGCGTCGGAGGTTTGGTAACACTCTGGAGAATGAGGAAGCTGGTTCTTCTGTAGGCAAAGACAGTCCCCAGGGGGGAAGGGCTCCAAGTCTGGTGGTCTCTGACAACGAGACTGACTTTAATGAGGAACAGTATCCTCCCGCTGAAGACCGGTACAAGCAGTTGGAAGACCGTCTGAACGCCGTGGAGATTCAACAAGTGCCTGGTTTGGATTTCGGAGACTTGGGTTTATCTTCTGGTGTGATCATCCCTCACAAGTTTAAAGCATCATCTTTCACTAAGTATGACGGGGCGTCTTGCCCTAAGTTACACCTCAGATCTTATGTGCGGAAGATTCAGCCGTATACAGTGGACAAGAACTTGTGGATCCACTTCTTCCAGGAGAGTCTTTCAGGGACTCATCTCGAATGGTTCTATCAGCTGGATGGGACCAAGGTTCATAACTGGGAGGAGTTGGCTACTGCTTTTTACAAGCAGTATCAATATAATGCCGACCTTGCTCCTACACGTACCCAACTCCAGGGTATGTCGCTAGGATCAGGCGAAGGTTTTAAAGAGTATGCGCAGAAGTGGAGGGATCTGGCTGGCAGGGTGCAGCCTCCATTAACAGACCGTGAGCTGGTAGATATGTTCTTGGGAACCCTATCCGGGCCGTTCTTCAATTATCTTATCGGTAATTCGTCTGCAGGGTTCACGGACCTTATTCTGACTGGGGAAAGGATAGAGGCTGGCTTGAAGTCCGGTAAAATTCAAAAAGGTGCGTCTTCAAATTCTGAGAAGAAACCCTTTAAGAAGGAAGCTAGTGCTGTGTATGGGCCTAGGAGGCAAGATAAACCAGAGCGCCGCCAATCTGTCAACGCGGTGGTGATTGCTAAACCTGCTGCCGCTCCTCGGTAAACCAATCAACAAAGGGCTGAAAGACCCAGAAGAGAATTTACCCGGCTGAGTATGACCTTGTCACAAATCTTGCCACAGTTGTTATCCACCAACTTGGTGATTGTCAGAGAGGCTCCAAAGGTTGTGAATACTGCCTCTCCTAAGTATAATCCAAATGCCCGCTGTGCTTATCATTCCGATAGCCCGGGGCATTCTACTGATGATTGCTGGGCCCTAAGGAATAAGGTGCAGGACCTTATTGATGCGAAGGAGATACAATTTGAGGCGCCTGAGAGGCCAAATGTGGTGACTGCTTCTATGCCCCAGCATGGAGTAAATGCCGTTAATGAAGACTTGTATGCCGTTTCTGTGAATGATGTAGCTACCCCTTTGATGACTGTTAAGAGGAACCTACTGCTGGCCGATTTATTTCTGGGTTGTAGCGAAGGTTGCCTTTTGTGTGTTGTTTCCCTTACTGGTTGTCCGTTGCTGAAGTTAGGCATCCAAAGCCTGATGGACAGCAAAGAGATTATGTTTAAAAAGACCGCTGTTCCTTTTGTTCCTGTGGAAGAAGTATCCGTCGTTACAATTTTCAACAATCCAATCAAGGCTCCCCCGAGGAAGCCAGTTAAAATCATGACTATTGCACCCATTGTTATTACTGTTCCGGGGCCCCTCCCCTATGAATCTGATAAGGATGTCCCATGGCACTATGGGGCAGATGTATATGTACTTGGAATAAAGAAAGAGTTCAGCACCGGTACCAACATCAGCAATATTACCGGTCCAGCTAAAGTTACCCGCAGTGGCAGGCTCTTCTCGCCTGACATTGCGCCACCAACAATTCAAAGACCTCTCATTATAACGCCTGCAAGTGCGCCTGTTTCTACTTCTGATCAAGTTGCTTCCCCTGCTGCCGAGTCATCTAATGATCGGGGCAAAGGGATTGATGATGAGCCTGCCCGGGTGGAGGCACCAAAGTCTGTGAATGTTGAAGCCTCCCAGCAAGAAATGGAGGAAATTCTTAAGATAATCAAGAAGAGCGACTTCAACGTCGTTGAACAGCTGGGGCATACACCCTCCAAGATCTCTATGCTCTCCTTGCTGCTGTGCTCAGAGGCCCATGCTAAGGCCCTGATTTCATTTCTAAAGACGGTTCATGTGCCACAGGAGACATCTGCAGACCAGTTTACTGATTGCGTAGCCAATTTGATAGCCGACAATGGTTTGGGTTTCTCGGATGCTGACCTTACCGCCAAGGGAAAGAACCACAATGATGCCCTGCATGTCTCCATCGAATGCAGGGGCACTACTCTCGCGCACGTATTGGTGGACACCGATTCTTCCCTGAATGTGTTGCCCAAGAAGGCCTTAGACCGGTTAGATTGTGAGGGCCTGGAATTGAAACCTAGCAACATCATTGTTCGAGCCTTTGACGGATCGAAGAGGATGGTTCATGGAGAGGTAGACATTCCTATTCGTGTGGGTTATCAAGTATTTGACTCAACTTTCTATGTGATGGATATTCGTCCATCTTATTCCTGTTTACTGGGTCGACCTTGGATTCACAAAGCTGGGGCAGTGACCTCTACCCTACACCAGAAACTCAAGTACCCTGTCAGAGGGAAGATCGTCACTGTGCAGGGAGAGGAAGAATATATGGTGAGCCATTTGAATTCCTTCCGGTATATTGAGATGTACGGGGAGTTTATTGAAACCCCCTTTCAGCATTTTGAAGAGGTACCTCCAACATTGGCAGCAGCAGAAACAGTGGTTGAAGAGGACTTTCCTTTGAAGATGGCTTCCTTGAAGGACGCCCGGGTTGTAATCGAGAAAGGTGAATGTGCTAACTGGGGCAGGCTCCCTGATTTCACTCCTAAAACTGACAAGTTTGGACTGAGTTTTACTGTAGAGGCTCAGAGGGCTGTGCGCAAAGCTAGGACCGGAAGACCTCCTGTGCTCATCACCAATCCAGGAGTGAATGCTATTGGGGATGAAGACGAAGTGGAAGAATCGGAGTTCGATAGCTGGATCTACCTGACGACCGACGGTGGATTGAACAATTGGACCGCGAAAGATCATACACCTGTTACTTTTGTTACGCATTAATGAATTCCTTTATTTTTATTATTTGTAATAAACAATGAATTGAAACGTTATGGCCCGGTGTCTTACCCGGGGCACCGTTGGCTTCATTTGTGAGGGCTTATAACTGTCATTTCCATATATCATGAATAAAGATCTTGGACGTTTTTTTTCGCATTTCAAATCTTGTGCTCCCTTTCTTTCTTTCTTTATATATTGCAAAACAGCTGTATTTACACACACTCACCTACATAGGTTTCAATCCACTCTGGATCTCACTGGTAACGACTCTGCTACGGCCAGTTATGACTTCGAAAATCCGATCAACTTAGCCGAAGACGAAGGTGAAGATGATTGCGAAGTGCCTGGTGAGCTTGCAAGACTGTTACTCCAGGAAGAGAGGGAAATTCAGCCACATGAAGAGCCAGTGGAAACGATAAATCTGGGTACTGAGACAGACTGTAAGGAAGTTAAGATTGGTGCCAACCTAGAACTCAGCGTGAAGCAACGGTTGACTCAGATGTTACATGATTATGTGGAGATCTTCGCCTGGTCCTACGAAGACATGCCTGGGTTGGATACCGAAATTGTAGTCCATCATTTGCCTAACAAGGAAGACTGCCCTCCGGTTAAGCAAAAGGTCCGCCGTATGCGTCCAGAGATGTCTGAGAAGATCAAAGCCGAAGTTATGAAGCAGTTTGATGCCGGGTTTCTTGCAGTGACTTCTTACCCTCAGTGGGTTGCTAATGTGGTGCCAGTACCGAAGAAGGATGGTAAGGTCAGAATGTGTGTTGATTACAGGGATCTGAACAGGGCCAGCCCCAAAGATGACTTCCCCTACCTCACATTGATGTTCTGGTTGACAATACTGCTCAGCACAAGGTGTTCTCTTTCATGGATGGTTTTTCAGGGTATAATCAGATCAAGATGGCTCCTGAAGACATGGAAAAAACTACCTTTGTCACTCAGTGGGGCACCTTCTGCTACAAAGTCATGCCATTCGGGTTGAAAAATGCTGGGGCAACCTACCAAAGTGCCATGGTTGCTTTATTTCATGACATGATCCATCATGAGATAGAAGTGTATGTCGATGATATGATTGCAAGGTCTCAAACTGAGGAGGAACACCTTGACCATCTGCAGAAGTTGTTTGACCGTCTGAAGTTATACAAGCTGAGGTTGAATCCAAACAAGTGCACCTTCGGGGTTAGATCTGGAAAATTGCTAGGCTTCGTCGTAAGTGACAAGGGTATTCAAGTGGACCCTGCCAAGGTTAAAGCCATACAAGAGATGCCAGTTCCTAAGACAGAGAAAAAGGTCAGAGGCTTTTTAGGACGCCTGAATTATATTGCCCGATTCATCTCGCACCTAACCGATACCTGTGAACCAATCTTCAAGCTGCTGAAGAAAGATCAGGTAGTACGTTGGAATGATGAATGTCAGACCGCTTTTGACAGAATCAAAGAGTATCTCCAAGAACCACCCATTCTTATGCCACCGGTTGAAGGGAGACCTCTGATACTATACCTGACAGTACTTGACAACTCAATGGGGTGTGTGCTGGGGCAGCATGACGAGTCTAGCCGAAAAGAGCATGTCATTTATTACCTTAGCAAAAAGTTTACCGACTGTGAGACCCGATACTCACTGCTCGAGAAAACTTGCTGCACTTTGGTATGGGCTGCTCGCCGGCTGAGACAGTATATGCTGACTCACATTACCTTGTTGATCTCAAAGATGGATCCGATAAAGTACATATTTGAAAAAGCCTGCTCTGTCTGGAAGAATAGCAAGATGGCAGATGATCTTGACATAATACGACATCCAGTACACGACCCAGAAAGCTATCAAGGGGAGTGTATTGGCAGACCACTTGGAACATCAAGCAATAGACGACTATCAGTCAATGAACTTCGAGTTTCCAGACGAGAGCATCATGATTGTGACCGATTATGAAGTACCTGGACCGGATGAAGGACCTGAGGAAGGATCCCGATGGTCTATGCACTTTGACGGAGCCTCCAACGCTTTGGGTAACGGTATCGGCGCTGTGATCATATCCCCTCAAGGCACTCATACTCCACTCACTGCCCGGCTATGTTTCAACTGCACCAACAACATGGCGGAGTATGAGGCATGCATCATGGGTCTTCAAGCTGCGATTGACTTAAGGATCAAGTTTCTGAGTGTCTTCGGAGATTCCGCTCTCGTGATCAATCAGATCAAAGGAGAGTGGGATACGAAACATCCGAATCTTATTCCTTACAGAGAATGTGTGTTGACATTGATTCCCCATTTCAAAGAGATAACTTTTGAACACTTTCCGAGAGAGGAGAATCAGCTGGCGGACGCGTTAGCTACGATGTCTTCCATGTTCAAAGTCAAATGGGACAATGAGGCTCCCCGGATCATCATCTGGAAACTGGACGAACCGGCATACTGTTGTGATCTTGAGGCTGAAACAGTGACTGAGAAACCCTGGTACCATGAGGTGAAGAGGTATTTGGAAGCTCAAGAATACCCAGAAGGTGCATCTATCAACGATAAGAAGTTTCTGAGAAGGTTCGCAGCGAAGTTCTTCCTCAGCAATGGCATTTTGTACAAGCGAAACCATGATTCGACCTTACTGCGTTGTGTGGATAAGACTGAAGCAGAAAGGATCATGGCAGAGCTGCATGAGGGTACCTTTGGAACACATTCCAGTGGACATACCATGGCAAAGAATATCCTTCGGGCAGGATATTTCTGGTCCACAATGGAAGCTGATCGTTACCAACACTCTCGGACATGTCACAAATGCCAGATTTACGCAGACAAGGTGCACGTTCCTCCAGTTCCTCTGAATGTCCTGACTGCACCTTGGCCTTTTGCAATGTGGGGCATAGATATGATCGGCGAGATTAAACCTACGGCATCCAACTGGCATCGCTTCATCCTGGTAGCAATTGATTACTTCACAAAGTGGGTTGAAGAAGCTTCCTACGCCACTGTAACCAAGAATGTTGTGGCACGGTTCATTCGGCATAACCTGATCTGTCGATACGGCGTCCCAGAAAGAGTCATTACAGACAACGGTAC
Source organism: Vicia faba (assembly GCA_948472305.1). NCBI lineage: Eukaryota > Viridiplantae > Streptophyta > Magnoliopsida > Fabales > Fabaceae > Vicia > Vicia faba. The sequence goes on along the minus strand of OX451739.1, from coordinate 1,474,182,269 downwards.
CAATCTCAATAACAAAATGATCACTGAGCTCTGCGAGCAATTTAAGATACAGCACCACAACTCTTCTCCTTATCGGCCAAAGATGAATGGGGCTGTAGAAGCAGCGAATAAGAATATCAAGAAAATTGTGCAGAAGATGACAGTGACCTATAAAGATTGGCACGAGATGTTACCGTTTGCTCTACATGGGTATCGTACCTCAGCAAGGACGTCAACCGGGGCAACTCCCTTCTCCTTGGTCTACGGTATGAAGGCAGTCTTACCGATCGAAGTGCAGATACCCTCTCTTCGGATAATGAAGGATGCAGATCTGAGCGAAGATGATTGGATCCAAACACGACTTGATCAGCTAAATCTAATTGACGAAAAGAGACTTGCTGCTATTTGTCATGGTCAGACGTACCAAAAACGGATGATCAGGGCATTTAACAAGAAGGTCAAACCACAAGAATATCAAGTTGGGGATCTGGTAATCAAACGCATCATCCTTCCCCAGAGCGATCCAAGGGGCAAATGGACCCCTACGTACGAAGGGCCATTTGTGGTTAAACATGTGTTCTCAGGAGGAGCCATGATCCTAACCACCATGGATGGTGACGACCTTCCTCACCCCGCCAATGCAGACATAGTAAAAAGATACTACGCATGATCAAAGACCCGCTAGGTTGACATACCTAGGAAAAAATTAGGGCTTCCCGGCGAACCAAAAGGGTTCGGGCAAAATGAGGGATGAAATGGAAAAAATCTGTACACCCGGCAAGTCGAAAACTTGAAAAGGCGGCTTGGGCAAAAATGGGTATCCCGGTGGACTAAAAACCCGAAAGGGCAGGCCAGGCAAAAGTTAGGGATAAAGCGTAATACTATGTCTCATTGGATCACCTTGCATCCAGAATCCGGTATCAGCATCAAGTTCAAACGGCATCAATCAATCAGCTTCATCTTCAGCTAGGTCATCAAGTGATGAGACGCTCGAAGATATAAAGGCGATAGCAGGGTTGGAACCCAGTGGGATTATTCTTTTCACACAGCTGTTTTGTTTTCCCTTTGTACAAATTGTATAAACTCTTTTATTCGGCGGCGTTCTCTTACTAGGACGTCAGCCTCTTGTACATAAAACGCCTATTTACAGGCAAATTCAAAAATCAATATAAATTCACTTTTCAGATCAATTGCCAATTGTTTTTCCTTTTTCTGTTTTGTTTTGCGAAGAACGTCCAAGGTTCAATTTGTGATATATGCATTTGACAATGTTTTCTAACTCATAAATATTTGCATACGAAACAAAGGATTAATTACAGGTAACATTAGAAACAGGGGCAATAATGAGTTGTCTAAGCGATCTAATTGTTCTGTCCACCAAGGTACCAAGGTAACTTCAGCTGAAGAACATAACCGGTATATCTTAATTCCCCAGAGAGTGAGTCAGCAAGTCAATGCACTCTCCCCAAGCAAAGCTATACTATCAACCTTAAGGAAGTTGGGTATCCTCCAGCAGATCTCAACATTCCCCAGAGCAATATACAAACATTCCTAACAAGCATCCCCGGCAGTCTTGATCTAAGATTGTTCCCCGGAGGTATACCAGACATTCAGCGGAGCCACTTCCCCAAATGTATCTCAAAATCTCCCCCAGGAGAGTCCAGCCTGAAGATTTCCCCAGGAAAGCTGAATCATCTCCCCAGCAGGAAGCTTATCCCCAGTAAATTCTGGAAGCTTCCCCCCTGCAGAGCACGAACGCGTCCCCCGGCTTTATTCAAAGGTTATTTCCCTACCAGGATATAACTGGGTTATCCTTAGCCAAAAGCCACGAAAAGATCGTCCTCGGCGAAGTCTTCTTATCCCCAGCGGAGTCTATCAAAACTTCCAACATAACAACGGTATCCCCAGCAAAGTTACCATCAACATCTCAAAGTACCTCTCCTCCCACAGAGTATTGTTCCCCAGCAAGATCGCTAGAGTAATTATTCCTTGCATAGTAATCTCTTCGCCAAGTTTATCCCCCAACGGAGTCATCTTCTCCTACCGGTATTCTTGCAATCTTCATCCCCAGCGGAAACGAAGAACTCTCTTCAACCATCAGCCCAGGATTTAACTTCTGGCATTCGTCAAGGATATATTTTCCTAGACGAAAATACGTTCAAAAAACATCACATTGCCATACGTCATGATACATGCATAAACGCATCATATCTTACAATCTCATTTATGTTGAGAACATCATTGCTTGATCCATATCATGCATTGCATATGACTGACCTTTACCTTTCAGGAAAAATCCAGTTAAGTTCTCAGCTATGTCCAAGACCTTGTCTGGTTCAGTTAAATCGATTCTAAGATTTTTCTGATTCTTATCCAGTCAAAGTTAATCCAAGACCTTCTCTGGTTCAGTCAGATCGACCCTAAGATCTCACTGATTCTTATTCCAGTCAAAGATATTCCAAGACCTAGTCTGGTTCAGTTAAATCGACTCCTAAAGATTTTTCTGAGGCCGATCCAGTCAAAGGCCTTCTCTGGTTCAGTCAGATCGACGCTAAGATCTCCCTGATTCTTATTCCAGTTGAAGATTCCAAGACCTTGCCTGGTTCAGTTAAATCGACTCCTAAAGATTTTTCTAATGCCGATCCAGTCAAAGGCCTTCTCTGGTTCAGTCAGATCGACGCTAAGATCTCCCTGATTCTTATTCCAGTTGAAGATTCCAAGACCTTGCCTGGTTCAGTTAAATCGACTCCTAAAGATTTTTCTGATGCCGATCCAGTCAAAGGCCTTCTCTGGTCCAGTTAAATCGATTCCTAAAGATTTTCCTGATGAAGACTCAGTTGAAGATTCCAAGACCTTGCCTGGTTCAGTTAAATCGACTCCTAAAGATTTTTCTGATGCCGATCCAGTCAAAGGCCTTCTCTGGTTCAGTCAGATCGACGCTAAGATCTCCCTGATTCTTATTCCAGTTGAAGATTCCAAGACCTTGCCTGGTTCAGTTGAATCGACTCCTAAAGATTTTCCTGATGCCGATCCAGTCAAAGGCCTTCTCCGGTCCAGTTAAATCGATTCCTAAAGATTTTCCTGATGAAGACTCAGTAGAAGACATCCAAGATTCTCTCATCGTTACTGTTGAGGTAGTAATCGCCCCAGATTCTCTCATCGTTACTGTTGAGGTAGTAATCTCCCAAGGTTCTCTCATCGTTACTGTTAAGGTAGTAATCGCCCAAGGTTCTCTCATCGTTACTGTTGAGGTAGTAATCGCCCCAGGTTCTCTCATCGTTACTGTTGAGGTAGTAATCGCCCCAGATTCTCTCATCGTTACTGTTGAGGTAGTAATCGCCCAAGGTTCTCTCATCGTTACTGTTGAGGTAGTAATCGCCCGAGGTTCTCTCACCGTCCCGTTGAGGTAGTAACCATCCCTGATTCATTCAAAAACCTTTTAAAGCTCCAGACTCGATTCCTGTATCTCGCCAGGTCATGTCTGAAGAGTTTAAAGATTCGATACCTGCATCCAGCAAGAACGCATCTACACAAAGAGTTTGAAGACCAGCTCTTGTAACAGGCCAGGTAATTATCTTTCTGTTTCAGGTACGCAAGTTCTCGCTAAGGAAACTCTTACGCGATCGACACCCAGATGGCATCTATAAGCCCATCCACCTATCCATCACCTCTCAACATGGCATCTGTAAGCTTATCTTCCTATCCATCAATCTCCAAATGGCATCTGTAAGCCCATTCCCACCATCATACTGCTGATATTCTACTATGTGAGCGCAAATTTCTGGGCACTCTAGTGTTCAATCATCTTCCACCTTCGGATTACGAAAGGCACGCTAGCCAACCTACATCCTCAGGTCTAAGAAGATTGAACAGGGGCAACTGTTGTACCCCAAAATTTTCCCTCCCATATTCTTCAAGGTTTGCTAAGATCATGCTTCAAAATCTCCCAAGAGTTGCACAGTTCAATGGCCTCCTTACAGTCAAAAATTAGGGTTTTGGTTCTGGCAAAGAAATTGAAGTTTCCAAGGGTCCAATCAAGTCCCACATGCCTATAAACATTGTCAAGCATCCATATGCCAAGTTTTAAGACTCACAGCACCAAATTGCACAATCAAAAACCCTAATTGCTTCACAGTCAACTGCAAGGGCAAAATGGTCATTTGACAGTCAAAAGTCAAAAAAATTGGTCAACATCTTATTTTGAAGCCACAAACATCATTTTATCAATTCTTGATCATGATTCTCAAAGCATGGCTCAAAAAGTCTCAAGATGCAAAAGTTTCTATTTTTGGACAGTTGGAAAAGTCAACTGCAAATTGACCAGGGCATAACTTCCACATGGTTTATCAGAAAAATTTCATCCAAAGCTCATTTTGAAGAGAATAACATTTCCTACAACTCATCTTCACACTTCAAGTCCAAGAAATGCTCTCACAAAAAGTTATCAATCTCAACATTATAGGTCATTTTCAAAAGTCAACAAAAAGGCACTTTAAGTCAAAGACCATAACTTGAGATTGGTAAATCAAAATGACATGGGACCAAAGACATTGGTTAGAGGACTTCAAGACCTTTCCAAAATGTCCAAGAACATGATCAAAGCTTAAAAATTGAGCAAGATATGCCTTGTGGAAGTTGGGAAATTTTTGGGAATTTTGAAAAGTCAACTTTGCTTCAAATGCCTCAAAATTGCTAATGGGCCTTAATTTCTTCCATGAATCATTACCCAAAGGCCATGCACGACCCATTGACATCCAAGGGAGTTATTTTATCATTTTTGATTAATTATTTGAATTATTATTATTATTAATTCACTTAATTAAAATTAAATATGATAAAAATAGCAAATCACACCTTTCAAATCTTTTTATGCAGCATTTTCATCCATCATGACCTCAAGATTTCGTGCACATTAAAAAAGGAAAGATTCTATGTAATTGGCAATGGTTTGATGGCAAAAAGATTTGGAAAAAGATGCTTGAAAATCAAATATTGAAAAGCATTAAAACATGGATTTTGGGCCAGTTTTTCTAACCTAAATCATTCACATACATAAGCATAACATAACCCTAAGGCCAAGAACACAGAAGCTGCGCATAAGCATCAAGATCAAACTTGCATTTTTTCACAGAAATCTCAAAACTGTTTTCATAGTTGCTGTGCGTTTCAAGGCCAAAAAGCCATTCCAAAAGCTTGGTTACACATCCAGGAAGGGATTGCAATCAAAAACACAGCCCCTAACCTCAAGAATTGGTAGAATGAAGTCTCCCCGTTCAAAACTTTTTTCATAATCGTGTTTCAATATACATGCATTTTTCATACGTTTTGAATATGGATTTATACTAATATGAACTCTCTGAAGCTATTGATGTCTTTTAATTGAGTTAATATTGCCTGTATGAGAAGTTGCCATGGACGCAGGTTAGGGTTTCAGAAGCTTCCATTTGGGGCTTTGCATATATGGAAAAATTAGGCCATGAAACCTACACCATTGAAACCAGGATGCCCAGACGAATAGAAACCAACCATCACGCCCTTTTTCTTTTTCACTATATGCTAATCGCTATTTTTCAGGTTTAGGGTTAGTGGGGGTTTAAAACCCCCGCTATCTATTTGATATTTTCAGGCAAAACGAAGGACCAAGGAAGGAGATGCTGAGCTGTTGAACTATGGTTGGTTGGTTTGAATAACTGGCGCCCTTTTTTATTGTCCAGCATAATCTTGCTTTTTCACATATAATGATTATTGTCCACTAAACATACAACTAAACGCGTTGGTTCAATTGGCAAATGAAGTGGCACGCAGGTATTGGGACCTGGGTTCGATTCCCAGGTCCCCCACTATTTCCATAATTTTTTCATTAATGTGCTTCTATGCAGCATCCATCATGCAGCACACCATATGTCCTAGTGCTGAGACTTGCCAAGTGTCTCTGGGGCTCCATCCAATGGCCAGGACATGCAACCTACCATACACGTTCAGTCAACCACAAGCATGGGAACATGGAAAGTCAAAAAAGGCCTCCTTCTGTTGGGCCAAATTGCTCTTGCATACACCTCCAAAAGGGCCTGAATACCCCCCTTGTTTGTATTTCCTTTCTCTCATTTTTCTCTTTTCATTTATTTTAGTTATTTTAATTATTTTGTTTAATTCCATAAAATTAATTTTCATAATACAAAAATACAAAAAAATCAGAAATCATAGAAATAAAAATATGTTTAGTTAATTTTTTAATTCTTTAAATAGTTTTGTAAATAAATTTCAATAACCAAATTAGTTTAATTTTAGGTCTTCAACTTTAATGTTTTTTCTTAAATAAATAAAATATATAAAAATTAGGTTTATCATTTTCATTCTTTTTCTCAATAAATAAATTTTTTCTTATTATAATTATTATTAACTATTAATTAATTTTGTAAATACTCTTATAATTAAACAATTAGTAAATTAGGTTTAAACTTAAATATTTTTCTTTAACAAATTAAAAATAGTGTAGAATTAGGGTTTCCAATAATAACTAATTTTCTTCCTTTATTTTCATTAAATACAAAAAAAACATAAAAAAATCATTTCTTTCCTTTATTTAATAATTAATTAATCTGTAATTTCAATTTAATTTCTTTAAAGGGTCCAACGCCCTCGCACTCGATTCTATTTTCTTTTCGCACGCTTATTTTTATTTCCTTTTTTTAAAAAATAATGTATTTGCCCCAAAGCCTTGTAATAGTAATTAGGACATTTACTTTCCGCACTTTTATTCAAAAATCGGGTCTTTGTTAATTTGGCGATGTATAGACCTGCGCCTTGTAATAGCTAGGACCTTTATTTTCCGCATTTTAATTTCCGCACCCTTTAAAATGCTAATCACATGAAAGAATGTATGCCCAAATAAAATCAAAGCGTAGATCACCAATGCATGACAAGATAAAATATAACTGAAAATAACACACAATTCATACACCACTCTTAGGGTATGCCTCACTGTTGCCTTGCCCCTCGAAACGTGGTCGTCGAGTATAGGACGTCTTAGTGAGTCCTTATGTTCCATTGATCTAGTTGCCTCGAAACGGTTGCCTCGAAACAAGTTGCCTCGAAACAAGTTGCCTCGGAATAGTTGCCTCGGAATAAAAAGATCAATGGCATAAGGGTAGCTTCTAAGGTGTCCTACTGTTGCTCGGTGGCCACACTATCCCTAAACTCGAATTGACCCGAACACCTCCGACGGTGGTGCTACCTACCTCTCAATGGTGGGATGGCACTACCTTAAGGACATTTACACAGCATAATTCCTTAGGGTAGGTAGATGACTCGTAGATACTTGCTCTAATTCAAAACAAATAAAAAAAACTCTTTTCACACCGACACTTTTCAAAAAGCTTTCAAAACAATTTTTCAAACACTCTTGAGGACTGATACAAGAGTCGAACTGAAATTTTAAACGAAACTTTTTCAAACCCACTCACACTCAAGCAAACATTTTGAAAACACAAATGAGCAAGTATCTAAGAGCCCATGGATAACCATGGATAGAAAGGGTGCTAACACCTTCCCTTTCTATAAATCTACCTCCCGAACCGAGAGCTAATCTCAATAAGGAATTTTTCTGTGCTTTTGTCCTTTCCATGTTGGAGAAAATAAAAGACGGTGGCGACTCTTGCTTCCGCGACATTTCGTGAAACCAGCGTTAAACAGTCAGTTCCAGATCCACTGATCACACTTAGGATTAGATCACCTTTACTCGCTTTCATTATTTGATTTGTGTGCTTTATATTCAGTTCTTTGTATTGGGCTTGCTTTGATCCTCCACCCGGATTTGGGGCACCTTTTTAGGTAAATAGCAATAGATTGTGGAGACTGTATAGCGTAGATCGATATGGTTGAGACAATGGCTATGTTAGTGTGACGCATTTGTGGGTACCGGTATCCCTTGTGGTGAATCGAGGAGAATACGGGACCGCTGAGTGGCGTTGCGAAACACTAATTAACCTTAGAACCCTAATTGAACAAACTTGTCCATTAGGACGTAGTGAGGTAGCCGGTTTCTGTGTAAAGCTGAAAATTAGTTGACACTCGATACTACGCTCATTGAGGCTAGACTTTTGGGATATCTCGGCCGCAAGAAAAGATTGTTGTGCTGAGACAATGCCTAAAAGAAAGGTCGGTGATATTGAGATCCTTTAGAACCGGATCATTATTTCTAGGACAGGTTGAGCCAACTAAAACTTCAAGAGGGTACTTACCTACAAACTCATGCAAGCCTGAAACATAGGGATCTGTTTGTTGTGTGTGTATATGTTTGCTTGTATATAAACATCATAAACATCATCAACATCATATGCATGTTCACTAACCATTTCAATGATTTAGAAATTTATCTTTGTTTTTGTTTTGTAGGAAATGAATTCTCTCCGAAGAAACACCATCTGAATCAGCTTTGTAAAAGCACATCCTCAACTTCAAGAGCTAGCTTCAAGAGTGCCCGGGGATTCTCCTTTTACCAAGAAGTATGGTCGACTCCTCAGTTTGGATACATCCAACTTCCAAGAAGAGATGATGTGTGTACTATTCCAGTTCTTTGATCCCGTACATCATTATTTCACTTTTCCAGACTATCAGTTGGTAACAACATTGGAAGAGTTCTATATACTCTTAGGGGTGCCCGTGCTTAATCAGATACCGTTCACCGGTCTAGAAGGGATTCCAAAACCTAAAGTCATCTCCAAAGCTTTACATATAAAGAGGGCCGACGTCACAGCCAATTGGGAGACAAGAAGTGGGGTTAAAGGATTTCTAGCTAAGTTTCTGTTGGAAAAAGCTCGTTCATTCTGGGATGACATGGATTTCCAAGCTTTCGAAGACGTGCTAGCTCTCCTCATTTATGGTTTGGTTCTGTTTCCTAATTCGGACCAATTCATATACGTTAACGCCATCAAAGTCTTTCTCTCTCGCAATCCTATACCCACCTTGCTAGGAGACATCTTGCATTGCCTTCATACTCGTACCATGAAGAAAAGAGGTACCCTTTTGTGTTGTATACCCTTACTCGCTAAGTGGTTCACTTCACACCTGCCTCAGTCAGCATTGAAGAACGAGCAAAGGTTGACTTGGTCTCAAAGGATGATGTCTCTCACTCACTCTAATATCCGTTGGTGCTCAAGATCTTTGGAAGATATCTCTATCATTGACCGCTGTGGGGAGTTCCCTAACGTACCTCTGCTAGGTATTAGGGGAGGTATCACCTACAACCCGTGTTTAGCTCTTCAGCAGTTTGGGTATGCCCGAAGAGACGACCCTCATGAGATGCTCATCCGAGGTCTGGTTTTCGACTACGACAAAGAAGACCAAGGTTACCGCCAGAGGTTTACACGTGCTTGGGGAATGGTGAACAAAGTGGAAAGTAGGACTTTGGGACATAAAAACTCTATCCCTCTCGAGCCTTACCTTAAGTGGGTACGGGCTCGTGCCCAGAGTATCTTAATGCCTTACCCTTCTATCCTTCCTATCATCATTGAGCCTGTTATTGAAGGAGACGCCCCATACACCGTTCTTCATCCTAACATGTCTACCTCTCTCGAAGACCTGCAGAAAGCCTGGATTCAGTTTAAGGAAGAGCGAGACACCTTTAAAACCCAGTACTACGCTAGTGAGAAGGTTCTGGAGCTCACCAAACTGCTTCATGAAGAGAAGAATCTAAACACCTACATTTCTCCAAAAAGGATGCGTTCGGTATTTTTTTCTTAGGAGTTTTTGCTGTATTTTGTTTCTTTCTTTGTAAGCCCGAGGAGGCATGATGTATTCAAACTTGGTTTTATTTAATATGACGTGTGTTATTTTTGGTTTGAACAAATTTAAATCTTCTAAATTTCCTTGAAATCATTTGCATATCGCATCTTCATTCATCATAACATCATACAGGTTTCTCATAACAGGTCGCCTTATCCTTCTACTGTTTATTTCAGTGAGATGGATGTTGAACAGACTGTGAAAGTTCTTAAGGCGCAGAATTCCCAGTTTCAACAAATTCTCATGGCTCTGACAAAAGGGCAAGAAGAGTTGAAGACTCTACTAGAGAAAGAGAAAGAGAAAAAGAAGAAGAAGCGAGCCATTGTGGTTATCATGGGCAGAAGGTTTGAAGGACAAGCCAGACGGACCTTGGAATTCCCATCAACATCTGAAGAGGGGGAAAGAAAAGGTAAAGAGACGGCAGTACCATCTGATTCTGAAGCAGGAGAAGAAGAGAAAGAGGACTACTTCGAACAACAGTACCCTCTGACCGATGACAAATACAAAAATGTGGAAGAGCGTCTAGCTGCTATGGAGATACAGAGAGTACCTGGGCTAGACTTCGAGGAGTTAGGGCTGGTATCTGGAATTGTAATCCCGCCTAAGTTTAAAGTACCTCTATTTTCCAAGTATGATGGGGTGTCTTGTCCCAATATGCACCTACGATCTTATGTCAGGAAAATTCAGCCGCATTCTGCTCACAAAGACTTGTGGGTTCACTTTTTCCAGGACAGTTTGTCAGGAACACAGCTTGATTGGTTCTACCAGTTGGAGAGGTTTGATGTGCACAATTGGGAAGATTTGGCAGCCACCTTCTATAAACAGTATCAATACAACACCGACTTGGCACCAACCTGTACTCAACTCCAGAGTATGGCCATGGTGTCCAATGAGGGCTTCAAAGACTACGCCCAAAAGTGGAGGGGTTTGGCCGGAAGGGTGCAACCACCTTTATCTGAGAGAGACCTAGTTGACATGTTCCTGGGAACTCTATCAGGTCCTTTCTTTAATCACCTGATTGGAAGTTCTTCTGTAGGATTCACTGAGTTAATTCTAACTGGCGAGAGGGTGGAAGCCGGTATTAGAAGCGGGAAAATTCAGAAAGATGCGTCTACCTCTGCAATTGTAAAAAAGCCCTTCACTGGAAAGAAGGAAGTGTTTGTTGTCTATGCACAGAGGAATCAGGGAAGAACCGAATGACGACCAACAGTGGGGGCCGTTATAATTCAAAAGTCTGCATCAGACCAGCCAAGAAACAACCAGCCGAGAAATGACCAACCGAGAAATAACCAGCAAAGGGTGGAAAGGCCTGTACGGGAATTCACCAAGATAAACATGACTCTTGCTCAAGTCCTGCCATATCTTCTGAAGTTGAATTTGGCCATGCTGAAAGAGGCCCCTAAAAATCCTAACACTGCTTCTCCACATTACCATCCCAACTCCAGATGCGCGTACCATTCAGAAAGTCCAGGGCACGACACCAACAACTGTTGGGCCCTGAAGAACAAGATTCAAGATCTGATTGACGCAAAGGAAGTTGAATTTGAAGCTCCTGAGAAACTGAATGTTATCTCCGCTCCAATGCCTAGGCATGGACACAATGCCAATGTTGTAGAAGAAGATCTGTTTGTTTCTACTGTGGGTAAGCTGTTAACTCCTCTCCTAACCATCAAGTTGAATTTGTTGAAAGCTGGGGTGTTCCAAGGATGTAACCAAGATTGCCATACTTGCCTATCCTCGTCATTTGATTGTCCTCTGTTGAAGAAAGGAATCCAACAATTGATTGATAATCGTGATATTTTGTTTGAGAAAGCTCCTATTTCACCCATTCTAGTTCCAGAAGTTTCAATAATAACCATATATGCTAATCCTTCCAGGGTTCCTAAAAAACCCGTTAGGATTACATCTGCTCCTATGACTACTCTGTTGAATATGACAATTCCCGGGCCAACCCCTTACAAATCAGATAAGACGGTACCATGGAACTATGGTGGAGAAATCTACTACCATGGTATTAAACAGATTGAACAGACCATTGAAGAAGAAAGCTCTGAGGAGGATAATCCCGACATCAGTAACATTGCCGGAACAAGCAAGGTTACCCATAGTGGAAGAATCTTTTCTCCAGAGATTGCTCCTCCAACAGCAGTCTTTGGACCCGTGGCCATTCCGAAGATTACACCTATACCGGTAACTGTACCTGCAAGTGTACCCACCGATAAAGACAATGCAATTCCTATCCCTACTTCCGCTACTGAGAAAAAAGGAAAGAATGTTCAAGAGGATCCTGTCCTGATGAAGGCTCAATCACTTGTTATTCCTGAGACATCTAAGAGGGAGATGGAAGAAATCCTGAGGATTAATAAAGAAAAGTGATTATGATGTGGTAGAACAACTGGGGCATACCCCCTCCAAAATCTCTATGTTAGCCTTTCTATTATGCTCTGAAGCACATGCCAAAGCCTTGGTCAAATTTTTGAAGACGGCTCATGTGCCGCAAGAGACGTTTGTGGATCAATTCCAAGAGTGTGTGGCCAGTTTAACAGCTGACAATGGCATGGGTTTCTCTGATGCTGACTTGAAATCCAAAGGGAGAAAACATAACGACGCACTACATGTCTCAGTGGAGTGTAGGGGAACTACCCTAGCCCATGTTTTGGTTGATATTGGATCATCCTTGAACGTCTTGCCAAAGAAATCCCTGGATAGGTTGGATTGTGAGGGGATGACTTTAAAACCCAGCAACATCATTGTGAGAGCATTTGACGGCTCTAAAAGGATGGTCCATGGGGAGGTGGACATCCCGATCAAGGTGGGTACCCAGACGTTCAATTCGACATTCTACGTGATGGACATTCGTCCTTCTTACTCTTTCCTGTTGGGATGCCCTTGGATTCATAATGTTGGTGCTGTCACCTCCACCTTGCACCAGATGCTCAAGTACCCCGTCCAAGGGAAAATCATAGATGTCCATGGGGAGGAGGAATACATGATTAGTCATCTAAATTCTTTTCGATATGTAGAATTGGATGGTGAATTCATTGAAACCCCTTTCCAACATTTTGAAGAAGTTTCTCAGGAAATAGCAGCGACCAAGGCAGTATCCTCAACTCCTGTGATCACAAGACCTCCACCTCAGATGTCTTCTCTATAAGATGCAAGGGCAGTGGTGGAAGAAGGCGGATCCACCATCTGGGGTCAGCTTCCAGACTTTCCCTACAAATCAGACAAGTTTGTCCTGGGATTTACTTCGACTGCTCAGAAGGCCGTGCGCTGTGCCCGTGCCGGAGGGTCACCTGTGAAGATCAGTCACCAAAGGATTAATGCACTAGAGGATAGTGAAGAGGGAAGCTTGGAAGACTGGATATTTCCTACTGTCGGTGGAGGACTGTAAAACTGGGAAGCAAAAGACTTTATTCCGATTACTTTCATACCGCAGTAATTTATCTTTTCCATTTTTGTTGGATCTGTAATAATTCATAAACAATTCGTACTTTTTCAACCTTGTGTCTTACCCGAGGCACAATGGTCCATTTGTAAGGGTTACTATTTCATTTTCATATGTCACTTCAATGAATCATGGATGTTTTTCATATAAACTTTTGTGTTCATTGTCTTTCTTTTTACATTTTATTTGTTTAAAGGTGGTTATACCCTTACACACACCCACACTCACAAATGCAGGTACTCTTCCATTCTGGATCCCATGGGTAACGATACTGCTATAGCCTTCAGTGACTCTGAAGATCTGATCTACCAAGCCGAATACGAAGGTGAGGAAGATTGTGAGGTGCCCGGGGAATTGGCTAGACTTTTACAACAAGAGGAAAGGGCTATTCTGCCTCATGAGGAGTTGTTGGATACAATCAACTTAGGAACTGAGGATGAAAAAAAGGAAATCAAGATAGGTGCCAATCTAGAGCCGAGTGTCAAGGAGCGCCTAATTCAGCTACTGCATGATTATGTTGAAATCTTCGCCTGGTCATACGAAGACATGCCGAGACTTGATACAGACATTGTGGTACACCGTCTACCCACAAGAGAAGACTGTCCACCAGTGAAACAAAAGGTCCTCCGCATGAGACCTGACATGTCCGAGAAGATCAAAGCAGAAGTTATTAAATAGTTCAATGTTGGATTTCTGGCTGTTACTTCCTATCCTCAATGGGTTGCTAACATTGTGCCCGTGCCTAAGAAGGATGGCAAAGTGAGAATGTGCATGGATTATAGAGACTTAAACAGGGCCAGCCCTAAAGATGACTTTCCACTTCCACACATTGATATCCTGGTTGACAATACAGCCCAGCACAAAGTATTTTCTTTCATGGACGGATTCTCAAGCTATAACCAGATCAAAATGGCACCTGAGGACATGGAGATAACTACTTTTGTTACACAATGGGGTACGTTCTGCTACAAAGTGATGCCATTCGGACTGAAGAATGTCGGGGCAACCTATTAACGCACCATGGTAGCTTTGTTTCATGATATGATACATCATAAGATAGAGGTCTATGTAGATGATATGATAGCCCGATCACAAACTGGAGAAGAACACCTTGATCACTTGCAAAAGCTGTTTTTCAGGTTGAAGGAGTACAAGCTAAGATTGAATCCAAACAAGTGCACATTCGGAGTTCGGTAAGGTCTTAGGTTTCATTGTCAGCAACAAAGGCATCGAGGTTGATCCTTCCAAAGTCAAAGCTATACAAGAAATACCTGCTCCTCGCACTGAGAAGGAGGTCAGAGGTTTCTTGGGACGCCTAAACTACATTGCTAGGTTCATTTCTCACCTAACATCTACTTGTGAACCAATCTTCAAGCTGTTGAAGAAAGATCAGGTAGTTAGATGGAATGATGACTATCAAATTGCTTTCGATAAAATAAAGGAGTATTTACAAGAGCCTCCCGTCTTGATGCCACCAGTTGAAGGAAGACCGCTAATCATGTATCTGACCGTCCTAGAAAATTCAATGGGTGCGTACTGGGGCAGCATGACGAGTCTGGCCAAAAAGAGCATGCCATTTATTACCTTAGCAAAAAATTTACCGATTGTGAAACAAGATATTCACTGCTCGGGAAAACTTGTTGCGCTTTGGTATGGGCTGCTCGCCGGCTAAGGTAGTACATGTTGACTCATACCACTTTGCTGATATCTAAGATGGATATGATAAAGTACATCTTCGAAAAGCCTGCTTTATCTGGAAGGATAGCTAGATGGCAGATGATCCTAACGGAATATGACATACAGTACACTACCCCAAAAGCTATAAAGGGCAGTGTGCTAGCTGATCATCTGGCCCATCAAGCTGTAGAAGATTATCAATCCATGAAGTTTGACTTCCCTGACAAAGACATCATGACATTGGACAATGTTGGAGATTTCAGACCATATGACGGACCTGAACAAGGATCCCGATGGACCCTGTACTTTGATGGTGCCTCCAATGCACTTGGCAACGGTATCGGTGTTGTACTTATATCTCTGGAAGGATGCCATACTCCTTTCATCTCCAGACTTTGCTTCAATTGTACGAATAACATGGCAGAGTATGAAGCGTGCATCTTTGGACTCAAGGCTGCCATAAACTTGGGAATCAAATCTTTAGTTGTGTTTGGGGATTCAGCTTTGGTCATCAGTCAGATCAAAGGAGAATGGGATACTAAGCATCCAAACCTCATCCCTTACAAAGAACATGTCTTGACATTGTTACCGCATTTCGAGCAGATTACCTTCGAGCACTTCCCGCGAGAAGAAAATCAGCTAGCAGATGCTCTAGCTACAATGTCATCCATGTTTAAACTTAATTGGGATAATGAGGCTCCCCAGATCACCATTGAACGGATGGACGAACCAGCGCACTATCACGAGATTAATACCGAAGAAGTAGTGGACCAGCCTTGGTTTCATGAAGTCAAAAGGTATCTCGAGGCTCAAGAATACCCTGAAGGAGCTTCAGTTAATGACAAAAAGTTCTTAAGGAGATTCTCAACTAAGTTTTTCCTAAGTAATGGCATCCTGTACAAACACAATCATGATTCTATTCTGCTCCGTTGTATGGACAAGGCTGAGGCTGAAAGGATTATGGCTACATTACATGAAGGTACCTTTGAAAATCACTCTAGCGGGCATACGATGGCGAAGAAAATTCTACGGGCAGGCTATTACTGGTCTACCATGGAAGAAGACTGCTATCAACACTCCCGGACTTGTCATAAATGTCAAATCTATGTAGACAAGGTGCACGTGCCTCTGGTTCTTCTAAATGTCTTAACAGCTCCTTGGCCATTTGCTATGTGGGGGATTGATATGATTGGGGAGATCAAGCCTAAAGCCTCCAATGGACACCGCTTCATTCTGGTGGCCATTGATTACTTCACAAAGTGGGTCGAAGCAGCTTCCTTCGCATCCGTTACTAAGAATATTGTTGCTTGCTTCATCAAGCAGAACCTTATCTGTCGGTACGGTATTCCCGAAAGGATCATCACTGATAACGGTACAAACCTTAACAATACTATGATCACCGCCTTGTGCGAGCATTTAAAAATTCAACATCACAATTTATCCCCCTATCGGCCAAAGATGAATGGTGCAGTTGAAGCTGCGAACAAAAACATCAAAAAAGATCATACAAAAAATGACAGTCACCTACAAGGACTGGCATGAGATGCTACCGTTTGCTCTCCACGGGTACCGTACCACGACTCACACTTCAACTGGGGCAACACCCTATTCTTTAGTTTATGGCATGGAGGTTGTTCTACCTATTGAGGTCCAGATCCCCTCTTTAAGAATCATGAAGGATGCAGGTTTGAGTGAAGACGATTGGATCCAAACCCGACTTGATCAGTTAAACTTAATTGACGAGAAGAGACTTACTGCTGTTTGCCATGGTCAGACGTATCAAAAGCGGGCGATCAAGGCTTTCAACAAGAAAGTCAGACGCCAAGTGTATCAAGTTGGAGATCTTGTGATCAAGCGTATCATCTTGCCACAAAGTGATCCCAGGGGCAAATGGACTCCTACCTATGAAGGACCATTTGTAATCAAGAACATCTTTTCTGGTGGGGAAATGATCTTAACCACCATGGACGGTGATGATCAGCCGCACCCTGCGAATGCAGACATAGTCAAAAGATACTACGCATAAGAGACCCGCTAGGTTGATACACCTAGGTAAAA
The DNA here is from genome assembly GCA_948472305.1 of Vicia faba. Lineage (NCBI taxonomy): Eukaryota > Viridiplantae > Streptophyta > Magnoliopsida > Fabales > Fabaceae > Vicia > Vicia faba. The sequence goes on along the minus strand of OX451739.1, from coordinate 1,474,165,324 downwards.
CAAGGGCATTCCGGCGAACCAAAAGGTTCGGGCAAAAATTAGGGATAAAACAAAAAAATTTGTACACTTGGCAAGTTGAAAACCCGAAAGGGCGACTTGGGCAAAAAAGGGTTTCCCGGTGGACTGAAAAACCGAAAGGGCGGTCCAGGAAAAAATTAGGGAATTAAAGTGTATGACTATGTCTCTTCAGATCACTTTAAGGACAATCTCTTCACGGACCAACTCGGATCTTCTGATCAATTCAATCATCTTCGGAAGAAGCAACAAATGGACAAAATATTCGGAAATACGGAGGCTATAGAAGAATGGGAACCCCATGGGATTATTACACATAACCATCTTTCTTTGTAAAAATTTTCTTATTTATGACACCATCCTCTTACTAGGATGTTTGTCTCCTTTGTACAAAATACTTATTCAAAGTAAATACAAAGATATCTCTTTAAAGTACAGAAAACCATTTGTCTTTTTCTTTTTACACTTGTGTTTTATTTTCAAAAACGTCCAATGATTCATTAATGAACATATGCATTTGAACATAAGTATTGTTTACAAATAAACAGGATAAAAAAGAGCAATTACTGACAGATATAAAGATTAGGAAAACGTCTTTAGGCTATTCCATGAGCAATCCCTACAGCACGTCATTAAGATCCCCAGCGGAGCCAAAACTTTGAACTACCAATCCCCAGCGGAGCCGAAACTTCAAACTATCAACCCACAGTGGAAATCATCCAGTTTCTCCAGGTTACCCCAGCAATTTGTCTTGAAGCCTGAAAATCAACCAGATAACAGTTAACTTTTGTTTCTCCCCAACCTAGGGTAACTCCCCAGTAGAGTGGCAGACGACTGAAGCTCCTGAACTTTTCCAAACAGGAATAAGCTTTTCCCCAGAGAGTTTTTATTGCTTCTCGACAGAACAAAGACTCTCGTCAATAATCCCCAGTAGAAGTCATTAAAATTCTCTAGATTCACCAAGCAGATTCCTCAAGAAGTATATGGCATTACTCTCACAATGGAATCCTCAGCAGGATTTATTTTCCTCAGCAATACAGCAAATCAGCTTACATGTGCATACATTACATCCATATATCATAAACATTGATAAAGTACATATATTGCATCATACATTTCATGCAACATAACTTTGTGCTTCAGCTAACATTTTACCCTTTTCAGGATAAGATTAACAGCTACCATTAACAAATGTTTAAAGATTCTAGATACAGTACAGATACACTCCAGACACGGAAGTTATTATGTTGCTCATTCAGATTTCAATATCAAGATACAGTTCAGATACGCTCCGGACACAGAAGCCATTCTGCTATTTATTCAAATTCCAAGTACCGATACAGTACAGATACATTCCAGACATGGAAGTCATTCTGTCACTCATTCAAAATCCAATTTCAAGATACAGTACAGATACGCTCCAGACACGGTTGTCATTCTGTCACTCATTCAGATCCCAATTTCAAGATACAGTATAGATACGCTCCATACACGGTTGTTATTCTGTTACTCATTCAGACTTCAATTTCATTATACAGTACAAATACACTTCAGATACGGAAGACATTTTGTTACTCATTCAGATTCAGATTTCAGATACAGTCCAGATACGCTCCAGACACGGAAGTCATTCTGTTACTCATTCAGATTTCAAGATACAGTACAGATACACTCCAGACATGGAAGTTATTCTGTTACTCATTCGGATTTCAATTTCAGATACACTCCAGACACGGTTGCCATTCTGTTACTTATTCGGATTCAAGTACAGATATAGTTCAGATACGTTCCAAATACGACACCATTCTGATGCTTATTCTTTTGATTTACAACAAACATTCTTGGATGGCATCTACAAGCCCATCTCAACAAGATTCTAACATCTCTCTAAATGGCATCTTTAATCCCATTCCCTCAACTACACCTTTGTCGAGTGCAAATTTATGGGCACTCTAGTGTCCAATCATCTTTTACCTTCGAGTCACGAATGGCAAAACTCGCCAATCTAACTCTCCAGGTTTAAGAAGATTGAACAGGGGCAGCTGTTGAACCCCAAAATTTTCCATCCCATTTTTCATAGAATACACAACCCTAGGGTTTCTCAAACATTCAAGTTAGCTCAGGAATCAATCAGACATATTCTCTTATGTGGAAGTAAACCAGCAATTAGGGTTTCTTGCAATTCTCCAAAGAAATGAATTCTCAAAGAATCAATTGGTTTTCACAGGTATTCATGCTTCCTCAGGTTTACTAAAAAAATATAATATTTGTTCTCAGAGCATGGTTTGTTTGGGACAAATGATGGATTTTAAGACTATCATTTAGGACGATCATGATTTTGATCCAGGTTGACCAGATGATTCACGTCTTTTAAAATGTTTGCTTGGTTAGGAAATGGAATATACAGTGCGTTTATTTGAAATGCAGTTACAGAATTGTTGGGATTACTTGGAATGTAAATTACCATACTGGAGCATTTTACTTCAAATATCTTGATTGGGAATTTCAAAAATCAAATAGGATGCAAGGAGAAATTACAAGTTATTGTTGGTAAAGAATTTCAATTGATACCAGAATATTTCATAAGACTTTCTCCAATTTTTCAAACATTGTTACAAAACAATTTATTCTTTTAAATACTTTAGGTTTTACAACTTATCATATTTGAAAATGAATTGATACAATTATTGATTACAATACAAGAATTTTTTTCTAAATTACAAAGAAAATCCAAATGTTTGTTTGGCCTAGAAGAACTAATCTATGCCTAAGATTGTCTGAGGATTGAAGTCGTATCCAATTCTTTTTATCTTCAAAGACCTCCATGCTTGCCACAGATTTCTTACCTCCCTTGCTTTGTCACATCAAATTGTGCTCACATGAAAACAAAAGAAAGAAGAAAAATAGTTAGTACAAGTTATTTGGGCATGAACAAAATTTTCCAAAAAAAAAAGTACTCATCATTAAAGTTTTCAAAGTGGAATCAGAAGGCCATTTTAATTCATCACAATTTATTTCCTCTATTTGAGAATCAAAAGAAGATTATTCTTCTTGGTTCACAAAAAGAAAGAGGAAAAGAAATGCTACAAAGCTGTCCAAACAAGAAGAGATGCTGCAAAATTGCCCAAACAAATATTGCAAACGGAACTAAACAATCAGCAATATGGTAAACAACAAACAGCAAAACTGTCCAAACAAGAGGCAAGCAAAACTGTCCAAACAGAATGGTATAAACTGAACCAAACAGCAGCGCAAACTGAACAAAAAAAGAGGCATCAATATAACAAACAACAAACAGCATCAACAAAAGGCAGAAGTATGGCAGCATAAGATGCTAAGTCAAACAAAGAAACTTGTTCAAGAGGCATAACTCATCATTTTCCATTGCAAACTTCTCAGAATTGGGAAAAGGGGAAAAAAGCAATTTGCTTTCCTATTGTCATAGAGAGAGAAGAGAGGAAAGAAGTCACCTAGGTTATTGGGATGCACAACTTTGTTGCCCTGCCTGTCACAAGTTGCATGGAATATGCTAAAAAACAAAAACTGCAACAAAAAGGTCATATGAACAATATACTGAAAATATTCAATTGTTGGGTTTCCCACCATTTTGAATATGAATTCAACAGAAGCAGGGTCAATATAACAGTAGACACAACTCTCAAGCAAAGGATATAGAAAAAATTATCAAACCCAAAAACTTGAAACAAGTCTCCAACAGAAAAACCTGTCAAAACCTCAAATTCAAAAGGCCTAAAAACCAAAACAGCAAACTAGTAAGGATCTCAAGATGCCAACAAACTCAAAACCTGTAAAACTCCCATAGGTCTCAAATCTGAACTATCATCAAACGGAATCATCACAAAACCTCCAAAAACTGTCAAAGTCTAAAAACCTCAAAAACCAACATAAGCCAAAAATGCCAAAACCTGTCAAACCTTCAAAAAACTGAAACCTGTGAACCAACAACAGAAGTCTCAAACCTGTAACTCAAAACCTGATAACATCCATAAACCCTAAAGCCAAAATCGCAAACCTAGTTATCACCATCAAACTCACAAAACCTGTTAAACCATCAAATAACAAAAACCTGTTGAAACATCAACAAATCCAAAACCACAAATCTCCAAGTCTCAAACCAGTAACACCATCAACCAAACCTTTAAGCAAGCCAAAACAACAAAAACATCACCAAACTCATCAAACCTGTAAGAGAACCATCATCAATCTCAAACATGTAACAGAACCATCATCAATCTCAAACCTGTAACAAAACCATCATCAATCTCAAACCTGTAACAGAACCATCATCAATCTCAAACCTGTAACAAACTCCCAAAACCTGAATCAGTAACATATCCAAAACCTGTCAACACAAGTCTCAAACTCAAAACCTATCAAAGTCTCAAACTGAAACACAAGTTTCACAAGCTTCACAAACATAGGAACCAGTCAAGCCTTCATCAAAAAATAAGAAAAATTGTTAACCATTTGAACCAACAATCCTCATCACAACAAAAAAAAAACACAGTAACCCTCAAAAAAATCCCAACAACCATCATCAAATCAAAATCATCATCAAAACAACAAAAAAACGGTTACTTATCAAAAAGATCCCAAACCAGAAAAGCAACGCATTTATCCTCACCATTTCCCCTCGTACAACTCCGGCCACCACGGAACATGGTCACTGTCTCGCCTCTCCCTGTCTAAATCACAAAAAGAATTCCAACAGGTATGGATTCCTCATCTTTCTCATAATCACATTTCACTGCATCTAAAATCATGAGTTTAATTAGCAGAAAACATGATCAAGATATAAAAAAAACATTGAAATCACTAAGTTTCGAAAAATAACAAAACCTTACACTTTTTTCAAAGAACGTCGTTAACATGTGATTAGGGAGGTGATGACGACCGTATTCTGGCAACAGAGAGTTCAGAGAGGTCGGAGTGAACCAATTTCGCTTCTTTAAGATTCAAATCCGAACTTATGGTTTTCAGAAAACGCAAATCATGGTGAGATAAAGATGGAGAGAGCGATTTTACTCGTGAAACAGGGATGGTTAGTGAGAGGTTTAGAGGTTTCATCAATATGAGCAAAGATCGATACAGAGATTAAGCGAAAGAGATGAGAGGCTCCACTATGAACAAAGGGGTCCCAAGAACCCTAATTTTGTTTTCTCCCTTAATCAAACAACTAAACATGGTTATACCCTTGGGCCTGTCTTTTGTAATTCCCTAAGCCCATATTTCACTTTGCTGGTCTTACACCCCCTTGGTTTGATTCTTTGTTACAGCAAAAGAGCTATTTTCTTTGGGCCTTCTCCCAAATCTTCCAATAAGACCATGTTTATTTTTTTATATTTGGTTCTCTTCTTATTTTATTTTTGTATACAATATGCTAATATAATTTAAAATATATTTTCATTTAGGTTTTGTAAATAATATTCATCATTTTCTTTTTTTAAATAAATTTTTGTTTTAGATTTAGTTGACTTAATAAAACATCAAAAATAATAATAGTACTTAGTTTTGTCATTTCTTTAATTTATTTTTTCACTCACATAATTAATAAAATACAAAAAAATAAAGATTTTAATTTAATCAATTATTTATATTTTTTAGAATAGGTTTTATCTTTCTCTTTTCAAGTAAATATTTAACATTTTTTTGTACCCTAAAAGTTTCCCTCTCATTTTATCAATATTTCCCCTCACAAGACTCTTTGGACTCCAGACAGAATTAGGGTTTGCTCTGCTCAAGATATCTCCTTGCACTGTTGACCTAAAATTAGGGTTTGAGTTTGCACAGGGATTTTTGGACTTCCAATGCTCAAAGTGACTTTCATACTTCATGTTGGACTTATAAGATTTCCCCTACCAAGTTTCAAGCCTTGAATCAAATTTTTGCCCAGTCAATTGGACAATTGACCTATAAATCAACTATATTGGGGAAAAAGTCAAATATGACCAATTTACAGTCAAAACTCATAATTTTTTATCCACATCAACATTATAAACTCATATGAACCATTTGATCAAGTTTGGACCACAACTCCTCAATAAATTTGATCAGATCATCAAAAGGGCAAAATGGTCATTGTTAGGGTTTTGACTACAAGAGGGCAATTTCTGATTTTTTTTTCACCTAGCCAATGGAAAATTGGGTTCAATAATGGATCCAAGGACTCAATGGAATCATCTTGACCTAATCACAAGGTTCAAAAGATCTCAAAAGCATTGGATTGACAAATGAATTTTCCAGTTAACTGATCAAAAATCAAATGTACACTGAAAAGTCAAACTTTGACTTTTTAGTCAAAATCAAGTGCCAAGGTTCATTTTTCATCAAGATGTGTCAAAACATGAAACTTGTTCATCAAGAAACCTAATTTTGCAAATTAGGGTTTAAGATTGAAAAAATTCATAACTTAGAATTTTTCTAAGTTATAAAATTGTCTTATTTTTTTCCAACTTTGCCCAACATTTTCACCATGATGCAATTGGATTCAAACAAAACTTCCAACATGAAAGTTGTAGTATTCCACAAAATCTACAACTTTTATTCACAAAGTTTTCCTAAAATATGCTTGTATCTTAAGTTATGATTTTATGAACAAGGGTCCAAAAACTTTCTAACTTAGTGAAATTTTGCCCTAGTTTTGGTAGGATTTTGACCTATCTTCATGGAAATTTTTCACCTAGTTCCAATTGGAATTTCAAAATTCATTTCAAATATGGATTATAGATCATGTTACAAGATTTCCAAAATGTCCAATAACTCTCCAAAATCATTTATGGTTAGGGAGAATCGAAGGTTTGAATTTGGCAAAAAGTCACTTTGATCCATGGCATTTTTCATGTTGCTACAAATTGCAAATTCTATCCAGCCTTACTTGTACTTGCTCACAGGTATTTAAACCCTTCCACACTCAAAAATTGAATGCAAACTCAATAGTTTAAGGCATTATTCTGATCAAGGGAAGTTTACACAAGGGTTTAATCCATTTTTGGCAAAAAGGCAACAATGATATTTTCATAAAGCACAACTTTATGTCAACTTGTTTCCCTTGAGCCTTGAACCCCTCTCTTTGCAGAAAACAAGTTCCATAAACTTAGGCAAAGGTACAACAATCTTGTGCATGCTTGAAGCTAGCCTGTACAGGCCTGCCTTTTGTCATTTCACACTTTTCTTAAAAGCCAAGTCAACTTGCAAAAACAAAGGGAACTCTTATATCTGATAAAACCAACTCTTGTAACCATTCCAAACAAGTTTTGCATATTTCCTTGAGCCAGAAACACGAGCTATCCACTTCCCAAGCCTTCCAAAACACCAAAACACCATCTTCTTGCAAAACAGGGCAGCTTCTGCAGTTGCACCTCCATCTCACAAACCACTCGTGCGTTTTGCCCCAAACCTCTTCCATTACACTCCATACAACCCATCTAAGCTCTCCCAACCATTGGCCAGTGACTATAACTCCATTTACAAGCTTCACCATTTTTAAATTCTACTTGTGCAGGTTGACTTCTACAGGCTTATTCAAGCAAACTCAAAGCAAACTAAGCATTGGGGAAGGTCAAAGGAAGTTCAAACAAGCTCCCAAGCATCTCAGGCCTCATTGAAAACCTCCACATTGTCATACTCGAGTTCAACTGAAGCAGGTATTTTCCAACTTTCTATCTCTCTATTTATGAATCATTAGGCTTAGGTTTGTGAATAAAAAATTTAGTACTCATTACCCTTAAGCTGTACATATGCATAAATTTCATTTAAGTTAACTGTGGTGAGAGAATTTGATTGATGAACTTTCTGAAAAAGTTAGGTTAGAAATTAGGGCCAGAGAAATTCTCTCTGGTCTTTGAGAGTTAGATTAAGCTCTTTATATGGTTGGAATCATATTGAAAAATGCTATAACTTTTGTGTTGTGAGTTTTTGCTTTAGAGCATGTATGCAGGAGTTAGCCATTTGTACAGGAACACGCGTTTTTTGTTTGGTCAGAGGTTGAAGATGAAGCAAGTGGGATGGGCTTGGTTTCTCCTTGCTTTTGACATCCCCTGACTTGCTATTTGCACCCCTCAGCCCATTTGTTTATTTTTTGCATATTTTTCTATTTCTTTTTCATTTCTGACTTTATTTTATTTTTTCTAAACTTTAAAAATTACCAAAAATATTTTATTTAATTTTCACATTTTATTTTATTATTTTTATTATTTTTTTAGACATAGAAATAATTATTAAATAGTATATACTTTTATTTTCTTTAACAAAAATTGTAAATAATATTAAAAAAAAAACATTATATTTTATTTTTAGTATTTATATATACTTAAATAATATTTTCTCCCATTATTTTTATTTTTTGACATTTGTATATATTTTATTTATTTAATTTTACATAAATAAATAATACATAATATATATATATATATATATATATATATATATATATATATATATATATATATATATATATATATATATATATATATATATATATATATATATATATATATATATATATATATATATATATATATATATATATATATATATATATATATTTTCTTAAAACAAATTAGGGTTTCCACCCTTAATAAAAATAATCTTTTATTTTATTATTTTTAATGCATTAAATATTTTATTTTTACATATATAAAGATAATACAAAAACATTTTTTACATATTTATAATATATTGCATATTTATTTAATTGTCCATTTAAATATTTGCTTATTTATTATTTGAACAAAGAATTCAATTTGGTTGTAATAATCTTAGGTTTTTTTAACTTCTTGCAAATAATCCCCTATTAAAAATTGTATCCCCCTCCCCATATCAATGTTGTAATAGCTTAGATTACTTTTACGCATTTATTGCTTTCAAATATGCCATGATAGAGATTAGGGTTTGTATGAAATATCCAAAATCAAAACAAATAGCTAGACCTAATACAAGACATAAAAACATGTAAATTGACAACACAATGCACACATGCACCCCTAGGGTTTCATCCACTTGTTGCCTTCAAAATGGCCATGGTATGCATGCTAGGTGTCTTGGCAAAACAAAATCAAAACAAAAAGATCATAGTCCCTCGATGACGCTATCTTGGTTGCCTATACAAAATGATCTAATCCCTCACACAAAAACTTGCTAAGATACTTAGCACAATTGCTATCATGGTCAATACGATGACCCGCGCCTGTCCCGTTTAAACATCCAAACACAAGTTTGTTTACCAAATGTAATGGTAAAACAACAATGTGAAAGGGTTAAAAATGTGTAGGAAAGATCTTTGAGTAGATATGGTAGACAACTCTTAGTTACTTTATCAAAACTTGCAAACATCCTTGCTAATTTCAAAACACACAAATTCAAAACATTTTCCCAAAACAAACTTTCAAACATTGAAACATTTTTTTTAAAAGACAAACACCTTTGTATACATTCAAACAAGAATCATTACAAAGGTTGCCTAGACAAAAGGGCCTATTTTCAAAATATTTTTAAAACCACACACAAAGCATCATTTCAAACAATTGAAAAGCAAAAGCAAGTGATCTAAACAAGTAACTAAGAGCCCATGGATAACCATGGATGAAAAGGGTGCTTGCACCTTCCCTTTTCATAATCTACCCCTCGAACCCAAGAAAACATCTCAATGGTCTCTCCTTTACTTTTTGACCTTTCCTTTGGATAAAATAAAAAGTCGGCGGAGACTCTTGCTAAACCGAAACATTTGCGAACACAAACGCAAAACCTCAAGTCAGTTCTCCCACCGTATCTCAAAACTGGCGAATCTGCTGGGGACTATTCTAAAAGTGAGGTTACCTTAGGGTTTAGATCACCTTTACATGCTTACCTTGTTTGCTTTGATTGCTTTACATTTGGTTCTATTGTTTGGGTTTGAAATCCTCTACCCGGATTTGGGAAACATTCATAGGTAAATAGCAATACGTTGTGGAAACTGTGTAGGGTATACCGATATGGTTGAAGCAATAGCTATATTAGTGTGACATATTTGTGGGTACCGGTAGCCTTTGAGTCAATCAAAGAGAATACGGGGCCGCTGAGTGATGTCATGAAGCACTAATGGACTTTTAGAACCTTTACTTGACCATCTTGGCCTTATTAGGGGTAGTGAGATGACTGGCTTTGGTGTAGTCCGACGTTGGTAGATACTCGATACTACACTCATTGAGGGTTGTTTTCTTGGAATATTTTGATCGCCAGTAAAGTGGCTAAACTGAAACAATGATCACAGAAAATAATCCAATGATATTGAGCTCCTTAGAACCCGGTTACAATTTATAGGACAGGTTGAGCCAACTAAACTTCAAGAGGGTACTTACCTATGAAACCCCATGCAAGCCTGAAACTAGGAACTTGTGTGACTTTCTTGTACATATACTTGTGCATACATCATGAACATCATGAAGCATCATATGCATCCACTAACCAATTCAAGGATTTGGATTTTCCTCTTTGTTCCTGTTTTATAGGTTATGGAATCACTTCGTAGGAAAACAATCTAGGTCAACCTTGTGAGAATCCCTCCTCAGCTAAAGGAGCTTGCTTCCAAGATTCCAGAGAATTCTCCCTTCACTGAAAGACATGGTAGACTTCTTAACTTGTTCAACTCCAACATTGAAGAAGACATGGTGAAAGTTCTCTTCCAGTTCTTTGACCCCCTACACCATTGCTTCACATTTACTGATTATCAGCTAGTGCATACTTTGGAGGAATTTTCTCAACTCCTGAGGATTCCTATTCTCCATCAACTACCCTACAACGGTACGGAAAGAGAGCCAAATCCTGAAGATGTTGCTCAAGCCTTACACTTGCAACCATCTGATATCAAAGGTAATTTGGAAACAAGAAGTGGTGTCAAGGGTTTCTTGGCAAAGTTTCTGTTTGAGAAGGCACAAGACTGCTGGAATTCTCTAGATCTGCAAGCTTTTGAGGAGATTGTAGCACTTCTCATCTATGGGTTGGTCTTGTTCCCAAACCCTGATCAGCTTATAGATGTGAATATTGTCAAGATTTTCATATCTTGGAATCCTGTGCCTACTTTACTTGGGGACATCCTCCACTCATTTTACACACAAACAATGAGGAAAATAGGTGTTCTCATATGTTGTACTCCTCTTCTAGTAAGGTGGTTTATTTCTCACCTTCCCCAGTCAGTATTGAAGAATGAGCAAGGCTTGAGGTGGTCACAACGGTTGATGACTCTTACACATTTTGATGTTCATTGGTGTTCTCGGTCTAGAGAAAATGTCATCATCATTGATCGTTGTGGGGAATTCCCTAATGTCCCATTACTTGGCATTAGGGGAGGCATTACCTACAACCCCTTATTGGCTCTGAGACAATTTGGGTATGCCCGAAGGGATGGCCCTCATGACATGCTGATTCCATACTTGGTTTTTGACTTCGACAACGATGCTCAAGGACTTCGACAAAGGTTTATCTGAGCTTGGAGGATGCCCAACAAGGTAGACAGTAAGACACTGGGACACAAGAATTCCACTTTCGAGGGACATGAATGTTTTCGTTCCAAAGGCAACAAGGGAGGTTACTCTAGAGGTGCGGATGCGCAAAGTGTGTTCAATTCAGTTTATTTATCTTGCATTAGGTTTTTGCTACCGATTGCTTTTTAATCTTTCCATACAATCCTAATTACTAACAGTAAAAATAAGAAAGCGATAAAATGCGAAAATAAAAATCTACGCTATTACAGGGCTTCAGGAATGGGGGTACAAGTAATAAAAATATGGGGAAATAGAAATCCTAATTACTATTACAAACCATAGGAAGTTACAATAATTAGAAGAAAGTGCGAGAATAACAAACTACGTGAAAATATTGAAGGGGTAAGAAAAAACATAGAGGGGGGGGGGGGGGGGTTGAATAAGTGACTCTTTTTATTCTCAATACAAAGCTCAACAATAATGGAATGACAAGGTTATTTTTATCCTGGTTCGTTTGAACTCAAACTACTCCAGTCCACCCGTCAAGGTGATTTTGCCTTTCTCAACAAGGACTTAATCCACTATAATCAACTGATTACAAACACACAACAACTGTTGTGACTAAAAATGCACAAGTAATCTTACAAGTGACTAACACCACTAAGACTTAAATCTAGTCCTAGTCTGCTTGAGAAATCTGACCAAACTTGGTCTCTCAAGGAACAATTACAAGAGTTTAATCTTTACAGATAGTGAAATAAAATTTGCTTCTAATCAAGCTATATCACAACTGTGATTTTTCACTTAAAATAAATTGAAGAAAGTGTATGAACAAAGAGTTTATGAGCCCAGTATTTTTCACTTAGTTTCTTGCTTATTTTTTTGAAATATATTTTGTTTCTTCTATTTTGCTTGCAATAAATGTCCTTCTATTTATAGTAAGAACAAAATGACCGTTGTTGCCTTCAGAAAAGTGGAGAGCAATAAATGCTTGCGTGTTTCTTTGCACTATTCCATTTTCCAAGAAACTAGCTTTAGACACTTGAGTGCTTGTAGTCGTCTTTGCATTAATGAGTAAACGACAACTTGTAAGAACATGTTTCCTATGCTTGACAAGACAAGTTGGTTTTAACGTTTGTTTCAGAACATGCTTCAACGTCTTGATTTCAGAACATGCTTTACTTCATCTTTTAGGCAGTGCTTTGCTTGCTAAGAACTTGATCAGCGCTTGCTTTCAAGTAATCTTCTGAGCAAGGAAACCTTCTAAATGTTAGAAGATATATTTAAATAAATTGTCTTACCAGAGTCAGCAGAAGCGCTTAAAACAAAAGGTTCTTTCATTAAAGACCTTCTTCATAATTTTTTAGCTTAGCACTTCATAATGCTTCTTGTTAGAACATTATCTGAAATAGTCAAATACGTTCATCTGAGTATAAATTATCTAAAATATAATTTATTATTATCATCAAAACTCTGAGATAGATCAGAACTAATCTTGTTCTAACAATCTCCCCCTTTTTAATGATGACAAAAATTATTCACATATAGAAATAAAATATGATAAGAGATAAGAATCTCCCCCTGAAATGAATATTTCTATATATAAAATTTCCTGAGATTATTTAACAGAGCAATAAATAAAAAATCTTCTTGGATTTCTTCAGAGCTTCTTTATGAAGATAGTTGGAATACTCTTTCAGAGTTAAAGTGATACCTGCTAAAAAAATTCTTTTGCACAAGAAGAAATTTTGTATTTTGTTAGAATGTCTGAGACTTAGTCCCATAACTGTTAAACAGTGATTAGTTCAAAAATAATCATTTTCTCCCCCTTTTTGGCATAATCAAAAAGTGTAAAAAAATTGAAGAGCTGAAAAGTTTTCATAAAAAAATAGCAAAAATATCCAGAAGTACAAAACAACAAACAAAAGACAAGAAACAGAAAGACACTAGGATTTCTTGATAACAAGAGCCATCAGAAGATTCTTGATCTCAGAGGCATATTCTTCTTGTTTCACCATCCAGTTATTGATTTTTTTGGTCTTGCTTATCCAAGCGTTCATGTATGACTTCATTCTCCCTCTTGAGCTCATTCAGAGTGTCCATGATAAGTGAGGTAGGAGCAAAGGATGACGAAGCTTCAGCAGAAACAGGCTTAGAAGCAGCAACCGTTGAGTCAGAATGCACAAAGGTTGAAAGCAGAGTGCCCAAATCTATTGCAAGAGTTGGCACTGGTTCAGGTTCAGCCTTAACAGAAGGTTGATTCAATAGAGCAATAGCCAGAGGGTTTGAATCTTCATAGAATTCTTCAGATTCATCTTCTGATATGTCCATTGTATCAGCTGGTGTATCAGCAATCATTAACGAAGACTTCTTATTCCAAATGCCAGCAGCTTCTGTCTTGAAAGCATGTAGATGTTTGGAAAAGTTGTCCAGCACCTGAAAGTGGCATAAGTCTTGTAGCTTCAATGACTCAGCATTAAAAGTTCTTCTGAAGGTTTCCCGTAGAAGATCCGTTGCAGCTGGGTTCACGCTTCTGGAGCAATCTTCTTTCAGCAGATTTAACCATGTTTGAACATCTGTTAAAAAATTCTGAAATAATGTATTCACATCTGGCTGAACAGGTTTTGGGACAGCCTTCTTGAAAGTTTTGTTTTTCAAGAATTGTAGAGATTCATAATCCACTACAGTTCTTAAAAAGCTAACAGGTTCAGGATTTTTGGTTGGTTCAGGAGTGGCTGAATGATCAGGATGGTCAACAAAGTTAGGTGGTGCTGATTGTTCATGAGGTTCGGATGATTCAACAGTTTCAGGTGGTTCAAAAGATTGTTGTTCTGGAATATGAGGGGGTGAATGTATAGGTGATTTTGGTGTTGGATGTTATGGTAAAGTAGGTGGAGTGACATCAGGTGAAATTATTATTGTATTTTCAGGAGAGGGAATGGGGTTCTGAGGCTGTGGTCGATTCATAGCAAAAATGTTTTCAGATGGTAAGTTGAAAGGAGGCTTTATAGTGGCCATAGGTTCATTTATCCCTGGAATTCTCCAAGAGCCAGCATCATACCATCCAGTAGTTCTGGGTGATAGAGGTCTGGGAGGAGGTCTTGAAAAACGTTCAGCAGGAATGGGTTGAAAAACAGATGGTTCAGGGGGTTCTGAGTGTGAGGGTTCTGATTGAGAAGGTTCTGATTGGGTGTCAGAGTGTTCATCAGAGTCAAAGTCACTCAAATTTGATAAAACTTGATTTTTCTGAGGGTTGTCAGCAAGAGAGTCAGATGGTAAGGTCAGGTCAATATCAACATCTATATATCCTAAGGTTTGGGAGGGTTCAGCAGATGTAGATACATTGACAGAATCATAAACAATGATAGTTTCAGCAGGTTTACCTGTCTTCTTTTTCTTCTTCTGAGGAGTGGCAGAAGGTCCTTCAACAACTTTCCTCTTTAAATATTCCTGGAGAACAACATCTGGAGCAGCTTGATTTCTTCCTTGGAGCCAAGCTGGATCAATAGGTGTTCCAGTCTCTTTGCAAATTTCAATGTAGTGCAGGATGATACGTGGATGATCTCCTGAGTTGAACAGAGGGAAATCAGCAATAGGTATCCTTCTCCTCTTCACAACAACTGACACATACGGAGTTGGTTCCACCAGCAACTTTTCAATTATTTTCCTTTTTAGTAAGTTCTTCCCAGTCATAGTCTTACCACAAGTAGGTTCTAGCTCCCCCAAAAGATTGGCTTCATCTAGGTGAGCAATCAGACCATTCTCAGTCAGAATGTCTGATATTAATCTACCCATAGGAATCTAATTCCTTTTGGATTTGGGGTTTTTCATCCTTTCAGCTTCCCTAGTCTCTTTTACATGGTTTCAGAGATGTTCAAACAGCAAATAAGGCAAATCAATTTTTACATTTGTTCCAAGGCAGAACAATAAGTATTGTTGATCAGCGTTAATGTAATCTGGAGAGCTGGTGTCCTTCCTATGGTGAATACATCCATGGATAATCCTTGCCCAAATCTTGTATTTATCTTTCAAGTCCCTGATTTTGAAGATCCTTGGCCATTTGTGAAAATCTCTGAGTAGACCCTTGACATTTCTATTCTTCCACTTGGCATACCTGTAACTCCAAGTCCTTTGAACCCTAGTGTTGTACCCCAAATTTTTCCCTCTCATTTTATCAAGATTTCCCCTCACAAGACTCTTTGAACTCCAGACATGATTAGGGTTTTGCTCTGCTCAAGACATCTCCTCGCACTGATGACCTAAATTAGGGTTTGAGTTTGCACAGGGATTTTTGGACTTCCAATGCTCAAAGTGACTTTCATACTTCATGTTGGACTTATAAGATTTCCTCTACCAAGTTTCAAGCTTTGAATCAAATTTTTGCCCAGTCAATTGGACAGTTGACCTAGAAATCAGCTGTATTGGGGAAAAAGTCAACAATGGCCAATTTACAGTCAAACCTCACAATTTTTGATCCACATCAACATTATAGACTCATATGAACCATTTTATCAAGTTTGGACCACAACTCCTCAAGAAATTTGATCAAATCATCAAAAGGGCAAAATGGTCATTTTTAGGATTTTGACTGCACAAGGGCAATTTCTGATTTTTAACCTAGCCAATGGCAAATTGGGTTCAAGCATGGATTCAAGGACTCAATTTCATCATCTTGACATATTCACAAGGTTCAAAAGATCTCAAATGCATTGGATTGACAGATGAATTTTTCAGTCAACTGATCAAAATTTGATTGTACACTGAAAAGTCAAACTTTGACTTTTTGGTCAAAATCAAGTGCCAAGGGTCATTTTTCATCAAGATGTGTAAAAACATGAAACTTGTTCATCAAGAAACCTAATTTTTCAAATTAGGGTTTAAAATTGAAAATTTTTCATAACTTAGAATTTTTCTAAAGTTATGAAATTTTCTTATTTTTTCCCAACATTTTCACCATGATGCATTTGGATTCAAACAAAACTTCCAACATGAAAGTTTTAGTCCTCCACAAAGTATACAACTTTGATTCACAAAGTTTTCCCAAAAGAAGCTTGGTTCTCAAGTTATGATTTTTGGAACGAGGGTCTATGAAAGTTTTAACTTAGTGAAATTTTGCCCTAGTTTAGGCAAGATTTTGACCTATCTTCATGGCAATTTTTAACATAGTTCCACTTGTAATCTTAAAATGAATTTCAAAGATGGATTGTGTAGCATGTTACAAGATTTCCAAAATGTCCAAGAACTCTCCAAAATCATTTGTGGTTAGGGAGAATCGAAGGATTGAATTTGGTAAAAACTCACTTTTGATCCATGGCATGTTCATGTTGATACAAGTTGCAACTTCCATCCAGCATTATTTTTACTTGATTATAGGTCCCTAAACCCTTTCATACTCAATAATTAAATGCAAATCCATTGGTTTGAGGCTTTGTTCTAATCATGGGAGGATTACACAAGAGATTAATCCAAAAATAGCAAAAAGGCAACATTGCCATTTTTGTCAAATTTGCTTTATGTCAAATTGCATTCTTGAGCTTAGAAACAAAATCTTATACAGAAAACAATATCCACAAACTTGAGGGGCCAAGATCACAAGGTGTAAGCTGGTAGATAGCCTGTACAGGCATGTCTTGCATCACTTCTTACTTTTGCTTAAAATACAAGAAACTTATCAAATACACCACAACCTGCATATCTGATAGAACCAACCCTTGCAAGCTTTAGAGACAAGTTTTACACATTCCCTTGAGCCAGAAACACGAGCACTTTGAGCCCTCAAACCTTCCAAAACACAAAATCACCTTCCTCTTGCAAAACAGGGCAGCTTCTGCACTTTGAGTTCTATCTCACAAACCACTCGTGCGTTTTGCCTCAAACCTGTTCAAACACCTTCCATATAACCTATCCAAGCTATCCCAACCATTAGAAACTGACTGTAACTCCATTTGCAAGCTTCACCATTTCTGTTTTCAGCTTGTGCAGGTTGAGTTCTACAAGCTTGTTCAAGCACATCTAAGGCAAACTAGGCATTGGGGAAGGTCAGAGGAAGTTCAAGCAAGCTCCCAAGCACCTCAGGCCTCACTGAAAATCTCCACATTGCCATACTCGTGTTCAGCTGAAACAGTTATTTTGCAACTTCCTATCTCTCTATTTAGGAATCATTAGGCTTAGGTTTGTGAATAAAAAATGTAGTACTCATAGCCCTGAAGCTGTACATATGCTCAGTTTTCATTTAAGTTAAACGTGTTAAGAGAATTTGATTCATGAACTTCCTGAAAAAGTTAGGTTAGAAATTAGGGTCGGAGAAATTCTCTCTGGTCTTTGAGAGTTATATTAAGTTTCTTATATGCTTGAAATCGTCTTGAAAAATGCTATAACTTTGGTGTTATGAGTTTTTGCATTAGAGCACGTATGCAGGATCTGGATATTTTGTACAGGCGCGCGTATTTTTGAACGAAGGTTGAAGATGAAGTTTGGAACTGGGCTGGGCCTTTGTTTCTTGTTTTTGGCACCCCCTGCATTGCTGACTGCACCCCCCTGGCCCATTTCTTTATATTTTTGTATTTTTCATTTCTGATTTTATTTTATATTTTCTAAACATAAAAAATACCAAAAATATTTTTATAAATTTTCACATTTATTTTTATGTTTTTATTTTATTTTTCTAACATAAAAATAATTATTAATTAGTATATATTTTTATTTTTCTTTAATAAAAACAAATAAATATTTTAGAGATATTATACCTTTTTTTATTATTTATACATATAAAAATAATATTTTTCCACATGTTTTTATTTCTTAAATATCTTTGTATACATTTAGGTTTATTTTCTTGTACATAAAATAAATAATATAGTATATATTATCTTAAAACAAAAACTAGGGTTTCCTCCCTTATTAAAAATCATATTTTTCTAATATATTTTCATTTTTTGACATTTGTACATAATCCATTATTTTATTTTATTATATATAAACAATATAATTAATATACTTTCTTAAAAGAAAATTAGGATTTTTACCCTTAATAAAAATAATCTTTTTATTTCTTTTTTTTTTACATTAAATATTATATTTTTACATACATAAAAATAAACAAACACATATTTTGCATATTCATAATATTTTGCATATTTATTTAATTGACCATTTAAATACTTGTTTATTTATTTATTTGTACCATTTATTCAATTTGGATATAATAGTAAATATTAGGGTTTTATTTTCTTGCAAATATCCCCCATTCAAAAATTGTATCCCTCTCCCCATATCAATGTTGTAATAGCTTAGGTTTATTTTACGCACTTATGCTTTCAAATATGCCATGATAGAGATTAGGGTTTGTATGCAATATACAAAATCAAAAAACAAATAGTTAGACCTAAAAACAAGACAAAAAAATGCATGAAATTGACAACACAATGCACGCATGCACCCCTAGGGTTTCATCCACTTGTTGCCTTTAAAATGGCCATGTTATGCATGCTGAGTATCTTGGCAAAGAAAAACAAAACAAAAGATCATAGTCTCTCGATGACGCTATCTTGGTTGCCTATACAAAAGTGATCTAGTCCCTCAAAAATTTCTAAAGATACTTAGCACAATTGCTATCATGGTCCATACGATGACCCGCGCTTGTCCCGTTTAACATCCTAATACAAGGTTGTTTACCAAATGTAATGGTAAAACAACACTGTCAAAAGGGTTAAAAATATGTAGGAAAGATCTTTGAGTAAAATAGGGTAGACAACTCTTAGTTACTTGATCAAAACTTGCAAAAACATCCTTGCTATTTTCAAACACACATCACAACACAATTTCAAAACATTTCCTAAAAACAAACTTTCAAAACATTGAAACATCTTTTCAAAAGACAATACACCTTTGTATACATTCAAACAAGAATCATTATAAAGGTTTCCACAATGATGGCCTCTTTTTCAAAACATTTTCAAAATCACACACAAAGCACCACTTCAAACAATTGGAAAAGCAAAGCAAGTGATCTAAACAAGTAACTAAGAGCCCATGGATAACCATGGATGAAAAGGGTGCTTGCCCCTTCCCTTTTCATAATCTACCCCCCGAACCCAAGAAAACATCTCAAAGGTCTTTCCTGTGCTTTTTGACCTTTCCTTTGGATAAAATAAAAAGTCGGTGGCGACTCTTGCTAAACCGAAACATTTGCGAACACAAAATGCAAAACCTCAAGTCAGTTCTCCCATCGTATCACAGAATTGGCGACTCTGCTGGGGAAAAATCTAAAAGTGGGACTACCTTAGGGTTTAGATCACCTTTGCATGCTTATCTTGTTTGCTTTGATTGCTTTACATTTGGTTCTATTGTTTGGGTTTGAAATACTCGACCCGGATTTGGGAGACGTTCATAGGTAAATAGCAATACGTTGTGGAAACTGTGCGGGGTATACTGACACGGTTGAAGCAATAGCTATATTAGTGCGATATATTTGTGGGTACCGGTAGCCTTTGAGTTAATTAAAGAGAATACGGGTCCGTGAGTGATGTCATGAAGCACTAATGAACTTTTAGAACCTTTACTTGACCATCTTGGCCTTATTAGGGGTAGTGAGATGACCGGCTTTGGTGCAGTCCGAAGTTGGTAGATACTCGATACTACACTCATTGAGGGTTATTTTCTTGGAATATTTCGATCGCCAGTTAAGTGGCTAAATTGAAACAATGAACACAGAAAATAATCCAGTGATATTGAGCTCCTTAGAACCCGGTTACTATTTATAGGACAGGTTGAGCCAACTAACTTCAATAGGGTACTTACCTATGAAACCCCATGCAAGCCTGAAACTAGGAACTTGTGTGACTTGCTTGTACATATACTTGTGCATACATCATGAACATCATGGAGCATCATATGCATCCACTAACCATTTTAAGGGTTTGGATCTTCATCTTTGTTCTTGTTTTGTAGGTAATGGAATCTCTTCGCATGAAAACTATTCAGGTCAACCTTGTGAGAATCCCTCCTCAAATCAAGGAGCTTACTTCCAAGATTCCAGAGAATTCTCCCTTCAGTGAAAGACATGGTAGACTCCTCAACTTGGTCAACTCCAACATTGAAGAAGACATGGTGAAAGTTCTCTTCCAGTTCTTTGACCCCTTCGCCATTGCTTTACATTTCCTGATTACCAACTAGTGCCTACTTTGGAGGAATTTTCTCAACTCCTGAGGATTCCTATTCTCCATCAACTACCCTACAACGGTACGGAAAGAGAGCCAAAGCCTGAAGATGTTGCTCAAGCCCTACACTTGCAACCATCTGATATCAAAGGTCATTGGGAAACCAGAAGTGGTGTCAAGGGTTTCTTGGCAAAGTTTCTGTTTGAGAAGGCACAAGACTGCTGGAATTCTCTAGATCTGCAAGCTTTTGAAGAGATTGTAGCACTCCTAATCTATGGGTTAGTCTTATTCCCAAACCATGATCAACTTATAGATGTGAATGCTATCAAGATTTTCATATCTCGAAATCCTGTGCCTACATTGCTTGGGGACATCCTCTCTTTATTTCACACACGAACAATGAGGAAAAGAGGTGTCCTTATGTGATGTACTCCTCTTCTAGCAAGGTGGTTTATTTCTCACCTTCCCCAATCAGTCTTGAAGAATGAGCAGGGCTTGAGGTGGTCACAACTATTGATGACTCTTACACATTATGATGTTCATTGGTGTTCTAGGTCCATATAAAATGTCATCATCATTGATCATTATGGGGAATTCCCTAATGTCCCACTACTTGGCATTAGAGGAGGCATTACCTACAACCCCTGCTTAGCTCTGAGACAATTTGGGTATGCCCGAAGGGATGGCCCATATGACATGTTGATTCCAGACTTGGTTTTTGACTTCGACAACGACGCTCAAGGACTTCAACAAAGGTTTATTCGAGCTTGGAGGATGCCCAACAAAGTGGACAGTAAGACACTGGGACACAAGAATTACATCCCCCTTGAGCCTTACCTCAAGTGGGTACGAACCCGGGTCCAGAGTCTTATGATGCCTTACCCCTACATTCTTCCTATGATCAAAGAGCCTGTTATGGAAGGAGAGGTTCCATGCACCCTCCTACATCCTGACATGCCAACATCATTGGAAGATTTACAAAAGAGTTGGATACAGCTCAAGGAAGAACGGAATACTTTTGAAGCCAGCTTCTACGCCAGTGAGAAGAAGGTTTTGGAACTTACTCGTCGACTACATAAAGAGAAGACTCTCAACACTTACATCGCACCAAAGAGGATGCGCAACGTCTTTTTATATTAGAATTTTGTATTGTTTTTGCCCATGGGGCATTTATGAACTAACAAATTTTGTCTTATTAATATGACGTGCATTCTTTTTTGTTTGCAACAAATTTGAATTTCTGAATCCTTGAATGCATTACGTGAATACATATCATTCATCATATGCATAAACAGGTCTTCACACCAGGTTTCCTTATCTCTCTGCTGTTTATTTCAGCAAGATGGATATAGAGCAGACGGTCAAAGATCTACAGGCGCAGAATTCACAATTCCAACAGCTACTCATGACCTTGGCAAAGGGTCAGGAGGAGCTCAAAGGTCTACTAGAAAAAGAAAAGGAGAAAAAGAAAAAGAAAAGAGTTGGTGTGGCCACTATGGGAAGAAGATTTGAGAACCAAGCTAGAAGAGTCCTTGATTTCCCCTCGACGTCTGATGAAGGGGTTGGTAAAGGAAAGGGAGTTGCGGTGCCCTCCGAATCTGAGGCTGAAGAAGAAGAAGAAGAGGATGAAGATTACTCTGAGAAGCAGTACCCTCCTGCGGATGATAAGTATAAGAATCTGGAAGATCGGCTGGCAGCCATGGAGGTACAAAGGGTACCTGGGCTGGATTTCAAAGAACTAGGGTTGGTTGCTGGGATTGTCATTCCCCCTAAATTCAAGGTGCCTACATTCGCTAAATACGATGGTTTGTCTTGTCTAAAGATGCACCTGCGGTCTTACGTCAGAAAGATCCAACCTCACTCTTCTGATAAGGATCTGTGGGTCCACTTTTTTCAAGATAGTTTGTCGGGTACGCAATTGGATTGGTTCTATCAGCTTGAGAGATCTGATGTACATAACTGGGAGTATTTGGCTGTTGCTTTCTACTGACAATATCAATATAATGCAGATTTAGCACCTACTCGTACTCAATTATAGAGTATGGGTATGGTCTCTAATGAGGGCTTTAAGGAGTATGCCCAGAAATGGCGGGACTTGGCTGGAAGGGTGCAGCCATCATTGTCCGAGAGAGAGCTTGTGGATATGTTTTTGGGGACCCTATCAGGTCCATTCTTTAATCACTTGATCGGGAGCTCATCTGCAAGGTTCACCGAATTAATTCTGACTGGTGAAAGAGTTGAAGCTGGCATTAAGAGCGGTAAAATTCAGAAGGATACATTTGCTTCCACTGCTATCAAGAAGACCTTTCCAGCCAAGAAAGAAGTTTCTGTTGTTTACACCCAGAGAAACCAAGGAAGAATGGAGCGCCGACCAGTGGTGGGGGCTGTGATAATTCAGAACTCCGCAGCCGATCAACCTTGAACCAGTCAACCCAGAGCGAACCAAGCAAGGGTGGAAAGGCCTACACGGCAATTCACCCGGATCAATATGACACCTGCTCAGGTTCTCCCTCATCTGTTAAAGTTAAACCTTACAAACTTGAAAGAGGCGCCGAAGAACCCAAATACCTCTTCTCCCTACTATCATTCCAATGCAAAGTGTGCCTATCATTCGGACAGTGTGGGGCACGACACCAACAACTGTTGGGCCCTTAAAAATAAGATCCAGGATTTAATAGATGCCAAGGAGGTGAAGTTTGACGCACCTGAAAAACCTAATGTGATATCCGCTCCGATTCCAAAACATGGTCATAATGTCCATGCTGTTATAGAAGATCTCTATGTTACTGCTATTGATGACTTAATGACTCTGTTGCCAATGATCAAGATGAATCTGTTGAAAGCCGGGATTTTCCTGGGCTGCAAAAAAGATTGTTATCTTTGTTCGACCTTGCAATCCGACTGTCCATTTTTGAAGTCAGGCATCCAACGCCTGATGGATAATCAAGAAATCCTCTTTAAGAAAACTCTTGTTACTCCTGTCACTCCTGTTACTCCAATCAATAATGTTGCTATAATCACCATTTCCTACAATCTTTCCAAGGTCTCCAAAAGACCTGTTAAGATTACACCCGATCCAAAGTGTGTACCTCTGAAGATAACAATGTCGGGGCCTATCCCATACAAGTCCAATAAGAAAATACCGTGGAATTATGGAGGAGAGATCTTCTACCACTGTGTTAAGCAGATCGAATCAGTCGAAGAAAGTTCCGATGAAGAGACTCCTGATGTAGGAAATATTACAGGGACAAGTAAGATCACCCGCAGCGGAAGAATCTTCTCTCCGGAGATTTCTCCTCCAAGGGTAGTCTTCGGACCCTCAAGTGCTCCCAAGGTTACTCCGGTGCCAGTCAACACATCTGTGCAAAGTCTAGTTATTGAAGAAATTGCTACTCCCGAAGTTGTGCCCTCTGTTGTTACTGCTGATAAAGGTAAGGGGATCCAAGAAGCGCCGGTCAGGACGAGGGCTCGGCCTTTGGTTATCTCGGAGACCACCCAAAAGGAAATGAAGGAGATTTTAAAGATAATTAAGAAAAGCGACTATGATGTCGTAGAACAATTGGGGCAAACCCCTTCAAAAATCTCTATGCTGGCCCTGTTACTTTGCTTTGAAGCTCATGCCAAAGCCTTGATCAAATTTCTAAAGACGGCCCACGTGCCTCAAGAAACTTCTGCGGATCATTTTCAAGAGTGTGTAGCCAGCCTAACCGCCGACAATGGTCTTGGCTTCTTTGGTGCCGATCTAACATCTAAGGGAAGAAAGCATAATGATGCGTTGCATGTCTCAGTAGAGTGCAGAGGGACCACACTTGCTCATGTTCTGGTTGATACCGGGTCGTCTTTAAATGTCCTACCAAAGAAAGCATTGGACAGATTAGACTGTGAAGGTTTAATTTTGAAGCCCAATAACATCATCGTAAGAGCCTTTGACGGTTCTAAGCGGGTGGTCCACGGAGAGGTGGATATCCCAATTAAAGTGGGTACTGAAACTTTCCACTCCACATTTTATGTCATGGATATCCGTCCATCCTACTCTTGTTTGTTAGGAAGACCATGGATTCATCATGCTGGGGCCGTTACGTCCACTCTGCATCAGAAGCTTAAGTATCCAGTCCAGGGGAAAATTGTGACAGTTCGTGGCGAGGAGGAGTATATGATAAGCCACCTTAACTCTTTCCGCTATGTGGAGTTAGATGGTGAATTCATAGAAATACCTTTCCAACACTTTGAAGAGGTTTCTCCTGAAATTGCAGCAGCTAAGACAATGACTTTTGTGCCCATCATTACCAAACATGTGTCCCGGATGTCATCCCTTAAAGATGCGGAGGTTGTGATCAAAGAAGGAGGAAGCACGCTATGGGGTCAACTGCCAGATTTTCCTTACAAGACAGATAAGTTTGGTTTGGGTTTCACTGCTGCTAGTCAGAAAGTTGTGCGTCGCTCCCGGGCTGGAGGACCGCCTTTGAAAATCACTCATCATGCACGCTTTAGAGGACGATGAAGAAGAAAGCAATTTTGAAGACTGGATCTTTCCAACTATTGAAGGAGGACTGAACAACTGGGAGGCGAAAGACTTCGTTCCCATTACTTTCATCAATTAGTAATTTATCTTTTAAACATTTCTTGTTTGGTCTGTAATAATTATTAAACAATCCGTACACTCTTTTCGCCTTACGCCTTACCCGGGGCATATAGGTCCATTTGTAAGGGTTTTGATTCTTCATTTACATATGCCATTTTTAATGAATCATGGACGTTTTCATATATAAACTTTTGTGTTCATTTTCTTTCCTTTTACATTTTTATTTGTTTAAAGGTGGCTATCCCTTACACACACCCACACTCATAAAATGCAGGTACCCATCCACTCCGGATTCCATGGGTAACAATTCTATTATGGCTTTCAGTGACTCTGAAGATCTGGTCAATCATGCCGAATACGAAGGTGATGAAGACTGTGAAGTTCCTGGAGAGTTGGCCAGACTTTTGCAACGGGAAGAAAGGGCTATTCTACCTCACGAGGAGTTGTTAGAGACTATCAACTTGGGAACGGAGGAAGACAGAAAGGAGGTTAAAGTGGGTGCCAACCTAGAGCCAAGTGTCAAAGAGCGCTTAGTTCAGCTGTTGAATGAATATGTTGAGATCTTCGCCTGGTCCTACGAAGACATGTCGGGACTGGATACAGATATTGTGGTTCATCGTCTCCCTACAGGAGAAGACTGTCCACCAATCAAACAAAGTCCGCCGAATGAGGCCCAACATGTCTGAAAAGATCAAAGCTGAAGTGATGAAGCAGTTCAATGTTGTCTTTCTCGTTGTTACTTCCTATCCATAATGGGTTGCTAACATTGTGTCTGTGCCTAAGAAGGACGACAAGGTCAGAATGTGCGTAGATTACAAAGACTTAAATAGGGCTAGCCCTAAAGATGACTTTCCACTACCGCACATTGACACCTTGGTTGACATTACAGCTCAACACAAGGTATTCTCTTTCATGGATGGATTTTCAGGGTACAACCAGATCAAAATGGCTCCCGAAGACATAGAGAAGACTACCTTTGTTACACAGTGGGGTACCTTCTGCTATAAAGTGATGCCATTCGGACTGAAGAATGTCGTGGCAACCTATCAGCGAGCCATGGTAGCTTTGTTTCATGACATGATACATCATGAGATTGAAGTCTACATAGACAACGTGATAGCCCGTTCACATACAGAAGAAGAACACCTCGACCATCTGCAAAAGTTGTTTGTCATATTGAAAGAGTACAAGTTCAGACTGAACCCTAACAAGTGCACTTTCGGAGTCAGGTCCGATAAACTTTTGGGGTTCATCGTCAGTAACAAAGGCATCGAGGTTGATCCTTCCAAAGTCAAAGCTATACAAGAAATGTCTGCCCCTTGCACTGAGAAGGGGGTCAGAGGTTTCTTGGGACGCCTAAACTACATTGCAAGGTTCATCTCTCACCTAACATCTACCTGTGAACCAATCTTCAAGCTATTGAAGAAAGATCAGGTGGTTAAATGGAATGATGATTGTCAAGTTGCTTTCGATAAAATCAAGGAGTATTTGCTAGAACCTCCTATCTTGATGCCTTTCGTTGAAGGAAGGCCTTTGATCATGTACCTGACTGTCTTAGATAATTCAATGGGGTGCGTACTGGGCCAACATGATGAGTCTGGCCGAAAAGAGCATGCCATTTATTACCTTAGCAAAAAGTTTACCGATTGTGAGACTCGCTACTCACTGCTCGAGAAAACTTGTTGCGCTTTGGTATGGGCTGCTCTCCGGCTAAGGCAGTATATGTTGACACATACCACTTTACTGATCTCTAAGATGGATCCGATCAAGTACATCTTCGAGAAGCCTGCTCTATCCGGAAGAATCACTAGATGGCAGATGATCCTCACCGAATATGATATACAGTACACAACCCAAAAAGATATAAAGGGGAGTGTGCTAGCCGATCATCTGTCCCATCAAGCTGTCGAAGATTACCAATCCACGAGGTTCGACTTTCCTGACGAGGATATCTTGACTTTGAGAAACATTGAAGAAAATAGACCGTATGACGGACTTGAACAAGGATCCCGATGGACTCTGTACTTTGATGGTGCCTCCAACGCACTTGGAAACGGTATCGGCGCGGTGCTTATCTCTTCAGAAGGTTGCCATACACCTTTCACTACTAGACTCTGCTTCAGCTGCACCAACAACATGGCCGAGTATGAAGCTTGTATCTTTGGTCTCAAGGCCGCTATTGACTTGGGAATCAAATCTTTGATTGTATTTGGGGACTCATCTTTAGTTATCAGTCAAATCAAAGGAGAGTGGGATACTAAATATCCAAACCTCATCCCTTACAAAGAACATGTCCTGACATTGTTACCACACTTCGAGCAGATTACCTTCGAGCACTTTCCACGAGAAGAGAATCAGCTAGCAGATGCGCTAGCTACAATGTCCTCCATGTTTAAACTTAACTGGGATAATGAGGCACCTCAAATCACCATCGAACGGATGGACGAACCTGCACATTGTCACGAGATTAATACCGAAGAAGTAGTGGATCGACCGTGGTTTCATGATGTCAAAAGGTATCTCGAAGCACAAGAATACCCTGAAGGAGCTTTAGTCAATGACAAAAAGTTCTTAAGGAGGTTTGCGGCCAAGTTCTTTCTGAGCAATGGTATCATATACAAGCGCAATCTTGATTGTGTCCTACTCCGTTGTGTGGACAAGGTTGAAGTTGAGCAGATCATGGCTGAACTACATAATGGCACCTTTGGCACCCACTCAAGCGGTCCTACGATGGCTAAAAAGATTCTAAGGGCAGGCTACTACTGGTCTACCATGGAAGCTGATTGTCACCAACATTCTCGTACTTGTCACAAATGCCAAATTTATGCTGACAAGGTACATATCCCTCCAGTTCATCTCAATGTCGTAACAGCTCCTTGGCCATTCACGATGTGGGGAATCAACATGATTGGAGAGATCAAGCCTACAACATCCAATGGACACCGTTTCATCCTGGTGGCCATTGATTACTTTACCAAGTGGGTCGAAGCAGCTTCCTTCGCCTTCGTTACAAAGAATGTGGTTTCCCGCTTCATCAAGCAGAACCTCATATGCCGGTATGGTATCCCCGACAGGATCATCACTGACAACGGTACAAATTTGAACAATACTATGATCACCGCTCTGTGCGAGCAGTTCAAGATTCAACATCATAATTCATCTCCCTATCGGCCTAAGATGAACGGTGTTGTCGAAGCCGCGAACAAAAATATCAAGAAGATCATTCAAAAGATGACAATCACCTACAAGGACTGGCATGAGATGTTACTGTTTGCTCTATGTGGGTACTGTACCACGACACGCACTTCAACTGGGGAAACACTCTTTTCTTTAGTATACAGCATGGAGGCTGTTTTACCTATCGAGGTTCAGATTCCCTCCTTGAGAATCATGAAAGATGTTGGTTTGAGTGAAGAAGATTGGATTCAAACCCGGCTTGATCAACTTAACTTGATTGACGAAAAGCGACTTACTGCAGTTTGTCATGGTCAGGCGTATCAAAAACGTATGATCAAGGCCTTCAACAAGAAAGTCAAGAGACAAGTATATCAAGTCAGGGACCTTGTAATCAAGCGAATCATCTTGCCGCAAAGTGGTCCCAGGGGAAAATGGACTCCTACTTATGAAGGACCATTTATGATCAAAAACATCTTTTCTGGTGGGGCAATGATCCTGACCACCATGGACGGCGATGACCTGCCGCACCCTGTGAACGCAGACATAGTCAAAAGATACTACGCATAAACGACCCGATAAGTCGAAAACCTGAAAGGGCGACTTGGGCAAAAATGGGCATCCCGGTAAATCGAAAACCCGAAAGGGCGGTTCAGGCAAAAGTTAGGGATAAATAAAAAAAATTGTACACCCGGGAAGTTGAAAACCCGAAAGAGCAACTTGGGCAAAAAAGGGTTTCCCGGTGAACTGAAAACCCGAAAGGGCGGTCCAGGCAAAACTTAGGGAATTAAAGCGTATGACTATGTATCGTCGGGTCACTTTAAGGACAATCTCTTCACGGACAAGCTCCAAGCTTCTGATCAATCCAATCATCTGCAGACGAAGCAACGAATGGACAAGATGCTCAGAGTTACGAAGACTATAGCAGAATGGGAACCCCGTGGAATTGTTACACATAGCCATCTTTCTTTGTATAATTTTTTTCTCAATTTTATGACAACATTATCTTACTAGGATGTCTGTTTCCTTTGTACAAAATGCTTACACAAAGTTAATACAAAGATACTTCAAAGTACAGGAAACTATATGCCATTTATTTTTCTTTACACTTGTGTTTTATTTGAAAACTTCCAATGATTTATTAAATGAGCATATGCATTTGAATATAATCACTGCTTACGAATAAAACTAAATGAGAAAGAATAATTACTGACAGATTGGAAGTATGGAAAACGTCTTTAGGTTATTCCAAGAGAAATCCTCAGCAGATCTAAAGCCTTGAAATACATATCCCCCAGCGGAGTTAAGTTTCAAAATCCCCATCAGAACTAAGTTTCCAAACTCCCAATCTCCAGCGGAGCCAGAAAACTTTGAACTGCCAACCCTCAGTGAAGATAAAACTTTCTTCCCCAACGGAGTCCAAAACTTTAACCCTTAAACCCCGGTGGAAGACTATCCAGTTTCCTCCAATTCCCCAGAGATTTGTCTTAAATCAGAAGATTCCCCTACAAGTTATCTTGGAAACCAGACAACAGCTTCGGATAATTCCTCAATAGATTTGCATACAACCCAAGCCTTTGAGAACTCTTCAACAGAATAAACATTCTCCCTGCAGAGTTATTTCCCAGCAGATCAAAGATTCTCGGTCTCATTTCTCCAGTGGAAGCCTCCAAGGTTTCAATTCCCCAGTAGAGATTGTCAGAGTTTTCCTTATTCCCCAGGAAAGTCATGAAGGATTCTCACATCCCCACAGAAGATGTCAAAATTCTTGTTAATCCCCACAGTTCGCCAAGGATTTTCTATCCCCAACAGTGGTCCAAGGATTTCTCATTCTCAGCAATCAAAGATTTTGAATCTCCAACAGCGGTCAAGGATTTATTTTCCCCGGCAGCAGTCAAGGATTTTATTATCTCCAGCTATCAAGGATTTATTTTCCTCAGCAAGACAGCTAATCAGCTTACATGCGCATCCATTACATTCATATATCATAAACATTTATAAAGCACACTTTATTGCACCATACATATCATGCAACATAAATTTGTGTTTTAGCTAACATTTTACCCTTTTCAGGATAAGATTAAAAGCTACCTTTAACAAATGTTCAAATATTTCAAACACGGTACGGATACACTCCAAGACATGGAAGTCATTCTGCTACTCATTCTGATCTCTTATTTCAGATACAGTATGGATACACCCCAGACGCGGCGGTCATTCTACTACTCATTCAGACTTCAACAATCAGATACAGACTAGATACGCTCCAGACGCGGAAACCATTCTATTTCTCATTCAGATTCAACAATCAACTATCAAGCTCAGATACACTCACGACACGGAAGTCATTCTGCTACTCATACAGATCTCAACTTTAGATACAGTCCAGATACGCTCCAGACACGGTTTCCATTCTGTCACTCATTCGGAATTTATCCCCAGCCCAGAGATGCTCCATACACAGATGTTTCTCTGTCGCCCATTCAAAATTCAGATATAATACAAATACACTCTAGACTCGGTAGTCATTCTGATATTCATTCAAGAATCAAATACAGTTACAGCTCGGATACGCTCCAGACATGGACGCCATTCCTTTGCTCATACGAATCCAATCTCCAAATGCAACTCAGATACATTCCAGATACGGATACCATTCTGATATTCATTCTCCTGATTTTCAACAAACAGTCTTGGATGGCATCTTTAAGCCCATCTCCACCAAGATTCTACCATCTCTAAATGGCATCTTTAAGCCCATTCCCTCATTTACATTTTGATGAGTGCAAATTTACGGGCACTCTAGTGTCCAATCCTCTTTTACCTTCGAGTCGCGAAAGGAAAACTCGCCAATCTAACTCTTCAGGTTCAAGAAGATTGAACAGGGGCAACTGTTGTACCCTAAAATTTTCCCTCTCACTTTATCAATATTTCCCCTCACAAGACTCTTTGAACTCCTGACAGGATTAGGGTTTTGCTCTGCTCAAGACATCTCCTCGCACTAATGACCTAAATTAGGGTTTGAGTTTTCACAGGGATTTTTGGACTTCCAATGCTCAAAGTGACTTTCATACTTCATGTTGGACTTATAATATTGCCTCTACCAAGTTTCAAGCTTTGAATCAAATTTTTGCCCAGTCAATTGGACAGTTGACCTAGAAATCAACTGTATTGGGGAAAAAGTCAATTGTGGCCAATTTACAGTCAAACCTCACAATTTTTTATTCACATCAACATTATAGACTCATATGAACCATTTGATCAAGTTTGGACCACAACTCCTCAAGAAATTTGATCAGATCATCAAAAGGGTAAAATGGTCATTTTTAGGGTTTTGACTACACAAGGGCAATTTCTGATTTTTTAACCTAGCCAATGGCAAATTAGGTTCAAGCATGGATTCAAGGAATCAATGGCATCATATTGACCTATTCACAAGGTTCAAAAGATCTCAAATGCATTGGATTGACAGATGAATTTTTCAGTCAACTGATCAAAATTTGACTGTACACTGAAAAGTCAAACTTTGACTTTTTGGTCAAAATCAAGTGCCAAGGGTTATTTTTCATCAAGATGTGTCAAAACATGAAACTTGTTCATCAAGAAACCTAATTTTTCAAATTAGGGTTTAAAATTGAAAATTTTCATAACTTAGAATTTTTCTAAACTTATGAAATTTTCTTATTTTTTCCCAACCTTTCCCAACATTTTCACCATGATGCAATTGTATTCAAACAAAACTTCCAACATGAAAGTTTTAGTCCTCTACAAAGTCTACAACTTTGATTCACAAAGTTTTCCCAAAATAAGCTTGGATCTCAAGTTATTATTTTTGGAACAAGGGTTCATGAAACTTTTAACTTAGTGAAATTTTGCCCTAGTTTAGGCAGGATTTTGACCTATCTTCATGGCAATTTTTCACATATTTCCAATTGGAATCTCAAACTTCATTTCAAATATGGATTGTAGAGCATGTTACAATATTTCCAAAATGTCAAAGAACTCTCCAAAATCATTTGTGGTTAGGGAGAATCGAAGGATTGAATTTGGCAAAAACTCACTTTTGATCCATGGCATGTTCATGTTGATACAAGTTGCAACTTCCATCCAGCATTGTTTGTACTTGATTACAGGTCCCTAAACCATTTCATACTCAATAATTAAATGCAAATCCATTAGTTTGAGGATTTGTTCTGATCATGGG
This sequence comes from Vicia faba, assembly GCA_948472305.1. Lineage (NCBI taxonomy): Eukaryota > Viridiplantae > Streptophyta > Magnoliopsida > Fabales > Fabaceae > Vicia > Vicia faba. The sequence goes on along the minus strand of OX451739.1, from coordinate 1,474,132,714 downwards.
AGGATTACACAAGAGATTAATCCAAAAATAGCAAAAAGGCAACATTGCCATTTTTGTCAAATTTGCTTTATGTCAAATTGCATTCTTGAGCCTTGAACCAAAATCGTGTACAGCAAACAATATCCACAAAATTGAGGGGCCAATATCACAAGGTATAAGCTGGTAGATAGCCTGTACAAGCCTGTCTTTCGTCACTTCTTACTTTTGCTTAAAATACAAGAAACTTGTCAAATACACCACAACTTGCATATCTGATAGAACCAACCCTTGCAAGCTTTAGAGACAAGTTTTACACATTCCCTTGAGCCAGAAACATGAGCATTTTGAGCCCTCAAACCTTCCAAAACACAAAATCACCTTCCTCTTGCAAAACAGGGCAGCTTCTGCACTTTGAGTTCTATCTCACAAACCACCCGTGCGTTTTGCCTCAAACCTGTTCAAACACCTTCCATATAACCTATCCAAGCTATCCCAACCATTAGACACTGACTGTAACTCCATTTGCAAGCTTCACCATTTCTGTTTTCAGCTTGTGCAGGTTGAGTTCTACAAGCTTGTTCAAGCACATTTAAGGCAAACTAGGAATTGGGGAAGGTCAGAGGAAGTTCAAGCAAGCTCCCAAGAACCTCAGGCCTCACTGAAAAGCTCCACATTGCCATACTCGTGTTCAACTGAAATAGGTATTTTGCAACTTCCTATCTCTCTATTTAGGAATCATTAGGCTTAGGTTTGTGAATAAAAAATGTAGTACTCATAGCCCTGAAGTTGTACATATGCTCAGTTTTCATTTAAGTTAAACGTGTTAAGAGAATTTGATTCATGAACTTCCTGAAAAAGTTAGGTTAGAAATTAGGGCCAGAGAAATTCTCTCTGGTCTTTGAGAGTTAGATTAAGTTTCTTATATGGTTGAAATTGTCTTGAAAAATGTTATAACTTTGGTGTTATGAGTTTTTGCATTAGAGCACGTATGCAGGATCTGGATATTTTGTACAGGCGCGCATATTTTTGAACGAAGGTTGAAGATGAAGCTTGGAACTGGGCTGGGCCTTTGTTTCTTGTTTTTGGCACCCCCTGCATTGCTGACTGCACCCCTCTGGCCCATTTCTTTATATTTTTGTATTTTTCATTTTATTTTTCATTTCTTATTTTATTTTATATTTTCTAAACATAAAAAATACCAAAAATATTTTTATAAAATTTCACATTTATTTTTATATTTTTATTTTATTTTTCTAACATGAAAATAATTATTAATTAGTATATATTTTTATTTTTCTTTAATAAAAACAAATAAATATTTTAGAGATATTATACTTTATTTTTATTTTTATTATTTATACATATAAAAATAATATTTGTCCACATGTTTTTATTTCTTAAATATCTTTGTATACATTTAGGTTTATTTTCTTGTACATAAAATAAATAATATAGTATATATTATCTTAAAACAAAAACTAGGGTTTCCATCCTTATTAAAAATCATATTTTTCTAATATATTTTCATTTTTTGACATTTGTACATATTCCATTATTTTATTTGATTGTATATAAACAATATAATTAATATTCTTTCTTAAAAGAAAATTAGGGTTTTTACCCTTAATAAAAATAATCTTTTTATTTCTTTTTTTTTTACATTAAATATTATATTTTTACATACATAAAAATAAAAATAAAAAACATATTTTGCATAATCATAATATTTTGCATATTTATTTAATTGACAATTTAAATACTTGTCTATTTATTTATTTGTACCATTTATTCAATTTGGATGTAATAGTAAATATTAGGATTTTATTTTCTTGCAAATATCCCCCATTCAAAAATCGTATCCCTCTCCCCATATCAATTTTGTAATAGCTTAGGTTTATTTTACGCACTTATGCTTTCAAATATGTCATGATAGAGATTAGGGTTTGTATGCAATATCCAAAATCAAAAAACAAATAGTTAGACCTAAAAACAAGACAAAAAAATGCATGAAATTGACAACACAATGCACACATGCACCCCTAGGGTTTCATCCACTCGTTGCCTTTAAAATGGCCATGTTATGCATGTTGAGTATCTTGGCAAAGCAAAAACAAAACAAAAGATCAAAGTCTCTCGATGACGTTATCTTGGTTGCTTATACAAAAGTGATCTAGTTCCTCAAAAATTGCTAAAGATACTTAGCACAATTGCTATCATGGTCCATACGATGACTCGCGCCTGTCCCAAGGGTTAAAAATGTGTAGGAAAGATCTTTGAGTAAAATAGGGTAGACAACTCTTTGTTACTTGATCAAAACTTGCAAAAACATCCTTACTATTTTCAAACACACATCACAATTTCAAAACATTTCCTAAAAACAAACTTTCAAAATATTGAAACATCTTTTCAAAAGACAATACACCTTTGTATACATTCAAACAAGAATCATTACAAAGGTTGCCACAACGATGGCCTCTTTTTCAAAACATTTTCAAAATCACACACAAAGCACCATTTCAAACAATTGGAAAAGCAAAGCAAGTTATCTGAACAAGTAACTAAGAGTCCATGAATAACCATGGATGAAAAGGGTGTTTGCACCTTCCCTTTTCATAATCTACCCCCCGAACCCAAGAAAACATCTCAAAGGTCTTTCCTGTTCTTTTTGACCTTTCCTTTGGATAAAATAAAAAGTCGGTGGCGACTCTTGCTAAACCGAAACATTTGCAAACACAAAACGCAAAACCTCAAGTCAGTTCTCCCGCCGTATCACACCTAGCAACTTTCTGATTTGATTTTCTGTAATGGATATTTCCTTGCCCATTACGAAAGAGAGGATAACCTTAGGGGTTGCAATAGCATGTATCCAGAATTCCTTCACCAGATGTGGAAGGACTGGACCAATGAGACGATCAAAAAAGTTCTCCCAACCTTGAAACTTAACAGCAGGGAACAAGTCAAAACCATTTTCTCTTAGATTCTCAAAATCTACCATTAACTCACTTAAAACTTCCAAACTGTCTACAGGAATGAGAGTTGTTCTTTCAGGCACAATGTATTGCTCAGAGTGCATAGAAGAAGAAGCCATTTAAGTTCTTAGAGATGAGAGATAAAGAAAAGGGTTTTAGAGAAAAAGTACATAAACGATTGAGTTTGAAAGAGACGGTAAAGAATGAAAAAGGGTTTTTCAAAAAGAATTTATATGCAACAGTTTCAGAAATAGGTTTAGAAATAAAATTAAAAACGAAATTAAAACGAATTTAAAACGAATTTAAAATTAATCTCATCATTACGTGCATTTAATGATTTTGCTAAAAATTTGGGAAATCGTGAGATTATGGCTAATCATTAACAGTTACCTAGAATGTCATCAGTAGCTTTTGCACGCGTGACCTTTCAGAAATGCACCACGTGTTCATTTTCTGAAGGATGCATGTAACAGCTGTTTGTTCTAATGAATTTCTGAACTATACTTAGAAATGAAACATTAGAACATTTCAGAAATTTTCATATACCTTCTGATGCAACTTCTCTTCTAACTTGTGAAGAGTTGTTAATCAGAGCATTCATTTCAGATTATTCTGAAGTCAAACACAGAAGATAAATATTATTTTATTTAGGACATAATTCCATACAAATATTTTTCAAAATGAAATTAAATCTATCTTCTGAAAGGGGTTTGGTAAAAATGTCAACCCATTGATGGTCTGTTTTTACAAAAATTAAATTTAAAATTCCCTTCTGAATATAGTCCCTTATAAAATGATATTTAATTTCAATATGTTTGGCTTTAGAATGTAAAATTGGATTCTTAGAAAGACAAATAGCAGAAGTATTGTCACAGAAGATAGGAATCTTACTTTCATAAAGATTGAAATCTTCCAGTTGACTTTTCATCCAAATCATTTGAGAGCTACATCCAGCAACAAATATATACTCAGCTTCTGTGGTTCAAAGTGCAATTGTTGTTTGCTTCTTGTTGTACCATGAGATAAGATTGTCACCCAGAAACTGACAGCTTCCAGAGGTGCTCTTTCTTTCAATTCTATCTCCAGCAAAGTCAGCATCACAATAACCTACTAGTCTGTAATCTTGTGATCTTCTGTAACACAAACCCAGATTAGTAGTACCTTTCAGATACCTAAGAATTCTCTTAACAACTATTAAGTGAGATTCTCTAGGATCTGATTGGAATCTAGCACACAAACACACACTGAATAGTATATCAAGTCTAGATGCAATCAGATAGAGAAGGGATCCAATCATACCTCTATAGAGCTTCTGATCTACCTTCATACTTACCTCATCTTTTTCCCAGAATCCAGGTTGGATGCATAGGTGTCTTGACATCTTTGCTTTCTGACATATGAAATTTCTTCAGAAGTTCTTTAACATACTTCGTTTGATGTATGTAAGTACCTTCTGTAGTCTGGTTGATTTGAATTCCCAGAAAGAACTTCAATTCTCCCATCATGCTCATTTCAAATTCTGCATGCATGGTCTTAGCAAATTCGTTTCCAAGGGAGATATTAGAGGTTCCAAAAATTATATCATCAACATAAATTTGACAAATTAAAATATCATTTTTAAATGTCTTTTTGAAAAGAGTTGTGTCCAATTTCCCTCTGGTAAAATCTTTTTCTAAAATAAAAATACTCAGCCGATCATACCAAGCTCTGGGAGCTTGTTTTAAATCGTACAAAGACTTTTTAAATTTAAAAACATGTTCTGGATGTTTTGAATCATTAAATCCAGGAGGTTGATGGACATAAACTTCTTCTTCAATATAGCCATTTAAAAATGCATTTTTAACATCCATTTGATATAATGAAATGTTATTTTGTACAACAAAAGAAATTAATAATCTTATAGACTCTAACTTGGCGACTGGGGCAAAGGTTTCATTATAATTAATTCCTTCTTATTGACTATAACCTTGTGCAACCAGTCGTGCTTTATTTCTGATCACCTCTCCTTGCCCGTTCAATTTGTTTCTGAAAACCCATTTGGTTCCTATAATGTTGAATCCTTTGGGTCTTGGAACTAGATTCCATACATCATTTCTGGATAATTGATTGAGTTCTTCTTGCATTGCTAACACTACAAGAAAATTAGGATTTTACGACACAAAAATTGCGACAGTTACTTAATAATCATCGTAATTCTAATATAGGGACCCATGTCACGACGGTATACACCTACCGTCCTTACATATTTAAAAAAATATTAAATATCGCGACAATTTTTCATTAAACCGCCCTAAAATGAATGTTGCGACGGTTAAGAAACCGTCCTAAAATAGACATCACGACGGTAAAACAATCGTCGCCCCCCTAAACCTTTAAAAAACATGCAAAAGTTATGAAAGGGCACGACGGTAACCACACCCGTCGTCCCCCTAAATCCTTTACCCCGCTTCGTCTATTTCTCTTTTTATTTATTGTTCACGTATCTTTCTCCAAATTTCTTCATACTTTTGCTTTTTCTCTGTACAAACTTCAACCACATCAATTCGATGAGAACCTTAAGAAGCTTTGATGGCTTCCCTTTAAATTTGAGCATCTTCTCTCGCTATTCCCAATTTGAAATCCATTTTTTGTGTGTTTTGTGTTTGGTGACGTCGTGTTGGTTCTGGAAATTAGGGCATCAAGCATAGGCAAAGCCATCACCCGACTAGCTAGGGCAATTTCCCAGGCTCTTCCTTCTCTCGTCTGAACTTCTGAATCTCATCGCAATGGTCGCTCTCTCACTCAGGAAATCGAATCTGCTCCAGGAAGTATCAGAGTCAATCTTCTCCTTCGCTCATAAATATGTGTTCTTTTTTAAATCAGAATAGGGTGGCTGGAAGAACATCAATGGTTGTGGCACGTTCTGACTCGCGGCATCGGGAATTCGTGGTCGTAGTCGCATATCATTGATTGTCTTTAGATGTCGAATCGTCGTGAGTTATCTTCTTCTTCTTTTTTTTCACTTTTAAGCTCGATTTTTTATGCGGGGTCGTTATTCTGTTGTTAATCATTGTTGTTGTAGGTTGTTAACCAAGTGTTCGGTGAAATGCCTGAACCATGTTGTTTTGTTTTTCGGTCTTGAAATCTCTTGGTTGTATTTCCGAGTTTTTGTTATTGTGTTGTGATCGATTGTGGTTGGCAAATTGATGGAGAATTGCTGAATTTCTTACTTTATTTCTTGCTTCACTTAGACTGCAATGCCTGCCAGACTCTATCCGATGGCGTATTCAAGCTGTAATGCCTGTTCTCTCTCCCTCTATGTGGCGCTCTTTCTCTTGCCAACCACCATCTGTTCCGAATTCTTCCATTGTATCTCTTCCATTGTAGAAAACTAACTTATATTCGAATTAGAAATTTTATAAGTTTTAGTGGATGATATATTTTGTTAAATACCTATCTAAAAATTTCAAAATTAATGCATTCCTTGTGAAGTTGTGATTGATTCTTTGGAATATCAGTTGTGTTTCTCTGAACTCACATGTTTCCTTTGAATGCTTAATATGTTTTTGCAGTCTGCACCAGTGAACATTATTGTTGGTTCTCATGTCTGGGTTGAAGATCCAACACTAGCATGGATTGGTGGTGAAGTTACTAATATCAGTGGTGAGAACGTCCATGTTCGCACCAGAGATGGGAAAACTGTGAGTCAAGCTGTCTATACTTTAACTGCATTGGTCATTTGTGATAACTTATGATAAATATGTTCTCACTCAATTATTGTCATATTTTTATATTTTTATTCATGATATTTTTTATGAATTCTTCTAAGTGATCATTACTATTCATAAAGTAAATTAGTGTCAAAAGAGAGTTTAATTAAGCATATAATTATTGTCAAATTTTATGGTAGGATTAATTGCAAGAGAGATCTAATATAGTTTCTCAACTCAAATTAGAAGACATGCGAGATTCAATTGAAGGTTTGGCACTGTTACTTTCTGTTGATCCAATATAGTTTCTAATTTTTACTATCTAATTCTCCTTGTTGAGTTGAAACTGTGATTGGTTTACTTATTGGATAGATAAACGTTTTATAAACACGTGCCTATGATATAATTTCTAGTTTATCATCTTTTCCATGATGTCTATGTGCCTATGATATGATTTCTAAATTATCATCTTTGCCATGATGTCTACTAGCCTTTTATCAATATGATTGACTATGCTTTTCATTTCACTCACAGGAAAATCTCCAACGTTGGCTTACTAATGCTTAGCCTCGAGACCACTTTGTGATTTACACAAGTTTAGATACTGAGGTAAAGAGAACCCGTAACAAATTTTACAGGAGTAATTAGGGGATCTTGTAAGTATGGGTATCATCATTGAGATAACATTGAAGTTTGTATTGAAAATAGTGGTAGTGGTTAGTACATATCCAATGAATTGTTGTTGATTTTGCATGGATTGTTGAGTAGTAATCCCCTGAGATGGTTTAGGTTGAAACCTGTTTCAAAGACAACTAATAAACCGACACGAAAGGTTTCAGGATTTGATCGAGAGTTTTGGATTCTTTGCAGGTTTGGTTTTCTAGTCTATATAAATACCTAGCTTCTAGTTTCCGTGATTGATTCATATAGCTACTAAGTTTGATCTTCCATCAAACATTTTATCCTTGTTTAATATGATTTTTTCTTGTTCATATAACTTCTAGATGGGGGCATACGGGCTCTTTGTTTTTTCCCCCCTTCTTTTTGATGATTTGGAGTGATGATATATGATTTCCTGGGTAGTCGGAGGCAATCGTGGAAGAAGCTTCAGGCATGAAAAAACTCAGTTATAATTTATGTGCTCAGTTTTGTTGATGTTTTTGCTATATGTTCAAAATACAACATTGTTCTTCTATTTTGTGAGTTTAACATGTGGGTCTTTCTTTCAACTACATCTTTGTTTCTTTCAATATAGATTTTTCTGATCAATACGGACAAACTCAACTCTATGAACATGTTATAGCATAAAATAATCTATGGCACTTCTGATAGTGTGCAACATGTAGAATTGTGAGCATCAGTTTATGGTGTGCGTGTCCAAACACATAACCCCACTAACTTCACATTTTAGTTTTTTCATTTTTACATGATAAAGTCAATGCACTGTGTAAGTTTTCTCTGATGATAGGCTATAAGAGAAACATAAACTGCTACTAATTCAAAGGAAGTTGCGGAATCAAATTGAAAACCAAGGGAAACATCTTTAGATGATGTTTGAGAAACAGAAATAGATTGGTGGCAGCAAGGGTGTGTCCCCTTCTAACGCGTATTCCGCCGGCACTCTTGGACATGGTGATACCTTCTTCTGTAGACAATTTACAAATGTTAAATGATGAGCGCGACAAATTAAAATGCAACACCGAAGAAAGTTCCCAGGATGCGAAACATGAAGAGCAGTACCTCGCGGTGGAATGGCAGCTGCCGCTAGCCGTTACTATCTTTCTTTTTATGTTCTACCGAATTGTTTTTATGATTTTAGAATGTATCTTTACATGTTCCTAAATGCACATGTAAATGGACACAACTTCTGTTTTTGACATTGTGGCTTTATGCAGCTCAAACTGGTCTCAAAGGAAGATCCTTGGACGGAGAGGGTGGACTTTCTTATTGAAATAATGGTGTCCTTTTTTGAGAAGCAGCAGTCTCAAAAGGAAGCTATCAATGCTCTCCCTCTTTATTCAAATGAGCAGATTATGTGGGATGAAAGTGTTGTATCATGGACCCCAAATGCTCTTCCTCTTTATCCAAGCATGAAAGTGTTTAACATTACTCATTTGGCTTCACTTTTCCTGGGTGTTGGATCAGCTCCCTAAATGGTCTCCTATCAATAGGGTTGCTTATACTGATAGGCTCTCTGCGAGGTTTGAAAGAGAGGGTGAGGGTGTCTGCAGTTCTCACAATTCTTTATGCAATTCCTAACCTTGACCTTTTTCAGGTTAACATGAAAGGACTTGATGGAATTCAACGACCTATATATGTGGCGAAAAGGTATGTTTCAACTGACAAGTGCTTTATGGAATTCCTACCCTATTTTGCTTTTAATGCCAAGGAAACCCTGATGACTATGGTATGGTATGTATGGTGACTGGTATAGATCCCTTATGAAGGTGTATGGCTGTTTTTTGTTGGCTGCTAACATTTATTGATCAAGTTAGCTGGTGAGGCCTGATTGATCCATGTAGTAACTTATATGTTTTGAAAGCCCTCGAGGGCATTTTTGTCCTCCCAACTGCTATATAGCTTAAAGCTGTAAATAGGGTAAATAGGGCACTCTGTTAATTTGAGTAAGGTGAATTTCTCGCATGAAGAGCGGGCCTTCTACAAAAAGTTGGAAGCTGATTCACGTTCTCAATTTAAAGTTTATTTCTTTTCAAATTTCTTATATTAAGCTGGTGCCTTTTGTGTGACAGGAGTTAAACTTGACAATGCAACAACTATAGCAACGTTTGATCCAAATGAGAAAACCTACAACATTAATGGAAAGGATGTGCAAGGACACTTCATGGTGGATTACACTGCTGCTCAGATTGACCACAATGTGTCGAGTAAGTCTTCAACTAAGAGATTCTTTATTTATTATAAAGTTGAGGTTTATGTTCTTATCCTATGTTGCAGTGAATCAGGCCATTTTTTCGCGTCCAAGTTTCTACGACGGCTTATCTCCCGTACTCAATGTTGATGGTATTCTAAGTAGCAAAACTCCACCAAGGGTTTGGTTGAATTTTCAGGTTCTCTCCATCTCTATCTCGTGACGCATAATCATTTTATACACAGTTCTTATTTTCAAATTGATTGTTTTGTTGCAGTACCAAGCATTTTATGACCAACACGACGTAAAGCTAGTTGATAAAGTACTAGAAATGTTGAGACTTTATACTATAGACTTTATTTCATCTCCAGAGATCGGTTTCTTAACAAGTGTCAATGAGAAAGTTAGGAAGAAAACAAAGTTCGTCTTTCAATTTCTTAACGCAAGTGATGTCAAACCAACAACAATGCAACCGTATGGCACCATTATGAAAGATCTTGCGGCAATCAAGTCATATGCATCTGGCATAATAGTGCCGAAAGAATACATATGGCCAGTTAAACCAGACAATTACTTGGGGCCTCTCACAACCCTAGTATCTGATGCACATAAACAAGGACTGGAAGTGTATGCTTCTAGTTTTGCGAATGATTTCTTTTCAAGCTATGATTATAACTATGATCCTACTGCTGAGTACCTACAATTTATAGCGAAAGACGAATGTGTTGATGGTCTTGTTACTGATTTTCCTTCAACCGCATCAAATTCTATAGGTGAGTTGAAAACACTAGACCTTTCTTATTAACATTTTCTGCGGTGAGAGTGAAGAGATATTCAAAACTATGCTTATTAGAAGACTAGTTCAAAAGAAGATAACTGGGCTATATGGAACTGAATTTCTTGTTTTTTCAGCATGCTTTGCACTCAACAATACACTGCCGAAAAAAGGTAATAGTATTATTCTTGAACTTCTCACAACAGTCATAGAACCTTATAAATAAGATGCAAAAAGATGCTAATGCGTTTGTTTTTTGCAGGACAACCTTTGATCATTAGCAATAACGGAGCAAGTGGCGTTTATCTAGGTTCTACCAATCTTGCTTATCAACAAGCAATAGATGAAGAAGCTGACATTATAGATTGCTCGGTTCAAATGACAAAAGATGGAATTTCATTCTGCTCAAATACAGCAGACCTAATGGCAGATACAACTGCTATGACTAAATTCATGTCGCGGACTTCCAATGTTCCAGAAATTCAACCAAATAATGGAATTTTCTCCTTCGATCTCACGTGGAACGAGATCCAAAGCTTGCAACGTAATGCTTCCGTTTGACTTCAAAAATTCATGAAGAATGGTGGATAGCAACGTAATGATTATGGAACTCGCATTTTACATGATTATGGAACACACATTTTTTTGGATATTATAATGCTTATTTGATGTTAAATATTTTTTATTGAAATTATTTTTACTATATTACAAAGTGATAGAAAATAAAACAAAAAATAATACTATAAATAAATATATTAAAGAAGAAATAATTTAAAGAAAAAAATAACACAAAAAAAAACTATATTTAAAATTTTTTACATAGATAATAATTTAAATAAAAAATATATATAATAGAAAAAAAAAAAATCAAGACATAAACAAAAGTCATGGCGACAGTACTGAACCGTCGTAATCAACAATTAAAAATAATCAACAAAAGTCATGACGGTATCGAACCGTCGCCATAAACAATTTAATAAATTTCAAAAGATATTCATGACAGTATCGAACCGTCGCCATCAATAATTAAAAGAAACTCAAAAGATAGTCACGACGGTATCAACCCGTCGTAAACTTGAACGACAGTTTTTGTAACCGTCGCGAAATAGGTTGGGGACACACACTTCTGCGACGGTAAAGCAACCGTCGTGGAAAGCAAATTGCGACGGTTTTAACCGTCGTAATCTACAAAAATACCTGTCGCAATCTGCCAATTTTCTTGTAGTGTAAGATCCAATCATTATCTTCCAGATCTTCATCAATGGAAGTTGGCTCAATCAGAGAAACCAAACCAAACAAAGATTCTTCATTGATTCTGAGAGAGGATCTTTTTCTGATGGGATCTTCTTTTCTTCCAATGATTACGTCTTCTTTGTGAGCTGAAGATATTATAGGAAACCTTTTCTGAGTGGGTTGATCAGAGATTCTGAGGTTGTTCAGAGCATTGTCAAGAGGATGATTTACTGAGTCTTCCTTTTCTTCTGAGTTTTCTTTTGCTTATGAGTTTTCTTTTGCTTCTGAAGTTTCAGAGTTTGACAGATGATCTTCTGTTCCTACAAAAAAATCAAGTTACTTTGGCTGTTGCTGGCCAAGCTTATCATCAAACCTAACTTTGATTGATTTTTCAACAATCAGAGTTTATGTTGTATACTCTATAGCCTTTTGAGCGTTCAGAATATCCAAGAAGAAAACACTTTTGTGCTTTAGAATCAAACTTGTTCAGAGTTTCTTTGGTGTTCAGAATAAAACAAGTACATCCAAAAGGATGGAAATAAGAAATGTTGGGCTTTCTGTTTTTCCATAATTCATAGGGAGTCTTTTCAAGAATAGGTCTTATAGAGATTCTATTCTGAATGTAACACGCGGTGTTCACAGCTTCTGCCCAAAAGTTCTTTGCCATATTAGTTTCATTGATCATGGTTCTGGCCATTTCTTGTAATGTTCTATTCTTTCTTTCTACAACTCCATTTTGTTGGGGAGTTTTAGGACAAGAAAAATTATGAACAATACCATTTTCTTTAAAATACTTTTCAAAATAATGATTTTCAAATTCACCATCATGATCACTTCTGACTTTTATGATTTTAAAATCTTTTTCATTTTGCACTTGAGTACAGAAGTCAATGAACGCAGAATGTGACTCATCCTTGTGTTTTAAAAACTTTACCCATGTCCATCTGTTGAAGTCATAAACAATGACCAATCCATACTTCTTGCCTCTGATGGATGCAGTTTTAACTGGCCCAAACAGATCAATATGAAGTAACTCTAATGGATTAGAGGAAGAGATAACATTTTTGGATTTAAAGGAAGGTTTTGAAAATTTTCCTTTTTGGCATGCTTCGCATAGAGCTTCTGAGTTGTACTTCAGATTGGGAAGTCCTCTGACTAAATTTAATTTTAGTTGAGAGATTTTTCTAAGACTGGCATGTCCCAATCTTCTGTGCCATACCCATTGCTCATTGCTAACAGACAAAAGGCATTTGACGTTTTGAGATTTAAGATCTGATAAATCAATTTTGTAAATGTTGTTCTTTCTCTTGCCAGAAAAGAGGATTGATCCATCTTTTTGACTTACAGCTTTACAAGAGTTTTGATTGAATATAATGTCATAACCATTGTCACTTAATTGACTTATGGACAATAGATTATGAGCTAATGCTTCTACTAATAAAACATTAGAGATAGAAGGAAGGTTACCGTTTCCAATGGTTCCAGAACCAATAATCTTTCCTTTCTGATTACCTCCAAACTTCACGTCTCCTCCAGCTTTAAGTTCCAGGCTTTGGAACATAGACCTTTTTCCCGTCATGTGTCGTGAGCACCCATAGTCTAGGTACCATGACTGGTGTCTCAATTGAGCTGTTAAGGACATCTGCAACAAATATTATTTTATCCTTAAGTACCCATATATTTTTGGGTCCTTTTGGGTTAGAGTGTTTAAAGTTCTGTTTGAACTTTGGGTTAGCATAAGAGTTTCCAGAATGTGATGTATATTTTATATCATGTGAATGTCCAAACTTGAATTGTTTATTCATAGGTTTATAAGTGAAAGTCATTTTAGAAACAGGTTTTGGTATGTATGTCTCCTTCCCTTTGGGAGGTTCATATCCAATTCCTCTTCTGTTTTTCCTGCTAACTCCATAGATTATTGAAGCCATTTTGCTTCTATCTATGCTTTTAGCTAGGAAAGTTTGAAAACTATAGTCATATTCTTTCAGAATATCTTTTGAACTAGACAGATTTTGAACTAGAAGTTTTTTTAACATTTTGAATTTCTTCTTTAAGTTTAAAATTATTTTCTAAGAGTTCAGATTTTTCTGCTTCATGTTTCTCAATATCAGATGCAAGACTCTTCTTGAGTTTCTTGTATTTGATTTTGAGTGTACTATAGTTTTCCAGAAGTTCTGATAAACTAACAGCAAGTTCATTTCTAGTGAATTCAGAAAATACCTCTCTTGGTTCTGACTCACAGTCTGAGTCATCTGTTGTGGTAGCCATCAGAGCTAGGTTGGCATTTTCATCTTCAGAACCAGATTCATCTTCAGAAGAGTCTGAGTCATCCTAGGTTGCCATCATCCCTTTCTTCTTACCAAACCTTTTCTTTGGTTTTTCTTTTTGAAGCTTAGGACAATCACTTTTGTAGTGACCAGGTTCTTTGCATTCATAATAGATGATCTCTCTTCTGTTTGACTTTTTGTGTCCAGAAGATTCAGGTTTATCTTCTGACTTCTTAAAGTTTCTGAACTTCTTTTGTCTGTGCTTCCACAGATGATTGATCCTTTTGGAGAGCAAGGATAGTTCGTCTTCTTCTGACGCTGATTCTTCAGAGTTTTCCTCTTCATCCTGAAAAGCGTTAGTATCAAATTTCTTAATTGATTTAAGGGCCAGAGACTTACCTTTTTTCAGAGGCTCGTGCTCATCAAGTTCTATCTCATGACTTCTGAGAGCGCTGATGAGTTCCTCCAGAGACACGTTGTTCAGATCCTTTAAAACTTTGAAAGCAGTGACCATTGGTGCCCATCTTCTGGGTAAGCTTCTGATGATCTTTTTAACATGACCTGCTTTAGTATATCCCTTGTCCAAAACTCTTATACCAGCGATCAGAGTTTGAAACCTAGAGAACATTGCTTCTATAGACTCACTTTCTTCAACTTTGAAGGCTTCATACTTCTGAACTAAAGCCAGAGCTTTAGACTCCTTAACTTGAGCGTTTCCTTCATGAGTCATTTTAAGAGAGTCAAACATATCATGCGATGTATCTCTATTTGTGATTTTTTCATATTCAACTTTAGAGATAGCATTTAGAAAAATATTTCTAGCTCTATGATGATTTTTAAATTCAGCTTTTTGTAGTCTATCCATATTTTTTCTGTCAACTTTGTTTCCTTCTGAGTCAGTAAGATGTGTGTAACCATCCAAAACTATATCCCATAGATCACTATCATGACCTAGAAAGAAACTTTCTAGTCTGTCTTTCCAGTACTCAAAGTCTTCTCCATCAAAAACAGGAGGTTTGTTGTAACTATTGTTGTTTTGTTCAGCGGCCATTGTGTTTTCTTCTGGATCTTTTCCTGACACGGTTAAGTGTTGTGCTCAGAGTCAAGCTCTGATACCAATTGAAGGGGTAAGAAAACACTTAGAAGGGGGGGGGGGTTGAATAAGTGACTTTTTTTCTTCTCAATACAAAGCTCAACAATAATGGAATGACAAGGTTATTTTTATCCTGGTTCGTTTGAACTCAAACTACTCCAGTCCACCCGTCAAGGTGATTTTGCCTTTCTCAACAAGGACTTAATCCACTATAATCAACTGATTACAAACACATAAAAACTGTTGTGACTAACAATGCACAAGTAATCTTACAAGTGACTAACACCACAAAGACTTAAATCTAGTCCTAGTCTGCTTGAGAAATCTGACCAAACTTGGTCTCTCAAGAAACAATTACAAGAGTTTAATCTTTACAGGTAGTGAAATAAAATTTGCTTCTAATCAAGCTATATCACAATTGTGATTTTTCACTTAAAATAAATTGCACAAAGTGTATGAACAAAGAGTTTGTGAGCCCAGTATTTTTCACTTAGTTTCTTGCTTCTTTTTTTGAAATATATTTTGTTTCTTCTATTTTTCTTGCAATAAATGTCCTTCTATTTATAGTAAGAACAAAATGACCGTTGTTGCCTTCAGAAAAGTGGAGAGCAATAAATGCTTGCGTGTTTCTTTGCACTATTCCATTTTCCAAGAAACTAGCTTTAGACACTTAAGTGCTTACAGCCGTCTTTGCATTAATGAGTAAACGACAACTTGTAAGAACATGTTTCCTATGCTTGACAAGACAAGTTGGTTTTAACATTTGTTTCAGAACATGCTTCAACGTCTTGATTTCAGAACATGCTTTACTTCATCTTCTAGGCATTGCTTTGCTTGCTAAGAACTTGATCAGCGCTTGCTTTCAAGTAATCTTCTGAGCAAGGAAACCTTCTAAATGTTAGAAGATATATTTAAATAAATTGTCTTACCAGAGTTAGCATAAGCGCTTAAAACAAAAGGTTCTTTCATTAAAGACCTTCTTCATGATTTTTTAGCTTAGAACTTCAGAATGCTTCTTGTCAGAACATTATCTGAAATAGTCAAATACGTTCATCAGAGTATAAATTATCTAAAATATAATTTATTGTTATCATCAAAACTCTGAGATAGATCAGAACTAATCTTGTTCTAACAAATATAAAATAAGAAAGCGAAAGGAGAAGGAAATTGTTTTCTTAACGATTTTTTTGATAAAAAATTTGATGATTAACCTAAAACCTAAATTGATTTTAATTAATAAAAAAACCTAAAAACCCTAATTAATTTTAATTTTAAAAAAATAAGAAAGTTTGTTAATTAAACAAAAACTAAACCCTAATTTTGATTAGGGTTTGTGAAAAAATTAATTGATTAAACAATGGTTTTAATTTTGTGAGTTTAGGGTTTATGAGTGAAAATAGTAAGAAAATAAGGGTTTTAAAAAAATTTACCAGGGCTGGGTGTTGAACCCACGCCCTCTACCCTTTCAATCAGCACCTTCACCACCAGGCCAGGCGCGCGCCTATGTCAAAGAATAAAAGCCAATGTGCTTTGTATTCAATCCTGCAAAATATGAAAATTATGAAAAAACACCAAAAGGCAGGGATCAAACCCACGCGCGTTTCAACTTCTGGGGCGGTAATACATCTGTTAACTTATATGAAACAATTAAAAGAAATATGAAACTCAAACGCATTGACCGGAGAGACGTCGGAGCCCTAGCTTTGTTCGTCTTCTCCGGTGAGCCAATTTATTATTCCTGCAAAATAGCACACATTAGGGATCCAAGGGGACCCTAACCTCCTAAATCGAAGGCTGTGAGTTCAAAGGATGGTTATTTTGGACTGAAAATGCCTGGTTTGAGAGTTATGGTGAAAACAACACTGATCTGCATGAATATGGTGATTCACGATTCTGATAGCTGAGTACTATGCGATTAATATTTCTTGCACATAGAGACCTCACGAACACATTAGCACGGTTAGTTTATCTTAAAATGCAATCAAACTCAAGAATGAAAAAATTATACAATGATGGAATCCTGATGCATGCCCGAGTATTTTCTGGTCGTTTGGATCATTTTAAACGATCCAATCTTACCCTATGATCTACCTAGGGTTGATTGGGATGGCTAGTTTGTAGTGAAAAGGGCTATGAATAGGGTTTCAAGTTGTTTTAGGGTTCTTCAAAAATTGAGATTTTTGACAAGCTTTTAGTGTAAGGGTTCATTCCCTCTTGTATGAGTTTGCTGAGAATATATAATGAAAGATTAGGTCAACATATATGGGCTTGGACTTGTGTAAGAGGCATTGTATTTTATCTTATTTATTTTTGAATTAATAATGAATAAATAAAAAATAATTAAAATAAAATAGACCAAAGAGTAAATGAACAAGATTTGAGGTGTATAAGGAGTGTAATACACGCTTGGATTCTTAAACAATGGCCAAGTAGTCCAAAATATCAAATTTGCTCAATTTGAACTTCGTGCACTTGCTCAAAATTTCCCAACTTGGACTGGTCATAACTCTCTCAATTTTCATATTTTGAAGGTAATATTGGGCTTTTTGGAAAGCTCAAGATGTCCTCTGCAATCTCTATGTTGATCATTTTTAAATTTGAAGACCTTATCTTACTGTAAATTGCCTTGACAAAAAGTGTGTTTTTGTTGACTTTTGAAATGACCTATAATGTATTAGCCCATATCTCTCAAATGAAGCATTTTTTGTACTTGAGGTTAGAGAGACAAAGTTATAGAGAATGTAATTTCCTTCAAAATGGGATTTGGTTGGGGAAAAACTGATGAAGCATGTGGAAGTTATGCATGGTCAAAGTTCAGTTGACTTCTCCTAAGGAAACCCTAATTTAGCAACTTTTGACTTTTGATGATTTTAGTTTTCCTTGATGAATCATGATCAACCCTTGATAAAATGATGAATGTGAGTTCAAAATGTTAATGTTTACCAAAAATCTTGAAGTTTGACTGTATGTTGACCACAGTTAACTTTTAGTCCAATAGAGTTGATTCTCAGTCATTTGAGCAATTTACTGAGCAAACTTGGAGACCTACAAGATACCAAGATTTCCATTGAGACCTTAGAAACCCAAATTTATTTGTGAAAGATGAAACTCTAGTTGTAGACCCATTGCTTTGGAGGAGAATTTGTTTGATCAATTCTTGAGCAACCTTGAGCGTTTGAGAATCCTAGGAGAATGTCTTGAAGAAAATGAGAGGGAAAATTTTTGGGGTACAACACTATCATACAAACTTTCCACCAGACATAGTTAGAACCATCCAATATGGGCGGTCTATTGTTATAACCTCCCTCTTTCTCCATAGCGCTAGAAAATATATCCATGAATCTCACCCAGTAACCAGAATAAGGTGTCTTCTCTTGATGTCAATTGAAATTATGGCACACACACAAACAGAATTCAAGATTGATATCTTAACAACACACAATGTCATAACATATAACAAACAATAACATAATAGAAATATAACTTACAGAGACAGAAAGAACACAATGATATGTTAACCCAGTTCAGTGATAATTCACCTACTCTAGGGGCTACCAAGCCAGAAAGGAAATCCATTATAAGCAGTATTAGTTTTAATATAAACTAGTCTCAAGCTTACAATCGACATCCCACTTCCAATCACCACAGTGATAAAATAGACATATCTCAATCCCATTGGCAGTCTCTAATCAAGTTACAGTCACAGCAACCTGAAGATAAACAAACAGGAAGAAAACACTCCCCAATCAAATACTCAAAGTTGCTTAAAAGCTTCCTCCAAGAACAATACTCAAATTTTGCTTCACAAATTCGAAGAGAACAATAGCTTGATGAACAAGCAACAATCTGTCAACTCAAATGTACCACATATACTTGAGGATGTACAATAAAAAAAGGAGAATCTAAGGAACTATCAAAACCTAAACCCTTATTTTTAACAAGGATTTACAATTAAAAATTATGGTTAAAAAACTAGGTCTTGGAAGACTCCTTATAAGCTTCTGCAATTGAGCTTGGACTGGCTTGGATTCTTTAATCAACTCTAATCTTCAGCTAAAAATTATTTGCAGAATGTTCTCCACAAAAACAGAAACAGTCTTCATAAATAGTTTCCTAAAAAATTGCAATCAACCCTTTTTAGTAACCAATCAAATCTGCATATGTTTCTAACAAAACCTTTGATTGGCCTGCGCCTATAATGAGTACAGACTATTCCAGATACTCGTATCTTCAAATCAAATCTTCAAGGATATCCAAAAGCAATATCTGTTGCATCAGCCTCTGGATGTCACAACATCTTCTTTGACATCTGGCAAAACTCATAACAGCAAAACCTATTATAACAGTTGATAAAGATGTTACATCATCTTACTCAACACTATTGTAACTTGTTTTAAAATTGAGAGTCATCACCCTTAATTTTTATCCTAAGGAGGGGAATATAAAGTATAACCCAAAAAACTTAGAGATTCTAGGTTTTTGGACTCGTTCTTAGACGAAGGGAGGGTGATAGGCACCCCTCATCTACCTTGTTCACAAGGATACTAGGGTTAGAAGCGCGATCTTTAAGAGATAGGGTTTTAGTTTTTTATTAGGGTAACTCACCATGATTTCAGTCATATTCCTACATATCCTCTTATGAAGAATCAAAGTCTCAATTCGTAGTTCGCAGTTGGTTGATGTTTTTTATGGATTACGAAGATATTTGAATTTTCCTTGTACTTAGCACGAGTGTATGAATAACGAAGTAGTTTAGACGAAGTGTGCAGTCAATTAAAATATATTCGTAATCCTTTTTGAAAATTGATTGTTGAGTTTGTTTATTATGAAAAAAGAGTTTAGTGTTGGTTGAATATTTTTTTAATGTGTTAATTATAAAAATATCTTATTATTGCATGATTTAAAAATGATTCTAATGCAATAAATAAGTAAATATTTGGATGGGTTTAGAAAATACATTTGATTTTATAATAATAATAAATATATTAAAATATAAAATATGAAAGATAATAATTATAAATGATAAAAGGAATTAAATTAAATAACGCATGGGGGTGTATATTGTGTTGGACTAGTAAAACAGGGGGTATAAGTAGTAGGACCCTAGTTCAGATATTAAACTGGGCCCAAAATATCGGTGGGAATATGAATTTAGTTAGCATAGTATATTGTGGGGGTGTGGATGGAGTTAGGAGAAGATTAATTTTTTGAGTTTTCCCTAATGAAACAAACTAAAAAAAAGGTTTGAAATAATCTCTAAAAATTAATTTATGGAAAAAAAAAGCTTAATATATTATATGAAATATTAATCACTAATTATAACAAAGTTTAATAGATAATTAAATAATAATATAAAAAAGGTTTAAACCTATTATAATAAATCTCACAACAAATATTAGATCAACGAACCAACATAATCCGACAAAAATTCAAACATATGTAATTACTCAGTCATACAATTAAAGGTTTAGTTTTACTAACCTAGAATGCAGTGACCCACTTAAGCTGCTTCCTCCATTTTCTCTTTGTGCTTTTTCTTTCATTTCTCCAATGTGATTTCCTGGATGAATACTGAATTGTGAAGACTTAGAGCTTATTGATTGTTGTTCTTCGATGTGAAGAACAACAATTTTAGAAGAACTCTAGTGAGTTGTGGATGATTATGAAATTGTGGATGAAAAATAGTATGAAAGAGTGGTCTATTTATAGATTTGAAATTAGGTTAAAGACACCTCAAAAAGGAAATAGTCCACACCAAGAAAAGCGTAAAGTTTATGATTTTATCTTGGTCAGCAAGTCTACAAACTCTGACCAATGAGAAATCAGTTTTGTCAACAAGTGACCAATCAAAAAGTAACAAATCATGTGAGTTTGTTATTTTTATATTTTATATGATTTTTTGGTTATTTTTTAATTAAAAATTAAAAAAATAAAAAAAACTATTTTTGAAAATTTATTAATTAAAAAATACGAAAATAATAATTTAATAATAAAAAAATGATTCTTTTGGGAAGATTTAGAATTTTTTTTTGAATAACCATGTATTAAAAAAAATTCGCAAATAACTGCGTTTCGGAAAAAATTACGCAAATAACCATATTTCAGATGACTCCCCAAAGGAGGAGCCATCTGAATTGGCGCTTACTCCCAATTTTTAAGGGGATGCGCCATCTCACTTGGCGCCTATGTGCTTAGGGCATACCCTAAGCCAAGTGAGATGGCGCCTAGGTGTTATTTTAGGGCAAAATTTGAATTTTTTTTTGTCCGGTGCGTTGCGTATTGGATACAAGATCAACAAAATGGACTTTTTATTATAAAAAAATAATTACATCCAACTGTATTACATTAAAAAAACAGATAAAAAACAGATAAAAAAAAACAGATAAAAAGTACAGGAAAAAAAGAACAAATAAATCAGTGATCCCCCGGAACCCGGTAATGACCCCGGTTCCGCATCCTCGTCCTCGTCTTTCCCATGCTGGGTGTCGTCGTGTTTCCTGCTGCGGCAGAGTCGATGGCCCAGCGAAGTCAATGCGGTCCGGATCCATAAAATCAGTCAGATCTCCATATCTAAAAGATCCTCTTTGGTACAGTCGATTACCCATACCCTCAAAGTTTGGTCGTGTTGGCGGTGGGTGGGGTTCCATGGTGGGTCTGTAGCATTGATCGTCTGAGTACGGTGGGTAGAAAGGAAATGGATCTTGGGGTGTTTGGTATTGAGGATGTTGGGTGGTTTGGTGATATTGTGGTTGATGGTAGGCTGGGTCGGTTTGTTCGTAATCTTCTGACATTCCCATATCAGGGCTAAGGCTGGATGTTGAGGGGACCATATTGGGATATACAGAAAACTGAAAATGTGTGGGGGGTATGCGGGTGTGTTGGTTTTGTGATTAGTGTTGTGGTTGGGTGTGAGGCATATCGGGGTACTGGTAGTGAGGTGGTGATTGTGGTTGGTTGTGGGGCATTTGAGTGTAATTGTGTTGTGGTGGGGACTGTGGTTGGGTGTTTGTGGGTTTGTTTCTCCTTGTGCCTCTGTGAGAATCGCCCATTCTTAGAAGAGTCATTGTTTAAAATGCTTGAGATTATGAAAGACATAGAAAGAGTAAGAGAGTATGAAAGACTTAGAAAGTGTAAGAGATTATGAAAGATTTCGTAGCAGAGAGTGAGAGTTGTGTGGGTGTGAGAGATGTATGATATGGTATGTATTTATAGGCAAAAAAAATTCATATAGTGGTTGCTGGTGCTTGCATGCATGTGAAGTGTCACTCTTGCAGGCTAGGTGGAAGCCTAGGGGGTTGCATATATGGATGCATGTACAAAAATGAAAGGTGTCACTCTTGCAGGCTAGGTGGCAGCCTAAGGATGTATCACGATTAGACGGTAAGGGAGGCTCTATTAGACTTGGCGAAAGAGTACAAAAATGATACGTGTCGCCATCCCAATTGGCGAATAAGAGGTGTCCTTGGTTGCAGGCTAGGCTCAGGCTACATGACAGCCTTTGGGATGCCATGCCTGAATGCATGTAACTCTATTGGAGGTGATGGGAGGAGACTTACAACATACAGTATAGGTGGAGAGTAGGCACAGGCTAGGTGGTAGCCTAGGGGGTTACATATCTGCATGCATGTATCACGATTGGACAATAAGGGAGGCGCCATTGAACTTGGCGAAAGAGTACAAAAATGAATGGTGTCGCCATCCCAATTGGCGAATAAGAGGTGTCCTTGGTTGCAGGCTAGGCTCAGGCTACGTGACAACCTTTAGGATGCCATGCCTGAATGCATGTAACTCTATTGAAGGTGATGGGAGGAGACTTACAACATACAATATAGGTGCAGAGTAGGCACAGGCTAGGTGGCAGCCTAGGGGGTTACATATCTGCATGCATGTATCACGATTGGACAGTAAGGGAGGCGCCATTGGACTTGGCGAAAGTGTACAAAAATGAATGGTGTCGCCATCCCAATTGGCGAATAAGAGGTGTCCTTGGTTGCAGGCTAGGCTCAGGCTACGTGACATCCTTTGGGATGCCATGCATGTAACACTATTGGCAGCCTTGGGGGTTACATCCTTACTTAATTGAAATTTTTAGTCTTACGTTTATCATAACATTGATTCACTTAATCTGTCAAATCTTCCAACCTTCAAACGTTCTTACAATCAAACCTTCAAACCTTTAAACAATCAAACATACAAACCTTCGAATAACTCATAAAGTTCAAATCTTCCAACCTTCAAACCTTACAACATTCAAACCTTCATACAATCAATAAACTTCAAACATTCCAACCTTCAAATAACTCATAAAATTCAAACATTCCAACCTTCATACCTTCAAACCTTCAAACAATCCTACGCAATGGCCTATGCACCATAATTTATCGTCAAAGCACATTTCAACGGTGAGACATACATTTGTCTCAACGCTGGGTTTTTGTTTAGAGACACAAACAACATTTGATTTCTCTTAAACGGGAAAGCCAATTTCTCGTACTTCAAAAAATGATTGGAGGCCAAACTTGGACAAGGCACGGTGACCCAGATATTTTATCAGAATCCAGTTTTTTTTGGAAACAACCAAGTAATTTTTTATAAGGTTGAAGTCCAAGATGACGGGGATCTCCAGAATATGTTTTCCAGCCATGTGTATTTTGGGTACGACTCTATTGAGTTGTACGTTATGCTGTGAGAGCCTCAGGTGACACAAGTGGTTGATCCTTTGGAGAATGAACAAGCTGAGGTAGATGCAGTTGATGAAGAAGAAGAAGATGACGAGTTAGAGTTTGATGAAATGGTAAATGATGATTCTGACGATGATGGCATACCTAGTATTCCTGCAAACGAAATCTACACACCACCTCCGCACATGACAAACTTCAACATGGGCGGAGATGAACCTTCTACTGACTTATTTTTCAATCCGTATATGCAGTCGGATGAAAATTTAAAAGAGAAGGACAAGTTTCATAACAAATAGGAATGCATCAGAGCCATAAAAAAATTCCACATGCTCAACTCGGTTGATTTTAAGGTGGACCGTGTCAACCCGGAAAGGTACAAGATCAAGTGTGTCCACCCTGACTGTATGTTCAAGTTGACCGCATCATACAGATTAAGAGGTGACTGCTGGGTCATAGGTTCCATGACTACCCACACTTGTGTAAGTTCCACTCAATCACAGGACCACCGAAAACTTAACTACGGTCTCATCTGTCAAGAAATCCTACCCCTGGTCAGCAACGACCCATCTTTGAAGGTGAAAACAATCATCTCCCACATCACCACGGTTTTTAACTACACTCCGTCTTACTGTAAGGCGTGGTTAGCAAAGACTAAGGCGATTGAAAGGGTGTACAGAAACTGGGAGGAGTCATACCAAGAACTTCCCCGCTACCTGAATGCACTCAAGATGTATTCTCCAGGTAGTGTTTACGTTCTGGAAACAGTGCCAGCATACGCCCAAGATGGTAGTCTACTAAACGGCAACGGAATATTCAGTCGAGTGTTTTGGGCATTTCAACCATGCATCACAGGGTTTGCATCATGCAAACCAATTATACAAATTGATGGGACTTGGTTGTATGGGAAGTACAAAGGCACGCTACTGATGGCAGTTGCACAAGATGGAAACAACAACATTTTCCCCATTGCCTTTTCCCTTGTCGAGGGGGAGATCGGTGGTGCTTGGAGCTTTTTTTTGAAAAATCTGCGGACAAACGTGTCTCCTCAACCAGATCTCTGTTTGATCTCGGACAGACATGCCTCCATTGAAAGTGCCTACAATAATCCTGCAAACGGTTGGCATGACCCTCCTTCTACACATGTCTATTGCGTTAGGTGTATCATCCAGAATTTCACGAGGGAGATCAAGGAAAAACATTAAGGAAAGCGGTTATGAATGCGGGATATGCATTGACACAACCCACATTCAAATATTACCGCAACGAGATCCGTTTGTCAAATCCGGAAGCCGGTAGGTGGATCGACAATATTCCGGTGGAAAAATGGACTAGGTCATACGACAATGGCCAAAGATGGGGGCACATGACAACGAATCTTATTGAATCAATGAATGGGGTATTCAAAGGCATACGAAACCTCTCGATCACCGCTTTGGTAAAATCTACGTATTTTAGGATGGCTGCGTTATTTGCCAAAAGAGGTGAAATGTGGAATGCGGTGTTGCAATCTGGACAACTATGGAGTGAAAGCTGCATGAAATACATTAAGGCAGAAAGTGCTAAAGCCAACACTCATATGGTTATACGGTTTGACCGACACAGCCACAACTTCATTGGGAAAGAGACAATTGACCACAACGAAGGCCTACCAAGACAAGAATATAAGGTCATGCTACATTCTCGTTGGTGCGTTTGTGGCAGGTTTCAAGCATTTCGTATGCCTTGCTCTCATGTCATTGCCGCTTGTGCTCATACCCATCAAGACACGCTGCAACTTCTGTCAAACATTTACAAATCTGAAACGTTGCTCAACGTTTACAACAACAACTTTCCTTTGGTAGCAAAATTAGATTATTGGCCTGCATACGACGGTGAAATAGTGTGGCACAATGACCAAATGCGAAGGAACAAGAAGGGTCATCCCAAAAGTAAGCGCATCACAATAGAAATGGACGATCTTGACAAGTTGGAAAGAAAGTGTGGTTTATGCCGTCAAGTCGGACACAATCGCAAAAATTGTCTGAATCGGGCGTCTGCCTCGACCATATAAAAATTGTAATACATAAAATCTTTCCTTAATTGTGTTGTAAACATTAGGGTTTTCCGTTAACAGATTTTGCTGCAATTAATAAAACGCGTACAAGAAAAATTAACGATATTCCGTCTACGAAATTACAACTGTTAACACAATTTCCTCTGACCCATGCATCATCAACATTACATCGCTGTCTGTTTTGACTTCCTCCAACCATACATTAGGTCTTCCTGTCGCATGTGAGGTTGTTGTTCGTTTTTGCTAGATCCTTCGAATTTTTCCCCCCTCTGTAATGTCTCCATCTAGCCATCGCATCAACTCCCGCTTTAGACGCTCCATGGAGTGAATGTGCCAGAATTTCATTTTCATCGCAGGTTTCGTGGCGGAGAAGATAACGTAACCATCTCTGCTAAAAATCATGGGCGACGTCATGACGCAAATAACAGAGTAAAAAATAAAAATACAGTGCGAGAAAGTGTGCGAAATTTCGAAGAAACGGACGAATTATTTATAAAACAGCATTTTGCCCTAGGAGCCAAGTGAGATGGCGCCTCCTCTCACTTCTAAGGAGAATGCGCCATCTCACTTGGCTAAAAGTGAAGGGAGGCGCCAAGTGAGATGGCGCCTAGGGCAAAAGTATGGGTGGATGCGCCAATTCAGATGGCTCCTCCTTTGGGGAGTCATCTGAAACATGGTTATTTGCATAATTTTTTTCGAAACCCGGTTATTTGCGAAATATTATTTTAATACATGGTTATTGTAAAAAAAAATTCAAAGATTTATACCAATTGAGATTTGATTGAAATTTGGAGGACAGGATTATGAACCTAGACACTTTTGTGATTTTTTTTCAATATTGTGATTGATTTAGTGATTAATAAAAATTGATTTTAAAAGATTTCAATTATTTTTAACAACTTGACTATTAAGCATATAAAATCAAATATTTAAAAAAATAAAAAAATAATTTTAAAATATCTTTAAAATAGAAAATGAAAATAATAATAAAATAATTGAAAAATGACTTTTTTATGCTTTTTATTGAAAAAACACACAAAAGAAAATAAATACTAAAAATTAGTGTAATGAGACTTGAACTCAAGACCATCCACTTACTTGCAAATCTCACTCTCTTACCAACTGTGTTATGTCATTCTATTCATGATAAAAATGCATATAGAAGCATATGAAAGTGGGAAAAAATTTTGCTATTTTAAAAATACAAATAATTTAAAATAAATTATTATATATTTTAAATAAGCAAAATAAATTAGTGTTAAACCAAATGTTATTAATACCCAAAAAAATTATGAAACCAAATTTAAAAATATTTTAAAAATGGGACGGGCAAATTAGGGGTATGACAAACATCATAGAATCATACTTAGAATCGTGCTTAGCCAAAATTTAGTCAACCACAAAACTATGAAACTAATATCAGGTGTGTTTAGTTCGGGATAGATGGTGGGGAGGGGAGATGAGAGGAGGGGAGTAAAACCCCTCTAAAATACATTTT
Organism: Vicia faba; assembly: GCA_948472305.1. Classification (NCBI taxonomy): domain Eukaryota; kingdom Viridiplantae; phylum Streptophyta; class Magnoliopsida; order Fabales; family Fabaceae; genus Vicia; species Vicia faba. The sequence goes on along the minus strand of OX451739.1, from coordinate 1,474,105,608 downwards.
TTGTATCCCTCTAAATTAGGGAGATTTGAAGGGTAGAGGACAGAAAAAGGACATTTATTTATTAAAATATCCTTAATTTAATTTTAATAGTTTAAAATTATTTATTTTATTTCGTGTTACTATTTCTTTTGTGTGAATTTTCTCTACTGTTTTCATTAATTTATTATAATTATTCTCCATCTTCGTTATTTTTGAATTTGTGTACTTAACATAAATTATAATCATTGCACTATTTTTTTAAAATATTTTTTTACTTATATTTGTTTTTTTCTCTAATTTTGTTATTATTATGTTATATTTTATTTTATATAAATAAATTATTTCATTCAAATTATTATCTTTTATATAATTTTATTAGAGTTAATCACTATTTTACCCACTATCGTATAGGATGAATCCTAAAAATAATACTGTAAAAAAAACCTAAATGTCATCTTGATGGTACACTGACGTTTATTAATATTGATACATTGACGTTTTTAATTTCACGTGGCTTTTTATATTTCTTATTATTTATAGCTTTAAAACTAAAAAAAAAGTTGAAAATACCAAAATGTTCTACTAGGTGGTTATTGAACCCACAACATCAGTTTCAAAGTATAAATCTCCAACCACCTAGTCAAGCTTGCTAATTTGTATATATTATGTTACTATATCAAATTATCTTAATAACTACATTTAATTTTTAACAATATACTGCAATTTATTGATAACTTATATTATATATTTTAAAATAATAAACTGAAATTATTTATAACATGCAATATATATTTGGATAAATTAATTGAAATTAATTTCGTTGGCAATAAAACAATAATAAACTGAAATTAATTTTGTTGGTAATTAACTGAAATTAACTATTAACTAAAATTAGTTATAATATTTAAAATTATTAAATTAATTATTCAATATTTAAATACACTTAAATATATTATTCAAAATTAATAAACTAAAATACTTTCGTTGCTAATACTGAAATTAACTTAAATATTTAATTAATCGAAATACAATATTCAAACATATTTAACTATTATTAAATATATTATTCAAATGTATTTAAATATTAAATAAATATCTATCTATAACATTAATTAAATATAAATTTGTATATATTTGTGAGAATAAAATATTATATATTATGTTTACATATGATCTGAAATTATGTATTAAAATTGATAATTTATATATATATTATCATTTAATACATATATTCTAATTAATATTGTTTAGCTAATAATTTTGGCATTAAATGGTAATATGAAGTTTTAAAAAATATTATTTTGTTAAAATGATAATATGCTGACGTATCAAACAATGAAACTTTTAAGAAAATGATAATAGGCTGACGTATCAAAAAATGAAACCTTTAATATAATATATACCTTTATTAATAATTTATTTTAAAATTTATTTTAAAATTTTGAAAATATAAATAATTACAGTTTATTACCAAATATATATTGCAGTTTAAGTTTATTATTGTATGTTAATAATTACATGTAACACATATATTGCAGTTTAAGTTTATTCTTGCATGTTAATAATTACATGTAATATATATATTGCAGTTATAAATAACTTCAGTTTATTATTTTAATATATATACTATAAATTATCAATAAATTTCAGTACATTGTTAAAAATTAAATATAGTTGTTAAGATATTTGACATAGTAATGTAATATATAAATTAAAATGGATTCCATAAACAAATTAGCAAGTTTGATTAGGTGGTTAGACCACCAACGGTGGTTTTTCAGATTAGTTTGTCAGTTTGGTATTGAAATTCTCAACAAAAAAGTTATTCCAGCTTGTGAACGGTACAAATATAAGCAACGGCTCTTCATAATTTAAATTATTATTTTAAATCAAATAAAATTTAATATGAATAAAATATTAATATACAAAGTAAAATTGTGAAATCCAATATAAGTTCTTTAAAATTGCACCATTGTAGTGAAAAATAGAGTGAATTGTTTCAAGATGATGTGGCTTAATGGGTTCCACAAAGAATCTAAATATGAGTAGCACCATTAGAGATATTCTCGGAGGTTTATACTTTGAGAGTGATGTTGTGGGCCACGTTAGCATATCAGCATTAATAAAAATTAACAAAATAGTGAGTCAGTATTAATAAAATAAATAATAAATAAATAAAAATCAATGCAGCATTATTATATTATTCATTTTGTTGAGTAAATCTAGTAAAGAGGAAAGCAGAGGAATCTATAAATTATAAGGATGAAATTTATTTATTTTTTTCGGATTGTTTTTGGAATTCGTCCTATACAGCAGAGACATGGTGATTAACCCATTTTGTTATGTATTATGTTATATATATTTTTTATATAAAATAAATTATTTCTTTCAATATGTGTTTAAGTTGTAGTTACAATTATTTTTCTTTCATTAATATCTAATAATGAATTATTTTTATGTATTTAATTTATTATATAATTTATCACAATTTAAAAGTTGTTATCAATACATATTTTAATTTGTGTGAGTTATAATCTGAATTAAAATTACTTAATTTTTTTAATGTTATGTGATAAGTTATAACATTTTCAATCACTCAACATTAATAAATTTATTGTCAAAAAATATTTATAAATTTTTCACTTTTGAATATCATATCACTTATATAAGATCATAAGGATAAAAATGTAAATTATTAATAAAATTTCTCTCTCTCTCCTCGTGAACCAAATATATTTTTAATTAAAATTTCTCCATTCTCCTCTCCTCCCCTCTTTTTAACCAAACATATTTAGAATTAAAAAAAAAACCTCCCCTCCCATTTTTCCTCCCCCCCTCATTTTAACCAAACGGACCTGTTTACCTCTGAATTTGGTAAGTAATGTTGGTCTCTTGCAAACAAGTTTACGTGCGAGATCGACCAGGGAAAGAAGATGAAAAATGTTTTAAGTTGTAAAAGATAATGACATAACATTAAAGAAAGATTGACAAATAGGTTGGTTCAAACATACATTGTCTTTGCCTTACTCATTTCGCTCGTTCGCTTGGTTACTTTGAGTGACTAGCATGCAGGAATGTGAAAAGTTTGACCCTTTACAAAAGTGCACAAAGTGCTTTATTTATAATACACAGAAATAACTATTTTCTAAGTGGGTTTCATTTCCTTGCATGTCACGTGTTCTTCATAACTTCCTCTCACGAACTCACGTTCTCTATTGTAACTTCTCTTTATGAGTCCACGTTCTCCATTGTGGTCGAACCCACGTTATCCCTCCATAACGTTTCGCCTTTACAGTTTTAGACGCTTATGGGTCTTTTAACTCTTTTGGGCTTCTCACCTCTCCTGGGCCAAATCCATTCACCATAAACTTTTTGTTGGTCGATTGCGCTTACGAAACCTTGGTCGACTTTCTGTGAAATCAACCATGGTCGACATGCTTATGTAGTCGACTCATCATAATTTAATGTTCTTAAAAGATCCTTTTTTACTTTTGGTTTGGATTTCTCTCTTTATGAAAATCCCAACCAACAAATTGTCCTCCAAAATGTCCTTTTTGACTGAAAGGGCAGAAACAAACATTTTAATCCTTTTCTCTTAGTGCGAAGTGACTTCATTGCAATCATGAGCTTATTCTGCAAACGTTACATCATCAATCACACAACCACTCCCCTACTTGCTAGCTTCAACTTTCTAGGACAATTGTGGCCTCCAACTTACCAACATCCTCGCCTCAGTTGCCGTCTGTTTGACCCGGTCAGTCGTGTGGCCACAATTTTCTCCCACTTTCTTTCCAAACGTTTAGTTTCTTTGGTGATATAAATACCTTATTCAATCCTTCATTTTCTTTTTACGCTTTCTTTGCATCCTTAATCTCTTAGCTTCCAAACTCAGCAAACAAAACCACCTTCGTTTTTACTCAAAACATCCAATCTCCTTCCATTGCGTCTCCAAGCCAAATTGTTGAACATATTAACGCTCCTCACGTGATTGAGTTGGTTTCCATCGTGCCTGATTTCCTCGCTGTTGATGGACAAACCTTTGTGTTGGAGCCAAACTCAGTATGCAACATTGCTACTTTCCGTTCTAATCTGTTGCTTCCATTTGTCTGCAACAACACTGCATACGCTCTCATGGGACCCACCTCTGATGAGATTAGGGGACCAAAAAATATGAAAAAATGCTTCCCTGTTCATAGAAGCACAAGGCCCCCTATTGCATGGAAATGTCCATTAGATTTCTCCCACATCTACAGGACCTCAAAAGTTTTTCGCTCTGCTCCTTCTATCAACAAGGACTACATTGCATGGTTAAATAAGGTGGAGAAAGTTAAATGTGATGTCTGTAAATCCCAAGACATTTTTGACTTGATTCAACTTTCTAGGGTTAACCCTAGTTACTGCAACTATATGATGTTTTATGCCCTCTACTTCTGGGAGAGTTCCACAAATGCCTTCCATTTTGCGACTGGTATGCTAACCCCCATGTTGTTCGATGTTGCGACTATCACTGGCCTTTGTCCTACAGGTGAAACTTTCATCCCTGCTGCATCTGATGAAGAAATTATTCCTTTTGATAAGGACGTCGCTGGTTTCACCAAGTACATGGAGCGTTTTCACGCTAAGGATGTATACACGGTGTCCGATGAAGAGCATATCACCTTTTTGTCCTTGTGGCTCTCTAAATATATTTTCTGCAGCAAGTCTCTAAAGGTGCCAAACATTTCATTACGTTGGCACATCACCTCCACATGGGTCGCAACACTTGCTTGAGCGAACTCAACATGGGGTCTCTTTATGAATAGCTTAGTGTGGGGGTCGACCAGATGACCTCTCTTGCACCAACTGCCAACTATCTGCTTGCGGGGCCATTTTGGCTGCTGCAATTATGGCTCAATGTCACCTTTATGGATGAGCTTAAATTGAAGCTTTCAAAAGCACATAAGGCATTCTTTGCCAGTCGTGCCACTGAAGTCTGCAAAGCCTAGACCCGACCAGATAACAATTTTCAAGCAGCTTTATTGTGAAACCTAGACCCGACTAGATAACAATTGACCGCATCTACCTTAGAAATCTGCATAGCCTGCACCCGACCAGATAACAGTTTTCAAGCAGTTTATTGTAAAACTTGGACACGACCAGATAACAATTGACCGCATCGACCTCTGAAATCTGCAAAGCCTGGACCCGACCAGATAACAGTTTTTAAGCAGTTTATTATGAAACCTGGACCCGACCAGATAACAATTGACCGCATCGAACTCAGAAATCTGCAAAGCCTGGACCCGACCAGATAATAGTTTTCAAGCAGTTTATTGTGAAACCTGGACCCGGCCAGATAACAATTGACCGCATCGACCTCAAAAATCTGCAAAGCCTGGACCCGACCAGATAATAGTTTTCAAGCAGTTTATTGTGAAACCTGGACCCGACCAGATAACAATTGACCTCATCGACCTTAAAAATCTGCAAAGCCTAGACCCGACCAGATAACAATTTTCAAGCAGTTTATTGTGAAACCTGGACCCGACCAGATAACAATTGATCGCATCGACCTCAGAAATCTGCAAAGCCTGGACCCGACCAGATAACAGTTTTCAAATAGTTTATTGTGAAACCTGGACCCGACTAGATAACAATTGACCGCATCGACCTCGGAAATCTGCAAAGCCTGGACCCGACTAGATAACAGTTTTCAAGCAGTTTATTATGAAACCTGGACCCGACCAGATAACAATTGACCGCATCGACCTCAGAAATCTGCAAAGCGTGTACCCGACCAGATAATAATTTTCAAGTAGTTTATTATGAAACATGAACCCGGCCAGATAACAATTGACCGCATCGACCTCAGAAATCTGCAAAGCCTGGACCCGACCAGATAACAGTTTTCAAGCAGTTTATTATGAAACCTGGACCCGACCAGATAACAATTGACCTCATCGACCTCAGAAATCTGCAAAGCCTGGACCCGACCAGATAATAGTTTTCAAACAGTTTATTGTGAAACCTGGAGCCCGACCAGATAACAATTAACTATGATCTCCAGAAAGACACTATGAAGCCTAGACTCGACCAGATAATAGTGCAGCTTTCCCAAAGGACCATGAAACCTGGATCCGACCAGATAACTATTCAATTTCAAGGAATTTTCTGTGAAGCTTGGAATCCAACCAGATAACAGTTAATTCGTCTTTCCCTACGGTAAGTTACTGCGAAGCCTGGAGCCGACCAGATAATAGTTAACTTCCGTATCCCCAGTAAGTTGTCGTGAAGCCTGGATCCGACCAGATAACTATTCAAATTCAAGGAATTTTCTGTAAAGCCTGGGATCCAACCAGATAATAGTTAATTCGTCTCTCCCTCCAGTAAGTGGTTGTGAAGCCTGGACCCAACCAGATACCAGTCGACTACTTCATCCTCAGTAATTGTGAAGCCTAGATCCGACCAGATAACAGCTGACACGTGAGCAATGTTCCCCAGCAAAATCATCCTTTCAACAAAATTTGAAGATATGCATATTCTTCATCTCCAACAGGAAATCAGGGATTCAATCTCCCAGAATTTCCTCAGCAGTAGTCAGGGATTTATTTTCCCAAACAAAAACATATACCTCACATTCATACATCATAGCATGTACATACCATACACATTTGGCATGATACCACATCTGGTGAACGTCATGCAAGCATATGCATTTTACTAACCCTTCTCTCACAGGTAGAACATCAAGTTTTAGTATAAATCAACAAGAAGATTTATGCTGATACTTCTTCCAGCGTTTACCAACATTCCTCCAAATGGCATCTATAAGCCCATTCACCATCCATCTTCGAGTGCAAATTTCTGGGCACTTTAATGTTCAATCATATTTCACCTTCAAGTCACGAATGGAGGATCCGCCAATCTAACTCTTCAGGTTCAAGAAGTTTGAACAGGGGCAGCTGTTGTACCCCAAAATTTTCCCTCTCATTTATCAAAAGGATCACCCTGGATCCCCAGGTTTTCTTCCATCCATTTCCCAGCCTTGAACTACAAACTTTTTCAAGCAAGTCATTCACAGGGGGAAAATGGTCATTTGCACACTGAGGAGTCTAACTTTGACTTTTGGATCAAAATCAAATCTCAAAAATCATATTTCATCAAGACATGTTGGAATATGAAGCCTGTTTCATCAGGAAATTTAAAATTCAAATTTTACTTTGGAAATGTCAAATTCCAAGTACTTAGAAATTTTTCTAAGTATTTAAGAATTATGACAATTTCAGAACTTCTGACCAGATTATCACCATAGCACTCAGCAAATTCTGGACACTCTCAAGGCAGAGTTTGGTCATAACTTTTTGGCAAGTTTTCACAAAAGCTTCAGTCAGAGTTTGCCAGGGTAATTCAAAGAAGGTTAAGAAGCGTGCTGCAAGCTTTCTAGAAAGTCTGAGAGCTTCTTCAGAACATGCTGGAGCCAGAAGATAAGAGGATCAGAAGATTAGATGCTACGCTGAAGCAAAACTTCTAATCCAGAGTTAAGCAAGGATGCAGAGTTTCACATGGCAGGATTTCTGATTTGACAAATCTCATCATCATTTAATGCTCACAACCACTTGTGAGTTGTTATCCAAAGGATTTCCCCCACGTATACTCCTACTGTCTTGGGAAAACAAACTTTTTGCAAAAGTATGCTAGGCCCATGCGCTGCTTCTACTTTTCCTTAATTCATGATGACAAATCTAGCTTAGGCGCTGTTAACCATCCTACTTGGTGCATTGAACCACGCTTGTTTAAGCTTACTTCAAGAGTAAGTCAGCATCTAGCGTATGATATTGGTGCCACTTGACCTCTCCAAACTGCAAAACCTTTCCCTATAAATAGAACACCTTTGGCCATTGAAAAGAGGTCGGGAAATTTGAGAAAGAAGGGTAGAATTTGAGAAAGAAAAGCCTTAAACCCCCTGCAAGAATTCCAAGAGGCCAAAAAGGTTGCAAAAACAAAAATATAAAACCCTGGAATTTAATTCTTGCATTAAAACTCTATTTTTCCTCAAGTTGTTTCTTGACCAAAACCACCCATATAGTTTCTGATATCCACTCAAAAGCCATCCAAAATTATATAGTCAAACAGTAACATATTCTCCGCCAAGATCCACCTCAAAGGGTCTGAACTTCACTCCTTGGTTGTTCCAGGATTTTCTAATCTTTTACAGCTCAAGTTGAAAGTTTCAGCCTGCTGAACACGTGAGGAAGCTGTTCAGAACACCACAAGTAGTCAGAACCAGGTTCTAGCTCTCAGAGTATTTTCCAGCTGCAAGGTAAGTTTCTGCTAACTCTCATCATATTATTTAGGCATTATTTGATTTTGCATATTTAACACAATGTAGATATTCTGATTCTGATGATGTACATATTCTGAGATTTCATGCATCTGCCTGCCTAAATAGAGGGAATTCCAGTTCAGAGTTTTATAAAGAAATTAGAACTCAGAATTAGGATCAACAAATTCATGTTTGCTTCTGATTTATATTTCTTATATTTCTTGCTTCTGAAACATCATGAAACTTGTCATAACTATTATATGTGCAACTTCTGTTTTGTTAAGAAATGACTAAGTTGCAGATGTTCTGACCAGCATGGAGAAGGAAGACGAAGTTCTGTCAGTTGCATCAGAACTTCTGAAAACTTCTGAGTTCTCAGAAGATCCAGAACTTCTGAGCTTCCATATTTCTACTAACGTTGTTTCTATTCGTGCAGCACATCAGAGTCAGAGCTTCTGACCTCTCCTGTTTCAGCATTTGCGTTGATTCTGTTTTCTTTCTTTTATTATCTTTTCCATCACTTTTATTTTTCATTAATAAAAAAAACACCAAAAATATTTCATATTCATATATCATATTTTATTTCTTTTAAGGGTTCTAGCACCTTTCCTTTTCATAATCTACCCCCCGAACTCAAGAAAACATCTCTAAAGGTCTTTCCTGTGGTTTTTCACCTTCCTTTTTGGATAAAAGAAAAGTCGGTGGCGACTCTTGCTAAATCGCAACATTTGCAAACACAAACGCAAAACTCCAAGTCAGTTCTCCCACCGTATCACATTTACTATTGTGACTGACAATCACTTTATTTTCTTCACCAGTTGAGCACAAGAAGCGTGCCAAGAGGGTTGTTAGAAGCGCAGATATTTCTGCTTCTGCTAACGAAGCTCCTGTAACTTCCTCTCCGGTAATCTATAAACTTTGGTGTTCTCTTAATTTATTACATCCCTTGTCTAATACGTTGGTTATGTCGACCCATTTGCATGTTGTTGAAGCTCACGTTGTTGTCCCTTCTGGACCCTCTCCAAAAAGGCGAAAACATTCTTCCCATGAAGAGAAGCAAGTGGACAACACACATTCTCCTGTTATCCCCTTAAAATCCAAAAAGTCTCGGTCGACTAGATCTGAAGACGTTTCTAAATAAACTACTTCTCGTTGTGCCTGCTCCAGTGGTAAAACAAATACGAGTCGTGTAACCAGCTTCGACTCGCCCAGAGAGCATCAATTCTAGCCCTGCAGGAGACTCTCAGGTATCTTTTCTATTCCCAAAACTCATTTCCTCTTCAAGCTTACTTGCTCATTTTTAGCTTTGTCCTTACTTGTCTCTGTTTGTTTCAACGACCAACCCTTAAATCTAAACAACGCCCCCCAGCTCATTTTAAGGACTTCAAAGGGGAAAATAAAACACATGTGATTCTGTCAGATAGTAAATCAACTAATAGCGGTCTCAATTCTCCCGTCGATCAGGGGGCCCATGAGTATTCTCCCATCAGTGAGGGAATGGAAGATAGCGCCCATAACGACAGCTTAGAAGGGGATGCTTAAAATGATGAAATTGAGGGTCCTGAGTATATGCTTCTAACATTGATGGGGCTATCTACCATCAATCTTCTCAAACAGCTGAAGAGCCTCCTCAAACAAATGCTCCATTTGGCGTCATCTCAACTCCTCCCAATGTGGTTCCTACCAACACCACCATGTTGCCTCAAGCCATTTCTGCTTTAAAACAAAGTAACCCTTTGAAATACTTAAAGTTCTTGGTGGCTTCTAGAAATCACTCGACTGATGGGGGCTCTAGCGCTTCAGTCATCTTTGGGTGCGTTTCTTCTCATGGAACCCAGGGCAAAGTACTCAATCGCCTGAAAATGCTGCTCTTTCATGTCGATCTGATTAATCATTTGGAGGTGTTTCCTTTTGATGGCGCCAAGGTCAAAGAGGCGTTGCAAAAGTTTGACGTTCATACAACCTCTCCTCAGGTCATCACATTTGTGGCTGAGGTATCTGCTTTTCTTGACCAGTTTTTGGTCGACTTGGCCAAACGCAAGGAGATCTTGGGGAAACGTATTCCTAAAGAAAAGGAATGTAACCTTGAATTAGCCTTCGTGGAGTCCTCCATAATTTCTAGTGAAGCGCTAAAGAAAGCTCTTGACAAAGCCAAAGAGGACTTCAAAAAGAGGGCTGATAATATCTCTTTGTGGAAGCGACAAATTGTTATTTTGAAACAACAAATTGAAGAGATGGAGAAGAAGATTAATGAAGCTGAAACATCATAAGCTGCTAGATTCGAGACAGCTGAAAAGGAACTGAATGGTGAATCATCTATTGGGGTTCTTCACTGGGAGTGTGTTGAGGCTTTGGATATTGAGCTAGCTTAACTGGATACCTCTCTTTCATTGACCAATGCTCGACTGTCCCTCGCTCGAGACCGCTATTTGACCCTCAAGGAAAATGTGCCCTTTTAGCCTACTTTGTAATGCCTATTGTATTTTGTAGGCTCTTTAGTGGCCTTTTATTATGTAATGAATGGTTTTCTACTCTTTTCTTATTATAATTTCTTGCAACACAGGTCTATATTTCTTTAAGTATTTACCATTTACTCTTAATATTCAACCTTCTGACGTGAGCTCTTCGATCTCATAAGCATTGTTTGAAAAATCTTAAACCACTCGAAACGATCCTTCCTAATTTTGTGGCCATTTTCCTAGAACTTAATCCCTTCGATCCATGCGTAGGATCACCTTCCAGACCAAATCTCCAATGACGAACGCTTTTGTATTCACTCTTCTTTTGTAGGCCTTTGCTGCTTGTTCTTTCTTCCGGAACAAAGTGTCTAAAGTTGTTCGCTTATGTTCTTTAACATCTATCTCACTGATTGCAAATGGATTTCTAATGGTAGGACTGCTTTGTGTCCATAAACTAAATTGAAAGGGGTTATGTTAGTCGACTCCTTTGGTGAATTTTGACATTCCTACAATGCTTGGTCCAAAGTTGTATGCCAACTTCTAGGCTTTTGGCCAACATATTTCTTGATTAAACTTATAATGGTCTTATTCGCTGCTTTGACTTTCCCATTTTCCTGGCCATAATATGGTGTTGACGTCAAAAGCTTGAACCCCATTTTTGCAGCGAACTCATTCACCTTTCGCCCTACGAACACAGTTCCTTGGTCAGTTTTTATGGTCTCTGGTATCCCAAACCTATATATGATTTAGTTTTAAATGAAGTCCATGACCTCCTCTTGGTCTACTTTAACCAAAGCGACCACTTCTACCCATTTTGAAAAATAATCAATACCTACCAAGATGTACTTGTAACCTTTTGATGATGCATACTTAATTTCTCCAATAATATCCAAAGCCCATTTCCTGAAAGGCCAAGGTTTGATAACATAATGTAACTCACTAGTTGGTACATGTTGAATTCCAGCATGTTTTTGGCATTCTTGGCAGCTTTTGGCATAATCAATGCAATTTTTTAACATGGTCGACCAATATACCCCTATTCGACACAACAAACATTTAATCTTCTGGCCTGTTTAATGCATTCTGCAAGCACCACTATGTACTTCATATGTTGTCACATATGCTTCATTCTCTCCTAATCATTTTAACAACACTCCTTCAGGCTTTTTTTGAACAGTTTGTCTCCTATTAATCTATAATTTAACGCCCTATACTTAACTTTGCGCTCTGTCGATCCAACTGGATTTTTTAAGTAATCAACTATGGGTTTCCTCTAGTCATCTTCAGCTAACACATCAATGGAGAAAAATTCTTCTACCATTTCAAAATATCCAAAATACTCATAGTTCAGGAGATCAGGGATTACTTCAGGTGTTGCCCCCCAAGTTTTTATCATTGGCGTGGTTTCAAATTCCAATTTTTATTTTACCTCAATGAACTCATTTATGCTTTGTTTGGGTATTTTGTATCTAGATTCCAACTGGGCCATGTCATTCTCTTCTTGGTTGTCAATGCGCTTTACGTGACTAATCAACACGTTGTCAAATTTTTTAAGTAATGATAACGCTTTGGCCATATACATTACCTGATGATCATTAACACAATTGTATTCTTTGGTCAACTGTTTCACCATTACCTCTGAATCTCCTTTAATGTCAATGTCTCTTATTCCAACATCTAACATAATTTAAAGTCCAATTATTAAGGCTTCATACTCAGCCTTATTGTTATAACATTCGCCTTTGATTTTATAACGAAATCTAGTTGGAATGCCATTTGGTGATAAGATAAAAATCTCTACCCCAGTTCCTTGTTTGTTTTTAGAGCCATCAAAATAACATTGCCAAGACTTAGTGCTTACATAAGCTTCAGTAGTATCGACCACTAAATGGTTGACTATAAAGTCTGCAATGATTTTCCCCTTGACTTCTTTTAAAGGGACATATGTTAACGAGTATTTAGTTAATGCAAGTGGCCATTTACCTATTAGACTGTGCAAAATGGGTTTAGACAACATATGTTTGATGACATCAAAATGAGAATAAACAAAAACTTCAACTAGTTTTATATAATGCTTGAGTTAATGCAAGCGCCCATTTACCTATTCAACTGTGCAAAATGGGTTTAGACAACATATGTTTTATGACATCAAAATGAGAATAAACAGAAGCTTCAACTGTTTTTATATAATGCTTGAGTTTAGTACATGAGAAATACAAACATAAACATAGTTTTTCAATTGCATTATATCTAGTTTCGGCGTCATTTAGGATTCGACTAAGGTAATAAATGGCTCTTTCGACCCCATTTTTGTCTTCTTGGGCCAACATGCTTCCCAGTGTCGACTCTAACACTACGATATATAGTTTCATGCCTTTGTTTCTGTTTGGAGGTGCCAGTATTGGAGGATTCATAAAATAATCTTTCAGGCAATTGAATGCCTCTTGGTGTTCATTTTCCCACTTGAATTCAGACTCTTTGCCTAATTTCAGCAAAGGAGAAAATGCCAAAGTTTTTCCGCTCATGTTTGACACGAACCGCCTCAGGAAATTTATTTTTCCCAACAAAGATTGGATTTCTTTCTTTGTTGTTAGCGCTTTGGTATTCAAAATCGCCTTAGTTTTGTTTTGATTGATCTCTATGCCTTTCTTGTGCACTACAAAACCCATAAAATCTCATGCATGAACATGAAAAGTACACTTTAATGGATTAATTTTTAATCTATATTCCCTCATTCTAATAAAAGTTGTCTAAGGTGGTCTAAATGACCATCTCTCGAGGTTGATTTGACTACAATGTCATCAATGTACACCTGCATGAAGGTGTTTATGAAATCATGAAATATTGAGTTGATTACTCTTTGATAAGTCGCCCCTGCGTTTTTCAAACCAAAAGGCATGACGACTCACTCATATGTGCCTAATGCCTAGGGCATCGAAATGCAGTTTTGTGGGTATAATCTTCAGTGATGAAAATTTGATTATAGCCTGAATATCCATCCAAAAGACTTAAATATTCATATCATGCAGCCGAATTGACCAGCATTTCTGCCACATGCATTGGATATTCGTCCTTTGGGGTGGCTTTATTTAAATCCCTAAAGTCTATGCAAATTCTCAAAGTTCCATTTTTCTTTATCACATGGACTATATTATCTAACCATTCAACATATTTGGCTGTCCTGATGAACCTGCTCTTCAACAACCATTCGATATCTGCTTTGATTTTGGATAGCACTTATGGCGTGAACCTTCTTGGCATCTGCTTGATTGGTCATTTTCTTGGATTTATAGGCAGCTTCATCTCCACCATTTCTTTACTCAAACCAGGCATCTCATTGTAATCCCGTGCAAAACAATCTTTGAATTCTTTGAGAAATTTGATCACTTAATCCTTTATCTGGATGTCGATCTTGGTGCTGATATAGGTAATTCTCTTAATCGAACCATCACCGAGGTCGACTTCCTCCAAGGGATCTTGTACTTACATCTATAAAACATTATCTCTCGGATCTTTCTCAAACCCCAAAGGCTCTTCTTCGTATATACAGTCAAGCCTTTGGCTTTCTAAAGTTGTTGTTTGGCTTGACTCTCCAAGCTCTTCCACCATGATGGCCTCTGGTACCATATTTGCAAAATCTTTAGCCTCTAAGGCCGTATTTATTCTTCTTTTGGCCATATAGGCCAAAATCCTTTCCAGAGCATTCGCCTCAGGCATCATCATGATTTTGTTCTTCTTCCCACCCAGTGGGATCAAACTCCCCTTCTGCAGCTGGATATGTGTCCAAGTTTTCTTGGTCCCAAATAAAACTATGAGTGGGGCGTAAAGTCAGAAAATTGATTGCATCAGGATGCGGCTTGAAAACCGCATGTTCTGGGCGGCACGGTGGTATAGTTGCAAATGCTTTGTCAAAATTCTTTCAATTCACCACCTTCGCATCAGAATTAAAATAGCTATGATTTGTCTCTATGTTTTCAACGATCCCATCCTGACACCATATGGACACACGCTGATGCAGCGTCAATGGCACCGCCCCTATTTCATGTATCCATTCGCGCCCCAACAACAGGTTGAAATTTGCCTTGGACGCTATCACCATAAATAATGTTGGCCTCTAAGTCGAGCCAAGTGACAAATTTACTTGAATAATACCCAATATGTGACTTGTCTTTCCTTTATAGTTCGAAAGGACCATATTGTATGGTTTAAGGTCTGTGTCAAACTTACCAATTTTCGTCAGCAATGACTGTGGCATCAAATTAACAGCAATGCCACCATCAACAAACACCTTGTTCACTGGGAATCCATCAACCTTAGCCCTTATGAACAGAGGTTTGAGATGATATATCATGTCAGCTGTAGGTTTCTCAAACGTTGCATGTTGCTCTTCTACCACCCCATTGTTCATGACATAATAACATAGAGGTTTTTGACCTGATGATTCCTCACACATGTCTTATTCCTCATCCACATATGCCTCTGAGGTGAACCCATATTCATTGGGAAAAAGCGACATAATATTGCAGTGAATTATCAAACCATCCTATGAATGGTCTTCGAAATCGTATGATACTTCATCATCCATGTTGTCATCACCAAGATCTTCAACCTTTGCTGGAAACTCACTCACAACTGGCGTTGACAACCTCTCTTTGGCCGGTTGACGTTGTACTTCCTTTTGGGTGCTTTCAACCTTTTATGGGATGACCTTTGTTATAGCATCTCTCAAATCTTTCTTATTCCTCTGTTGTGGAATAAATTTTGTTGCAATGCTCTTGCCGCTTTCTTGTTCCTCTGAAACCTCCTCCATTGAGTTCTTGTCATAGGATTATTCCCTTTATAGGTGGGAGGAACATGGTATTTCTTTAGGATGGTCCCTGTTTCAGGAGGTTGGGTTGAACTATATCATTTTTCCATCATCTCCATTTGTGGGTCGAACCTAACCCTTTTTTCACCACTTTCCATTTTTGGTTTTCCCCCCTAGGGTAGAAGGGACGAACCCAGTTTTTGTTAGGCACACCAGTTGGTGGTACAAAAGTTCTCAGATATGGAAACTTGGGTTTCTCTCAAGGCACTTGAACATCGTTTGGCCCCTTAGCATGGTCAAACACCACTTTTGGATTGTTTACTTGATGGTACTTTTTCTTCAGCGCCGTAATCTTCTTTGCAGCTTCTTCGTCATAGATCATGTTACAGTTTGGGCATAACATGGATCTAGAGTTACTTAGCTTACATATTTTCACAAAGTATACCAACTCCTCTTCAGGTTTAGGAAACACGACCTTCATTAATTCAGCCACCATTTTCTCAGACGGCTCTTCATCCTTGTAGTCCATTTTTAGTTTGTCGTCCTGATCACCTTCGGGATTTTAAGCAAAATCAACCATCATCACTTCATGTGGCTTAGACAGATTATCATTTCCACCTTTGATACCCTCAGTAGCCTCAACTGTCCAAACCTGGTTCATCTTCAAGACCATCAGTATCCTTGAGCGTCAATATGGCTAACAAGTTGGTAGTGTCTACATGTTCATCTATGAGGCCCTCAGTAGCCTCCACCATCAATACTTGAAATGGATCCACATAGTGTGCATCAGCCACATGCAAGGGATCCGAGTCGATCTTCATAGTCTTTGGTTTCTCACTAAATTTCAGTCGGCCGTCTTTCAAAGCCTTTTGAATCAAATCCATGAAAAGAAAACATTGAGAATTATTATGACCCAAAAAATTATGATATTTGCAAAAACCTCTTTTTTGCTTTTGCTCTAATGATGGATCCTTAGTGCTTGGGGGCACTATAATTTGATCATCTAAAAATAAAACATCAAATATTTCATCACATTTTGACACATCAAAAATATATGTTTTTAGTATTATGGTTATCATTTTTGGACATTCAACCGTCTTCCCCTTAGATGGTCTTAAAGGTTTACATGCATATGGAGGCCCATCTTTCAATTCATCCATATTAACCTCTCTTATTCCATGTATTTGTCCTCGGACTCTATGCAATAATCCTCTGTGTCTACATAGGCAATTTTGCCTTTTCTATGGTCCTTTGACACTCTATCTTTCTCTATTTTTAAACGTTCGACATATCAAAGTTTATCAGCTAGTTGGGACATATCTATAATAGATTTAGGATCAAACTTTTTCCTAATAGAATAATCTAACCCCCCCCCCCCCCCCCCCCCTAGCAGGAATTTCGACCAACTCATGTTCAGGAACCCTAGTAAAGCATCTAGACTTTAGGACTCTAAACCTATTCAAATACTCTTCCATCGACTTAGATGACCTTCTCTCGATGGAGGATAATTCTTTTAAACTTATCTTAGACTGACCATCATAAGATTTTTCAAGAAATATCCCCTTAAGTTGTTCCCAAGTACATATAGAGTTTGGGGTTAACGTTGTAAACCAAGTGAAAGAATTCTTTGTCAAAGAATTAGGAAAATATCTTAATTTTAAGCCTTCATCGTTGGCGATATCGCCAACTTCTGTTTCATACCTAGCAACATGTTCAATGGTTGACTCATTGTCCTCATCAAAAAACTTGGTAAACTTAGGCACCTTACATCCCTTAGGTAATTCTTCTTGTCGAATGTAATCAGGCAAGGGTGAAGAGTAATTGGGCCTCTGGAGATCAACATTTACTCCAGATCATGTTAATACTTCTTCTACGATATTTACTATGTTGTTATGTCCAATTGTGGCATTTCTTAACACTCGATCAGCATCTTGGTTTCTCCTAACTACGATTGGCCTAGGTTCATATTGTTCAATAAATTTTTCCTCTTCATAAGTGGGTGTTTCCAATCTTCAAGGTCTAAAAGGACGCTCATTTTTCCCCCCTCTAGTTCTTCAAAAACCCTCAATGGCCTGTGGCGCGTTTGAGTTTGAGTCGGTTGGACCCCTAACGAGTCGATCAATCTACCTATTTGGTCAAATATAGAGTTTAGGGCGACTCCTATTTGTTGGGTTAAGATGTTTACTAACTCTAAATTACTTTCATCCATTTGTTGCCTTAAAGCCATAACGAATGTAGTATTCAAAGATGGCATCGACTGCGGGACATAACTAACACCACCTAGTCGACCACTTGGGGAATAAATGCCTTAGTTTCCAGTGTGTTGTACCCCAAAATTTTCCCTCCCATTCCACTTAAGACATGCTCATTAAGATCCCCATCTGCTCAAGGTTGACCAAGAATTGATCAGATAAATTTTCCTCCTAAGCATTGGATTACCAACAAGGGTTGCACAAGTTTAGAATAACTGACACTAGATCAAAGTGAGAACAATTCGAATTGATGAAGTTCGAATGCATGAGGAGACATTTTATGGAAACTTTGATTTGATAGTTTTCGAACACGAAGAAGGCTTGTTCGAAGTCTTCGATTTGATGATTCTCGAATGTGAAGGAGGCTTGTTTGAAGCCTTTGATTTGATGGACTTCGAATGTGTGAGGAGTCTTTTGGGAAGCCTTCGAGTGATGGACTTCGAATGTATGAGAAGGCTTTTGGGAAGTTTTCTATTGATGGACTTTGAACAGGTGAGGAGGCTTCTATAAAGCCTTCGATTGATAAAGAGCTGAAGCAGCATTCGACCAGTCAAAAAGGAAGAGTTGATGCTTCGATTGGTTTGAATTGAAAGAAGGCAATCAAAGAAATTAACGCTTGGGGGGATGATTGAAGAATCTATGATGCTGAGAGTATGTGCAATTCGAATCGGAACTTAGAACCATCACAAGAATAAGAGTTGATCAAAGAAGCTCTGGTGAGGGAAATTCTGAGCAATTTGAATTCGTGCAAGGCGCCAAAAATGACTTGTCCAGATTCATTCAAAATTTCAAAAAATGGCATGAATAACCCAAAATGGCAATTCTTCAATTTGTATGATTTTGTTTTTAAGAGTCATGTTTAATGGTTGGTCCTTAAATTCCATGTTTCTTTCCCTATTTCCTTGTCTCCTCCACCTCCTATAAATATAAGACACGGACACAAAATTAAAACAGATATTGCCTCTCACGCGCAGCTTGCCTTCAAAGAGCACCAAAAATTCCTCAAATTTTCAAAGAATCCCAGAGTTTCCACAACCCTCGTTGCAGGCTTTCCCACACCCAGGATTCCAAATCGAAGCACCTCCGAGTGGGTAATGAAATTTTTAATCTCATCCAATCTATAATTTGAATCCATATTGCTTGCATATTCATCTTATTGTTTATGAATGATTTAATGTAATATATGTAAGTTGCAGCGCCCAGATGCTAGGATACCATTGCCAGGGGTATTTCGAAATAGTCACTTTTGAAACTCATGGTACAGACCATTACAAATCGAAATAGCCCCAGATTTGGGTTCAGGGGATGATTTCGATCGTGATAGGTTTTCGTTTGGTTTTTTTGAAATTAACAGAATTCGCAGGATTCAATATTGGTGTCATTCCTTTCGATTGAACAGCTAGCTCAGACGGTAAAGGAAGGGGAAGTTGGAGGAAGGAACTGGGTTCGAATCACAGATCAGGCACTTTTCGTTTTTTTCTAAAATTTGTTTGCAGATCCAGGCGTTCCAACATGCAGCCCATGGTGCACCCCTTGAGGGTCAACAACACAGAAGTCAGGTGCAACCTGGGCTTCTCCTGGATTGGGCCAAAGAAATTCCAGATCTCACCCCCCCTCTTTCAGCTTCACATTACAGGGTCCATTTCTTATTTTTCTTGTTTACTATATTTATTAAACTTTTTCTTTAATTATTATTTTTATAATATAAAAAAATCATAAAATCAAAAAACCCAAAAATAATTAGAATTAGTTTTTTAATTAAATTAATTTTTATTAATATTTTTTTAATTAATTAATTAGATTTAGGGATTTCTTAATTTAACTCAAGTGTTTCTCAATCGAAAATACAAAGCAACCAAAAATATTTCTTTCTTTTGTCACCTAGTAATTTTTAGGGCTTTCTCTTCTCTGCGTAGTAATTTATTTTATTCGCATTTTTATTTTCAAATATTATGTAATTGCCTATGGATCGTAATAGTTTAATCTAGGACCTTTACATTTTCTTATTATTTGTTTTGGTTTGTAATTCCCCTTCCCCGAAGCCATGTAATAGTTTAGGATTTACATTTCCGCACTTTACATATCCGCACTTCACATTTCCACACTTTTAATTCCCGTACATATATTAACTGCTTAGATGTATGGTAAATAGGATTGCATGACAATATAATAAAACAAAACATTAGCAAATTAAACATCAATATAAATAACGGAAACACAACGCACTTGCACATGCACACCTCTAAGGTACTCCCACTTTGGTTGCCTTTGAAAATAGCAAATCGCCGCACTAAGGCATTTCAAAATACTTTTCAAAAACACACATCACAAGGTATCTCAAAAAATGAGCTAAGCATCTAAGAGTTCATAGAAAACTATGGATGGAAAGGGTGCTAACACCTTCCCTTTCCATAATCTATCCCCCTTACTCAGAAAATTCTCGAAAGGTTTTTTTCTGTTCTTTTCACCCTTTCCTTATTTTGGATAAAAGAAAAGTCAGTGGCGACTCTTGCTTACCGTAACATTTGTGAACACAAACACAAAACCAGTATAACAGTCGGTTCTACCACCGTATTACAGAATTGGCGACTCTGCTGGGGACTTAATTAAAAGTGGGGTTACCTTAGAGCTTAGTTCATCTTTAAATTTCTTTACATTATGTGTTTGTATGCTTTATCTTTAAGAGATTTCTTGGGTTTACTTGTAAAGATCCTACACCCGGATCTGGGTCACATTTTTAGGTAAGCAGCAATAGATCGTGGAGAATGTACGACGTAAACTGGTATGGTTGAAACAATAGCTGCATTAGTGTGACACTTTGGTTGGTACCAGTATCCCTTGTGTTAAATCAAGAAGAATACGGGGCCATTGTGTGATCGGTGGGAATAGAACTGACTGTTTTGGAATGCTGGTTCGCGTTTTGCGTTTGTTTTTGCAAAATGTCGCGGTAAGCAAGAGTCGCCACCGTCTTTTATTTTATCCAACAAGGAAAGGAAAAAAGCACAGAAAAATTCCTTTTTCAAGATGTTTCTCGGGTTCGGGAGGTAGATTATAGAAAGGGAAGGTGTTAGCACCATTTCTATCTGTGGTTATCCACGGGCTCTTAGGTACTTGCTCAAAGTGTTTTCAAAATTTTCTTTTCTTTGTGTTTGTGGGTTTAAAAAGAGTTTTTTGTTTGAAAGGAGTGTAAGTGCGAAAAGTTTTGTTTTGTTTTAAAAGGAGCAAGTACTTAGGAACCATCTACCTACTCGAAAAGGGAATTAAACTGTGCTAATGTCCTTTAGACAATGCTAGCCCACTATTGATGAGTAGGTAGCATCGTCGTTGGAGTTTAAGGGTCAATTCGATTAAGGGACGTGTAGTCACTAAAGCAATGTTAGGACGCCTTAGTGGTAACCCTAATGTCTTAGATCATTTTATCCGAGGCAACCGTTTCGAGGCAACTTATAATCTTTGGACAATAGGGCGACCTCTAAAACTTCCTATACTCAATGACCACGTTCAAAGGCAACCAAGTGAGGTGTACCCTAAGAGTGACATGTGCAAGTGTGTTATTTCGGTTAATTTATCTTTGTACCTGTCATGGGTTATCTATGTTGATTTTAAGTTCATACATTGGATCTTGTCATGCATTCCCTATTATCAAACATCTAACAGTTTATAGTTTCGGAATTTAAATTGCGAAAATTAAATCTAAACTATTACAAGGCGTCGGGTATTTACATCGCCAAAAACAACCCTTTAATTTAAATTGCGGAAAGTAAAATAAAGCGATAAATAATTAAAGTCCTAATTAAAAGCTATTACATACCGAAAGCAATTATAATATTGGAATCAAATAGATCGCGTGCAAGAAATTAAGACGGCACATTTTTTAGGGTTTTGACCCTTCTTTTTTTTTATTAAAAAAAAGATTTTTGTTTATTTTTGAATTAAATGGGATTAAATTAAATGAACAATTAAATTAAATTAAATAATGAAAACATTTTTGGATTTTTGAGTTTTTAAGGAAATAAAATAAAATGGTCAAAAGTTAGTAAAAACCTAATTCTACATTAATTTTAATTATTTTGCAAAAGATATTAAAAGTTAACCTAATTAACACTAAAATTAATTAAATTAATTTATTTACAAAAATAAAGTCAAATTTAATTTTTATAAATAAAAATAATATTTTTTTGTGTTTTTGATTTTATGAGAAAAATTTAATTGGTTAGTAATTAATAATAAATAATAACAATAAAACAAATAAAAAATATAATGAGAAGAAAAATAAACCAAGGGGGGTGTTGGGCCCAAGAGGAGGTGAAACTGGCATTGTTGAGGCCCAATTCAAGCCAGCCTGCATTTGACTTTTGCCATCCCATGAGTGCCTGTTGACTAGAGACCATGATGGATATTCAATTTTGGCCATTGGATTTGATCTGAAACCATTTGGCACGTTGAGATTTGCAAGCATATGGTGGACCATAGTTGATGAAACACGCCTGAATACCTGGAACAAAATAATAACAAGCATTTTGGGGGACCTGGGATTCGAACCCAGGTCCCATTGGATTCTGGACAACACACTTGCCAACTCAACCAACGCTTTCAATTTGCTAATGAAATATATAACAAATATTATATTGAAAACATTTAATGTGCCTGGAAATAAATAAAAAAGTGGCGCGAGGTTTGAACTGGCCAATGGGAAGAAGACACGCCCTCGTCTTCTTCGTTGAAAAACCAGGATATTTACCTGCGGATTTTATCCGCAGCTAAATTCCTAGGTTCGTCCTAAAACGAGCTATAGGCCATGTAAACGCAAACGGAGGCCATCACCATGTTCGTCTCTCCTCCCTGAACACAACCATGTCCATGGTTTGTCTTGATTTTACCTGTAATCGAAACGCCTAAAAACAAAGAACGAAAACCCTAGATTCGGATGTTACGTCACAGGCCATAAAAACGAAATCGAATATTGCAAAAAGCTTGGAAATCATTCAAGGATTATGAATATATCAATATTTTGGCAAAAAGATACAAGAATCCAAGGTTGTGTTTTCATGTACAGGGTCATGTTCAGGACGACTTACAGTGAGTTTGGTGACATTTCAGGACTCGTGAATGGCTGCTTTAGCTCCAGTGGATGTCAGGCAAGAAGTCTATGTGGAGATTTTGCTTTGAATCGGGCTCTAAGTATGATTTCAGTTTCAAGATTTTCAAGCTTTTTTCCAAGTTTGGTCTGGCCGTTTGTGCAGCTTTATGGTCGTGTTCTTGTATGCTCTATGTTGTGTGAGTATATTAGAAGCAATTAGGTTAAAAATTGGGCCTTGAATCCTTGTGAATTGATGACTTTGGATATGATATGATTCCTCCATTAAAGGCCTTCAAATTCTTTCCAAATCCAAGATTTTGTGCATGATATGGCTTGGCACGAATTTTATTGTGTTCATGATGTTAATTGAAAGCTGTATCAATCAAAAAGATCACAAGTTATTAATATTGAGATTTTATTTTGATTTAAATTGATTAAAAATGAATTGAATCAATAAAAATCAAATAAAATAGAAAAATTAATAATTGGTCATGAAACTGAAGAAAGGACACGTGTGTGGTGTGACAAAATCAAATCAAGTGGAAAAAAGTGGGGCCATTTGACAAGATTTGAAGTTTTGGGGATAGTTGACTTTTGGCAATTTTGGAAAAATGTCTAACTTCAACAATGCATAACTTCTTCAATTTTGAACTTTTGGAGGTTTCCTTGGACGTTTTAGAAACCTTGATATGTCCTCTAACCAACCCTTTTGGTCTCATCTCATTTTGATATTCCATGCTCAAGTTATAAGCTTTGGCAAAAAAGGTGTTTTTGTTGACTTTCAAAAATGACCTATAATGTCCAAATTTGTAACTTTTTGTGAGAGCATTTATTGATCTTGGGGTGTGAATATGGATTGTAGGTAATTGCATCTTATTCAAAATGAGCTTTGTATGGGTCATTTATCATAAAGTATGAGAAAGTTATGCTTGGTCAAAGTTGAGTTGACTTTTCCTACAAAACCCTAATTTAGCAACTTTTGAATTTTGATGAATCTTGAGTAATCATTGATGAATAATGATCAACCCTTGATAAAATGATGAATTATCCTTCAAAATGAGAATGTTGACAAAAAATCTTGAGGTTTGACTGTTTGTAGGTCACAGTTGACTTTTGTCCTAGCACAGTCGATTTTTTGGACCTCTTGAGCAATTGACTGACCAAACTTTCTCTGCAAGGCTTGAAATTTGACATGGATGATCTTGAGAACATATTAGGAAATTTGGGAGAATTTGAGGCCATTTGGATGTAAGGACCTTGATGCAACGCAAAACGCTAATTTTGAATTGACTGCCTTAGGAGATGATCTGATTGTCCAACTCTTGAGCAATCTTGAACCACTTGGGGATTCTTCTTGACATGTCTTGGGAAATATGGGAGGGCAAATTTTGGGGTACAACACATTTCATGGTGTCATAAAGCACTAATATACCTTATAACCTTAGTTGAACAAACTTGGCCATTAGAAAGTAGTGAGATAGTCGGCCTCGGTATAAAGCTGAGGATTGGTTGATACTCGATGCTACACTCATTGAGATCGAACTTTCGAGATATTTCGACTGCGAGAAAAGATCGCTTGAGTTGAAACAATGCCTGATAAAGAAAGATCAGTGATATTGAGACTCCTTAGAACCTGATTACTATTACTAGGACAGGTTGAACCAACTATACTTCAAGAGGGTATTTGCCTATAAACCTCATGCAAGCCTAAACCTAAGGTCTTGTGTGTGTGTTCTTGTGTGTGATTAAATTGTTCAAACATAATATCATGCATCATAGCATTCATATTCATTTCACTAACCATTTCAAGGACCAAGGAAATTTATCTTTGTTCTATTTTGCAAATCATGGCTTCCGATCGTAGAAACACCATCCGAATCAGCTTTGTAAGAATACCTCTCCAACTCAAAGAGCTTGTATTAAGGGTTCCTGAGACTTCCTCATTCACCAAGAAATATGGTCGACTTCTCAACCTGGTTACCTCAAGCTTTGATGAGAAGATGATGGGGGTACTCTTTCAGTTCTTTGACCCCAAGCACCATTGCTTCACATTTCCCGATTATCAGTTGGAACCTACCTTAGAAGAGTTCTCTCAATTGTTGGGTGTACCCATTCTGGATCAGATGCCTTTCACCGGTTTAAAAGAAGCACCAAAGCTAGAGGTCATTGCAGCAGCCTTACATCTGAAACAGTCCGACATTATATCCAACTGGGAAACAAGAAGCGAAGTCGGGGGTTTCCTAGTCAAGTTCCTATTATAAAAGGCTCAAGTGTTTTAGGATGATTTGGATTTCTAAGTTTTCGAAGAAGTCTTAGCTCTTCTAATTTATGGGTTAGTATTGTACCCCAATCTGGACTTACTCATAGATGTGAATGATGTCAAGGTTTTTCTCTCCTGTAACCTAATACCTACTTTACTCAGAGATATCTTGCATTCCCTCCACACTTTTACTGTGAACAGAAGAGGGGTTCTTATGTGTTGCATACCATTGTTGTCCAGGTGGTTTATTTCACACCTTCCTCAATCAATATTGAAGAATGAACAAGGTTTTGGTTAGTCGCAAAGGATAATGTCACTTTCTCACTCGGATATTCTTTGGTACTCCAGGTCTATGGGAGATATTTCTATCATTGATCGATGTGGGGAATTCCCTAATGTCCCACTCCTCAGTATTAGGGGAGGTATCACTTATAATCCTTCCTTGGCCCTACGACAATTCGGTTATGCTCGAAGAGATGGTCCCCGTGACATTCTTATCCAAGGCATTATGTTCAACTACGAGGATGGTGTTCAAGGGTATCGTCAAAGGTTCATACGAGCCTAGTGCATGGTAAATAAGGTGGATAGTAAGGCTTTGGGGCACAAGAATTTCATTCCTATGGAACCTTATCTTAGATGGGTACGAGCTCGTGCCTAAAATCTTATAATTCCATGTGCAACCATCTTACCAGTGATTGTGGAACCGGTCATCGAGGAGGATGTTCCTTATACAGTTCTCTATCCTTATATGCCCACTGATCTTGAAGAGCTGCAGAGGTCTTGGATTCAGCTGAATGAAGAACGGGATACCTTTAGAGATCAAATCTACACTAGTGAGAAGAGAGTGTTGGAGCTCACAAAGCAACTTCACAAAGAAGAGAGTCTTAATGTCTACCTCGGCACGAAGAGAAAGCGCCCATGGGATATGTGTTTCTTAGATTTTAAGAGTTTTATTTTCAATTGTAAGCCTAAAAGGAGATTGTAATTTGAATCTTATTAATAAAAAATTTGTTTCATTTTGGCTCGCAAATTTAAATTTCCCGAAGTCCTTGAAAACATCGCATAAGCAGGTATTTCAAGACAGGTTTCTTATTCTTTTTGCTGTTTATTTCAGCAAAATAAATGGCTCTTGAACAAACAGTGAAGTACCTTCAAGCTCAAAATGCTCTTCCAACAAATGTTCTTGGCTCTGGCCAAGGGGCAAGAAGATCTGAAAGCTTTGAATATCAAAGAGAAGACTGTTGTACCCTAAAATTTGCCCTCCCATATTTCTCAAAACATTTCAAGAAAGATCCTCAAGTTGCTCAAGGAAGTCCAAGGGTTGAGCAGACAAGCTCTCTCCTAAGGAAGTCTACCTCAAATTAGGGTTTCATGTTGCATAAAGATACTTGATTCCAAGGGATCCCAAATTCTCACTATTGTCCCGATATGTTCTCAAGATCATCCATGTCAAGTTTCAAGCCCTACAGAGAAAGTTTGCTCAATCAATTGCTCAAAGGCCTGAAAATCGACTATGCTAGGGCAAAAGTCAATTGTGGCCCACATACAGTCAAAATTCAAGATTTATGGTCAACATCCTCATTTTGAAGTATTATTCATCATTTTATCAATGTTTGATCATGATTCATCAAGGATTTCTCACAATTCATCAAAGCCCAAAAGTTGCTAAATTAGGGTTTTGCAGGAAAAGTCAACTCAACTTTGACCAAGCATAACTTTCTCATACTTTATGAGAAATGACCCATCCAAATCTCATATTTAAGAGGATGCAATTATCTACAATTCATATTCATCTCCCAAGTTCAAAATATGAACTCACAAGAAGTTATGAATTTGGACATTATCGGTCATTTTGAAAAGTCAAGAAAACCACCTTTTTTGTCAAAGCTTCATACATGAACATGGAATACCAAATTGATATGAGACCAAAAGTTTTTCTTATAGGACATCTCAAGATTTCTAAAAAGTCCAAGAACACCTTCAAAGAGTCAAAATTGAGGAAGTTATGCATTGCTGAAGTTGACCTTTTTTGCAAAATTGCCAAAAGTCAAAAGTGCCCCAAATTGCAATTTTTACTAAATGGGCCTAACTTTTTGCACTTGTTTTGAGTTGGTAGCATGGTACATGATCCCTAGCTCTTCCCATTTGTCTTTATCTTATTTTTGCTATTTATTTTGATTTTTATTGCAATTAAATCAATTTAAATCAAAACAAATCATGAAAAAATCCAAATCATTCAAACTTCAAGATCTTGTGCATATTTCAGGTCCTATATCCAGCTAGCAAGTGAATCAATTCGTGCAAGGCATAGGTAGCACAAAAAGATTGATTTTGAACTATTTTGGAAAGATTTTCAAGTGAATCAAATCAAGATCACAAATCATAATTGGCAAGGATTGAGATCATATTTGTAAACCTAATTCATCCCTTGGTATATAGTGAACAATTGCAGCCACAAACAACAGGTTTTAGAGGCACACAAAGGAAGAACGAAACTTGGAAAAATTGACCAAAAAGTGCTGACTTGATTTCACACTTCCAGACGTTTTCAAGATCCCCTACCCATCTCATTCGCTTCCTGGGATTGCAAGGAAGTTGTACCAATCAAGAACAAGCATTTTCCAGCGCTAGAACTCACTGTAAGTGATCCACGACCATGGCTTTTTCTTGAAATCGAAACACATGATTTTGGCACTTATAGCATGAAATACTTACATATTCTTGTTCCTTGAGGCATTTGCAAGCTACTCATACCATTTAATTGCATTATTGTTAGCTGTACTGGAATCTACCATTGCTAGGTTTTGTTGTCTCGATTTAGGATCTTTGTGCACAGGTAAAATTGGTCCACAAGAAGGGCACGATAATGCTCAGCAGGCCAAGGCGATTCGATTCATGGAATTAGATTTTGTTTATCATGCTTGTGTTTGATTTTGAGATATGCAGGGTTTGTAGTGACGGACGTTTGTCCGTAGGTAAAGGTCATTAAACCTTTTAGCCACGGAGAGAGGACAGGGACGATAGCGTGGCAGCCCATGATTGCTCTATTTGAAATTTTGCACGCAGGAATTTAGAAAAGTTATGTTTTTTTTATAATATTTATTTGTTCCTTTGTATACAACAAGCGTGCCCAGCTCAGTTGGCATGAAGGTGAGTGGAAAAGGCTTTAGGGCCTGGGTTCGAATCCTAGGTCCCCCATATATTTCATCTTATTTTCATTTATGTGATCAGGCGTATGCACAGATATGAAGACTACCATGTGACCTCAAGGCTCCACCATTAGATCTCCAGATGGCCAGATCTAAATGCCATCATGTGAAGGACCGTCACACATCTCAGTCAACGCATAGCATGGAACAGAAAGGTCAACGTGGGTCATTTGTTTTGGGCCCAGAAGCTACTATCCACACCCCCAAAATTACTTACAAACAGGCCCAATTTTCTTTTCCTTTTCTTTTATATTTCTTTATTTAATTTATTTATTTATTCTTACTAACATAAAAATTAATTCTTTTTTTTAACAAAATCATAAAATCAATTTTTTCATCAAAATTAGATTTAGGTTTTTCCAAAAATTAATTTAATTGGTTAATTTAATTTATTAGGTAACTTTAATTCCTTTTGTAAATAAATTTTAAAAAAATTAGAAAATTAGGGTTTCAGCTTAATTTAATTTCTATTTTCTTTTTCTTAAAAATAACCAAAAATACAAAAATAGGTCAAATATTTAATTTTCTTTAAATTAATTTAATTACTAATTAGATTTGTATTTAATTTAAAACCTTATTCTTTTTTTCTTAAAATAATCAAAAACAACAAAAATAATTTTTTTTCTTTTAATTAGGTTAGACGGGGTCAAAACCCTAATTTCCTTGCGTTCTTAATTCCTCGCACGCATTTAATTATTTTTACAATATTGATGTAATTTCTCATGGGATGTAATAGATTAATTAGGACTTTTTCGTTCATTTATCGATTTTTTTCCGGGTTGTTTTTGGCTATGTAGTTAATACCTGAAGCCTTGTAATAGCGTAGCTTTACTTTCCCCACTTTAAATTCCACAAATATTAACTGTTAGATGTATGGTAATAGGGATGCATGACAAGAATGTATGTAAACTTTAAAATGGTTAGTAAACCATAAATGTGCAAAGATAATAAACTTGAAATTGAATCACTCGCACATGCGCACTCCTAGGGTATACTCGCACTTCGGTTGCCTTCGGTAAACGATCATTAAGTATAGGGTATTTTAGTGGTCGCTCTTTTTTCTCAAAGATCAAAGTTGCCTCGGAAAGGTTGCCTCGGAATTGTTACCTCGAGTATTGATCTTAGAACATTAGGGTTATTACTAAGACGTCCTAACATTGCTTTAGTGATTGTACGTCCCTTTCGAATTGACCCTTAAAAATCCAACGACGGTGCTACCTACTCACTAATAGTGGGATAGCGCTGTCTAAAGGAAACGAACATAGAACAATTCTTTTTTTCGAGTAGGTAGATGCTAGTAGGTACTTGCTCAATCCAAACAAGCTTCTCCACACTTACACTCTTTTCAAACAAAATTTTCAAAACAACTTCGTAACACTCTTGAAGACAGAAGCAAGGGTTAAATCGAAGTAAAACAAAAAACTTTTTCAAATCAAACACACACAAGCAATTTTAAAAAATGATGAGCAAGTATCTAAGAGCCCGTGGAAAACCACTGATAGAAAGGGTGCTAATACCTTCCCTTTTTATAATCTACCCCCCGTACTAAGAAAATCTCAAAAAAGGAATTTTTCTGTGCTTTTTTCCTTTATAGTTGGATAAAATAAAAGTCGGTGGAGACTCTTGCTTACCGCGACATTTTGCAAACATAAATGCAAAACGCAAACCAGCATTTTCAAATAGTCCGGTTTTGGCCACCGTATCACAGAACTGGCGACTTTGTTGGGGAATTAATAAGTGGGGTATACCTTAGGATTAGTTCATCATATTTGCTTCTATTGTTTGATTTTATTGCTTTACCTTTGAGGGCTTTGTATTAGGAGTTACTATAGATCCTAACCCATATCTGGGGGACACCTTTTAGGTAAGTAGCAGTAAATTGTGAGGGAACTGTACGGCGTAGACCGATACGGTTGAAGTAGTAGCTACGTTGATGTGGCACATTGGTTGGTACCGGTATCTCTTGTGGAGAAACGAGGAGAATACGGGGCTGCTATATGGGTCGCTAAGCATCAACTGACCTTAGAACCTATAATTGACCAACTTGGCCATAGGAAGTAGTGAGATAGTCGGTCTCAGTATAGAGCTGGGAACTGGTTGATACTCGATACTACACTCATTGAGACCATATTCTTGAGATAGTTCCGGCTGCAAGAAAAGATTGCGTGAGCTGAAACCATGACCGATGGAGGATGGTCAGTGATATTGAGAACCTCTAGAACCCGGTTACTATTATTAGGACAGGTTGAAACCAACTGAACTTCAAGAGGGTATTACCTTTGACCTCATGCAAGCCTAAACCTAAGGATGTTTGTGTGACTTGTGTGCTTTCAGCTTGAACTACTTGCACAGTTTTATTATCTGACAACATGAGTTCCTTGCAGGTTTTGTTTATCGTCCTTATCCAATAACTTGGATATCTTGTCGAGTTTACTTGCTTACATCACCTTGCACCTTTGCTTAAACGCATAGCATACACATCATAACATCATGCCTTAACATTTCCTTAACCATTTCAAGGATCTCAAGGGTTTGTGATGCAGGTTATAGTAAATCAGACGCCTAGCAAGGGGCAAGGGGATTTACTTTCCTCTAGCTAATGTTGTCTAGAGATCAAAACACAATAACTTGAGTCAGTGGCTATGACCCACTATATATGGTGAGCTTGACTCTTGAAGAAGGAATCTAAACGACACGAAGTTTATTCAATTAAGCTGCAATCAGATTCTAACAGTTTCTTGTTTACCCCGCGAGATCTTTGAAAACATTGCATAGATAAATCATACATATCATTTCATAACAAGTCTTTCATTACAGGTCTCTCATGTTCTCGCTGTTTATTTCAGCAATGGCTCTCAAACAAGACAACAGATATCTTCAAACTCAAGAAGCTCAGTTCAGGGAAATATTCCTAAACCTATCCAAGGGGCAGGAAGAGTTGAAAACACTCCTCGTTGGGAACTTGGTCAAGAAAAGTCCTGAAGACAATAAGGACGAACGACTGGAACAACTACAAGCTGAGGTAAGTGCAATGAGAACCCAGATGCTGGGGCAGATGGCTCTTATCCAGGGCCTAGCCCGGGGACAAGAAGAGCTGAGAACCATTATCAACCAACTTCATCAAGACGGATACAACAGTATGAAGCAAACAGTCGAGGTCGAGGACCAATTCATTGATCAACCTCCAAGAAGACAAGAGTTTGGTTTGGTGAAAGGTGGACCTTTCCAACTTTCTACTACCTCACGGGTCCAACAACAACCTCGCCAAAAAAAACGGGTTAATCAGAGTAAGCCAGATACACCCAAGAGGCAGTTTACCAAGCTCAACATGCCGTTGTCTCAAGCTTTGCAACACCTATTAAGGATGAATCTGATTACATTGATAGGACCTTATCTGAACCCCAAGACTTCTTCCCCTAACTACAATCCTGATGCAAGGTGTGCATATCACTCCAACAGTCTGGGGCATGATACTGAGGACTGTTGGAAGTTGAAGTACAAAATCCAAGACCTGATTGATGAAGGAGCATTGGAATTCACACAAGATGGTCAACTGGAATGTTTCTGTCAATCCTCCAAGGCTTACCATTTGAAGTGACAAGTTCTGACAAGAGAAGCTTTTGTTCATTAGAATTTTCAATTTTCAATTTTCTTTTAATTGTTCGAACATCTATTCATGTCAAACTTTGTTACTTTATCAACGCATTGCATATGTCTATTTTGAATCAATCCATTTCGTATTCACTATATTTAAATTGCTTTCCTTTTTGTGATATTTAACTCTCGAACAAAAGCTCTGAGCCTTTAGAGGGAGGATGA
Organism: Vicia faba; assembly: GCA_948472305.1. Classification (NCBI taxonomy): domain Eukaryota; kingdom Viridiplantae; phylum Streptophyta; class Magnoliopsida; order Fabales; family Fabaceae; genus Vicia; species Vicia faba. The sequence goes on along the minus strand of OX451739.1, from coordinate 1,474,073,441 downwards.
CAAAAATGATACCAAAATATCTACAGTATGCTTTTGAACAGACCCCGCTGACGATGTACAGGCGTTGTTTCAAATCCTAAACAGTGGAGTTATAAGGAAGATAATCCCTAGTCAACCCCTTTGAGCCAAAGAAGTAGGAGTTTTTCTTTTCACACAAATTAAAACCCTTAATCACAACCTGGGGCAGGGTAGTTTTCTCAGTTAATCCAGGTGCACAATGAATGACATCAAAGACGTCCTTCCAAAACAAAGGGCGGTGATGGTTCCGCATAATCATCCAAGCAGGCAGTCATTATCTCTCGAAATAAAAGCTCATTAAGTCAAAACCTATGAAGGAGACTTAAGAAAAAAACTGGGGCATCCCGCTGACTGTAATCATAAAAAGAAACAGTTCAGGCAAAAGACAGGGATAATAAAATAAAAAAGAAAGAGGTTCTACAAACCCTAAACAATAAAGGAAATGACTGCCTATTCAAAATAATCTGTCAGTACCCGAACCATCACTGGAATATCAGAGCAAAGACTCAAACAGGGTCTAAATGCACAATTAACTGAGTATAGAATCGAAGAACATCACGAAGAACGGTGGGTACAAATAAATTTTGAGCATTTATCCTTTGTTTCTCGAATCGTGAACCAGGCCACGTTATAACCCTTAAAAGTCCTAGTTCAAGCATGTGTTAGTTCGAAAGCATACTGTTATAAAAGGTATCCTGACTCCTATAAGGTTTGCTATAAATCCTAAGTTGACATCACACTTTTACAAACAAAAAAACTTGTTTTACCAAAAAATGAATTTTCAAACTTCAAGACAGACATAAGCTTTGCATTCTTAAAATAACATTGTTTGCATACGACTATTTGTTCAACAGTAGAGAAATTCGCACGATGAATATCTAGTGAACAAAAACCTTCTCAATAAAAAGGATCACCTCAAGTGGAAAAAACACTTCCAACCAAGGGGCACAGCATGATCATTGTCCATCATCTGAGGCAGTCAAGTCAAGATTCAAGGAATCTCGCAAAGATGCCAAATAGCCAAGGGCAAATTTCCATCTGAATCACTTGGGGCATTGGACATGAATTCCAGCAACCAATCTTGTATGATCAAACGAACATCTTTTGGTAGTGTGGCAACACAACACTACCGACAGTGACAACTCCCTACATCCTGAGAGCATGGAGATAGTCAGAAAATACTACACATGAACAAAGACCCGCTAGGTTGACTAGCCTAGGCAAAAATAAGGGCATGCTGGCGATCCAAAAGGGTTCGGGCAAAATTAGGGATAAAAACAAAAAAATATTTGTACACCCGGCAAGCCGAAAACCTGAAAAGGCGGCTTGGGAAAAAAAGGGTATCCCGGTGGACTGAAAATCTGAAAAGACAGTCCAGGAAAAAGTTAGGGATTAAAGTGTACGACTATGTCCCGTATCTCGTCATTTGCCTACCAGAAGAAGACCTATCATTTCGATCGAAAGTTACCAAGCCCCTCATAAGTTGGGATAACACTCGATCCACAAGGCCTTCGCAGGCGCTTTCTCTAGCAGATACGAGGGCATAAAAGTCTCTATGAAAAGTCATTGTCATATCCTCAGCATGCGTCCCAGTAACATCTACACTTCCCGCAAAGTAAGAAATAACCACACAAAAAAACTGTGGTGTTAATTCTCCCCAAGCAAAGTTTATCTATCACCCACACTAAAAGATTATCCCCAGTGGAGTTTATTTCTTCCACAAGCAGAAACTCAATCCCCAACAGGGTTCATCATCTCCAGCAGCAGTAATTCATCCCCAGCCAAGGTTATTCCTCCAAATCAACAGATCCTCTAAGCAGAGCATCTCTTCCCCACAGAGTCATTTTCTCATCAGTTTATTCTCCAACAGGATTATTCTCACAATCACCTTCGGTCATTATCCCCAGTGAGAACGAAGAATTCAACTCTTTTTCTCCAGCAGCAATCCGAGATTTATTTTCCCCAGCTAGAGATTATCATAAAAACATTGCACATCCATACATCATGGCATGCTGTTGTACCCCAAAATTTGCCCTCCTCTTTTTCCACAAGAAATCACAGCTTTGGGCTTTTCCTGATTTTTTAGATTGGCCTAAGAATCGGTCAAAACAGACTCTTTTCGTCAGTTAAACAAAATTAGGGTTTCCATTTGACTCTGGAACAGTTCAAGCAGATTATTAGGGTTTGGTTGAGTTTGGCTCAGGGTTTGATCAGGCAGGCGCTTCTTTGACATTAAATCAAGAACTAGGGTTTGTGCGTGCATTCTCAGAAAGAATTAATTCTACAGTTCTTTTCAATTTACTCTGAGATATGGATTGAGGCTTCTGATTGAGAGTTTGTAGTGTTTGACTTAATCAGTAAAAGGAAAGGACATATGGGCATTTGTTGTGATTGACTGTGCATTGCTATGGTTAATTGGAGCGCCGAGTTTATTATTGATTAATGCTAAGTGGCGAGACTACAATGTTTATTAATTATTTATTTATTCTAAGTTAGAATAGTTGGGATTTACTTCCAGTTATTTTAATTTAAGAAACTTAAATAATTAAATGGACAACGAATTGAAAAAAGAATTAACTGACAAAGAAGGATTTTTATTCATCTTTAATTGTTTGTTACAAATTATTATTTGAACACTGTAAATTTATTTACATTCTGTTTACAATAATAATATTACAAATGGTTAAAATAAAATAAAGCTATCCTAATTATCCTAAATCTTCATCCTCTATTTGCTGCTCCCCATTGCTCAATTAATTTTTATCTGCAAAAACAAAGAAAAGAAAAGAAGTCAAATGCAGATGAAATAAAAAGGCAGACAGTTAATCATAAAAAAGCTCATTGTGATCGGTGGATCTGGAACTGACTGTTTAACGCTGGTTCGCGAAATGTCGCGGGAGCAAGAGTCGCCACCGTCTTTTATTTTCTCCAAATGGAAAGGACAAAAGCACAGAAAAATTCCTTAAAAAGATTGCTCTCGGTTCGGGAGGTAGGTTATAGAAAGGGAAGGTGTTAGCACCCTTTCTATCCATGGTTATCCATGGGCTCTTAGATACTTGCTCAATGTGTTTTCAAAAATATTTTGTTTGCTTTTCAACTGTGGGTTTAAAAAAAAGTTTCTTTGAAAATTCCAGTTCGACTCTTGTATCAGTCCTCAAGAGTGTTTGAAAAATTGCTTTCGAAAGCTTTTTGAAAATGTGTTGGTGTGAAAAGTATTTTTGATTTGTTTTGTTTTGAATTAGAGCAAGTATCCATGAGTCGTCTACCTACCCTAAGGAATTCGTCTGTGTAAATGTCCTTTAAAGTAGAGCCATCCCACCATTGAGAGGTAGGTAGCACCACCGTTGGAGGTGTTCGGGTCAATTCGAGGTTCGGGACATGGTGATCACCAGAGCAATGGGAAGACACCTTAGAAGCTACCCTCATGCCAGGTTCCCGGATCATGAGGACTTACTAAAACATCCTCTGCTCGACGATCACCTTTCGAAGGCAAGGCAACAGTGAGGCGTACCCTAGGGGTGGTGTGTGATTTGTGTGTCATGTTCATTTATTTTTGTCTTTTGTCATGTCATGGGTGATCTATGCGTTTGTTTTTATTTTAGGCCATTCATTCTTGCATGCATTTTATTAATAGTTAAAAATTGCGAGAAAGGTAAAGTTCCTAAACTATTACAAAGGCGCGGGTCCACATCGCCAAATTAAACCAGGACCCGATTTGACATAAAATAAAGAAATAAAATGCGGGAAATATAAAATGTCCGAGTTACATGGCTTGAGCAATTACATAATATTTGAAAGAAAATAAATGTGCAAAAGAAATAAAAATAGAACGTTCGAGGGCGTTGGACCCTTTAAAGAAATTAAATGAAATTAAAAATTAATTATTTATTGAAATAAAAGAAGTGTTTTTTAGGTTTTTTTTTTTGTATTTATGAAATAAGAAAATTAAAATTAAAATTAAAAGAAACCCTAATTCTAAGTTATTTTTAATTATTTGAGAAAAATGTTAAAGTTTAACTTAATTTACTAAAGAATTTATGTACATGTTTATTTACAAAATAAATTAGTAATTAATAATAATAATAATGATGAGAGAATTATTTATTAAAAAAAATGATGAAAAAGTTAAAAAAACCTAATTTCTACATATTTAATTTATTAAGAAAAATATTAAAGTTTTGAAACCTAAATTAATCTAATTAATTGTTTAAAGTTTATTTACAAAAATAATAATAGTAAAATTAATATTAATAAAATAAACATTTTTTTGATTTTTCTGTATTTTATATTTATTATGAAAATTATTTTATGGAATTAAAAGAAAACAATTAAAAAACAATTAAAAGAATAAAAAGGAAAAACAAATAAAAATTAAAAATTGAGCAAACCGTAGGGGGTGTCTGGCCCAAGGGGAGGTTTTTTGAAGTATTGACTCCTGAGTACCGTGGTCTGCATTCTTTGGCCATTGGATTGAGTTTCATGCATAAGTTGTTCTACTTTGGCCAATTGGCTTTTGGCTTTTGGCTTTTGGCCATTTGTGTTCTGGCTTCAACGTTCCCTTAATCTCTGGCTTAATGTCTGCCTCGCCATGTATTGGTGTCATGCATAGAATGTTCTACTTTGGCCATTTGGCTTTTGGCCTTTTGGCCATTTGGCTTTCGGCCTCAACGTTCCTTAATGAACCTGCATGGGATCCTGTCTAAATCCTTACTGGAAAAGTAGTGACATGAATGCTTTTATGCCCTTTGGATCATGGAGATCAAGCCAGTCTTACCCTTACTGAAGAAGTAATAAGATGTTGGTTTGTAACTGAGATGGCTTTTTGAAAATGTGAGAGAGGGATTTGTAATAAGGATTTCAAGGTTTTAGGGTTCTTGAAAGAGTTTGATATTTTGACAGTGTTGTGACCAAGTTTTTTCTCTCTTTTTCTCTCCTTTTTTCTCTTCCTCTTTTTCTCCTCTTTTTCTCCCTTTTTTCTTCCCTCTGGTTTGTGTGACAAGAAGGTGATTATATAGTGGAAATTAGGGTAAAGAAAATGGGCTTTGAATGTGCAATTGGGCCTCCAATATTCACTTGAATTCGTCACTTTCCAGGATAAATCGCAGGGACTTAAGTGCATTTTTTGAAGTTCAAATGTGAAAACAAAATGTAGCCGACATCGAGAACTAACTCCTATCCGAAAATCGACTCAATCGGATAAACGGTGAATTAGTTATGAATTTTTGAAGTTTCAGCTCAGACAAACTTATTTTGGGCTCTAGTGTCGACTCTGACACGTTCTTCAATAAAAAACTGGTATTGATCGGTGCATAATCCGGTCTCGACTTTTGAAGCAAAGTTGTAGATCTACGAGTCAGGGACCTTGTGTAAAAATATGAGCCCAATCCGATAAAAATTGACCGAGTTATGAATTTTCGAAGTTTCGGCCCAGATGAAATAATATTCAGCATTCAGGATTTTCAGCGTGTCACGCACTCTGAGCAAAAAACGAAGGCCTTTTGAATACCGTTTGAACTTAATTCCTTCTGTGAAAATGTAGTCAACTCAATTTGTGAAATTTTGGCGCCGGAACCAGCTCGATACGATGAAAATCGACCATGTTATGATTTTTTGAACATGACGCAAATAAACTTCTGTCACAAATTTTCTGCACGAAAATACCTGATAAATCCACATTTTTGAAGACCTTCTGATCGAAATTGGCTTCCAGCCGTGAGAGATGAAAACGTAGATGATGTCAAGACGGAATTTTGGCCACCGGAACGGGTTCAAAACGAGTCACGATCTTCAAGTTATGAATTTTTTAGCGCGTAAAAACTGCACTTTCAGCACACTTTTTCACTATATTTCTTCAAGAAAACTCACACATTCGGATACCTTCTTTAAAGAATTGACTCTTGAGCCGAACCTGAATTTGAGAATACGTTATCAGAGATATCTTGGCGAAAGAACACCTGAATATAACGCGCCGGGTTGGACTTGTGAATTTTCTTGAAATGTTTTGAGAAATATGGGAGGGCAAATTTTGGGGTACAACAGTTGCCCCTGTTCAATCTTCTTAGACCTGAGGATGCAGATTGGCTGACGTGCCTTTCGTAATCCGAAGGTGGAAGATGATTGAACACTAGAGTGCCCAGAAATTTGCGCTCACATGTTAGCAGTGTGATGGGGGAATGGGCTTATAGATACCATTTGGAGATTGCTGGATAGGATGATGGGCTTATAGATGCCATCTGGATATTGATCGCGTAGGAGATTCCTTAGCGAGAACCTGCATACCTGCAAAAGAACAAATGAGTACCTGACACGTTGCAGGAGCTGGTTTTCAGATGCTTGGTATAGATGTGTCCTGACTGGTTACAGGAGCTGAGTCTGGAGCTCCAAACGGCGATGAATGAATCAGGGATGGTTACTGCCTTAGCATGAATGGTAAGAAAATCTTGGACGATTTTAACTTCAACAACGCTCGTTGAGAAAATCTCGGTGGGAAATACCATCTTCGCAGGATCGTGAAGAGAACCATAGGTCATTATAATCTGAAAGGGAATCACCTCACTCGCCGTTGGAGAGGGAATTATCTGGTTGGAGTTGTCACCTCACACACCGTCGGAGAGGGAACCACAAGAGACTATCACCTCACACTCATCGTCGGAGAGGGAAACATCTGAAAAGGACTTACCACCTCACACACCGTCGGAGAGGGAACCATAAGAGACTATTACCTCACACTCATCGTCGGAGAGGGAAACATCTGAAAAGGACTTACCACCTCACACACCGTCGGAGAGGGAACCATAGGAGACTATCACCTCACACTCATCGTCGGAGAGGGAAACATCTGAAAAGGACTTACCACCTCACACACCGTCGGAGAGGGAACCATAGGAGACTATCACCTCACACTCATCGTCGGAGAGGGAAATATCTGAAAAGGACTTACCACCTCACACACCGTCGGAGAGGGAACCATAAGAGACTATTACCTCACACTCATCGTCGGAGAGGGAAACATCTGAAAAGGACTTATCACCTCACACACCGTCGGAGAGGGAACCATAAGAGACTATTACCTCACACTCATCGTCGGAGAGGGAAACATCTGAAAAGGACTTACCACCTCACACACCGTCGGAGAGGGAACCATAGGAGACTATCACCTCACACTCATCGTCGGAGAGGGAAACATCTGAAAAGGACTTACCACCTCACACACCGTCGGAGAGGGAACCATAGGAGACTATCACCTCACACTCATCGTCGGAGAGGGAAACATCTTGAAAAAGGAATTACCACCTCACACACCGTCGGAGAGGGAACCATAAGAGACTATCACCTCACACACACCGTCAGAGAGGGAAACATCTGAAAAGGACTTACCACCTCACACACCGTCAGAGAGGGAACCCTAAGAGACTATCACCTCACACTCATCATCGGAGAGGGAAACATCTGAAAAGGACTTATCACCTCACACACCGTCGGAGAGGGAACCATAAGAGACTATTACCTCACACTCATCGTCGGAGAGGGAAACATCTGAAAAGGACTTACCACCTCACACACCGTCGGAGAGGGAACCATAGGAGACTATCACCTCACACTCATCGTCGGAGAGGGAAACATCTGAAAAGGACTTACCACCTCACACACCGTCGGAGAGGGAACCATAGGAGACTATCACCTCACACTCATCGTCGGAGAGGGAAACATCTTGAAAAAGGAATTACCACCTCACACACCGTCGGAGAGGGAACCATAAGAGACTATCACCTCACACTCATCGTCGGAGAGGGAAACATCTGAAAAGGACTTACCACCTCACACACCGTCAGAGAGGGAACCCTAAGAGACTATCACCTCACACTCATCGTCGGAGAGGGAAACATCTGAAAAGGACTTACCACCTCACACACCGTCGAAGAGGGAACCATAGGAGACTATCACCTCACACTCATCGTCGAAGAGGGAAACATCTGAAAAGGACTTACCACCTCACACACCGTCGGAGAGGGAACCATAACTTCTGCTGAGTCTTTATCAGAAAAATCTGTTGGGAATCGATTTAGCTGGACTAGAGGAGGCCTTGAAATATGTTTGAGCATTTAACTGCGTCTTTCCTGAAAGGTAAAGGTCAGTCATATACAATGCATGATATGGATCAAGCAATGATGTTCTCAACATAAATGAGACTTATATGATATGATGCGTCTATGCATGCTATAATGATGTATGTGATGTTTTATGAATGTATGTTTTCGTCTAGGAAAGTAAATCCTTGACGGGTGTCGGGAAGTCATATCCTGGGCTGATGTTGAAGAATAGATTTTGCTTCCGCTGGGGATGATAACTGCAAGAATACCGGTAGGAGAAGATGACTCCGTTGCGGAATAAACTTGGCAAATGGAAGATTCTGCGGGGAGAAAAGATACTTTAGCGACCATGCTGGGAAGCAATACTCTGTGGGAAGAGGGATGCCTTGCTGAATGTTGATAATAGTTTGCTGGGGATAGGAAGACTTTGTCGACGACGCTCTTTCCGTGGCTTTTGGCTGAGGATAACCCAGTTATATCCTATTAAGGAAATAACTCTTTAAATCAAGCCGGACGACGCGTTCGTGCTCTGCGAGGGGGTAAGCTTCCAGAATCTACTGGGGATAAGCTTATTGCTTGGGGATATGAATTCCAACCTTCCTGGGGAAACTGGATTGGACTCTTCTGGGGAAGTTTTGAACTGCAGGGAAGTGATTCCTTTGGATGTTGATATGCCGCCAGGGAACAATCTTTAGACCAAGACTGTCGGGGATGCTTGTTAAGAATATACGTGCTGCTGGGGAATGATTGAGATCTACGGGAGGATACTCAATTTCCTTGAGATTTGATAACTCTGCTTGGAGAAGGATGCACTGACTACTTACTCTCTGGGGAATTTAAGATGTACTGGTCATGTTCTTTAGCTGAACCTACCTTGGTACCTTGGAGGATAGAACAATTAGACTGCTCAGACAACTCTTTATTGCCCCTGTTTCTATGGGGGAGGCACTTGTGGGGTGTTGATAGTTGTTGATGGACAAACCTTCTTCTGGTAGACAGATGGAAGGACATAGTCATACGCTTTAATCCCTAACTTTTTCCTGGACCACCCTTTCGGGTTTTCAGTCCACCGGGATACCCATTTTTGCCCAAGCCGCCTTTTCAGGTTTTCGACTTGCCGGGTGTACAGATTTTTTTCATTTCATCCCTTCATTTTGCCCGAACCCTTTTGCTTCGCCGGGAAGCCCTTATTTTTGCCTAGGTGTGTCAACCTAGCGGGTCTTTGATTTTGCGTAGTATCTTTTCGACTATGTCTGTGCTTTCAGAATATAGGGAGTTGCCCCTGTTAGAAGTGTTTTGTCATACCACCAGAAGATTTCTGACCAGGCAAGATTTATTGTTGAAATGCCCCAGGTGACTCATGAGGAGATTTGCCCCAGGCTATTTGGCCTTTTAGAGATTCTCCGAATCTTGATTGGATTGCCCCAGATGATGGACAATGATCATGTCATGCCCCTTGATTGGAGGTGCTTCTGTTCATTAGGCATTCGTCGTGCGAATTTTCCTGCTGTTCAAACAAAAAGTCATATGCAACAAAGTTATGTTAAAAATGCAAAGCTTATGTCTGTCTTGAAGATTTTGAAAATGCATTCTTTTTTTCATAAAACAAGTGAATGTTTGTAAAACGTGATGTCAACTCCGTATTTACCGTAAGCCTTAAGGAGTCAGGATACCTTTCGTACAGTATGCTTTCGAACTAACCCATGCTTCAGCTAGGACTTTTAAGGGTTATAACGTGGCATGGTTCACGGTTTAAGAAACAAAGGATAAAGGCTCAAATTTTATTTGTACCCACCCGCTCTTCGTGATGTTCTCCAAACCTAAACTCAGTTGATCATACGTTAGACCTTGTTTGAGTCTTTGCTCTAATTTTCCGGTGATGATTCGGATGTTGAATGTTTATTTGAATAGGCAGTCATCTCCTTTTTTTGCTGAGGGTTTGTAGGACCTCTTTCTTTTTGATTTTTGTTATCCCTTTCTTTTTTTGCCTGAACTGTTTCCTTTTTTGGGATTACAGTCAGCGGGATGCCCCAGTTTTATAAGTCTCCTTCATGGGTTTTGACTTAATGGGTTTTTTATTTTTTGAGATAATGACTACCTTTCTTTATTGATTATTCGGAACCATCACTGTCTTTTTTTCGTAAGGATCTCTTTGGTGCCATTTGTTATGCACTTGGATCAACTGAGAGACTACCCTGCCCCAGGTTATGATTAAGGGTTTTAAATTTCAAAAAGGAAAACTCCTACTTCTTTGGCTCAGATGGGTTGACGAGGGATTATCATCCTTATAACTCCAGTGTTTAGGGATTGAAACAATGCTTGTACCTCATCAGCGGGGTCCGTTCGAAAGCATACTGTAAAGATCGTGGTATCGTTTTCGTCATCCTCCCTCAAGAGGCTTAGAATTATTAATCGAGTGTTGACATCAGAAAAAATATGAAAACAATTTGTATATAGTGAATACGAATATATTGCTTCAGAACAGACATATGCGATGCATTAATGAAATAACAATGTTTAACATGAGTAAATGTTTGAACAATCAAAGCACAACACAACTTGAACATTCGAATGAACAAAAATTTCCTAGTCTCAGAGCTTGTCACTTCAAATGGTGAGCCTTGGAGGGACGGTAGAAAAATTCAGCCTGACCATCTTGTGTGAATTCAAGTGCTCCTTCATCAATCAGGTCCTGAATCTTATTCTTCAAAGTCCAACAATCCTCTGTAGCATGCCCCGGGCTATCAGAATGATAAGCACAGCGAGCGTTGGGGTTATACTTTGGTGACGTTGTATTTTGAAACTTCGGAGCCTCTTTTAGAGTTACCAGCTTGGTCTCCAACAACTGTGGCAATATCTGGGATAAGGTCATGCTGAGCCGAGTGAACTGCCTCCTCTCGCTCTTTTGTTGGTTGTGATGTTGAATTTGTGACACTGGAGCCATCTGAGGAGCTCTCCCCTTACCTCCTTGTCTCAAAGGTGGTTGAACGATGACTGGCTTTTTGCCCTCAGACTTTTGCCTCAGTTGGTTACCCTGAAGCAGTTGGTTGACGAGAAACCAGAGCTCATCTTGTCTTTGAGCTAACCCTTGAATGGAAGTCATCTGCCCCATCATCTAGACCTTCAATGCATCCACCTCAGCTTGTAGGTGTTTCAGCCTTTCATCCTCAACACTGTTCCTGACAAAAGTCTCCATGAGAAGTGTCCTTAGCTCTTCCTGCCCCTTGGATAGATTCAGGAGGATTTTCCCGAACCGGGTCTCTTGAGCAAGAAAGTCCTGATTGTCTTGTTGGGAAGCCATGGCTGAAATAAACAGCGGGAAAGGTAAGTGACCTGCAAAAGGGATACCTGTAATGCAATGATGTGTATGATATGCATGCAATGTTTTCAAGGACCTCGCGGGGTAAACAAGGAAATTTGTTAGCATTTGGATCCGGTAGCTTGATTGGAAGAAACTTCATATTTGTTGAGAGTCTTTCTTCCAAGGGTCAAAGGCTCACCATATCCAGTGGGTCATAGCCCCTGACTTTAGTCATCATGTCTAGTTCTGATTTCCAAACAACCTTGGTTAGGGGAACCTTATTCGGGAGTCAGAGCTCACCATATCAAGTGGGTCATAGCCCCTGACCACTTTGGTTAGAGGAAAATAAATCCTCTTTGCCCCTTGCTAGATGTTTGATTCGTCATAACCTGCATCACAAGCCCTTGAGATCCTTGAAATGGGTTAGGATGTATGCAATGGTATGATGTCATGATGCATGGGGTAATGTAGGTAACCCTGTTATGAGTCCCAATTAAGGACTGCACACCAAAACCTGCAAGAGATTCAGTATACTAGTCATGAGTCCCAATTATGGACTAGAACAAACCCTGCAAGAAACTCGGTAAACCCTGTTAGGAGTCCTAATTAAGGACTGCAAACCAAAACCTGTAAGAAACTTAGATACCCTGTTATGAGTCCCTATTAAGGACTATAAACAAAACCTGCAAGTAGTTCATGTGTCAGATAACAAGCATGCAAGTAGTCAAGTACGAAGGCACGCAAGTCACACAAGAGAAACCCTTAGAGTTTAGGCCAGCATGGGGTCTGGGTATTACCCTCTTGAAGTTGGTGGGCTCAACCTGTCCTATTAGAAGTAACCGGGTTCTAAGGGTCCCAATATCACTGGATTGCTTTCATTGTTCATCGTTTCGATTTAGCCACTGAACTGGCGACCGAAATATTCCAGGAAAGCAACCCTCAATTGAGTGTAGTATCGAGTATCAACCAACCTCGGACTGCACCAAAGTCAGTTATCTCACTACCCTAAAGAGGCCAAGATAGTTCAATTAAGGTTCCTAAGGTCTGTTGATGCTTCACGACACCACGCGGAGGCCCCGTACTCTCCTTGACTAAACTCAAGGGTTACCGGTACACACCAAAGTGCCACATCAACGTAGAAGATTGTTTCAACCATGTCGGTATACCCCGCACAGTTCCCTCACAGCCTTGTTGCTACTTTCTAAGAAGGTATCCCCAGATCCGGGTTAGGATCTATAGAACTCCCAAGACAGTCCCACAATTTAAAGCACACAAGGAAAACAATTGAAAACACAGTGATCTTAGTCCTAAGGTACACCTCACTTTAAGTTTATTCCCCAGCAGAGTCGCCAGTTCTGTGATCGGTGGATCTGGAACTGACTGTTTAACGCTGGTTCGCGAAATGTCGCGGGAGCAAGAGTCGCCACCGTCTTTTATTTTCTCCAAATGGAAAGGACAAAAGCACAGAAAAATTCCTTAAAAAGATTGCTCTCGGTTCGGGAGGTAGGTTATAGAAAGGGAAGGTGTTAGCACCCTTTCTATCCATGGTTATCCATGGGCTCTTAGATACTTGCTCAATGTGTTTTCAAAAATATTTTGTTTGCTTTTCAACTGTGGGTTTAAAAAAAAGTTTCTTTGAAAATTCCAGTTCGACTCTTGTATCAGTCCTCAAGAGTGTTTGAAAAATTGCTTTCGAAAGCTTTTTGAAAATGTGTTGGTGTGAAAAGTATTTTTGATTTGTTTTGTTTTGAATTAGAGCAAGTATCCATGAGTCGTCTACCTACCCTAAGGAATTCGTCTGTGTAAATGTCCTTTAAAGTAGAGCCATCCCACCATTGAGAGGTAGGTAGCACCACCGTTGGAGGTGTTCGGGTCAATTCGAGGTTCGGGACATGGTGATCACCAGAGCAATGGGAAGACACCTTAGAAGCTACCCTCATGCCAGGTTCCCGGATCATGAGGACTTACTAAAACATCCTCTGCTCGACGATCACCTTTCGAAGGCAAGGCAACAGTGAGGCGTACCCTAGGGGTGGTGTGTGATTTGTGTGTCATGTTCATTTATTTTTGTCTTTTGTCATGTCATGGGTGATCTATGCGTTTGTTTTTATTTTAGGCCATTCATTCTTGCATGCATTTTATTAATAGTTAAAAATTGCGAGAAAGGTAAAGTTCCTAAACTATTACAAAGGCGCGGGTCCACATCGCCAAATTAAACCAGGACCCGATTTGACATAAAATAAAGAAATAAAATGCGGGAAATATAAAATGTCCGAGTTACATGGCTTGAGCAATTACATAATATTTGAAAGAAAATAAATGTGCAAAAGAAATAAAAATAGAACGTTCGAGGGCGTTGGACCCTTTAAAGAAATTAAATGAAATTAAAAATTAATTATTTATTGAAATAAAAGAAGTGTTTTTTAGGTTTTTTTTTGTATTTATGAAATAAGAAAATTAAAATTAAAATTAAAAGAAACCCTAATTCTAAGTTATTTTTAATTATTTGAGAAAAATGTTAAAGTTTAACTTAATTTACTAAAGAATTTATGTACATGTTTATTTACAAAATAAATTAGTAATTAATAATAATAATAATGATGAGAGAATTATTTATTAAAAAAATGATGAAAAAGTTAAAAAAACCTAATTTCTACATATTTAATTTATTAAGAAAAATATTAAAGTTTTGAAACCTAAATTAATCTAATTAATTGTTTAAAGTTTATTTACAAAAATAATAATAGTAAAATTAATATTAATAAAATAAACATTTTTTTGATTTTTCTGTATTTTATATTTATTATGAAAATTATTTTATGGAATTAAAAGAAAACAATTAAAAAACAATTAAAAGAATAAAAAGGAAAAACAAATAAAAATTAAAAATTGAGCAAACCGTAGGGGGTGTCTGGCCCAAGGGGAGGTTTTTTGAAGTATTGACTCCTGAGTACCGTGGTCTGCATTCTTTGGCCATTGGATTGAGTTTCATGCATAAGTTGTTCTACTTTGGCCAATTGGCTTTTGGCTTTTGGCTTTTGGCCATTTGTGTTCTGGCTTCAACGTTCCCTTAATCTCTGGCTTAATGTCTGCCTCGCCATGTATTGGTGTCATGCATAGAATGTTCTACTTTGGCCATTTGGCTTTTGGCCTTTTGGCCATTTGGCTTTCGGCCTCAACGTTCCTTAATGAACCTGCATGGGATCCTGTCTAAATCCTTACTGGAAAAGTAGTGACATGAATGCTTTTATGCCCTTTGGATCATGGAGATCAAGCCAGCCTTACCCTTACTGAAGAAGTAATAAGATGTTGGTTTGTAACTGAGATGGCTTTTTGAAAATGTGAGAGAGGGATTTGTAATAAGGATTTCAAGGTTTTAGGGTTCTTGAAAGAGTTTGATATTTTGACAGTGTTGTGACCAAGTTTTTTCTCTCTTTTTCTCTCCTTTTTTCTCTTCCTCTTTTTCTCCTCTTTTTCTCCCTTTTTTCTTCCCTCTGGTTTGTGTGACAAGAAGGTGATTATATAGTGGAAATTAGGGTAAAGAAAATGGGCTTTGAATGTGCAATTGGGCCTCCAATATTCACTTGAATTCGTCACTTTCCAGGATAAATCGCAGGGACTTAAGTGCATTTTTTGAAGTTCAAATGTGAAAACAAAATGTAGCCGACATCGAGAACTAACTCCTATCCGAAAATCGACTCAATCGGATAAACGGTGAATTAGTTATGAATTTTTGAAGTTTCAGCTCAGACAAACTTATTTTGGGCTCTAGTGTCGACTCTGACACGTTCTTCAATAAAAAACTGGTATTGATCGGTGCATAATCCGGTCTCGACTTTTGAAGCAAAGTTGTAGATCTACGAGTCAGGGACCTTGTGTAAAAATATGAGCCCAATCCGATAAAAATTGACCGAGTTATGAATTTTCGAAGTTTCGGCCCAGATGAAATAATATTCAGCATTCAGGATTTTCAGCGTGTCACGCACTCTGAGCAAAAAACGAAGGCCTTTTGAATACCGTTTGAACTTAATTCCTTCTGTGAAAATGTAGTCAACTCAATTTGTGAAATTTTGGCGCCGGAACCAGCTCGATACGATGAAAATCGACCATGTTATGATTTTTTGAACATGACGCAAATAAACTTCTGTCACAAATTTTCTGCACGAAAATACCTGATAAATCCACATTTTTGAAGACCTTCTGATCGAAATTGGCTTCCAGCCGTGAGAGATGAAAACGTAGATGATGTCAAGACGGAATTTTGGCCAACGGAACGGGTTCAAAACGAGTCACGATCTTCAAGTTATGAATTTTTTAGCGCGTAAAAACTGCACTTTCAGCACACTTTTTCACTATATTTCTTCAAGAAAACTCACACATTCGGATACCTTCTTTAAAGAATTGACTCTTGAGCCGAACCTGAATTTGAGAATACGTTATCAGAGATATCTTGGCGAAAGAACACCTGAATATAACGCGCCGGGTTGGACTTGTGAATTTTCTTGAAATGTTTTGAGAAATATGGGAGGGCAAATTTTGGGGTACAACACTCATCATTAAAAGTGATTGGTCGGAATCAGTTTATTCACCCTCTCTGCAAATCACAAGAAATACTCTTGGTTCACAAAGAGGGAAAGAGAAATATGCTTGCAAAAAATATGAAATGCACAAGCTACATGGAAATATACAAGGCTGCATAAATTGTCAAACAAAGAGGCAAACTGAACTGCACAAATTGCAAGTGAATAAGCCAACCAAGTTGCATTGTCAAACTGAAAAGCAAAGCTGTCAAAATTCCAAACTAAGTCACAAATTGCAAACTGAAAAATGCCTAACCAAGTCCAATGTCAACTAAACTGTCAAAAGCTACCCAAAGAGGATATAGAAAGATATCAAACACCAAAAAACTGTCAAGAGATATGCAGAAAATCTTGAAAAAGAAGAAAGTACACAAAGGAAAGAGACAATGCAAGCAATATTCAAATTTTACATCACTTTCCAGCCAAGACTTTTTCAGAGCATAGTACAGATTTAAACAATATAATATGTTTTTCTGTGGAGAGAGAAAAGAGAGAGAGAAGAGGCTTACAGGCTTAGGCTTAAATGATATAAAACAAACAGTTCAGAACAGAACAAAAGGGAGGCAGAATACACACAAGCTCTCAACCTGTAATCTCAAACCAAAAGCCTAAAACTACAAACTGTGATAAAACACAAACAAGAGCTTGCCTCCAAAACAAGCTTGAAGCTAAACCTGTTTCAAACAATATAGCCCTCAAACTGTAACATAACACAAGCCTCTAAACAGCAAGCCACAAACCTTGAAGCCTTCACCTGCATAAACACAAGCCTTCACCTGTAGAACCACAAGCCTCAAGCCTTTCAAGACTCAACCTGAAGCCTGTCAAACAACCAAGAACACAAGCAAGCCAACTGATAAACCTCATGCCTGCTTGAACAAATCTTGTTCATTTTCAAAACCTGCATAATACCAGTTACAAGTATCCAAATATACAGAAAAACCCCCACAAATACAAAGCCAAACCTATCAAAGCCTGTCTCAAGCCCAAAGCCTAAACCTTTAGCCTGTCAAAGCCAAAAAGCCATACAACCTGTTTCAAACCACAGGCCAGCCTCAGAACTAACTTCCTCATAGGCTACACAAATCCCAATCTCAGAGTCAATATCATACAAGCATCTTCAGAAGCAAATCATACAAGCATCTTCATCAAATCAAAGCATTCAATCCCAAAACCCTCAGAGAAACCCCATCATTGGGCCAACAATAGCATAAACATCATCAAAACAATACTCAGAATCAAACCTTACAACATCGCCTTGCTTGACCATGGAGGGATGAGGAGATGGAAGAAGGCATCTGGTAGCTGAGGCGAAGGGAGGAATTTTGTTCAGAAGCATGGTTCGAGCAAGGAAGGGATGAAGAGGACAAAGGTGGAAGCGGCGCCGCTCAAGACTGTAACCCTAATTCCCAAAATGAACCAAAACAACGAAAACCCTAAAACAAAATGTTGTCAAACCCTTGGGCCTTGCCCCATCCAAACGTTAAGCCCAACTGAAAACTGACTCTGTACCCCTCCTTCAGTGCGCGTCCCCCCCCCCCTTCCAATTCTCTCTCAAATTTTGTTTTGGGCCAAGAACAAACATAAGGCCCACATGATTTTCCTTTATTCCATTTTCTTTTAAAACTAACATTTCTTAATTTTCTTTTATTTTATAACCTAATTCCTTTTTTTTATAATATGTTAACCTTTCATGTAAAATGCTTATTAATACTTTTTTATCATATTTAAGAGTACATAAAAATAGGATTTTTTCTAACTTAAATAATCTTCTTTTTTTTAGAATTTTTGTTTAATAAACCTTTGTACATTAACTAAATACATAGATAATAGGATAATTAAATTTAAAACAATTTTCATTTCTTTTTTAAATTAAACCTTTTGTTTATATAACATTAACAAAAAGCACAAAAAGAATAAATAAAATACTTAATTTTGCATTAAGTTAATATCTTGCATCACTTGTAAATAATCATATACACTTACACAAATACTTTTGATACATTATTTTTTCTTGTACATTGATACATGTTACATTGAGAATGCGATTCGATTTGGTTGTAAATATATTTGGACACTACTATCCTGATAAGACTCATCCCCATTTGTAAATATTTGTACCCCCATTCCCGGATACTTATTTGTAATAGCTTAGACTTTAAATTCCCGTAATTTATCGCTTTCTATATACTGTATAGTAATTAGGGTTTGTATGCGAAGATTCAAAATCAACCGCTAGATAACCTAACACCAAGATAAATGCATGACAATCTATACACCATTCACACTTGCACCCCTAGGGTAATCCCGCTTGTTGCCTTCCAAAATGGGCCATGCTTGCATGTTGAGTTTCTTTGGCAAAACAAAAACAAATCAAATTATCATAGTCCCTCGATGACGCTTTCGAAGTTGCCTAAACAAAATGATCATAGTCCCTTCAAGCAAAATTGCCAAAGACACTTGGCACTATTGCATTCATGGTCCATACGATGACCCACGCCTGTCCCGTTAACATCCTAACACAAGATTGTCCACCAAATGCAATGGTGGAACAATACTGTTAAAAGGGTTAAAACATGAGAAAAATCTTTGAGTAAATTTAGGGGTAGACAACTCTTAGTTACTTGATCAAACTTGCAAAACACACTTGCCTACTTTCAAAACACACTCCACAACACACTTTCAAAACAACTTTCAAAAACATTGAAACATCTTTTCAAAAAGACAAACACCTTTGTAAAACATTCGAGTAAAGAATTGTTACAACGGTTGCCTAGACAAGGCATCTTTTTCAAAACATTTTCAAAACACACACACACACCACCATTTCAAGCAATTGATAATCAAAGGCAAGTGATATAAAACAAGTAACTAAGAGCCCATGGATAACCATGGATGAAAAGGGTGCTAATACCTTCCCTTTTCATAATCTACCCCCCGAACCCACGAAACATCTCAAAGGTTTTTCCTGTGCTTTTTAACCTTTCCTTTAGGATAAAATAAAAAGTCGGTGGCGACTCTTGCTAAACCAAACAAGTGCGAATACAAATGCAAAACCTCAAGTCAGTTCTCCCACCGTATCACACATGCGCATACACATCATACAACACAATCTTATTCATTTTGGGAACATCATTGCTTGATACATATCATGCATTACATACGACTAACCTTTACTTTTCAGGAAAGATACAATCAAATTCTCACAAAGTTCAAGCTATGAAGCCCGGATCCGACCGGATAGTATCTTGATTTCTACATCATATTGTGAAGCCCGGAGAACGACCGGATAACAGTATCAAACACCGTGAAGCCTGGATTCGACCAGATAGTGGTTTAACTTTAAGTTATGAAGCCTGAATTCGACCGGATAGTAGTTTAATCCTAAGCAAGCCGTGAAGCCCGGATTACGACCGGATAACAACTCAGCAAGTTATTATGAAGCCTGGATTACGACCAGATAGCAATACAAGTTACTATGAAGCCTGGATTACGACCAGATAGCAGCCAAGAATACTATGAAGCCTGGATTACGACCAGATAGTGGTATATCTTTTAGTGCAAGTTATGAAGCTCGGATTCGACCGGATAGTATCTTGATTTCTCCGAACACCACTGAAGCCTGGATTACGACCAGATAACAGTGAGGGACACTGTGAATCTTGGATTACGACCAAATAGCAGTTCACTCGGCCAATTACTATGAAGCCCGGATTCGACCAGATATTAGTAGGCCTTAAAATCAAATGGAAGCCCGGATGCGACTGGATAACCACTTGATTTCTTTTGAAGCCTGGATTTCGACCAGATAAGAAGCAAGGTATTATGAAGCCTGGATTACGACCAGATAGCAGTACAGGACACCATGAAGCCTGGATTCGACCAGATAATGGTATAAAGCATCGTGAAGCCTGGGTTACGACCAGATAACGGTAAAAGACGCTGAAGCCTGGAATCGACCAGATAACAGTACAAGACACTATGAAGCTTGGATTTCGACCAAATAGCAGTTTACATGGACAAATACTAAAAATCCCGGAGTTGATCGAATATTAGTGTGCCCTAATTTCAAGTTGAAGCCCGGAGGCAACCAGATAACAACTTAATTCCTTCTGAAGCCTGGATTACGACCAGATAAGAATTGAGAAATTGTGAAGCCTGGATTACGACCGGATAGCAAGTTTAAACTCACCCTCCAGTAAGTCACTATAAAGCCTGGACTACGACCAGATAACAGTCGGTCTTATCACCATGAAGCCTGGATCACGACCAGATAGTAGTTCATTTTCACCTCCTCGACTAAGAGACGATTCCCCAGTAGAATAACAGACGACCGAAGCTCCTAAAATTATATTTCTCCCAAGACAGAGATCAACATTCCCCAGCATAGTCTTCCTCAACAACAGGTATACTGACTCTCGCTAAGGAATCTCTTATGCGATCGACACTCTTTCAGATGGCATCTTTAAGCCCATCTCCCATAGTAAACTTCCAAATGGCATCTGTAAGCCCATTCCCGACACCACAATACAAATACCATTGCATGCGAGTGCAAATTTCTGGGCACTCTAATGTTCAATCATCTTCAACCTTTGGATCACGAAAGGCAGATAGCCAATCTACATCCTCAGGTTAAAGAAGATTGAACAGGGGCAGCTGTTGTACCCCAAAATTTTCCCTCCCATATTTCTCAAAACATTTCAAGAAAGATCCTCAACTTGCTCAAGGAAGTCCAAGGGTTGACCAGACAAGCTCTCTCCTAAGGCAATCTACCTCAAATTAGGGTTTCATGTTGCATCAAGATACTTGAGTCCAAGGGATCCCAAATGATCACTATTGTCCTAATATGTTCTCAAGATCATCCATGTTAAGTTTCAAGCTCTACAGAGAAAGTTTGCTCAGTCAATTGCTCAAAGGCTTGAAAATCGACTGTGCTAAGGCAAAAGTCAATTGTGGCCCACATACATTCAAACTTCAAGATTTCTGGTCAACATCCTCATTTTGAAGTATTATTCATCATTTGATCATGATTCATCAAGGATTGCTCACAATTCATCAAAGCCCAAAAGTTGCTAAATTAGGGTTTTACAAGAAAAGTCAACTCAACTTTGACCAAGCATAACTTTCTCATACTTTATGAGAAAGGACCCATCCAAAGCTCATTTTGAAGAGGATACAATGCTCTACAATTCATCTTCATCTCCCAAGTTCAAAATATGAACTCACAATAAGTTATGAATTTGGACATTATAGGTCATTTTGAAAAGTCAACAAAAACACCTTTTTTGTCAAAGCTTCATACATGAACATGTAATACCAAATTGAGATGAGACAAAAAGGGTTGCTTAGAGGACATATCAATATTTCTAAAAAGTCAAAGAATGCCTTCAAAGAGTCAAAATTGAGGAAGTTATCCATTGGTGAAGTTGACCTTTTTTGCAAAATTGCCAAAAGTCAAAAGTGCCTCAAATTGCAACTTTTGCTAAATGGGCCTAACTTTTTGCACTTGTTTTGAGTTGGTAGCATGGTCCAAGAGCACTAGCTTTTACCATTTGTCTTTATCTTATTTTTGCGATTTATTTTGATTTTTATTGCAATTAAATCAATTTAAATCAAAACAAATCATGAAAAAATCCAAATCATTCAAACTTCAAGATCTTGTGCATATTTCAGGTCCTATATCCAGCTAGCAAGTGAATCAATTCGTGCAAGGCATAGGTGGGCACAAAAAGATTGATTTTGACCTATTTTGGAAAGATTTTCAAGTGAATCAAATCAAGATCACAAATCATAATTGGCAAGGATTGAGATCATATTTGTAAACCTAATTCATCCCTTGGTATATAGTGAACAATTGCAGCCAGAAACAACAGGTTTTAGAGGCGTGCAAAGGAAGAACGAAACTTGGAAAAATTGACCAAAAAGTGCTGACTTGATTTCACACTTCCAGACGTTTTCAAGATCCCCTATCCATCTCATTCGCTTCCTGGGATTGCAAGGAAGTTGTACCAATCAAGAACAAGCAATTTCCAACGCTAGAACTCACTGTAAGTGATCCACGACCATGGCTTTTTCTTGAAATCAAAACACATGATTTTGGCACTTATAGCATGAAATACTTACATATTCTTGTTCCTTGAGGCATTTGCAAGCTACTCATACCATTTAATTGCATTATTGTTAGCTGTACTGGAATCTACCATTGCTAGGTTTTGTTGTCTCGATTTAGGATCTTTGTGCACAGGTAAAATTGGTCCACAAGAAGGGCACCATAATGCTCAGCAGGCCAAGGCGATTCGATTCATGGCATTAGATTTTGTTTATCATGCTTGTGTTTGATTTTGAGATATGCAGGGTTTGTAGTGACGGACGTTTGTCCGTAGGTAAAGGTCATTAAACCTTTTAGCCACGGAGAGAGGACAGGGACGATAGCGTGGCAGCCCATGATTGCTCTGTTTGAAATTTTGCGCGCAGGAATTTAGAAAAGTTATGTTTTTTTTTATAATATTTATTTGTTCCTTTGTATACAACAAGCGTACCCAGCTCAGTTGGCATGAAGGTGAGTGGAAAAGGCTTTAGGGCCTGGGTTCGAATCCTAGGTCCCCCATATATTTCATCTTATTTTCATTTATGTGATCAGGCGTATGCACAGATATGAAGACTACCATGTGACCTCAAGGCTCCACCATTAGATCTCCAGATGGCCAGATCTAAATGCCATCATGTGAAGGACCGTCACACATCTCAGTCAACGCATAGCATGGAACAGAAAGGTCAACGTGGGTCATTTGTTTTGGGCCCAGAAGCTACTATCCACACCCCCAAAATTACTTACAAACAGGCCCAATTTTCTTTTCCTTTTCTTTTATATTTCTTTATTTAATTTATTTATTTATTCTTACTAACATAAAAATTAATTCTTTTTTTTAACAAAATCATAAAATCAATTTTTTTCATCAAAATTAGATTTAGGTTTTTCCAAAAATTAATTTAATTGGTTAATTTAATTTATTAGGTAACTTTAATTCCTTTTGTAAATAAATTTAAAAAAAATTAGAAAATTAGGGTTTTAGCTTAATTTAATTTCTATTTTCTTTTTCTTAAAAATAACCAAAAATACAAAAATAGGTCAAATATTTAATTTTCTTTAAATTAATTTAATTACTAATTAGATGTGTATTTAATTTAAAACCTTATTCTTTTTTTCTTAAAATAATCAAAAACAACAAAAATAATTTTTTCTTTTAATTAGGTTAGACGGGGTCAAAACTCTAATTTCCTTGCGTTCTTAATTCCTCGCACGCGTTTAATTATTTTTACAATATTGATGTAATTGCTCATGGGATGTAATAGATTAATTAGGAATTTTTCGTTCATTTATCGTTTTTTTACGGGTTATTTTTGGCTATGTAATTAATACCTGAAGCCTTGTAATAGCGTAGCTTTACTTTCCGCACTTTAAATTCCGCAAATATTAACTGTTAGATGTATGGTAATAGGGATGCATGACAAGAATGTATGTAAACTTTAAAACGGTTAGCAAACCCTAAATGTGCAAAGATAATAAACTTGAAATTGAATCACTCGCACATGCGCACTCCTAGGGTATACTCGCACTTCGGTTGCCTTCGGTAAACGATCATTAAGTATAGGGTATTTTAGTGGTCGCTCTTTTTTCTCAAAGATCAAAGTTGCCTCGGAAAGGTTGCCTCGGAATTGTTACCTCGAGTATTGATCTTAGAACATTAGGGTTATTACTAAGACGTCCTAACATTGCTTTAGTGATTGTACGTCCCTTTCGAATTGACCCTTAAAAATCCAACGACGGTGCTACCTACTCACTAATAGTGGGATAGCGCTGTCTAAAGGAAACGAACATAGAACAATTCTTTTTTTCGAGTAGGTAGATGCTAGTAGGTACTTGCTCAATCCAAACAAGCTTCTCCACACTTACACTCTTTTCAAACAAAATTTTCAAAACAACTTTGTAACACTCTTGAAGAAAGAAGCAAGGTTTAAATCGAAGTAAAACAAAAAACTTTTTCAAATCAAACACACACAAGCGATTTTAAAAAATGATGAGCAAGTATCTAAGAGCTCGTGGAAAACCACGGATAGAAAGGGTGCTAATACCTTCCCTTTCTATAAGCTACTCCCCGTACTCATAAAATCTCAAAAAAGGAATTTTTCTGTGCTTTTTTCCTTTCCAGTTGGATAAAATAAAAATCGGTGGCGACTCTTGCTTACCGCGACATTTTGCGAACACAAACGCAAAATGCAAACCAGCATTTTCAAACAGTGCGGTTCTGGCCACCGTATCACAAAGACCAAGAAGGCAAAGAAACCAGTTGGTGTCTTGAATTTGGGTAGAAGGTTCAGAGGACCGGCTAAGCGAGCTCTAGATTTCGCAACCACATCAAATGAGGGGGACAATCAAGAAGAGAAGCCAAAGGAAGAAAACAATAACCCAAAGTCTGAGGAAGATGAAGCTGACTATTCTGAGGAATGGTATACTCCTGCTGGTGATAAATACAAACAGCTGGAGGATCGGCTCAATGCTATGGAGATCCAGAGGGTACCCGTGCTGGATTTTGAAGAGCTAAGACTAGTCTCAGGGATAGTCATCCCGCAGAAATTCAAGATCCCAACCTTTGCTAAGTACGACGGTGTCTCCTATCCTAAGCTGCACTTAAGGTCATATGTCAGGAAGATTCAACCCCACACTACTGATAGGAATCTGTGGGTACATTTCTTCCAGGAAAGTTTGGCAGGGACTCAGTTGGAATGGTTCTATCAACTAGAAAGAACCAACATTCATAATTGGGAAGATTTGGCTGCTGCTTTCTACAAGCAGTACCAATATAACGTTGACCTTTCCCTAACTCGTACGCAATTGCAAAGTATATCTATGGGTTCCGGCAAAGGTTTTAAAGATTATGCCCAAAAGTGGAGAGACCTTGCGGGAAGAGTCCATCCTCCTTTGTCTGATAGAGAGATGGTGGACATGTTCTTGGGCACGTTGTCTGGTCCGTTCTTTAACCATCTGATTGGAAGCTCTTTTGCTGATTTCACTGAACTGATACTAACTGGTGAACGAGTAGAGGCTAGCATTAAAAGTGGTCAAATCCAGAGATATGCCTCCTCCAGTACAGCAAAGAAACCTTTCACTGGAAAGAAAGAGGTCAGTGCTGCTTATGGCCAAAGAAATCAAAACAAAACTGAACGTTGTCCGACGATAGGAGTTGTTATAATTTCCAATCCTGCCTCAAACTAACAACGAAACAATCAGCACAGACCAGATGCACCCAGAAGACAGTTTACCTGGATCAACATGACCTTATCCCAAGTTTTTCCACACCTGCTGAAGTCCAACCTGGTGACCCTAAAGGCGGCTCCTAAGAATCCCAATACTGCATCTCCCCGCTACAACCCAAATGCTTGATGTGCCTACCATTCCGAACTCCAAGGCATGATACAAATGATTGTTGGGCTCTGAAGAATAAGGTGCAGGATCTTATCAAAGCGAAGGAGATTGAGTTTGACCTTCCAGAGACACCTAATGTAATAACTACGCTATTGTACCCCAAAATTTGCCCTCCTATTTTTCCACAAGAAATCACAGCTTCGGGTTTTCCCTGACTTTTCAAATTGGCGTAGGAATCAGTCAAACAGACTTTTTCTTGTCAGTCTAGCCAAATTAGGGTTTTCATGGACTCTGGAACATTTCAAGCAAATTATTAGGGTTTGGTTGAGTTGGCTCAGGATCTGATCAGGCAGGCGCTTTCTTTGACATTTAATCAAGAACTAAAGTTTGTGCGCTCAGAAAGAATTAATTCTACAGTGCTTTTCAATTTACTCTGGGATATGGATTGAGGCTTCTGATTGAGAGTTTGTTGTGTTTGATTTAATCAGTAAAAGGAAAGGACATTTGGGCATTTGTTGTGATTGACTGTGCATTGCTATGGTTAATTTGAGACGCCGAGTTTATTATTGATTGCAAGACGACAGTGTTTATTAATTATTTATTTATTCATTCTAAGTTAGAATAGTTGGGATTTACTTCCAATTATTTTAATTTAAGAAACTTGAGTAATTAAATAAACAGTGAATTGAAAAAAGGAATTAACTGACAAAGAAGGATTTTTTTATTCATCTTTAATTGTTTGTTACAAATTATTATTGGAACACTAAATTTATTTACATTTTGTTTACAATAATAATGTTACAATGATTAAAAGGAAAATAAAACAACATCCTAAAATTATCCTAAGTCTTCTGATGCTCCCCTGTGCTCAATTGATTTTACCTGCAAAAAGAAAAGAGAAGTCAATGCAGATGAATTAAATAAAAAGGCAGACAGATATTTTAAAATTCATCATTAAAAGTAACTGGCCAGAATCAGTTTGTTTGCCCTCTCTGCAAATCACAAGATTGCTCTTGGTTCACAAAGAGGGATAGAAATATGTTTTGCAAATTTAAAAAATGCGCAAGGCTACATAGTGACAAAGTTACAATTGCACAAATTCAAAATATCAAACATACTGCATAAATTGTCAACCAAGGAATATGCCAAAAGAACAAATTGCCCATTTCAAAATTCAAACCAAAGTCCAAACTAAACAGCATAACCAAACTATAAAGTCCAAAATGCCTAACCAAGTTCAAAAGGCAAACTGAATGTCAACTAAACTGTCCACAAGCTGCCAAAAGATATCAAGCTATCCACAAGTACAAAAAGCTGTCAACAATATGCAGGAAATATGGAAAGTATGCAGAGGAAAGATACAAGTGCAAGCAATATTCAAAATAACATCATTTTCAAGGCCAGTACTTTTTCAGAAGGTACAGATTTAAGCAATATTATATGCTTTTCTGTTGGAGAGAGAGAAGAGAGAAGATAAAAAAGCTTACAGGCTTAGGCTTGGGAAAAAGATATAAACAAGCATATCTGAACACAGTAAAGGGAGGCAGAACCAACACATAGAAAAAACACAAGCTCACTATAATACAAACCAGAAGCAAAAAGCTTACCTCCAAAAACCTGTGTTCCCAAATAAACCAGAAGCATACAAGCCTTAAAACTTGTAACAGCATAAGCCTCAAATAGAAGCCTGTAACTTCACCTCATCCTGTAAAACTGTCAAACACAAGCTCTCAAAGCATACCAAACCTGCTGAGCCATACAAACCTGCATAAGTTATAAACACAAGCCTATAACCTGTGTCAAACCTAAAACCACAAGCCCTCAAGCCTGAAGCCTGCGTAAGCCTCATAAACCAGAAAAAGCCTGTACAGTTACCATTCAAACCACAAGCCCATAAGCTTTTCAAAGCCTAAGGCTCCAAAGAAGCCTGAAGCCTGCCTATTGATAAGCTTGTTCATCAAAAACAAACAACTTACAAACAGAAGCCTTTCAAAACCCAACAAAAGCAACAACATATTCAGATTCAAATCATCATTAATATCAAAGCAAATCAAAAGCATTCAAAGCAATCCAAACCATCTCAGAATCGAAACAACAACTGAAGCAACAAAACCCTCAGAGCTAGGCTCATCACAGGGACCAACCACTAAGCAATCTTAGAAGCAATATCATCAAACTCGGAGGAAGTAAATATATAGAAGCAAGCAAATCATTAGAGGAAAAGGAAGCAAATAGGCAAAGGTTCTCAGACATCATCATCATCAAACCATAAAAGACAAATACAAGGTACCAGATTTCCAAGTTAGCTCAACATCACGTATTTCCCTCCGCCTGGCCGCCCAAAGCGCCTCCAAGTCCGCCTCCTCCTCCGTCTCCAAAGGTCAAAGGTAGTATCCCTTCCTTTTTCCTTTCACGCACCTCACACAGAAACAGGTAGGATATAAAGAATCAGTACATAAAAGGTTAAAAACATGCATGAACCAAACGAAACCCTAAAAACGTTAAGTTTGAATCGTTACCTCCTTCAAAATCGCCACCTGCGTGACCATGGGGAGGAGGAAGCGATGATGGCATCTGGTAGCTGAGGCTAAGAGAGTAAGTCAGAATCCATGGCGCAAGGAAAACGAAGGAAGCGAAGAAGGGGAACGGTGCCTCTGTAACTCAAGCCTGTAACCCTAAATTCCCAAAGTGAAACAAAATGTTTGGAACCCTAAAACAAAATTGTGCAAACACGCTTGGGCCTTGCCCCACTAACATGCCTAAGCCCATTTGTGTTCTAGCGCATACACCCCCTGTCTTAGTCTGATGTATTTTGATTGGGTCATAAACCCCCTCTAAGGCCCATTTAATCTTTTAGCCATTTCTACTTCAAACTAACTCATGCTAATTTCTTTTTTTTACATTAAATTTTAATTAACAATATTCTTTTATTTTCTTTTTATAACATAATTAAATTTTATAGATAAAATAACACATTAACTTTTTTATATATATATATATATATATATATATATATATATATATATATATATATATATATATATATATATATATATATATATATATATATATATATATATATATATATATATATATATATATATATATATATATATATATATATATATATATATATATATATATATATATATATATATATATATATATATATATATATATATATATATATATATATATATATATATATATATATATATATATATATATATATATATATATATATATATATATATATATATATATATATATATATATATATATATATATATATATATATATCTAAAATGTTCTTAATTACCTTTTTTTATTATTTCTTTAGCTAGTATAATTAAAATATATAAGAATAGAATTTTGAATAATATTTTTCTCAAACTTAAAACACATTTTCTTTTCTTTTATTAAATCTCTTGTTTATACTTAATTAACAAAATACATAAACAATAGCTTTTTTTATATATTAAGTTAAAACTTTCTTTGCATTAAAACTTTTGTTTGTACATAATTAAAACCCAAAAATAAATACTTACTTAATATTGTATTAGGTTAACATTATTTTTCATCACTTGTAAATATTCACATACACGTTACACAAATACTTTTCATACCATACTTTTATTTCTCTTATTCTTATACATTGCTACATTTACATTGAGATTGCGATTCGATTTGGTTGTAAATATATTTGGACAATACTCTCCTATTAAGTCTCATCCCCATTTGTAAATATTTGTACCCCCACTCCCGAATACTTATTTGTAATAGCGTAGACTTTAAATTCCCACAATTTATCGCTTTCAATTATACCATGTTTAGACCTAGGGTTTGTATGTAAATAAAATCAAACGCTAGATAACCTAATACAAGACAAATACATGACAATCAATACACCATTCACACTTGCACCCCTAGGGTAATCCCACTCGTTGCCTTCCAAAATGGGCCATGCTTGCATGTTGAGTTTCTTTGGCAAAACAAAACAAATCAAATGATCATAGTCCCTCGATGACGCTTTCGAAAGTAGCCTAAACAAAATAATCATAGTCCCTTCAAGCAAAATTGCCAAAGACACTTGGCACCATTGCATTCATGGTCCATACGATGACCCGCGCCTGTCCCGTTAACATCCTAACACAAGATTGTCCACTAAATACAATGGTGGAACAATACTGTTAAAAGGGTTAAAACATGAGAAAAATCTTTGAGTAAATTTAAGGGTAGACAACTCTTAGTTACTTGATCAAACTTGCAAAACACACTTGCCTACTTTTCAAAACCCACTCCACAACACACTTTCAAAACAATTTCCAAAAACATTGAAACATCTTTTCGAAAAGACACACACCTTTGTAAAACATTCGAGTAAAGAATTATTACAACGGTTGCCTAGACAAGGCATCTTTTTCAAAGCATTTTCAAAAACACACACACACACCGCCATTTCAAGCAATTGAAAATCAAAGGCAAGTGATCTAAACTAAGTAACTAAGAGCCCATGGATAACCATGGATGGAAAGGGTGCTAATACCTTCCCTTTTCATAATCTACCCCCTGAACCCATGAAACATCTCAAAAGGTTTTTCCTGTGCTTTTTAACCTTTCCGTAGGATAAAATAAAAAGTCGGTGGCGACTCTTGCTAAACCGAACAAGTGCGAATACAAACGCAAAAACCCAAGTCAGTTCTCCTACCGTATCACAGAACTGGCGACTCTGCTGGGGAATAATTTAAAAGTGGGGTTACCTTAGGGTTTAGATCACCTTTACATTCTTGCTTTGATTACTTTGATTGCTTTACTTTTTTGGGTCCTTGTTTGGGTTTGTTGTAAATCCTACACCCGGATTTGGGGGCACCTTTTTAGGTAAATAGCAATAAAACTGTGAGGGAACTGTGCGGGGTATACCGACATGGTTGAAGCAGTAAGCTATGTTAGTATGACATATTTGTGAGTACCGGTAACCCTTGAGTTCAATCAAGGAGAGTACGGGGCCGCTGAGTGATGTCGTGAAGCACTAACGAACTCTTAGAGCCTTACTTGACCATCCTAGCCTTTTTAGGGGTAGTGAGATGACCGACTTTGGTGCAGTCCGAAGTTGGTAGATACTCGATACTACACTTATTGAGGGTTGTTTTCTTGGAATATTTTGGTCACCAGTTAAGTGGCTAAACCAAAACAATGAACACAGAAAACAATCCAATGATTTTGAGCTCCTTAGAACCCGGTTTCTATTTTAGGACAGGATGAGCCAACTAACTTCAAGAGGGTACTTACCTACAAACCCCATGCAAGCCTAAAACTACGGACTTGTTTGCTTTGTGTGAATATGATTACCTGTATATACACTTACTTGCCTTTGCATACTGTACATAACATCATGACATCATACCATAGCATTTTTCAATAACCATTTCAAGGATCTCGAGGGTTCTTTTGATGCAGGGTTACGTTGAACCAGACGTCTACCAAAGGGCAAGAGGTTTCTCCTCTAAACAAATGCCATCAAAGATCAAGTGCAACAGCTTGAATCAGGGGCTATGACCCACTTGACATGGTGACCTTGATTCTCGTGGAAGGACATCCACAGGTGCAAAGTTCTCCAATCAAAAATCAAAGTTCAACCTCTAACTTTCTCTTGTGTTTACCCCAAGAGATCCTTGAAAACATTGCATACATATATCTTACATATCATTGCATAGCAGGTTTCTCCCATACAGGTCTCCCTATCTTCCTACTTTTTATTTCAGTAAGATGGATATGGAACAAACGGTGAAAGATCTCCAAGCTCAAAATGCTCAATTCTAACAAATGCTTCTGGCTATGGGTAAAGGGAAAGAGGATCTGACAGCTCTCCTTCTCAAAGACAAGAAGAAGAAGTCCAAGAAGGCAGCCAACATCCTGAACTTGAGGAGAAGACCTAAAGCCCTAGACCTTGCAACTCCATCCAACATGGGGGATAGTCTTGAAGAAGACCACAATGTGGAGATTGTTGAAGAGGAAGCCGACTACTCCGAGGAACAATATCCTCTCGCTGATGACAAATACAAACAGTTGGAGGATCGCCTCAATGCTATGGAGGTTCAACAAATACCTGGTTTGGATTTAGGAGACATGGGTTTGGTTCCTGGATTGGTCATCCCGCCAAAGTTCAAAGTCCCTACCTTTGCCGTGTACGATGGAGTTTCTTGCCCTAAGATGCACCTAACGTCTTATGTTTGCAAGATTCAACCATACGCAACTGATCCAAAGCTTTGGATCCATTTCTTACAAGAAAGTCTGGTAGGGGCTCAACTTGAGTGGTTCTATCAATTGAAGAGTTCTCGCATCCACACCTGGGAAGATTTAGCTAGGGCTTTTTACAAACAGTATCAGTACAATGTTGATCTTGCACCAACTCGTATGCAATTGCAGAACATGACCATGGGTTCTGACGAGAGCTTCAAAGGATATGCCCAAAGGTGGAGAGATCTGGCTGGTAGGGTGCAACCCCCTTTAACTGACAGAGAGTTGATTGACATCTTCATGGGAACTCTGACTGGGCCTTTCTTCAATCACTTAATTGGAAGCTCCTCATCCGGGTTCACCGAGCTAATACTAAACGGCGAGAGGGTCGAAGCTGGCATCAAAAGTGGAAATATCCAAGGAACTACATCCTCGGACACTCAGATAATTCCCTACAATGGGAGGAAAGAGTCCAGTGCTGTGAACAGTCAGAAGAATCGCCGTGACCAACATGTAGGGGCAGTCCTGATTTCTGGTTCTGCGTCACACCAACCACAACAAAGGGGAAATCAATGAAGGCCAGACGCGCCTAAAAGACAATATACCAGGATCAACATGTCACTAGCTCAAGCACTACAACACATGTTGAAGTGAGAGTTGATTACATTGAAGGCTCCTCATCCGAACCCTAAGACTTGTTCTCCAAACTACAACCCGGATGCAAGATGTGCTTATGATTGTGGTAGCCCAGGGCATGACACAGACAGCTGTTGGGCTCTGAAGAACAAAATTCAAGACATGATTGATGCCAAGGAAATCGAGTTTGACCCTCCAGAGACTCCAGCATAATCACTGCTCCTGTGCCAAATCATTGAGAATGTTTTTCTTTCATTTGAATTTTCAAAGTTGTAATATCTTTTGTTATTCAGACAATTATCTATTAATGTCAAACTTTGTTTCATTAATGCATTGCATATGTTTGTCTTGAATTCATCCATTCGTTTTCACTACTCTTATGCTTTCTTTATGATATTTAACTCTTGATAAAAAGCTGCAAGCCTTTAGAGGGAGGATGACGAAACAATACCATAATCTCATACAATATGCTTTTGAACAGACCTTGCTGATGATGTACAGGCATTTCTTTCAATTCCCAAACACTGGAGTTATAAGGAAGATAATCCCTAGTCAACCCCTTTGAGCCAAAGAAGTAGGAGTTTTCTGTTCTAAACAAATTGAAACCTTTGATTTAAACCTGGGGCAGGGTAGTCTCTCAGTTAATTCAAAAAGGTGCGCATTGAAGTCGCAAACTCTCAGTTCGTAATACAGCGAACGACATCAAAAAAAACATTCCTATGGAATCAAAAGACAAGGGTGGTTCCCTATCTCATAGGCAGTCAATCTCTCAAAAGAGAAAAATCCCACTGAGCCAAAACCTATAAAGGAGGCTTAAGAAAGTTGGGGAATCCCGCTGACTGTAATCTCGAAAACAGGAACAGTCAGGCAAAAGTTAGGGATAACAAATCAAAAGAAAGAGGTCATTACAAACCCTCAACAACATGAAAAATGTTGCAAAAGAAAAAGGAGATGATGACTGTCTTCCAAAATTCAACTGGTGAACCATCACCCAAAAGTCGGAATAAGAATCTCAAGAAATACTCCATCTTTGAGAATGAGAATCTTCAAAGAAAAAGGAAAAGGAAAAGGAGATAATGACTGTCTTCCAAAATTCAACTAGCGACATTCTGATTCTCATTCTCATTGCTGAGGATAGATGAATCTTAGATGGCTGGAGATAAAAGAATTTTGATTGCCGTCGGGGAAAGTAATTCCTTGACTGCTGCAGGGGATTACAAGAATCTCTTGATTGTTGAAAGTGAGAAGTCCTGGGACCGCTGTTGGGGAATCAGGAGCTTGGGTTGTATGTCAATCTACAAGGGATTCCTGTCTTAAGGAGATCTTCACTGGAGAATATTCGAATATTCTGTGAGGAACTGAGAATGAGAGTCTTCACTCTGCTTGGGGATTGATAGTTGGAAGTTTTAGCTTCGCTGGGGATTGCAAGAATCTTTTGATCGCTGCAAGTATTGATCTGGGATCTTGAAAAGGTTAGTCGGGGAGATAGTTGTCCTGGCTGGTTTCAGGTATTGATCTCTGACCTGAGAAAAAAAGATAGTTTTCCTGGCTTGTTACAGGTATTGATCTTCAATCTCTTCATGCAGATAATTTCCTGGCTTGTTACAGGTGTTGATCCACAATCAGTCGTCCAGAGATATTTTCCTGGCTTGCTACAGGTATTAATCTGGAACTTAAGAAAGGTTGGTCAAGGAGATACTGTCCTGGCTGGTTTCAGGTATTGATCTCTGACCTGAGAAAGAAAGATAGTTTTCCTGGCTTGTTACAGGTATTGATCTTCAATCTCTTCATGTAGATAATTTCCTGGCTTGTTACAGGTGTTGATCCACAATCAGTCGTCCACAGATATTTTCCTGGCTTGCTACAGGTATTAATCCGGAACTTAAGAAAAGTTGGTCAAGGAGATACTGTCCTGGCTGGTTTCAGGTATTGATCTCTGACCTGAGAAAGAAAGATAGTTTTCCTGGCTTGTTTCAGGTATTCATCTTCAATCTCTTCATGTAGATAGTTTCCTGGCTTGTTACAGGTGTTAATCCACAATTAGTCGTCCACAGATATTTTCCTGGCTTGCTACAGGTATTAATCCGGAACTTAAGAAAGGTTGGTCAAGGAGATACTGTCCTGGCTGGTTTCAGGTATTGATCTCTGACCTGAGAAAGAAAGATAGTTTTCCTGGCTTGTTACAGGTATTGATCTTCAATCTCTTCATGTAGATAATTTCCTGGCTTGTTACAGGTGTTGATCCACAATCAGTCGTCCACAGATATTTTCCTGGCTTGCTATAGGTATTAATCCGAAACTTAAGAAATGTTGGTCAAGGAGATACTGTCCTGGCTGGTTTCAGGTATTGATCTCTGACCTAAGAAAGAAAGATAGTTTTCCTGGCTTGTTTCAGGTATTGATCTTCAATCTCTTCATGTAGATAGTTTCATGGCTTGTTACAGGTGTTAATCCATAATCAGTCGTCCACAGATATTTTCCTGGCTTGCTACAGGTATTAATCCGGAACTTAAGAAAGGTTGGTCAAGGAGATACTGTCCTGGCTGGTTTCAGGTATTGATCTCTGATCTGAGAAAGAAAGATAGTTTTCCTGGCTTGTTACAGGTATTGATCTTCAATCTCTTCATGTAGATAATTTCTTGGCTTGTTACAGGGTTGATCCACAATCAGTCGTCCACAGATATTTTCCTGGCTTGCTACAGGTATTAATCCGGAACTTAAGAAATTTTGGTCAAGGAGATACTGTCCTGGCTGGTTCCAGGTGTTGATCTCTGGCCTGAGAAAGAAAGATAGTTTTCCTGGCTTGTTTCAGGTATTGATCTTCAATCTCTTCATGTAGATAATTTTCTGGCTTGTTACAGGTGTTGATCCACAATCAGTCGTCCACGGATATTTTCCTGGCTTGCTACAGGTATTAATCCGGAACTTAAGAAATGTTGGTCAAGGAGATACTGTCCTGGCTGGTTTCAGGTGTTGATCTCAGACCTGAGAAAGAAAGATAGTTTTCCTGGCTTGTTTCAGGTATTGATCTTAAATCTCTTGATGTATATAATTTCTTGGCTTGTTACAGGTGTTGATCCACAATCAGCCGTCCACAGATATTTTCCTGGCTTGCTACAGGTATTAATCCGGAACTTAAGAAATGTTGGTCAAGGAGATATTGTCCTGGCTGGTTTCAGGTGTTGATCTCTGACCTGAGAAAGAAAGATAGTTTTCCTGGCTTGTTTCAGGTATTGATCTTCAATCTCTTCATGTAGATAATTTCCTGGCTTGTTACAGGTGTTAATTCACAATCAGTCGTCCGCAGATATTTTCCTGGCTTGCTACAGGTATTAATCTGGAACTTAAGAAATACTCCACTTTGAGAATGAGAATCTTCATTCTGTTGGGAGTCAGAAATTGGGAGTATACCAATCTTCTGAGGTGATGAGAATCTTCATGCTGTTAACGGTCAGAAACTGAGAGTATACCAATCTTCTGAGGTTTTAAGGATGAGAAACTTCATTCTTGAGAGAAACAGATTTTTAGGAGCTTTAATTGTCCGTTATTCTGTTGGTGGTTGCAACTTCCAGCAGGTGATGAAGGAATTGTTGGACACTTTTGACATTCGAATGCCCCAAGTGATGATGAAGGAGTCTTGAATCAGGTTACTCTGCAAATTGAGAGATTTCTTGGAATCTTGACTGGACTGCCCCAGGTTAACTGAACTTTGAAAGATCTGTTGAAACCTTGACTGGACTGCCCCAGGTTAATTGGATGGTGACATGTCATGCCCCTTGTTGATAGGAGATTTTTCAATGGAAGTGTCATCCTTCTTGAAGTGATTTTATTCACTGAGAGAGCTTTCGTTCATCGGAACATTCGCTGTAGGAATTTCTTTGTTGTCAAACAAATAGTCAAATGCAAACAGTGATATTCAAGCAATGCAAAGTTTATGTTTGTCTCGAAGTTTTGAAAAATGCGTTTTTTAGCAGAAAACTTTTCATAAGACAAAATCAACACAAGATTTAGAGCAAAGCCTTACAGGAGTCGGGATACCTTTTGTAACAGTATGCTTTTGAACTAACCCATGCTTCAATTAGGACTTTTGAAGGGTTGTAACGTGGCCTGGTTCACGGTTTAAGAAACAAAGGATAAAGGCTCAAAGTATATTTGTACCCACCCGCTCTTCGTGATGTTCTTCAACCCTAAGCTCAGTTAATTTGTGCGTCGAACTCCATTCGAATTTGGAACGACTTTTGGATGATGGTTCACCAGTTGAATTTTGGAAGACAGTCATCATCTCCTTTTTCTTTTGTAACATTTTTCATGTTGTTGAGGGTTTGTAATGACCTCTTTCTTTTGATTTGTTATCCCTAACTTTTGCCTGACTGTTCCTGTTTTCGAGATTACAGTCAGCGGGATGCCCCAGCTTTCTTAAGCCTCCTTTATAGGTTTTGGCTCAGTGGGCTTTTTCTCTTTTGAGAGATTGACTGCCTATGAGATAGGGAACCACCCTTGTCTTTTGATTCCAAAGGAATGTTTTTTTTGATGTCGTTCGCTGTATTACGAACTGAGACTTTGCGACTTCAATGCGCACCTTTTTGAATTAACTGAGAGACTACCCTGCCCCAGGTTTAAATCAAAGGTTTCAATTTGTTTAGAACAGAAAACTCCTATTTCTTTGGCTCGAAGGGGTTGACTAGGGATTATCTTCCTTATAACTCCAGTGTTTGGGAATTGAAAGAAATGCTTGTACATCATCAGCAAGGTCTGTTCAAAAGCATACTGTATGAGATTATGGTATTGTTTCGTCATCCTCCCTCTAAAGGCTTGCAGCTTTTTATCAAGAGTTAAATATCATAAAGAAAGCATAAGAGTAGTGAAAACGAATGGATGAATTCAAGACAAACATATGCAATGCATTAATGAAACAAAGTTTGACATTAATAGATAATTGTCTGAATAACAAAAGATATTACAACTTTGAAAATTCAAATGAAAGAAAAACATTCTCAATGATTTGGCACAGGAGCAGTGATTATGCTGGAGTCTCTGGAGGGTCAAACTCGATTTCCTTGGCATCAATCATGTCTTGGATTTTGTTCTTCAGAGCCCAACAGCTGTCTGTGTCATACCCTGGGCTACCACAATGATAAGCACATCTTGCATCCGGGTTGTAGTTTGGAGAACAAGTCTTAGGGTTCGGATGAGGAGCCTTCAATGTAATCAACTCTCTCTTCAACATGTGTTGTAATGCTTGAGCTAGTGACATGTTGATCCTGGTATATTGTCTTTTAGGCGCGTCTGGCCTTCACTGATTTCCCCTTTGTTGTGGTTGGTGTGACGCAGAACCAGAAATCAGGATTGCCCTTACATGTTGGTCACGGCGATTCTTCTGACTGTTCACAGCACTGGACTCTTTCCTCCGATTGTGGGGAATTATCTGAGTGTCCGAGGATGTAGTTCCTTGGATCTTTCCACTTTTGATGCCAGCTTCGACCCTCTCGCCGGTTAGTATTAGCTCGGTGAACCCGGATGAGGAGCTTCCAATTAAGTGATTGAAGAAAGGCCCAGTCAGAGTTCCCATGAAGATGTCAATCAACTCTCTGTCAGTTAAAGGGGGTTGCACCCTACCAGCCAGATCTCTCCACCTTTGGGCATATCCTTTGAAGCTCTCATCAGAACCCATGGTCATGTTCTGCAATTGCACACGAGTTGGTGCAAGATCAGCATTGTACTGATACTATTTGTAAAAAGCCCTAGCTAAATCTTCCCAGGTGTGGATGCGAGAACTCTTCAATTGATAGAACCACTCAAGTTGAGCCCCTACCAGACTTTCTTGGAAGAAATGGATCCAAAGCTTTGGATCAGTTGCGTATGGTTGAATCTTGCGGACATAAGACGTTAGGTGCATCTTAGGGCAAGAAACTCCATCGTACACGGCAAAGGTAGGGACTTTGAACTTAGGCGGGATGACCAATCCAGGAACCAAACCCATGTCTCCTAAATCCAAACCAGGTATTTGTTGAACCTCCATAGCATTGAGGCGATCCTCCAACTGTTTGTATTTGTCATCAGCGAGAGGGTATTGTTCCTCGGAGTAGTCGGCTTCCTCTTCAACAATCTCCACATTATGGTCTTCTTCAAGACTATCCCCCATGTTGGATGGAGTTGCAAGGTCTAGGGCTTTAGGTCTTCTCCTCAAGTTCAGGATGTTGGTTGCCTTCTTGGACTTCTTCTTCTTGTCTTTGAGAAGGAGAGCTGTCAGATCCTCTTGCCCTTTACCCATAGCCAGAAGCATTTGTTGGAATTGAGCATTTTGAGCTTGGAGATCTTTCACCGTTTGTTCCATATCCATCTTACTGAAATAAACAGTAGGAAGATAAGGAGACATGTATGGGAGAAACCTGCTATGCAATGATATGTATGATATATGTATGCAATGTTTTCAAGGATCTCTTGGGGTAAACACAAGAGAAAGTTAGAGGTTGAACTTTGATTTTTGATTGGAGAACTTTGCACCTGTGGATGTCCTTCCACGAGAATCAAGCTCACCATGTCAAGTGGGTCATAGCCCCTGATTCAAGCTGTTGCACTTGATCTTTGATGGCATTTGTTTAGAGGAGAAACCTCTTTCCCTTTGGTAGACGTCTGGTTCAATGTAACCCTGCATCAAAAGAACCCTCGAGATCCTTGAAATGGTTATTGAAAAATGCTATGGTATGATGTCATGATGTTATGTACATGTATGCAAAGGCAAGTAAGTGTATATATAGGTAATCATATTCACACAAAGCAAACAAGTCCTTAGTTTTAGGCTTGCATGGGGTTTGTAGGTAAGTACCCTCTTGAAGTTAGTTGGCTCATCCTGTCCTAAAATAGAAACCAGGTTCTAAGGAGCTCAAAATCATTGGATTGTTTTCTGTGTTCATTGTTTTGGTTTAGCCACTTAACTGGCGACCAAAATATTCCAAGAAAACAACCCTCAATGAGTGTAGTATCGAGTATCTACCAACTTCGAACTGCACCAAAGTCGGTCATCTCACTACCCCTAAAAAGGCTAGGATGGTCAAGTAAGGTTCTAAGAGTTCGTTAGTGCTTCACAACATCACTCAGCGGCCCCGTACTCTACTTGATTGAACTCAAGGGTTACCGGTACTCACAAATATGTCACACTAACATAGCTTACTGCTTCAACCATGTCGGTATACCCCGCACAGTTCCCTCACAGTTTTATTGCTATTTACCTAAAAAGGTGCCCCCAAATCCGGGTGTAGGATTTACAACAAACCCAAACAAGGACCCAAAAAAGTAAAGCAATCAAAGTAATCAAAGCAAGAATGTAAAGGTGATCTAAACCCTAAGGTAACCCCACTTTTAAATTATTCCCCAGCTGAGTCGCCAGTTCTGTGATACGGTGGGAGAACTGACTTGGGTTTTTTTGTTTGTATTCGTACTTGTTCGGTTTAGCAAGAGTCGCCACCGACTTTTTATTTTATCCTACGGAAAGGTTAAAAAGCACAGGAAAAACCTTTTGAGATGTTTCGTGGGTTTGGGGGGTAAATTATGAAAAGGGAAGGTATTAGCACCCTTTCCATCCATGGTTATCCATGGGCTCTTAGTTACTTGGTTTAGATCACTTGCCTTTGATTTTCAATTGCTTGAAATGGTGGTGTGTGTGTGTGTGTTTTTGAAAATGCTTTGAAAATATGCCTTGTCTAGGCAACCGTTGTAATAATTCTTTACTCGAATGTTTACAAAGGTGTGTGTCTTTTCGAAAAGATGTTTCAATGTTTTTGGAAATTGTTTTGAAAGTGTGTTGTGGAGTGGGTTTTGAAAAGTAGGCAAATGTGTTTTGCAAGTTTGATCAAGTAACTAAGAGTTGTCTACCCCGAAATTTATTCAAAGATTTTTCTCATGTTTTAACCCTTTTAACAGTATTGTTCCACCATTATATTTGGTGGACAATCTTGTGTTAGGATGTTAACGGGACAGGCGCGGGTCATCGTATGGACCATGAATGCAATGGTGCCAAGTGTCTTTGGCAATTTTGCTTGAAGGGACTATGATTATTTTGTTTAGGCTACTTTCGAAAGCGGCATCGAGGGACTATGATCATTTGATTTGTTTTGTTTTGCCAAAGAAACTCAACATGCAAGCATGACCCATTTTGGAAGGCAACGAGTGGGATTACCCTAGGGGTGCAAGTGTGAATGGTGTATTGATTGTCATGTAATCGTCTTGTATTAGGTTATCTAGCGTTTGATTTTATTTACATACAAACCCTAGGTCTAAACATGGTATAATTGAAAGCGATAAATTGCGGGAATTTAAAGTCTACGCTATTACAAATAAGTATCCGGGAGTGGGGGTACAAATATTTACAAATGGGGATGAGACTTAATAGGAGAGTATTGTCCAAATATATTTACAATCAAATCGAATCGCAATCTCAATGTAAATGTAGCAATGTATAAGAATAAGAGAAATAAAAGTATGGTATGAAAAGTATTTGTGTAACGTGTATGTGAATATTTACAAGTGATGAAAAATAATGTTAACCTAATACAATATTAAGTAAGTATTTATTTTTGGGTTTTAATTATGTACAAACAAAAGTTTTAATGCAAAGAAAGTTTTAACTTAATATATAAAAAAAGCTATTGTTTATGTATTTTGTTAATTAAGTATAAACAAGAGATTTAATAAAAGAAAAGAAAATGTGTT
Source organism: Vicia faba (assembly GCA_948472305.1). Taxonomy (NCBI): domain Eukaryota; kingdom Viridiplantae; phylum Streptophyta; class Magnoliopsida; order Fabales; family Fabaceae; genus Vicia; species Vicia faba. The sequence continues at coordinate 1,474,032,446 of OX451739.1, read as the reverse complement.
TTAAGTTTGAGAAATATATTATTCAAAATTCTATTCTTATATATTTTAATTATACTAGCTAAAGAAATAATAAAAAAAGGGAAATTAAGAACATTTTAGATATATATATATATATATATATATATATATATATATATATATATATATATATATATATATATATATATATATATATATATATATATATATATATATATATATATATATATATATATATATATATATATATATATATATATATATATATATATATATATATATATATATATATATATATATATATATATATATATATATATATATATATATATATATATATATAAAAGTTAATGTGTTATTTTATCTACAAAATTTAATTATGTTATAAAAAGAAAATAAAAGAATATTGTTAATTAAAATTTAATGTTTAAAAAATTTAGCATGAGTTAGTTTGAAGTAGAAATGGCTAAAAGATTAAATGGGCCTTAGAGGGGGTTTATGACCCAATCAAAATACATCAGACTAAGACAGGGGGGGAGGGTATGCGCTAGAACACAAATGGGCTTAGGCATGTTAGTGGGGCAAGGCCCAAGCGTGTTTGCACAATTTTGTTTTAGGGTTCCAAACATTTTGTTTCACTTTGGGAATTTAGGGTTACAGGCTTGAGTTACAGAGGCGCCGTTCCCCTTCTTCGCTTCCTTCGTTTTCCTTGCGCCATGGATTCTGACTTACTCTCTTAGCCTCAGCTACCAGATGCCATCATCGCTTCCTCCTCTCCATGGTCATGCAGGTGGCGATTTCGAAGGAGGTAACGATTCAAACTTAACGTTTTTTAGGGTTTCGTTTGGTTCATGCATGTTTTTAACCTTTTATGTACTGATTCTTTATATCCTACCTGTTTTTGTGTGAGGTGCGTGAAAGGAAAAAGGAAGGGATACTACCTTTGACCTTTGGAGACGGAGGTGGAGGCGGACTTGGAGGCGCTTTGGCCGGCCAGGCGGAGGGAAATACGTGATGTTGAGCTAACTTGGAAATTTGGTACCTTGTATTTGTCTTTTATGGTTTGATGATGATGATGTCTAAGAACCTTTTCCTATTTGCTTCCTTTTCCTCTGATGATTTTCTTGCTTCTATATATTTACTTCCTCTGAGTTTGATGATATTGCTTCTAAGATTGCTTAGTGGTTGGTCCCTGTGATGAGCCTAGCTCTGAGGGTTTTGTTGCTTCAGTTGTTGTTTCGATTCTGAGATGGTTTGGATTGCTTTGAATGCTTTTGATTTGCTTTGATATTAATGATGATTTGAATCTGAATATGTTGTTTCTTTTGTTGGGTTTTGAAAGGCTTCTGTTTGTAAGTTCTTTGTTTTTGATGAACAAGCTTATCAATAGGCAGGCTTCAGGCTTATTTGGAGCCTTAGGCTTTTAAAAGCTTATGGGCTTGTGGTTTGACTGGTAACTGTACAGGATTTTTCTGGTTTATGAGGCTTACACAGGCTTCAGGCTTGAGGGCTTGTGGTTTTAGGTTTGACACAGGTTATAGGCTTGTGTTTATAACTTATGCAGGTTTGTATGGCTCAGCAGGTTTGGTATGCTTTGAGAGCTTGTGTTTGACAGTTTTACAGGATGCAGGGCTTGGCTTTGTGCAGGTGAAGTTACAGGCTTCTGTTTGAGGCTTACGTTGTTACAAGTTTTAAGGCTTGTACGCTTCTGGTTTATTTGGGAACACAGGTTTTTGGAGGCAAGCTTTTTGCTTCTGGTTTGTATTACAGTGAGCTTGTGTTTTTTCTATGTGTTGGTTCTGCCTCCCTTTACTGTGTTCAGATATGCTTGTTTATATCTTTTTCTCAAGCCTAAGCCTGTAAGCTTTTTTCTCTTCTCTCTTCTCTCTCTCCAACAGAAAAGCATATAATATTGCTTAAATCTGTACCTTCTGAAAAAGTACTGGCCTTGAAAATGATGTTATTTTGAATATTGCTTGCACTTGTATCTTTCCTCTGCATACTTTCCATATTTCCTGCATATTGTTGACAGCTTTTTGTACTTGTGGATAGCTTGATATCTTTTGGCAGCTTGTGGACAGTTTAGTTGACATTCAGTTTGCCTTTTGAACTTGGTTAGGCATTTTGGACTCTATAGTTTGGTTATGCTGTTCATTTTGGACTTTGGTTTGAATTTTGAAATGGGCAATTTGTTCTTTTGGCATATTCCTTGGTTGACAATTTATGCAGTATGTTTGATATTTTGAATTTGTGCAATTGTAACTTTGTCACTATGTAGCCTTGTGCATTTTTTAAATTTGCAAAACATATTTCTATCCCTCTTTGTGAACCAAGAGCAATCTTGTGATTTGCAGAGAGGGCAAACAAACTGATTCCGGCCAGTTACTTTTAATGATGAATTTTAAAATATATGTCTGCCTTTTTATTTAATTCATCTGCATTGACTTCTCTTTTCTTTTTGCAGGTAAAATCAATTGAGCACAGGGGAGCATCAGAAGACTTAGGATAATTTTATGATGTAGTTTTATTTTCCTTTTAATCATTGTAACATTATTATTGTAAACAAAATGTAAATAAATTTACAGTGTTCCAATAATAATTTGTAACAAACAATTAAAGATGAATAAAAAAATCCTTCTTTGTCAGTTAATTCCTTTTTTCAATTCACTGTTTATTTAATTACTCAAGTTTCTTAAATTAAAATAATTGGAAGTAAATCCCAACTATTCTAACTTAGAATGAATAAATAAATAATTAATAAACATTGTCGTCTTGCAATCAATAATAAACCTGGCGTCTCAAATTAACCATAGCAATGCACAGTCAATCACAACAAATGCCCAAATGTCCTTTCCTTTTACTGATTAAATCAAACACAACAAACTCTCAATCAGAAGCCTCAATCCATATCCCAGAGTAAATTGAAAAGCACTGTAGAATTAATTCTTTCTAAGCGCACACACTTTAGTTCTTGATTAAATGTCAAAGAAAGCGCCTGCCTGATTAGAACCTGAGCCAACTCAACCAAACCCTAATAATTTGCTTGAAATGTTTCAGAGTCCATGAAAACCCTAATTTGGCTAGACTGACAAGAAAAAGTCTGTTTGACTGATTCCTACGCCAATTTGAAAAGTCAGGGAAAACCCGAAGTTGTGATTTCTTGTGGAAAAATAGGAGGGAAAATTTTGGGGTACAACATACGCCAATGCCCAAACATGGACAGGGTGTCAATGTTGTTGACGATAACCGGTTTGTTTCTTCTATGGATGAGTTAACTACTCCTCTTCTAACTGTTAAAAGGAATATGTTGCAAGTTGTGATCGGTGGAAATAGAACTGACTGTTTTTTAAGCTGGTTCGCGAAATGTCGTGGTAAGCAAGAGTCGCCACCGTCTTTTATGTTCTCCAACATGGAAAGGACAAAAGCACAGCAAAATTCCTTTTCGAGAATGTTTCTCGATTCGGGAGGTAGATTTATAGAAAGGGAAGGTGTTAGCACCCTTTCTATCTGTGGTTATCCACGGGCTCTTAGGTATTTGCTCACTCTATGTTTTCAAAAATTGTTTGCTTTTCAAGTGTATGTGGGTTTTGAAAAAAGTTTCGTTTGAAAAACTTCTAGGTAACTCTTGTATCAGTCCTCAAGAGTGTATGAAGTATTTGTTTGAAAACTTTTTGAAAGTGTGAGTGCGAAAAGATGTTTTTGTTTTTTGAAAGAGCAAGTACCCAGGAGAAATCTACCTACTCTAAGGAATTAGGCTGTGTAAGAGTCCTTTAGACAGTACTATCCCACTATGGAGAAGTAGGTAGCACCGTCGTTGGAGTTATTCGGGTCAATTCGATTATTAGGGACATGTGTGGTCACCGAAGCAATAGTAGGATGCCTTAGCGATAACCCTAATGTCCTAGATCCTTTTTTATCCGAGGCAACCGTTTCGAGGCAACTGGATCTTAGACAGGAGGGCAACCTCTAAAACACCCTATACTTGACGACCACGTCGAGGCAACCAGTGAGGCGTACCCTAAGAGTGGCATGTGCATGTGTGTTGTTTCAGTTTATATTTATCTTTGAACATGCATTTGTGAGCTACAGATTGATTTTATTTTTCATACAAGTCTTTGATGCATTTTTAACAGTTAAGAGTGCGGAAAATAAATTGCGGAAATATGAATCTACGCTATTACAAGGCGCGGGTCTATACATCGCCAAAAACAAAACCCGTTTGGAAAATAAGTGCGAGAAAAGTAAATAAAGCGATAAAAGCCTAATTAACTATTACATCCTCGGAAACAGTTACATCAATATAATCAAAAGGAATTAAAGCGCGAAAGAAGTTAAATCGGGAACGTCTTAGGGTTTTGACCCTTTTTGAGAAAAGAAAGTGATTCGTCCTCTTTTGCAATTAATTAAATATTAAACCTAAACCTAATTAATTAAATATTTACGAGAGAAAATGTTTTTGTGTTTTTTATGTTTTTAATGAAAATAAAACAAAAGGAATTAAAATTAAAAGTTAGTAAAACCTAATTCTAGATTGATTTTATTTATTATGAAAAAGATTAAAATTAAATCTAATTAACAAAAAGACTAAATTAATTAATATTAGTGTTTATTTACAAAATAATTAATAGTGAAAATAGTAAATAGTAAAAATATTTAATATTTTAAGTTTCTGAATTTAATATGAAAAATTAATAGTAATTATGTTAGTTAAATAAATAATAATATTAATAATAAAAATAGTTAGTTAAAAGAAAATAAAAAGAAAAGCAATTAACCAGGGGGGTTGATGGACCCATTAGGAGGTGAGAAAGTTGCAATTCTGGCCCATTAACACAAGCCTGCTTTGACTTTCTGGATGGCCTAGAGCGTGGATTGACCAGGAGCATGGTGTTCTCCACTTTTTGACCTTTGGATTGATGATAGTGGCCACATGGCAAGCTACAGCGTGAGGTTTATGGTGGAGCCTTTCATGAAGCCTGCATGTGAACTCATTGAAAAAAATAGAAACAAGGAATTTGGGGGACCTGGGAACCGAACTCAGGTCCCAATGGTTATTGGACGCGCTTTCCACCAACTCAACCACCTGCTTGCTTTTGTTAGCATAACAAGAAACAAATATAATATAAAATAAACAAGTCATATGCTGAAAAAAAGAAAAAGTAGTGCACATATTTTGAATAAGCCAATGGTATATTACCACGTCTTCATCTTCTTCACCTGGCCTGTAAAAAAAAGATTAGATAGCGGGGGTTTTTAACCCCCACAACCTGCATCCACAGAAAATAGCGAATAGGCGTAGATTAAACATAAATTGTTCACGAGGATTGGGTTTGATTCGTCTGGCCTTGACGAATTCAACCATATGCGTTATGAGGCCTAATTTTTCTTGTATGGGAAAGCCCCAAATCCAGAACTCGAAAACCCTAGATTTCGTTCATGGTTATTTCTGTTTCAGGACGTTTTAATCCAATTGAACCACACCAAAAGCTTCACCTGAGTTCTATGAACATAAAACAAACAACAAAAGATGTTAAATATGCATGAATTGTGAGATGCGATTCTGAAAAAAAGTGACAAACCAAGGGACTATTCTTGCGCATTTCTTGAGTTCTAGCACGTGGTTTTGATCCCAAATCAACCCTGAGACCTCCAGCAATATGTTTGAATCGCTCTAAGGCTTTGAATTGGCCTGGAGTATGAAGATCAGTTTCAAGTTTTCTTTGACTTTTTTCAATATGGTAATGGCTCTTTGCAGCAGTTTTTCACGTGTACAGCATTAGGGTTGAGTTATGCATATATAGTATAATGGTTTTAGGGTAAATCTTGGTCCAAAAATCCATGGCATTATGATTTGTATATTTGATTTTCAATCAAATATTTTTGCATCTTTTTGATTGAAAAATCTTGCCAAATTGGGAGATTTTGTCCCCTTGATGTGTACACGAAATCTCCAGCTTGTCTTGGTCATAGTTGCTTCATAAAAAGATTTGAAAATCATATCTTTGAATTTCCTACATTTTAAATCAATTAAATGAATTAATATTAATAAAAAATTCAATTAATTAATTAAAAATAAGAAAATAAATCAATTTAAGCTCAATGGGTCGTGCATAGGCCTTGGAAAATGTTTCAAGAAGAAATTTGAGGCCCATTAGCAAAAATGATGTGTTTTGAGCAAAGTTGACTTTTGCAAATTCACAAAAATTTCCCAACTTCTCCAATGCATATCTTGCTCAATTTTGATCATATGAACATGTTCTTGGACATTTTGGAAAGGTCTTGAAGTCCTCTAACCAATGCCTTTGGTCCCATGTCATTTTGATTTACCAATCTCAAGTTATGGTCTTTGACTTAAAATGCATTTTTGTTGACTTTTGAAATTGACCTATAATGTAGAAATTGTTAACTTTTTGTGAGAGCATTTCTTGGACTTGGAATGTGAAGTTGAGTTGTAGGAAATGTCACCCCCTTCAAAATGAGCATTGGATGGGATTTTTCTGATGAACCATGAAAACGTTATGCCTTGGTCAAGATACAGTTGACTTTTCAGCTGTCCAAAAATGGCAACTTTTGGCATCTTGATGATTTTTGAGCCATGCTTGAGGAATCATGATCAAGACTTGATCAAATGATGATTGTGGCTTCAAAATAAGATGTTGACCAAAAATTTTGACTTTTGACTGTAAAATGACCAATTTACCCCTGCAGTTGATTGTGAACCAAATAGGGCTTTTGACTGTGCAATTGGCATTGTATGACTTGAGACTTGACATGTGGATGCTTGACAATGTGTATAGGCATATGAGACTTGATTGAGCCACTGAAAACCTCAAATTCCTTGCTAGAACCAAAACCCTAATTTTGACTGGCTTAGGAGATGGTTTGACTGTGCAATCCTTGAGCAAATCTTGAGCCATTTGAAGATGACTCTTGACCAACTTTGAAGAATATGGGAGGGAAAATTTTGGGGTACAACACAAGCTAGTTTATTTCCGAGATATGGTGAAGTTTTCCACTCATGTATGTCTCTACCAGATGGTTGTTTGATGTTAAAGATGGGCGTCCATCGTCTGATGGTTAACAAAGAAATTTTGTTTGAGAAAGTTCCCCTTACAAGAAGTTTGTGTAAATATATCTCAATAATTACCATTTCTTGCAATCTTGTCAGGGTCTCCACCAAAAGACCCGTCATGATTACATTTGTTCCCAAGTTTGCTCCCTTGATCATCACCCTTCCTGGGCCAATACCATATTCCTCTGATAAAGTTGTTCCTTGGAATTATGGGGATGACATCTATTACCATGGTGTCAAACAAGACCTATTGGCTATTGAAGATAAATTTGCTGAAGATATTGATCCTGACATCAACAACACCGTTGGGACCAGTAAAATTATGAGAAGCAGAAGAGTTTTCTCTCTGGAGATCTCTCCAAATACTGTTGCTACTCCTGTGATTACCCCTGCTGCTACTCCTGCTAGTATTCCCATTGCTACTCCTACTGTTATCACTATTGTTATCCCTTCTATTGAGTAAGATGAGACTCAGGGCAAAGAGGTATTGGTTGAGCCTATCCAGAGGAAGGCATACAAGGAAGCCATTTCTGAGGCTTCTAAAAAAGAAATGGAAGAGATACTGAAGATAATAAAGAAGAGTGATTATAACATTGTGGAGAAGTTAGGGCAGACCCCTTCAAAAATCTCAATGTTGGCCTTACTTTTATGCTCTAAAGCACATGCTAAGTGTAACACAGTGGGAGAACTGACTTGGGATGTTTTGCGTTTGATCGCAATTGTTGCGGATAGCAAGAGTCGCCACCGACTTTTCTTTTATCCAGTGAAGGAAAGGGTGAAAAGAACAGGAAAGACCTTTGAGATTATTTTCTTGAGTTCGTGGGTTAGATTATGAAAAGGGAAGGTATTAGCACCCTTTTCATTCATAGTTATCTATGGGCTCTTAGTTGCTTGCTAGATCATTACTTTTGTTTGAGAATGTGCTTTGTGGTGGTTTTTTTTGAAAGTATTTGTGAAAAGAGCCTCCGTTTAGGCAAACTTTGTAATGATTCTTGTCTTTATAAGAATGTATACAAAGTGTTGGACTTTTGAAAATATTTCATGTTTTGAAAATATTTCATGTTTTGAAAATGTTTGGTGTGTGTTTGAAAGGATGTTTGTTTTGAAAATGAGCAAGCAACTAAGAACGTTTCTACCTACTCAAAAGTCTCTTGTTATTATCCTTGGTAAGAAGTCTTATCTTTGGATGTAAAAGGGACGAGTGTGGGTCATCGTATAGTCATGATAGCAATGTTGTGAGATGTCTTAGCATTCCTCTTGAGGGACTAAGATCAGTTGTAAGGCAACATTCGTAGCGTCATCGAGGGACTATGATCTTGTATTTTGATTGTTTTTGCTAAGACATCTCACATGCATAACATGACCATTTTTATAAGGAAACAAGTGGAATTAACCTAGGGGTGCATGTGTGAATAGTGTGTTTGATTTGCATGAATTTAGTCTTTGATCAAAGGTTGTCTACTTGTTGATTTTATCTTCCCATACAAATCCTACTTTACTAGCATTTATATGAAAGCGATAAATTGCGGAAGATAAATATTCTACGCTATTACAATCATTAGGGGGATGGGGTGTACAAATTTACAAATGGGGATTGCAAGAAATTAAAATCCTAATTATCTATTACAACCATATTGAAATAATGTACAAGAAATGTAAAATGGATTTGTTTTGTTTTTTTAAGAGAAGAAGTGAATTGGCTTAAGAAAATATTTTTAGTCTTTTTGTTTCAAAAGAAATAAAATAAAGTGTGTGAACATAAAAATAATTTTGGTATTTTTTTATTAATGAAAATAAAAGTGATATTAAAAATAATAAAAGGGAAAAGAATCAGAATCAGCGCATTGCTGAAAGGACAGAAGTAAGGGGGAAGAAACTCTGACTCTAACGCGCTGCAAATCAGAAAGAAAATGTTAGCAGAAAAGGGGAAGGTTCGAAGTTCTGGATCCAGGCGCATTAAAGCTATGGGGTCACTGGGAACAAAGGAAAGCCTAGAAGTTCTGATTGTTGAGGGAGTCTAGAAGTTCTGATGTCATTGGTAGGTCAGAAGTTCTAGTTGTTTGAGTGAGCTTAGAGGTTCTTATGTAACTGGAAACCTAGAAGTTCTAATGTTACTAACAAGCTAGAAGTTCTGGTAATGGGTAGGTGAGGTGTCAACGCTGCTGGATGGGGATATCTAGAAGTTCTGGTCTAGAGTCACTATTTTGACGAGAAAATAAAGGGGGTTGATCTAGAAGTTCTGGTCCAACTAATGGGATAAAAATGTCAGGAAATAAACATAAAAAGGTGTTTTTGGGGCTAGAACTCAGGACCCTTAACACTAATGTCTTAAGCATTCTCTTTCTACCATTGGGGTGGCTATACATCTGGTATCAGAAACAAAAACATAAACATATATTACAAAGTAAGTTCTGATGATGAACTTCATCTCCTTCTATGCGCCAGTCAGAGCATCTACAACTTAGTCATTTCTCAACAAAAGAGAAAATTCAAACATAGAAGTTATGGAAGGTTTCATCATGGTTTCAGAAACATAAAGTATCAGGACTGTAAATCAGAAGCAAGCATGAATTTTGCTGATCCTAATTCTGAATCCTAATTTCCTCAAGAAGTTCTGAACTGAAATTCTCTCTACTTAGGCAAAAATAAATGAAATCTATGAATATGTACAGAATCAGAGTCAGGATGTCTACATTGTATTTTTGAAAATGCAAGCTCAACAATGCATAAGTAATGTGATAAAAGTCAGCAGAAGCTTACCTTGCAGCTGGAAAGCGTTTTGTGAACTAGAGTCTGGTTTTGACTGTTGTGATGTTCTGGTCAGCTTTCTCACGTTCCCAGGAAGCCAAAGCAAACCTAAACTTGAGTTATGAATGGCTGTAATGTTCCAGAGCAGCCAAGAAGCAAAGTTTGATTTTTTGAAATGGAGGTTGGTGGAGATTGTATTACAGTCTGTAAACAGAAGTTGGGATGACTTCTAAATGTATATCAGAAGTTGTGTGGGTGATTTGATTGGGAAATGCACAAGGAAAATTAGAGCTTGGATGCAAAAAAACAAGAAATTAGCAAGTTTTTGTGTTTATGTTTGCAGTTTCAAGTTCTTTGAAATTTCAGCAAATTTTCAAGGCTTTTTCTCAAATCTTCGACCTCTTTAACAGTTGCAAATGAAGTTCAATTTATAGGCAAGGATTTTGGAGTTTTGGAGAAGTCAAGAGTACAACCATCATATGCTAGGGTGCTGACTTGTTCTTGAAGCAAGTTTAAACAAGTATGGTTCAAGGCACAAAGTAGGGTGGTTAGAAGCTTTAGCCGCGCCTAAACTGAATTTGTAAGCATGATTTATGGAAAAGTATCCTCATAAGCAAAATTAAAGCATGGGCCTAACATAAACTTTGTACAAATGTTTTCTTTTCAAGGACAGCAATGGTACTTCTATGCCACACATGGGGAAATCCTTTGGATAAAGACTCAAAAGTGGGTGTGAGCATTAAATGATGATGAGATTTATCAAAACAGAAAACCTGCAATATGATATTATACATCATAACTTAAATCTGGATCAGAAGTTCAGCATCAACGTAACTTAGAACAAATATCCAACTTTTGATCTTTGAATCTCCCTGCTCCGGCATGTTCTGAAGGAGTTCTCAGACTTTCCAGAAAGCTTGTAACACGCTTTGTAGATCTTCTTTGAATTACTCTTGTAAATTCTGATTGAACCTACATGAAAACTGGCCCAGAAGTTGTAACCAAGTTCTGACTTGAAAATGCTCAGAATTTACTAAGTGTTTTAATTTCATGGACGTGTCTTCAAGGATTTATAACTTGAAATCCCAACATTCTAGGAGAAGTTCTGTTTTGCAATGTTTTAGATCTTATTGAAATCTACAAGTTGTGTCAAAAGCTCTTCCAGAATCAGCTTGCATCATGGTAAAAATCCGGCCAGAAGTTCTGAACTTGTCATATTTCTGAACACTTAGAAAAAATTTTAACTGTTTAGAATTTTGACTTTTCCAAAGCAAATTTGACTTTTGACATTCTTAATGAAACAAACTTCATATTCTAACATGTCTTGATGAAACATGATTCTTGAAACTTGATTTTGATCCAAAAGTCAAAGTTTGACTTTTCAGTATGCATTTTGACCATTTTGCCGTTGTGCCAATTCAAACCCCAAATTGATGTATCAGTGCTGCAAATTTGATGTCCGAGAAGGTCTTGTGAGAAAATTCTTGAGAAATGAGAGGGAAAATTTTGGGGTACAACAGTTGCCCATGTTCAATCTTCTTAAACTTGAAGAGTTAGATTGGCGAGTCCGCCATTCATGACTTGAAGGTGGAAGATGATTGAACACTAGAGTGCCCAGAAATTTGAACTCGATGATGTGTTAGTTGACTGTGTAGGGAATGGGCTTAGAGATGCCATTCAGAGTGACTGGGGAAGGTATCAGGATAAATATTTGGGTTGATTTATACTGAAACGGTAGATGTCCTTTTGCCTATTGATTTTCCTACAAGGGAGAGGGTTAGTTGCATGCATATGTATGCATGGCGTAATGATGTTCTCAAAATAAGTGAGATTATGTTGTATACATTTTTCATGTATGTGTTATGATTTATGAATGTGATGCATTTATTGCAGCATTTCTTTATATAGAAAGATAAATCTTTGACAACATGCTGGGGAGTCCTGGGAGGCTGAATCCTAAATCATTGTTCGAGGAGAAATCCGCTGAGGAATAATGGCTTGTTTAAGGAGACTCTGTGGAGAGTGTTGATCTCTGCTTGGGGAAAAGAGTTTAGGAGTTTTGATTGTTCAATGCTTTTACTGGGGAATTATTCCTGACTGGAGAGCATCGTAAGTTGGCTGTTATCTGGTCGAAATCCAGGATTTACAGTAATTTGTTGGGGATAATGAAGTTGACTGCTAACTAGTCGTATTCCCGGCTTCGCAGTGACTTGCAGGGTAAGATTTGAATTAACAATTATTTGGTCGGAATCCAGGCTTTGCAGAAAATTTCTTGAAGTTGAACTGCTATTTGGTCGGGTTCCAGGCTTCACAGTGACTTACTGGGGGAGATTAAATTAACTGTTATCTGGTTAGATTCTAGGCTTCACATAAAATTTCTTTGGAGGATGAAGTTAAACTGTTATTTGGTCGGATCCAGGCTTCACAGTAACCCGCTTGAAAAGATAGAGTTGAATTGATATTTGGTCGGGTCCAGGCTTTACAGTAACTTGCTTGAAATTAGTTGTTATCTGGTCAGACTAGGCTTCATAACAAATTTCTGAGGGAATAAAGTTAATTGCTATCTGGTCGGATTCCAGACTTCACAATAACTCGCTTGAAAAGATAAAGTTGGACTGATATCTGGTCGGGTCCAGGCTTCACAGTAACTTACTGGGGTAGAGGCAAACTCTACTGGGGAAGGGAAGTTAAACCCTTGTCTGGTTGAGTCCAGGTTTTTTTCAATATCTCGAAGAGTTAAACTATTATCTGGTCGGGTCCAGGCTTCATAGTATCTTGAGGAGTTACACTATTATCTGGTCGGGTCCAGGCTTCATAGTAATTGAAATTTGAACTATTATCTTGTTGGTGCCAGGCTTCATAGCATTTGAAAAGTTACACTATTATCTGGTCGGGTCCAGGCATCATAGTATCTTGAGAAGTTGTACTATTATCTGGTCGGGTCCAGGCTTTATAGTGACTGAAAGTGGTACTACTATCTGATCGGGTCCAGGCTTCATAGTAACTTGTTTGAAAGAATAAAGTTGATTGTTATCTGGTCGGATCCAGGCTTCAGAACAACTTTTGGAGATAAACTGCTATCTGGTCGGGTCCATGCTTCACAACAGCTTTCGATGATAGAAAATGACTTTGTTGGCGACTTCACTGGGGAAAAGAGGCCGTGGTCCTCTGATTTGTAATAGTATGAGAGGCAAACTCAAGCTGGAGAGGATAGACTCAACTGGGAATTTTGTTGTTTGTTGGGGAACTAAACCATGTTGAGGAATATTTGACGAACTGCTGACAAGGTGAGTCCTTTTAGGAAGAGATCCCCAAGGTTTCTTCTTTTAGGACCAACTCAGCTGGGGAGAGAGCTGTCAAGAGATTGAGACTCTGGTTGGGGACTACCTTATGAAAAGGACTTTGTGGGGATAATGTTAATGGAATAAATCTGTGGGGACATCCCAAATGCATAAAAATATGCTTGTTGCTGCTTGGCAGGACACACTTGCTAAATGGTTTTAATTATGTTCACATGCATATGTTCGTTCAATTTTAGTCATTGGACATCTTTGCATTCAAAACAAAAAACAGGAAAGTTTGCACTTCAAAGTATATTTGTATTGATATTTTGCCCATGAATAGGCATTTTTGTACAAAGAGATGGAGATCCTAGTAAGAGGAAATCGTCGAAAGAAAAACAAAATTGAACACAAAAATAATAGCCATGTGGAAGTGATCTCATTGCGTTCCAACTCTACTATTGCCCCCAATGTCTTCAAATATCCCTTGCCATTGACATAAGTTGATTGGATTGATCTTGGACCATTTGAACTCGGACCTTGGTAATAAAGTCGACTGTGGTGATTCCATAGAGACATAGTCATATGCTTTCAATCCTTAATTTTTGCCTGGACCGCCCTTTCGGGTTTTCATCCCACCAGGATACCTATTTTTGCGCAAGTCGCCCTTTCGGGTTTTCAACTTGTTAAGTGTACAATCTTTTGCATATATCCCTAATTTTTGCCCAAACTTTTTGGTTCGTCAGGATGCTCTTATCTTGTCTAGGTGTGTCAACCTAGTGGGTCTATTATGCGTAGTATTTTTTAACTATGTTAGCATTCACATGATGTGGGAAATCTTCATCGTCCATGGTAGTCAGCATCATGGCACCACCAGAGAAGACTTTCTTGACAATAAATGGCCCTTCATAAGTGGGGGTCCATTTGCCCCTGGGGTCACCTTGTGGGAGAATGATGTGCTTTATTACCAAGTCACCAGCTTGATATACTTGAGGCCTGATCTTTTTGTTGAAAGCCTTGATCATGCGCTTTTGGTACATCTGACCATGACAAACAGCAGCCAGTCGCTTTTCATCGATCAAGTTCAACTAATCCAATCTTGTCTGAATCCATTCGTCTTTGCATAAACCTGCTTCAATCATAATCCTTAGTGAGGGGATCTGAACTTCCACTGGTAGGACAACTTCCATGCCATATACCAAAGAAAAGGGAGTTGCCCTAGTTGATGTTTGAGCTGAAGTACGATAGCCATGAATAGAAAATGGTAACATCTCATGCCAGTCTTTGTAGGTCACTACCATCTTCTGCATAATCTTCTTAATGTTTTTGTTGACCGCTTCCACTGCGCCATTCATTTTAGGTCTATAATGAGAAGAATTGTGATGCTTGATTTTGAACTGAGTGCAAAGTTCAGTAATCATAGCATTATTAAGATTGGTCCCATTTCCAGTCATGATCCTTTCGGGGATACCATAGCGACAGACGGGGTTATATTTGATGAATCTGGCTACCACGTTCTTGGTGACTGAAGCAAATGAGACGGCTTCGACTCATTTGGTGAAATAATCGATAGCTAACAGAATGAAGCGATGTACATTGGAAGCAGTATGTTTGATCTCCCAATCATGTCAATGCCCCACAATGCAAATGGCCATAGAGCGGTCATGACGTTTAGAGGAATAGGAGGTACATGGACCTTGTCAGCATAGATTTTACACTTGTGGCAAGTCCTTGAGTGTTGATGGAAATCAGTCTCCATCGTTGACCAATAGTAACCAGCTCTCAGGATTTTCTTGGCCATAGTATGTCCGCTAGAGTGAGTCCCAAAGAGACCATCATGCATGTCTTCCATAATTTCCTCTGCCTCCTTATTGTCCACACATAGGAGTAGAGTAGAATCATGGTTGCGTTTGTACAGGATTCCATTGCTTAGGAAGAATTTGGCTGAGAATCTTCGTAAGAACTTTCTGTCATTAATGGATCTCCTTCGGGATACTCTTGTGCTTCAAGGTATCTCTTCACCTCATGGTACCATGGCTTTTCTGTGTCAGTGTCAAGCTCATAGCAATGCGCAGGTTCGTATAATCTCTCAATTGTAATCATAGGAGCTCCATTGTCCCATTTGACCTTGAACATAGAAGACATTATGGCCAAAGCATCGACTGACTGATTTTCTTCCCTAAGGAAGTGTTCAAATGTGATCTCTTCGAAGTAAGGAATCAAAGATAGCACAGGCTCCTTGTAAGGAATGAGATTAGGGTATTTAGTGTCCAAATCTCCTTTTACTTAGCTAATCACTAGAGCAGAATCCCTGAACACATTCAGATGTTTGATCCTCAAATCAGTGACAGACTTTAGACCTAAAATGCATGCTTCGTACTCAGCCATGTTGTTTGTACAATCGAAGCACAGTCTGGAAGTGAAAGGAGTGTGGCAACCTTCAGGGGGGATTATCATAGCACCAATTTCTTTACCCAAAGCGTTGGAATCCCCATCGAAGACCATTGTCCAACGAGATCCTTGTTCAAGTCCGTCATACGGTCCAGGTTTTGCACAGTCGGTTACTAACATGATATTCTCATCCGGGAAGTTAAAGTTCATGGACTGATAATCATCAACAGCTTGATGGGACAAATGATCTGCTAATACACTTCCTTTGATGGCCTTTTGCATTGTGTATTGAATATCATACTCAGTCAAAATCATCTGCCACCTAGCTATCTGTCCTGAAAGAGCGGGTTTCTCGAAGATGTACTTAATAGGGTCCATCTTAGAAATCAGTAGAGTGGTATGAGTCAACATATATTGTCTGAGCTGGAGAGCAGCCCATGCCATAGTGCAGCAAGTTTTCTCGAGCAGTGAATATCTGGTTTCACAGTCGGTAAACTTTTTGCTCAGGTAGTACATAGCATGCTCTTTTCGGCCAGACTCGTCATGTTGGCCCAACACACACCCCATATAATTATCTAGCACTGTCAAGTACATGATCAAGGGTCTTCCTTCAACTTGAGGCATGAGGATAGGAGGTTCTTGTAGATATTCCTTGATTTTGTCAAAGGCAACTTGGCATTCATCATTCCACCTGACTACTTGATCTTTCTTCAAGAGTTTGAAGATTGGCTCACAAGTAGCAGTTAAGTGAGATATGAAGCGGGCGATATAGTTAAGATGACCCAAGAATCCTCTAACCTCTTTTTCAGAATGGGGGACTGGCATTTCTTGGATTGCCTTTACCTTGACAGGATCAACTTCAATTCCTTTACCACTGACAACAAAACATAAAAGTTTTCCAGATCGTACTCTGAATGTGCATTTATTAGGGTTTAACCTCAGCTTGTACTTTTTCAACCTCTCGAATAGCTTGAATAAGTGATTGAGATGTTCTTCCTCCGTTTGTGATCTTGCAATCATATCATCCACATAGACCTCTATTTCATGATGGATCATATCATGAAACAAAGCCATTATAACCCTTTGATATGTTGCCCCTGCATTCTTTAATCCCGAACGGCATGACCTTGTAACAAAAGGTTCCCCATTGCATAACGAAAGTGGTCTTCTCCATGTCTTCGGGAGCCATCTTAATTTGATTATAGCCAGAGAAGACATCCATGAAAGAGAAGACTTTATGATGAGAAGTGTTATCGATCAAGACATCAATATGTGGTAGAGGGAAGTCATCCTTGGGACTTGCCCTATTCAGATCCCTATAATCTACACACATACGAACTTTTCTGTCTTTCTTTGGTACTGGCACCACATTGGTAACCCATTGCGGGTAAGATGTCACGGTTAGGAATCCTGCATCAAATTGTTTCATCACTTCAGCTTTTATCTTTTCAGACATGTCAGGCCTTATACGACGGACTTTTTGTTTAACAGGAGGTCAATCTTTCTTTATCGGCAGACGATGAACTACAACGTCAGTATCCAACCCTGGCATATCTTCATACGACCAAGCAAACACTTCTACATAGTCATGCAACATCTGAACCAATCTCCTTTTGACACTATTTCCTAGGTTAGCGCCGATCTTGACTTCTTTCTTGTCTGTCTCGGTACCTAGATTGATGACTTCAACTGACTCTTCATGCGGTTGAATAGATTTTTCCTCTTGCAATAGAAGTCTGGCTAGTTCTCCCAGTATCTCACAATCTTCCTCGCCTTCGTCTTCAGCTTGGTTAACTGGATGTTCAAAGTCGTAGTTGGAAATAGTAGAGTCATTGGCAATGAGATCCGTAGTGGACGAGGACCTGCAAGAGTGTGTATGTGTGTGCATGTAAGATACATGGCTATTTTGAAAAATGCATTTGAAGAAAAAGAAAGACAATAAGCACAAAGATTTGAATGCAAAAGTCCAATGATTTGTATTGAATGATCATATGATAAAATGAACATAAATAAAACCCTTGACAAAAGGACCATAGTGCCCCGGGCCAGGCATATGGCTTAAAAGTCATTGTTTAATATTACAGACAAAAGGTTCTTGAATTGATAGAAAGCAATAAACAAGTAATTACTCCTCAATGAAGGAGATGGGAACGAAGTCCTTTGCGTACCAATTGTTGAGCTCTGTTGTAGTAGGATATACCCATTCTTCAAATGCATACTCATCATCAGAATCCTCCACAGCGTTTACTTCATGACTTTCAATACAGAGAGGGGGCTTCAATGCACGAGCGCGCCTCACTTCTTTCTGAGCCTTGATAGTAAATCCCAAGCCACATTTTTCTGCTTTAAATGGGATCTCAGAGAGTTTCCCCCAAGTATCACAGCTTCCTTCTTCGACTGCGGCATGAGCATCTTTAAATGATGCCATCCTTGGCACGACCTTATCAGCTTTGGGTAGGTCGGAGGAGACTTTGGCAGCAGCAATCATAGGCAGAACAACTTCAAAAGCCTGACACAGGGATTCTATAAATTCTCTATCCATCTCCACATATTTGAAATAATTGAGGTGGCTTACCATGAACTCCTCCTCACTACAAACAGTGATGATCCTTCCCTTGGTCGGGTACTTGAGCTTTTGGTGAAGAATAAATGTTATTGCCCCTGCTCCGTGGATCCAAGGGCGACCCGGCAAACAGGAGTAAGTAGGACGTATATCCATGATGTAGAAAGTAGAGTTGAAAATATGTGAGCCCACCTTGATCGGGAGATCCACCTCTCCATGAACCGTCCTTTTGGACCCATCAAAAGCCCTCACAATGATATCACTCGGCTTCAACACCAGTCCTTCGCAGTCTAACCGGTCCAAAGCACCCTTGGGTAGTACGTTTAAGGAAGAGCCAGTGTCAACCAGAACATGTGCTAGGGTAGTCCCCTTACATTCAACAGACACATGTAGAACTTTGTTATGGTTCTTTCCAAGTGGTGTCAGATCAGCATCTGAGAACGCCAAACCATTGTCAACCGTTAAGCTTGCCACACAATTTTCAAACTGGTCAGTTGTGATCTCATGAGGGACATGAGCCTTCTTCAATAATTTGATTAATGCCCGAGCATAAGCATCGGAACAAAGTAGCAAAGATAACATGGAAATCTTAGAAGGGGTTTGCCCCAGCTGCTCCACTATCTTGAAATAACTTCTCTTTATAATTTTCAAGATCTCATTCATTTATCGAGCGAAAGGTTCCTCAACAACAATGTCTTTTGTGGGCGTCTCTATCTCAACAGGATCAACTACTTTCTCTTTTCCCCTTGTGTCAGCATTAGGCTTAGCAGTGGTGATGCGGACAGGTGCCTTTGTAGCAGTTGGTGGTGAGATGTTGGGTGAAAAGATTCTCCCAGTCTTGGTCACCTTACTAGAGCCAGTAATGTTACCAATGTCATCAACTTTGCTTTCTTCAATCCAAGCATCTTGCTTTATCCATGGTAAAACACCTCAGCACCATAGTTCCATGGCACTGCTTTGTTGGAAGAGTACGGAATTGGCCTGAGGGCGGTAATTATCAGAGGAGCAACAGTCGGTTCATTTGAAATCCTGATAGGACCCTTGGAGGAGATCCTAAGAGGCTTGTTTGAAATCATTATGATGGATAGGTCTTCAATCTTATTGGCCAAACTTTTGGCGGACAGAGTCTTCTCAAATAGGATCTCATGGCTATTCATCAAGCGTTGAATGCCTTCCTTCATATATTTGCATCCATTGAGTTGTTTGGCGCAGCAATCACAATCCTTCAAACAGCTAGGGAAAATTCCGGCTTTCAGCAGATTCTTTTTTATAATGGTTAACAGAGTAGACAAGTCTTCCACAGAGGAAACAAAAATGGTGTCTTCAACAGAATTGACACCCTTGCCATGGATTGGCATTGGTGCCGTTATCATATTGGGAATTGGAGGCGGATCAAATTCGATGGTCTTGTTGTCTATTAAGTCTTGAATTTTATTCTTCAGTGCCCAGCATTGGTCGGTCTCATACTCGGGACTATTTGAGTGATATGCACACTTGGTATTAGGATTGTATTTAGGTGAGGAGGTATCTGGATTGGCCGGAGGATCACGTAGTGTCACCAAAGTGTTGTAAGACTTGGGATAACGACATGCCTATCCTTGTGTATTGTCTTCATGGAGACTCAAATCGTTGATGATTAGAAGATTATCTTTGAATAGGAGTTGGGTTGGAAATCCGAACAACATTAACGGATGGACGGTCATCCTTCTTGGTACGGGCCCTTTCCCCATATACAACATTCATTTCTTTCTTCCAGTTGTTTTACCCCAAAATTTTCCCTCTCACTTATCAAGAATTTGCTCACAAGATCTCCTTGGGCTCAAGACTGCACTAGGGTTTGATCAGCTCAAGACACCTCCTTAGGCACTGATGACCAGAATTAGGGTTTGAGTTTTCACAAGGAAATTTGAACTTTCAATGCCTCATATGACTTTCATGAGTCATTATGGACTACCAGGATTACTCATGTCAAGATTCAAGCCTTGGATCACACTTTTGATCAGTCAATTGAACAGTTGACCTAAAAATCAATTGTATTGGGGAAAAGTCAACCATGGCAAATTTACAGTCAAACTTCATAATTTTTTATCCACATCAACATTTTAGACTCATATGTATCATTTGATCAAGTTTGGACCACAATTCCTCAAGAAATTTGATCAAATCATCAAAAGGGCAAAATGATCAAAATTAGGGTTTTGACTGAGAAAGGGCAATTTCTGATTTTTGACCTAGAAAATTATCAATTGGTTTGAAGCATGATTTCAAGAGTTCAATTTCATCATTTTGACCTAATGACATGGTTCAAAACATTGCAAATCCATCAGATGGACAGATGAATTTTGCAGTCAACTGATCAAAAGTCAATTGTACACTGAAAAGTCATACTTTGACTTTTTGGTCAAATTCAAGTGCCAAAGATCATAATACATCAAAACATGTCAAAATATGAAACTTATTCATCAAGAAATCAAAAATTTAAGATTTCATTTTGAAAAGTCAAAATTTCTAAACTTAGAAATTTTTCCGTGTTGGAAATTTCATGTTTTTTCATAACTTTGAGCAAAATTTTCACCATGATGCAAGATGATTCAAGAGAAACTTCCAACATGAAAGTTGTATATATCCATTAAATCTACAACTTTTATTCACATAACTTCTCCTAAAAGTGTTTGTATCTCAAGTTATAATTTCAAGAACATAGGATCATGAAACTAAACACTTAGTGAAATTTTGCCCTAATTTGGTCAGGATTTTGACCTAACTTCATGGCAATTTTTCACATAGTTCCAAAGGTAATATTCAAAATCAATTCAAATATGGGTTGTATATAACATTTCAAGCTTTTCAAAATGTCCAGGAACTCCTTGAGATCATTCTTGAGTAGGGAGAATCGAAGAGATGAAGTTGGTGTTTTATCACTTGAGTTACAAGGCATTTTGTGATGAACAAGAATCCAATTTCAAACCTATGCTGCACAATATTGTTTTGAAGGCTTCTAAACCTCAAGATCTCTCCATAATCATAAGATTACACTTGCTTTTGAGCTATTATCCAAGTGTTCCAAGCATTGTCCAAGCCAATTTTCCATTTTTGAAAGAAAGCTACCTTTCCATTCTTGAAAAGTTGCTTTAATCACAAAGTCAACTTGTCTTGAGCTTCTAACTTGTTCTTTCTGCACACATAATTCCTATAAACCAAAAGCAATGTGTCTAACACCTAAGAAATCTCAGAACATGCTTGTACAATATTTGAGATTTGTCATTTCACCTTTCTTCAAAAGCAAGTTATAGAGCCATAACCCTATAACTCAGAAACCTGGAGTGATTTGGTGCTCTAATATTTTCCATACATATTAACAAGTTCATTGCAAGTTGAGAGACGATTCCAAGCATCTAAAACTCTCCAAAACACCATTGTTGCACAAAACTGCCCAACTTGACAGTTTTGAGCCAAAACTCATCATCTTCATTTCCACTCGTGCATTTTGAAAACCAATCATTCAAACACCTTCTATACATCATACCAAAGTAATACAGGCTCTTGGTTCAAGACTGTAACTCCTCCAACATTATCCACCATTTTCAAACATCAAGCTTGCAGATTGACTTGAGTAGAGAGATTCAGGGACTTTTAAGGCAAAGTAGGAGTTGGAATACACTCAAGGAGGTCCAGGCAAGCTAAACAGATCCTCATGCCATCTCAAAAGTTGCTCAAACTCCATTCACGACTCTAGCTGGAAGAGGTAACTTTTCAAACTTCTATCTCCTCATACAAGCATCACTTGACCCTGATTTGTGAAGATAAAATGTAGATATCTTTTCTCTAAAGCTACCCATGTTCATAGTTCCCATTCATATTGACTGTGTATAGAGAATTTTGGATTTGAAATTTCTGAGAAAATTGGGTTTCAATTTAGGGCCAGCAAAATTAATCTTCATCTTTGAATTTTAGCTTACATAAGTTATATGGTTGGATTCGTGAGGAAAAATAGAACAACTTTCATGTTTTCATTTTCCATTTTTGTTGAGAAATAAATGAGATACAGGTGGTTCGGCTGGCTGAAGGTTGAAGACGAAGTACAGGCCATAGAAACGTTTTACCTTATGTATTTATTCTTTCATTTAAGTTAACGGATGTACAGCCACTCTGGTAGTAAGGCAACGCGCGTTATTGATAGAGGTCATGGGTTCGAACCTCAGCGCTGCCTTTTGTAAATATTTTTACATTTTCTGTCTTTTTTTGGTTCCTTCCAACGCATGGGCCTCCCCCATCCTGGGCCTGACTTTTTTCTAACCTCCCCCCCCCCCCCCCCTGTTTCATATCTGCACCCTGGCCCAATTTATTATTTGTTTATTTATTTTATTTTTATTTTTCTTAAATATATTTTTTCTAAAATACTAAAAATCATAAAAATACAAAAACTGATATATTTATATTTTGACATATTTTATTTTATTTTCTCCATAAAAAAAAATAGTTTTAGACTTTATTTATTTATTAAGTAAACCTTATGAACTTAATTAATATTATATTGTTCATTTATTTTTATTTACACCATTTAAAATGCATTATTTTAATATATATAAAAGGGACTAAAAATATTTTATAATACTATAAATATATTTTAGATAAAAATACCAAAAATACTTTTCTTAAATTTATTTTCTTTTGATTAATTAATAGAATTAGGGTTTTTCTTTTAAAATCTTTTTCTTAATAAATTCAAAATTAATTATTTTCTTTATTTAAATTAGGTTAAGGCAAAAAATCTTTCTTTATGAAAATCAAACAAAATTCTTTTTCTTTACATTTTTTATCCTTATACATTTATACATCACTATACTTTGCATTTATGTAATTCTTGTACAAATTCAATTTGGTTGTAATAGATTAATTAGATTTATATTCTTGCAATCCCCATTTACCAATTGTACACCCCCTCCCCCCAAATGTTGTAATAGCGTAGTAACTTTACATTTTGCAATTTATCGCTTTTACATAACATGCTAGTAATTAGGGTTTGTATGGAAAGAATAAAATCAATCAAGTAGAAAACCCTAATTCAAGACAAAAACAAGCATGAAAATAATACACTTGCACACAAACACCCCTAGGGTAAAATCCACTTGGTTGCCTTATACAAAATGGCCATATTACACATGTAAGGTATCTTAGCAAAAACAAGCAAATACAAGATCTTAGTCCCTCGATGACACTATCTAAGTTTCCTTACAAATGATCTTAGTCCCTCAAAAAGAATGCTAAGATACCTTGCAACATTTTTAATCATGGCTATACGATGACCCACGCCCGTCCCATTTACATCCAAAGATAGGGTTGCTTACCAAATCAATGGTAAGATAACAATGTCAAAGGAAATAGGAAATGAACATGAAATATTTTTGAGTAGGTAGAATGCTCCTAATTACTTGCTCAATTTCAAAACAAACATCCTTTCTATTTTAAAAACAAAAACCTACACATTTCAAAATATCTTACAAAACTTGAAAACATTTTCAAAAGATCAACATCTTTGTATACATTCTTACGAACGAGAATCATTACAAAGATTGCCTAAACGATGGTATCTTTACAAAATACTTTCAAAAAACCAACACAAAGCATAATTTCAAACAAAAGCAAGTGATCTAACAAGTAACTAAGAGTCCATGGAAAACCATGGATGAAAAGGGTGCTAATACCTTCTCTTTTCATAATCTACCCCCGAACTCAAGAAATAATCTCAAAGGTCTTTCATGTGCTTTTTCACCTTTCCTTTTGGATAAAAGAAAAGTCAGTGGCGACTCTTGCTAACCGCAACATTTATGATCAAACGCAAAACCTTCAAGTCAGTTCTCCCACCGTATCACACCAGTGAAGGGTTTCTTTACAGGATTAGAGGTGGAAGCAGAGGCTATGGGAATCTTCCCGCTCTTGATACCACTTTCAACTCTTTCACCGGTTAAGATCAGCTCGGTGAAACCAGATGAAGAACAACCAACCAATAAGTTGAAAAATGGACCAGATAAAGTGCCCATAAACATATAAATGTGTTCCCTATCAGTTAATATTGGTTGAACCCTACTGGAAAGATCCCTCCACTTTTGGGCGTACTCTTTGAACCCTTCATTTTTACCCATTGTCGTCTTGTAGTTGGCGCTAGGTCGGCATTGTACTGGTATTGGTGATAGAAAGCGGTGGCCAAGTCTTCCCATGTATGGATACTGGAACCCTCCAATTGGTAAAACCACTCTAGTTGAGACCCATCCAAGCTTTCTTGAAAGAAGTGAACCCATATTTTCTTGTCAGTGGTGTGCAGTTGTATTTTGCGCACATAAGAATTCAGGTGAAGCTTTGGGCAGGAAACCCTATCATATTTAACGAAGACTGGTATCTTGAATTTATGGGGAATGACAACCCCATATATTAAACCCAAATCATCAAAATCCAAACCAGGGATGGCTTGAATCTCCACGACCTTCAATCTATCCTCTAGCTGCTTTTACTTAACATCGGCGGGAGGATACTGCTCGTCAAAATAGTCTTCGTCATCTGACACTTGATCATTAATACACCCAGCTCGGGTACTTCTTGCTTCTCCAATTTGATTTTCGTCTTCCTCAGACATGTCTTCCACTATCGGTATCTGACGGATCGGCTCTCTAAATCTTTTACCATGTTTACTAGGGCTTTCCTTTTTGGTTTATTTTTGGATGCCAGTAATGTCATCAACTCTTATTGCCCCTTGGCCAGGGTCAGCAGAGTCTCTTGAAACTGGGAGTTTTGTGCTTGCAGATCTTTCATTATTTTCTTGATATCCATCTTGCTGAAATAAACAGCAGAAAGATAAGGAAACCTATCATGGAAAAATTGTTATGTTATGATGCATGGAAGATGTGCATGCAAATTATTTCAAGGATTTATGAAACTTAAATTTGTCTAGACAAAGAATGAACAAACGTAAAATTGCATTAATTAGTTCAAAATGATTACAATGTGCCTCTTGAGCTTACAAAATAAATCTCTAAGACAAAAAGGTTGAACACATCCTCTTCGGTGCAAGGTAAGCATTCAAGCTTTGTTCTTCATGTAGTTGTTTTGTAAGCTCCAAAACCCTTTTCTCGCTAGCGTAGAATTGAGCTTCGAAGGTGTATCATTCTTCCTTTAGATGAATCCAACCCTTTTGCAAGTCTTCAAGAGAAGTAGTCATGTCGGGATAGAGGATAGTGTACGGGACATCTTCTTCAGCCACAGGCTCCACGATAACTTGTAGGGTAGAGAGGTAAGGCATCACGAGCTTATGAGAACGAGCTCGTACCCATATAAGGTAAGGCTCAAGGGGGATAGAATTCTTGTGTCCCAGTGTCTTACTATCCACTTTGTTTATCATCCTCCAGGATCGCACGAACCTCTGACGGTAGCCTTGATCGTCGCTCTCATAGTTAAATACCACTCTTTGGATGAGCATATCATGAGGACCATCTCTTCAGGCATACCCAAACTGTCGCAAAGCTAAACAAGGGTTGTAACTGATACCTCCCCTAATGCCAAGCAAAGGGACGTTAGGGAATTCCCCACGGTGGTCGATGATATTAATGTTCTCTAAGGATCGAGAACACCAGTGAATATCCGAATGTCTGAGTGATATCAACCTATGGGACCATCTCAAACCTTACTCGTTTTTCAACACTGATCGGGGAATATGCGAGAAAAACCATCTAGCCAATAGAGGAGTGCAACACCTGAGGGTCCCTCTTTTCCTCATAGTGCGAGAGTGGAGAGAATGTAGGATATCTCCCAACAAGGTAGGCACCGGATTGCGAGGCATGAAGATTTTGACAGCATTTACATCTATAAGTTGGTCAGGATTTGGAAATAGTACCATCCCATAGATGAGAAGGGCCAAGATTTCTTCAAAGGCTTGTAAATCCTGAGTGTTCCAACAATCTTGAGCTTTTTCAAAAAAGAACTTGGCTAAGAACCCTTTAACACCACTTCTTGTTTCCCAATTAGCCGTGACATCGGATTGTTGCAAGTGTAGCGCTTGGGCAATTTCTTAAGGGCTTGGATCTCTTTCTGTACCGTTGAAAGGTAGTTGATTGAGAATAGGAATCCTCAAGAGTTGAGAGAATTCTTCCATAGTAGGTACAAGCTGGTAATCGGGAAAGGTGAAGCAATGGTGCAAAGGGTCGAAGAACTGGAAAAGCACTTTCATCGTGTCTTCATCAATGCCCGAGGTAACCAAGTTTAAGAGTCGACCATGTCTTTAGGTGAATGATGAACTCTCAGTAACCCTTGATGCTAACTCTTTGAGTTTAGAAGGAATTCTTACGAGATTGACTTGGATAGTATTCCTGAGGGTGGAAGCCATGTTCTATAAAATAGAACAAAGATAAATCCCAATAATCCTTGAAATGGTTAGTGTTAAATGTAATGGTATGATGTTATAATGTTATGCACAAGTAAGCATATACACGCAAAGCAAACAAATTCTTAGGTTTAGGCTTGCACGGAGTTTATAGGTAAGTACCCTCTTGAAGTTTAGTTGGCTTAACTT
Source organism: Vicia faba (assembly GCA_948472305.1). Classification (NCBI taxonomy): domain Eukaryota; kingdom Viridiplantae; phylum Streptophyta; class Magnoliopsida; order Fabales; family Fabaceae; genus Vicia; species Vicia faba. The sequence goes on along the minus strand of OX451739.1, from coordinate 1,474,005,852 downwards.
GTCCTAGTAATAGTAATCGGGTTCTAGGGGATCTCAATATCACTGACCTTTCTTCATCGGGTATTGTTTCAGCACAAGCCTCTTTAATGGCGACCGAAATATCCTGAGAAGTCTGATCTCAATGAGCGTAGTATCGAGTGTCATCCAACTTCAGATTGCACCAAAGTTGGCTACCTCACTACTTCCTAATGGGCAAGTTGGTCAAGTAAAGGTTCTAAAGTCAGTTAGTGCTTTATGACACCACACAGCGGTCCCGTATTCTCCTTGACTACTCAAGGGCTATCGGTACCAACAAATGTGTCACACTAACGTAGCAATTGCTTAGACCATGTCGGTATACCCCGCATAGTTTCCATAACGTATTGCTACTTACCTACAAGGGTGTCCCAGATCCGGGTAGAGGATCAAAACAAGCCCAAACAAGGAACCATAATGTAAATCAAGAAATTAAAACAAAGAAAAGCAAGTAAAGGTGATCTAGCCCTAAGGTAACCCCACTTTTAGAATTCCTCAACAGATTCGCCAGTTTTGTAATACGGTGGGAGAACTGACTTGGGATGTTTTGCGTTTGATCGCAATTGTTGCGGATAGCAAGAGTCACCATCGACTTTTCTTTTATCCAATGAAGGAAAGGGTGAAAAGAATAGGAAAGACCTTTGAGATTATTTTCTTGAGTTCGGGGGGTAGATTATGAAAAGGGAAGGTATTAGCACCCTTTTCATCCATAGTTATCTATGGGCTCTTAGTTGCTTTCTAGATCATTACTTTTGTTTGAAAATATGCTTTGTGGTGGGTTTTTTTAAAGTATTTGTGAAAAGCGCCTTCGTTTAGGCAAACTTTGTAATGATTCTTGTCTTTATAAGAATGTATACAAAGTGTTGGACTTTTGAAAATATTTCATGTTTTGAAAATGTTTGGTGTGTGTTTGAAAGGATGTTTGTTTGAAAATGAGCAAGCAACTAAGAACGTTTCTACCTACTCAAAAGTCTCTTGTTCTTCTCCTCCTCCTTTAGATGTTGCTATCTTACCATTGATTGGTAAAAAAGCCTTATCTTTAGATGTAAAAGGGACGGTCGTGGGTCATCGTATAGTCATGATAGCAATATTGTGAGATGTCTTAGCATTTCTCTTGAGGGACTAAGATCATTTGTAAGGCAACATTCGTAGCGTCATCGAGGGACTATGATCTTGTATTTTGATTGTTTTTGCTAAGACATCTCACATGCATAACATGACCATTTTTATAAGGAAACAAGTGGAATTAACCTAGGGGTGCATGTGTGAATAGTGTGTTTGATTTACATGAATTTAGTCTTTGATCAAAGGTTGTCTACTTGTTGATTTTATCTTCCCATACAAATCCTACTTTACTAGCATTTATATGAAAGCGATAAATTGCGGAAGATAAATATTCTACGCTATTACAATCATTAGGGGGATGGGGTGTACAAATTTACAAATGGGGATTGCAAGAAATTAAAATCCTAATTATCTATTACAACCATATTGAAATAATGTACAAGAAATGTAAAATGGATTTGTTTTGTTTTTTTAAGAGAAGAAGTGAATTGGCTTAAGAAAATATTTTTAGTCTTTTTGTTTCAAAAGAAATAAAATAAAGTGTGTGAACATAAAAATAATTTTGGTATTTTTTTATTAATGAAAATAAAAGTGATATTAAAAATAATAAAAGGGAAAAGAATCAGAATCAGCGCATTGCTGAAAGGACAGAAGTAAGGGGGAAGAAACTCTGACTCTAACGCGCTGCAAATCAGAAAGAAAATGTTAGCAGAAAAGGGGAAGGTTCGAAGTTCTGGATCCAGGCGCATTAAATCTATGGGGTCACTGGGAACAAAGGAAAGCCTAGAAGTTCTGATTGTTGAGGGAGTCTAAAATTTCTGATGTCATTGGCAGGTCAGAAGTTCTGGTTGTTTGGGTGAGTTTAGAGGTTATGATGTAACTGGAAACCTAGAAGTTCTAATGTTACTGACAAGCTAGAAGTTCCGGTAATGGGTAGGTGAGGTGTTAACGCTGCTGGATGGGGATATCTAGAAGTTTTGGTCCAGAGTCACTATTTTGACGAGCAAATAAAGGGGGTTGATCTAGAAGTTCTTGTCCAACTAATGGGATAAAAATGTCAGGAAATAAACATAAAAAGGTGTTTCTGGGGCTAGAACTCAGGACCCTTAACACTAATGTCTTAACCGTTAACTCTATACCATTGGGGTGGCTATACATCTGGTATCAGAAACAAAAACATAAACATATATTACAAAGTAAGTTCTGATGATGAACTTCATCTCCTTCTCCATGCCAGTCAGAGCATCTGTAGCTTAGTCATTTCTCAACAAGACAGAAAATGCAAACATAGCAGTTATGGCAGGTTTCATCTTGGTTTCAGAAACATAAAGTATCAGGATTGTAAATCAGAAGTAAGCATGAATTTTGATGATCCTAATTCTGAATCCTAATTTCCTCAAGAAGTTCTGAACTGAAATTCTCTCTACTTAGGAAAAAATACATGAAATCTATGAATATGTACAGAATCAGAGTCAGGATGTCTACATTGTATTTTTGAAAATGCAAGCTCAGTAATGCATATGTGATAAAAGTCATCAGAAGCTTACCTTGTAGCTGGAAAGCATTCTGTGAACTAGAGCCTGGTTCTGACTGCTGTGATGTTCTGGTCAGCTTTCTCACGTTCCCAGGAAGCCAAAGCAAACCTTAACTTGAGTTATGAATGTTTGTAATGTTCTGGAGCAGCCAAGAAGCAAAGTTTGATTTTTTTTTATATGGAAGTTGGTGGAGATTGTATTACAGTCTGTAAACAGAAGTTGGGACGACTTCGAAATGTATATCAGAAGTTGTGTGGGTGATTTGATTGGTAAATGCACAAGGAAAATTAGAGCTTGGATGCAAAAAACCAAAAATTAGCAAGCTTTTGTGTTTATGTTTGCAGTTTCAAGTTCTTGAAATTTCAGCAAAGTTTCAAGGCTTTTTCTCAAATCTTCGACCTCTTTAACAGTTGCAAATGAAGTTAAATTTATAGGCAAGGATTTTGGAGTTTTTGACAAGTCAAGAGTACAGCCATCATATGCTAGGGCGCTGACTTGTTCTTGAAGCAAGTTTAAACAAGTATGGTTCAAGGCACAAAGTAGGGTGGTTAGCAGCTTTATCCGCGCCTAAACTGAATTTGTAAGCGTGATTTATGGAAAAGTATCCTCAGAAGCAAAAGTAAAGCATGGGCCCAGCATAAACTTTGTACAAAAGTTTGCTTTTCAAGGACAACAATAGTACTTTTATGCCACACATGGGGAAATCCTTTGGATAAAGACTCAAAAGTGGATGTGGGCATTAAATGATGATGAGATTTATCAAAATATAAAACCTGCAATATGAGATTATACATCATAGCTTAAATTTGGATCAGAAGTTCAACATCAACGTAGTTTAGAACAAATATCCAACTTCTGATCTTTGAATCTCCCTGCTCCAGCATGTTCTGAAGGAGTTCTCAGACTTTCCAGAAAGCTTGTAGCACGCTTTGTAGATCTTCTTTGAATTAATCTTGCAAATTCTAATTGAACCTACATGAAAACGGGCCCAGAAGTTGTAACCAAGTTCTGACTTGAAAATGCTCAGAATTTACTAAGTGTTTTAATTTCATGGACGTGTCTTCAAGGATTTATAACTTGAAATTCCAACATTTCTAGGAGAAGTTCTATTCTTAAATGTTTTAGATCTTATTGAAATCTACAACTCTTGTGTCAGAAGTTCTTCTAGAATCATCTTGCATCATGGCAAAAATCCGGCCAGAAGTTCTAAACTTGTCATATTTCTTAACACTTAGAAAAATTTCTAAGTGTTTAGAATTTTGACTTTTCAAAGCAAATTTGACTTTTGACTTTATTGATGAAACAAACTTCATATTCTAACATGTCTTGATGAAACATGATTCTAGAAACTTGATTTTGATCCAAAAGTCAAAGTTTGACTTTTCAGTATGCATTTTGACCATTTTGCCCTTGTGCCAATTCAAAACCCAAATTGATGTATTAGTGCTGCAAATTTGATGTCAGGGAAGGTCTTGTGAGAAAATTCTTGAGAAATGAGAGGGAAAATTTTGGGGTACAACACTAAGGCTTTGGTAAAATTCCTGAAGTCTGCCCATGTGCCTCAAGATACCTCCGCTGATCAATTTGAGAACTGTGTTGCCAGCCTGACTGTTGATAATGGACTGAGTTTTTTCGATGCTGATTTAACTCCCAAGGGAAGCAAACACAATGATGCCTTGAATGTCTCTATTGAGTGCAGGGGCACCATCCTAGCTCATGTTTTCATAGATACAGGTTCATCATTGAATGTCTTACCCAAGAATGCTCTGGACATGTTAGATTGCGAAGGACTCACGTTGAAGCCCAATGACATTGTAGTGAGGGCCTTCGATGGTTCCAAGAGAATGGTGCACTGGGAGGTGGATATCCCTATCAAAGTTGGTACTCATACTTTTGACTCAACTTTCTACATGATGGACATCTGTCCGTCTTATTCCGGTTTATTGGGTCGACCCTGGATCCATGGGGTTGGTGCTGTTACTTCTACCCTGCATCAGATGTTGAAGTACCCAGTTAATGGAAAGATTATCACAGTCCATGGGGAGGAGGAATACATGATGAGCCACCTGAACTCTTTCAAGTATGTTGAAATGGACGGCGAGTTCATTGAGACCCCCTGTCAGAACTTTGAGGAGGTTCCACATACAGTTGATGCGACCAAGACTGCTACCAGTGTTCAAAAGACTATCAGACCTCCGTTGAAGATGGCTTCTCTAAGGGATTCCGAAGCTTTAGTTGAAGAAGGTGGGTGCACCATTTGGGGCCAACTTCCAGACATTCCCTACAAATTTGACAAGTTTGGTTTGGGTTTTACTTCAGGAGCCTAGAGAGTTGTTTGTCGTGCTCGCGCCGGGGGACCACCACTATGGATCAGCAACCATGGAGTCAATGCTCTGGAAGACAATGATAGCAACTGCGACATGCACAAGTGGATCTTCCAAGCTATCATCGGTGGACTCAGTAATTGGGAGGCCAAATATTTTATGCCTATTACTTTTATTCAAGAGTAATTGTCTTTTTGTTTTTTGGGAGTAATATTTGAACAATTGAAACTTTAAAGCCTTGTGTCTTACCCGAGGCACAATGGTCTATTTTGTGAGGGTTATTGCTTCATATTCATATGTCATTAATAAATCATTGTACGTTTTGCATACAAATTTTACGCTCTATGTCTTTCTTTTCTACCTTTTTACCTTATCAAAAATAGTTATACTCTTACACACACCCACATATCAAACTACAGATCCACATCCACTCTGGATCCCATTGATAACAGTTCTTCTATTACCAATTATGACTTTTAAAATCCTATCTACCAAGCCGAGGACAAAGGTGAGGAAGATTGTGAAGTACCAGGAGAACTTGCCAGACTGTTACAACTGGAAGAAAGGGCAATACAGCCTCATGAAGAGTCGGTTGAGACAGTGAACTTGGGTACTGAAAAGGATAAGAAGGAAGTCAAGATAGGTGCCGATCTGGAGCATAGTGTCAAGGAGAGGTTAATACAAATGCTACATGACTACGTTGAGGTTTTTGCCTGGTCATACAAAGACATGCCAGGACTTGACACTGATATTATGGTCCATCACCTACCGACAAAACAGGACTGCCCTCCGGTGAAACATAAGGTTTGTCGTATGCGGCCAGAGATGTCAGAAAAGATCAAGGCTAAAGTCATGAAGCAGTTCAATGTCGTTTTCTTAGCTGTTAATTCCTATCCACAATGGGTTGCCAATGTTGTTCTAGTACCTAAGAAGGAAAGTAAGGTACGTATGTGTGTGGATTATAGAGACCTGAATAGGGAAAGCCCCAAGGATGACTTTCCGCTTCCCCATATTGATGTTCTGGTTGACAACACCGCATAACATAAGGTATTCTCCTTCATGGATGGCTTCTCCAGGTACAATCAGATCAAAATGGCGCCTGAGGACATGGAGAAAACAACCTTCGTCACACAATGGGGCACTTTATGTTACAAAGTTATGCCATTTGGGTTAAAGAACGTCGAGGCAACCTATCAGCGTGCCATGGTAGCTTTGTTTTACAATATGATCCATCACGAGATAGAGGTCTACATTGATGATATGATATCCAGGTCTCATACTGAATAGGAGCACCTCGATCATCTGCAAAAGCTGTTTGAAAGACTGAAAAAGTACAAATTGAAGTTGAACCCAAATAAGTGCACTTTTAGAGTGAGATCTGGTAAGCTCTTAGGCTTCGTTGTCAGCGGAAAAGGCATTGAAGTGGACCCTGTAAAGGTTAAATATATACAAGAAATTCCAACTCCTCGCACTGAGAAGGAGGTCAGGGGATTCTTGGGACGTCTAAACTACATTGTCAGGTTCATTTCCCATCTGACTGCTACTTGTGAGCCAATCTTCAAGTTACTGAAGAAAGATTAAGCAGTGAAGTGGAATGGCGGTTTCTAGAATGCCTTTGACAAAATCAAGGAATATATTCAAGAGCCTCCAATCTTGATGCCTTTAGTTGAAGTAAGACCTCTGATCATGTGCTTAATAGTATTAGAGAACTCAATGGGGTGTGTGTTGGGGCAGCATGACGAGTCTAGTCAAAAAGAGCATGCAATATACTACCTTAGCAAAAAGTTTACCGACTGTGAAACAAGATACTCACTTCTCGAGAAAACTTGCTACGCTTTGGCATGGGTTGTTCACCGACTAAGACAGTACATGTTGACTTACACTACCTTGTTGATATCTAAAATGGATCCTATCAAATACATCTTTGAGAAGCCCGCTCTCTTTGGAAGAATAACAAGATGGCAAATGATCCTGACCGGATACGACATTCAGTATACAACCCATAAAGCAATTAAGGGGAGTGTATTAGCTGATCATTTGGCTCATCAGGCCATGGATGACTATCGATCCATGAATTTTGAGTTCCCGGACGAGAACATCATGTTAATAACTGATTCTGAAGAACTTGGACCGAATGAAGGACCTGAAAAAGAATCCTGATAGACTATGGTTTTTGACGGAGCTTCCAACGCTCTTGGCAATAGCATCGGTGTTGTGATCATATCTCCCAGAGGCTGTCATACTCCTTTCACTACTAGGCTATACTGCAATTGTACCAACAACATGGCTGAATATGAAGCATGCATTATGGGTCGCAAGCTGCTATCGACTTGAGGATCAAATTCTTGAATGTATTTGGAGACTCGACCCTAGTGATCAGTCAAATCAAAGGAGAATGGGACACGAAGAATCCTAATCTCATCCCTTATCGAGAGAATGTGTTGACACTGATTCCATACTTTGAAGAAGTTACCTTTGAGCATTTTCCACGAGAGGAAAAACAACTAGCAGACGCATTAGCTACTATGTCATCCATGTTCAAGGTCAGGTGGGATAATGAAGCTCCTCATATCACTATTGAGAGAATGGATGAACCAGCATACTGTCATGAGATTGATACTGAAGAAGTAGTGGAAAAACCTTGGTTCCATGAAGTCAAAAGATATCTCGAAGCCCAAGAGTATCCTGAAATAGCTTCAGTCAATGATAAGAAGTTCCTAAGGAGATTCTCTGCCAAGTTCTTCCTCGGTAACGAAATCCTCTACAAGCGCAACCACGACTCTACCTTGCTTCGGTGTGTAGACAAGAGTGGGGAAGAAAAGATTATGGTTGACTTGAACAAAGGTACCTTTGGAACCCATTATAGTAGGCACACGATGGCTAAAAAGATCCTACGGGCAGGATACTATTGGTCCACTCTGGAAGCAGACTGTTATCAGCATTCGTGAACTTGTCATAAATTCCAAATTCATGCTGATAAAGTACATGTGCCTCTGGTGCCTCTAAACGTCTTGACTGCTCCCTGGCAATTCGCAATGTGGGGATCAACATGATTGGAAAGATTAGACCTACGACCTCTAATGGGTGCCGCTTCATCCTGGTTACCATTGATTACTTCATGAAGTGGGTCGAGCCAGCTTCATTTTCTTCTGTCACCAATAACGTTGTGGCTTGATTCATCATACATAACCTCATCTGTCGATACGGTATTCCAGAAAGAATCATTACGGATAATGGTACCCATCTCAATAACACTATGATCACAGAGCTCTGCATGCAATTTAAGATCCATCATCATAACTCTTCTCCTTACCGGCCGAAGATGAATGATGTTGTAGAAGCTGCTAATAAAAACATCAAGAAGATCATACAGAAGATGACGGTGACATATAAAGACTGGAACGAGATGTTACCATTTTATCTTCATGGTTACCGCACCATAATGCACACTTCAACAGGGGAAACTCCTTTCTCTCTGGTATACAGTATGGAAGATGTCCTACCCATTGAAGTCCAAATCCCTTCCTTGAGAATCTTGAAGGACGTAAGTTTGAATGAAGATGAATGGGTTCAGACTCGACTTGACCAATTAAACTTGATTGACAAAAAGACGCTCACGGCTGTCTGTCACGGTCAGATGTACCAAAAACGTATGAACAAAGTTTTTAAAAAGAAGGTCAGACGTCAAGTATATCAGGCTGGTGATCTGGTAATCAAACGCATTATCCTACCGCAAGGTGATCCCAGGGGAAAATGGACTCCCACATACGAAGGACCATTTGTGATCAAGAACATATTTTCTGGTGAAGCCATGATCTTAACCACTATGGACCGTGACGACCTTCCACACCCTGTAAACACGGACATAGTTAAAAGATACTATGCATGAAAAAAAACCCGCTAGATTAACTGGCCTAGGAAAACATAAGGGCATCCCAGTGAACCAAAAGGGTTTGGGCAAAAATTAGGGATATGCATACACAAAAGAAATCTGTACACCCGGCAAGTCGAAAACCTGAAAAGCTGGCTTGGGCAAAAAAGGGTATCCCAGTGGATTGAAAACCCAAAAGGGCGGTCCAGGCAAAAGCTAGGGATGTTAAGCGTATGACTATGTCTTGTTGGATCACCTTACAGTAAATCTTCAGTATCAATTGTTAAGCTCAAATGGTACTAATCAATCTAGTCAGCTTCGGACAAGTAACAAAGAGATGAGACGCTCGAAGACATAAAGGAAATAACAGAATGGGAACCCAATGGGATTATTTCACATAGTTGTCTTTTTCTTTGTACACTATTTTGTATTAGTTTCATTCTTACGACGGTATTCTCTTACTAGGATGTTCGTCTCCTTGTACAAAAAACGCCTATTATAGGTAGAAATTCTTCAAATTAATACAAAAACAATCCCTTTGAAAGTGAAAAACTATTTGTTTTCTTTTTTATCTTTCTGTTTTGTTTGCGAAAACGTCCAGTGATTATTTTTGAAACATATGCATTTGAATGTGATTATTATTTACAAATGCGCATAAAAAACAGAAAGACAATGGCTTTAAGAAACGGGACAATGTCTAAAGGCCTTCCATAAAATCCCCGCAAGAAACTTTCTTCAACAGGTACAGAAGCAGGGGCATCCTACTATAAAGTCGTTGTCATATCCACAGCATACAGCCTAATGATGTCAGGTGTTCTCACATCCCCAACAGAGCAAAAATCTCTAATTATTGCTCCAAAAATTCCCCTGTGGAGTCACCAAGCTTCTCAGGATTCCCCAGCAGGATTTCACAAAATCCCCAAACATTGCACAGAGTTTTCCTTCCCCAACATAGCTTATTTCTCTAAACAACGGAAATCTATCTCCCAGCATTTAACTTCAACATATTTGAAGACCTACATTCTTCATCCCCAGCAACAATCGGGGATTTATTTTCCCTAATTCAACAACACTGCAATAGAACAACTGATACATTCATATATCATTTCACAAACATCATAGCATATGCGGCACAAATGCATATATCACATTCTCATGTATTTTGGGAGCATCATGCAGTTCATACATCATGACATCGCATGAAACTGACTTTACCTTTTCAGGTTGAATTTGCAGATAGACAAACACTATTAATTTATGCAGCAGGTCAAAGACTAATGCCTAGAACCAGATGGGGAAACTATCTACACGACCAAGTGGTATGAACTCTCGGAGCAAGACGGGTTTATCGACAAATACATCAGGCCGTAGATTAATGCTCGAAACTAGACGGGGAAACTATCTATTTGACCGTAAAAAACAAGTTCCAGATTAACACCTGTAACAAGTCAGGACAACTATCTGTGGATGACCGATTATAGATTAATACCTGAAACCAGACAAGAAAACTATCTACATGAGCAGATTGAAGATTAATACCTGAAACCAGACGGGAAAACTATCTTTATTTCTAAGATCATAGATTAATACCTGAAACCAGACAAGACAACTATCTCAATGACCAACAAAAGCAAGTTTCGGATTAATACCTGAAACAAGACAGGACAACTATCTGTGAACGACTGATTGTAGATTAATACCTGAAACCGGACAGGAAAACTATCTACATGATCAGATAAAGCAATCTTACACGGGTTCCTTCTCATGATCTCCAGGTGCAGTCTAACACGGATTCATTCTGAAGCAATCTTACACGGATCCTTTCTCAATCTCCAGATGCAGTCTAACACAGACTCATCCTGAAGCAATATTACATGAATTCCTTCTCAATTTCCAGATGCAGTCTAATAAGGAATTATCCTGAAGCATCCCTACACAGGCTCCTTTTAATACATTGCCAGACAACAGTTAATTTCATCCTCCCCAGCAAGTTACTGTGAAGCCTGGAGTTCAACCAGAAAACAACAAACTTTTCCAGAGATAATTCCTCAGTAGAGCCTTGGATAACTGAAGTTCCTAGACTATATTCCCCATAGATTCTTCCTCAAGCAGGAGAACAACAGAAATCAACCTTCCCCAGTAGACTCCTCCTCAGACAGCAGGAACAGGAATTCCCCATAAAGGGACCTCTTATGAAGTCAGCATCTACTTTGGATGTCATCTTTAAGCCCATCTCAAACAACTCCCAGTCATCTTATCCAAATGGAATCTTTCAGCCCATTCCCTACACAATCAACCATCACATCATCGAGTGCAAATTTCTGGGCACTCTAGTGTTCAATCATCTTCCACCTTCAAATCACGAAAGGCAAACAAGCCAATCTAAATCTTCAGGTTTAAGAAGATTGAACAGGGGCAGATGTTGTACCCCAAAATTTTCCCTCCCATTCCAATCAAGACATGCTCATTAAGATCCTCAGTTGCTCAAGGTTGACCAAGAATTGATCAGATAAATTCTCCTCCTAAGCATTGGATTTCCAACAAGGGTTGCAAAAGTTTAGAATAACTGACACTAGATCGAAGTGAGAACAATTTGAAGGAACGTATAAGGAGGCTTTTTATGAAGTTTTTTAGTTGATGAAGTTCGAATGCATGAGGAGACCTTTTACGGAGACTTCGATTTGATATTTTTCGAACACGAAGAAGGCTTATTCGAAGTCTTGATTTGATGATTGTTGAATGTGAAGGAGGCTTGTTCGAAGCCTTCGATTTGATGGACTTCGAATGTGCGAGGAGTCTTTTAGGAAGCGTTCGAGTGATGGACTTTGAATGTATGAGAAGGCTTTTGGGAAGTTTTCGATCGATAGACTTTGAACAGGTGAGGAGGCTTCTATAAAGCCTTCGATTGATAAAGAGCTGAAGCAGCATTTGACCAGTCAAAAAGGAAGAGTTGATGCTTCGATTGGTTTGAATTGAAAGAAGGGCAATCAAAGAAAGTAATGCTTGGGGGATGATCGAAGAATCCATGATGTCGAGAGTATGTGCAATTCGAATCGGAACTTAGAACCATCACAAGAACAAGAGTTGATCGAAGAAGCTTTGGTGAGGGAAGTTCTGAGCAATTTGAATTCGTGTAAGGCGCCAAAAATGACTTGTCCAGATTCATTCAAAATTTCAAAAAATGGCATGAATAATTCAAAATTTCAATTCTTCAATTTGTCTGATTTGGTTTTTAAGATCCATGTTTAATGGTTGGTCCTTAAATGCCATGTTTCTTTCCCCATTTCCTTGTCTCCTCCACCTCCTATAAATACAAGACACAAACACAAAATCAAGACAGATACTGCCTCACGCGCGCAGCTTGCCTTCAAAGAGCACCAAAAATTCCTCAAATTTTTAAAGAATCCAAGAGTTTCCACGACTCACGTTGCAAGCTTTCGCACACTCAGGAATCCAAATTGAAGCACCTCCGAGTGGGTAATGAAATTTTCAATCTCATCCAATCTATAATTTGAATCCATATTGCTTGCATATTCATGTTATTGTTTATGAATGATTTAATGTAATATATGTAAGTTACAGCGCCGAGAGGCTAGGAGACCATTGCCAAGGTTCTTTCGAAATAGTCACTTTTGAAACTCATAGTACAGACCATTACAAATTGGAATGGCTCCAGATTTGGGTTCAGGGGATGATTTCAATCGGGATAGGTTTTTGTTTAGTTTTTTTTTAAATCAACAGAATTTGCAGGATTCAATATTGGCGTCATTCCTTTCGATTGAACAGCTAGCTTAGACAGTAAAGGAAGGAGGCGTTGGAGGAAGGACCTGGGTTCGAATCCCAGATCAGGCACTTTTTGTTTTTTCTAAAATTTGTTTGCAGATCCAGGCATTCCAACATGCATCCCATGGTGCACCCCATGAGGGCCAACAACACTGAAGTCAGGCGCAGCCTGGGCTTCTCCTGGATTGGGCCAAAGAAATTCCAGATTTCACACCCCCCCCCCTCTTTCAGCTTCACATTACAGGGCCCATTTCTTATTTTTCTTGTTTACTGTATTTATTTAACTTTTTCTATAATTATTTTTTTATAATATAAAAAAATCATAAAATCAAAAAACCCAAAAATAATTAGAATTACTTTTTTAATTAAATTAATTTTTATTAATATTTTTTTAATTAATTAATTAGATTTAGGGATTTCTTAATTTAACTCAAGTGTTTCTCAACCGAAAATACAAAGCAACCAAAAATATTTCTTTGTTTTGTCACCTAGTAATTTTTAGGGCTTTCACTTCTCTGTGTAGTAATTTATTTTATTCACATTTTTATTTTCAAATATTGTGTAATTGCCTATGGATTGTAATAGTTTAATCTAGGACCTTTACATTTTCTTATTCTTTATTTTGGTTTGTAATTTCCCTTCCCCGAAGCCATGTAATAGTTTAGGATTTACATTTTCGCACTTTACATTTTTGTACATATATTAACTGCTTAGATGTACGGTAAATAAGATTGCATGACAATATAATAAAACAAAACGTTAGCAAATTAAACATCAAGATAAATAATTGAAACACAACGCACTTGCACATGCACACCTCTAAGGTACTCCCGCTTTGGTTACCTTCGGAAATAATCACAACTCTCGAAACGTGAGAGATTTTAGTGGCTACCCTCTAGTTCAAAAGATCATAAGTCCCTCGATGACCCTCTCGACGTTGCCTCGGTAAAAAATGATCTTAGAACCCTAGGGTAGTTACTAAAATTCCTTGCCAAGTTGCCTTTATGACTATAAATCGTCCCTTTGAATGTCCCTCATACATCCAACGATAGGGCTACCTACTCATTAATAGTAGGATAGCACTATCTAAAGGAAAGGAGGAAAAGAATGAACCTTTCGAGTAAAAGTAGATGGTTCCTAGATGCTATGCTCAAAAACAAACTTTTTACACTTACGCAAAACCATTTTCAACAACCTTTTCAAAAATGCTTTATCAACACTCTTGAGGACTGATACAAGAGTTATCATAAAGCAAATCATCGCACTAAGGCATTTCAAAATACTTTTCAAAAACACACATCACAAGGTATCTCAAAAAATGAGCTAAGCGTCTAAGAGCCCATAGAAAACTACAGATGGAAAGGGTGCTAACACCTTCCCTTTCCATAATCTACCCCCCTTACTCAGAAAATTCTCGAAAGGTCTTTTTCTATTCTTTTCACCATTTCCTTATTTTGGATAAAAGAAAAGTCAGTGGCGACTCTTGCTTACTACAACATTTGCAAACACAAATGCAAAAACAGTATAACAGTCGGTTCTGCCACCGTATTACACAGTGACAACTGTGTTTTCTGTATATATGGCAGGATTCGACTGTAACCCAACCATCATGGAATAAATCATACCATATTAGTGGGGGACAAATGATGACCCTGGACCTCCTAGAAAGAGTGGCCGATTTGGGTCAAATGGTGTTACCCCATGCCTAGGTTATATCATTGTGACTGTTGTCACTGAACCATGAACTGCGGTCGATCTTACGGGAGATAAAACTGTCATACTTTGAGTTGTGGTACTTACTAGTATAACATCTACATTTTGTGCAGAAATTTGCGTATGTGTAGTGTTTGTGTCAGAGCGTGGCAATTTGTTTACCTCTAGATTTGGTAAAAAAATGTTGGTCTCTTGAAAACAAGTTTACGGGCGAGATCGACCAGCGAATCTCAGAGCATTACCTCAATTCACATACGTAGTCAAAGCCTTTTCAAAAAGGGTGTGTTTGACTGGAGCCAAACATTTTAAATTTCAAAAGATAAGGACAAAAATACAAATTAAACATAGTGTGTGTTTGTTAATTCTCGATTTTTCAAGGCATACTCTTTCTTTGCCTTGTAGGTGTTTGTTGTTTTTCCCCTGTATTCGGATTCTCTTGTTCATCTCTCTGAGATCAAGGTTTTGTGTTGATCTTTTGTTTTTTCCACCATAGTGTGTGCATACGTATCCCTTCTGGTAGGTGTCTTATCTTCCTATAAAGGTTCCAGATTTTTCAGGGTTGTGTTTTGCGTGGAGGTTTTTTCTGGCTTTATCGTTTTTGCAAATTGATTGTTTCTTGGTGGAGGTGAATCTTTGGTGCGGGTGGAATCAGCATAGAAGAACATGTAGGCTCAAGTGAGGATATGCAATGTAAGATTGTACCTGTCAAGAAAAGCAAAAAAGATTACTTCGGAGATTACAAGCTATAAGTATGGAACGCAGCAACAGGGGGGGTCAAACCACAGGAAATAACAACAAACAACATATGCAGCAAAGCTAAACTAATCTAAACTACAATCAGAAAGAGAGACCCTATATCCAAATCCCTGGAAGCACTCAGAAAATGTACTTTGAGAAAGAATTATTTTTCTATAATGAAGAAGAAATACAAGAAAAACCTCGAAATCCTGAAAGAAGTATACTGGTAAAAATAATCACCGAAAAACCTATTCATCGGAGATCTCTACAAAATGTGTTGGCAAATATCTGGTGCAACCCAAAAAATGTGATGGTGAAAGAAGTTGAACCCGGAATATTCCTTATTACGATGGAAAAAATAGAAGATCATAAACGGATCCTAAAAGGCAGCTTTTGGCTGTTTAGAAACTCATGGCTAATTTTACAGGAATTGGATGGGATATCCAGCAAAAACAATATGGATTTCACCAGTGCCCCCATCTAGGTGTAAATTTGGGGCCTGCCTATGAACGCTAAGACAGTACAAATGGGTCAGAGGCTCGGAGAAAAATTGGGGGAAGTGTTGAATGTGGGATTGTTTGATATGCTCGACAGAACTACAATAGTAAAAACCAAAGTTAACTTGAACACAAAGAAATCCATCTGCCCAGGGCTATACATTGGAAGGAAGTTCAATGGAGCAAAATGGGTGGAATACAAATATGAGAAACTCTTATTGATGTGTTTCTATTATTGTGTTATGGGGCATAGTGAAGAATTTTGCACCAAGGAAATTGGTCCTATGCGTGGAATAACAAAGGTAAACCCTTTAGGACCCTGGTTGAGAGCCAACCAAAGGGGCATGAGACAAATAACAAAGACAGAGCAGGTCATGTGCACCAGTCCCATAACACGTTTAGAAATGCAGAAACAGAGGACTATTCCTAAAGTGATACTGGGAAAAATGGG
Source organism: Vicia faba (assembly GCA_948472305.1). Classification (NCBI taxonomy): domain Eukaryota; kingdom Viridiplantae; phylum Streptophyta; class Magnoliopsida; order Fabales; family Fabaceae; genus Vicia; species Vicia faba. The sequence goes on along the minus strand of OX451739.1, from coordinate 1,473,989,860 downwards.
AAACCTGAAGATGGTACCTGAGCGGGAGCTAGAAAATCATAACACAACACTAGCCAAGAAAAGAAGAATGCGGGAAGTTGAACATGAAACTGCAAGGAAAACACCAAAGAATATTGACCATTAACTTGTTATCATAAGCACCCCGAGTGATATGGCTGCTAGGAAATGATGAAGATAATAGCATGGAATTGCACGGGGTTGGGAAACCCATGTACCCTCAGATCCTTAAAAAGTTGATAAGAAATTTATCTCCTAATATTCTTTTTCTTATGGAAACTAAGAAGCATGACTTAGATGATAGTTTTTGAATTCTCTTAAGATTGGACATCCCACCAATAACTTTAGTATTGATTGTATGTGTAATGGGAAGGGTAGAGCGGGAGGGGGGGGGGGGGGGGGGGGGGGGGGGGGGTTGCTTCTGTTATGGACTAATGATGTAAATATTCGTATCATTGACTGTAATAAAAATTTCATTGACTTTTACTATATGGATAACACTAATACTGATTCTTCCATCCTTTGAAGAAGTAGTTGGATTTATGGATATCACAAGAATAATCAGAAGAATCTAACTTGTCATCTTATAAAGAATTTAGCCCAACATAAATATCATACTAATTGGATACTTTTTGGGAACTTAAATTTTGTTATTGATTGCAAGGGAAAAAATGGGGGTAACCCCCGTGACAGTAATCTGCAAAGCAATATTAATGATATTATTAGTAATTGTGGCTTAAGGGATCTCGGGTTCCATGGAAACATGGATACTTTGAATAATAATCAAATGGGGGATAGTTACATTACATCCCGACTACACAGATTCCTAGCCACCTCTAAATGGACTAACATGTTTCCCATTTATAAGAACACTCATCTCCCTAAAATGAATTTTGATCATAATCCTATTTTCCTAAATTTTCAGGAGGACATCATACAGGAAAAAAGTGTTTACCTCAAGGACATACCAAGAAGATTTGAAAACTATTGGATGGAGATGCCGGAGACCGAAAAAGATTATTAAAAAGAGATGGAATGAGAGTGGGCTTAAGGACACAAAGGTAAAACTTCATTACACTCTTGATGAGCTATGGCAATAAGGAAAGTATATGGGAAATGTGCCTACAAAAAGGATTAAGGAGGTATATAATCAGATTAGCAGGTTACAGGCTCACAACTGGGGAAACAAGAACAGACATCAGATTATTAAGCTTCAGGATAACATTGACAACCTTCTGAATCGGGAGGAAATTATGTGTGCTCAACGTGAAAAAGCTACTCAATGAAGACAATGAAATAGTATCAGGAGGACGGAAAAACCGGAAGGGGGCATGACTAATAATTTAGGGGAGATTCATTAGATTATCCTCACTTTCTATAAAAACCAGTTTAAGGCCGAGAATAGTAGAGTTCTGGATGAGAATTTTCAAGGGGTTAACAATACGTGGTCAGAGGAAATGGTAAAGGATCTGCAAACACCCTTCACGGAGGAGGAAGTTATGGAGATAATTAGGAGTGTGAATAGCAATGTTGCCCCAGGCCCGGATGGCATGCCGGCAAAATTCTATCAAGTCTACTGAGATATTATAGGAAAGGATACAAAGGAGACAATGCTAAACATTCTTAACAACATGGATAATCCCACCAGATACAACAAAACTTACATCATCCTTATTCCTAAGATCAATAATCCTACAAATCCGAAGGATTTTCGCCCTATAGCTATGTGTAACGTCATCATGAAGATTGTTACAAAAACCATCGCTAACAAGCTTAAACGGTGGCTGCCAGGGATAGTTAGTGAAAATCAGAGTGCTTTTGTCATGGGAAGATAGATAACAGATAATACGATGGTGGCCTTTAAAGTGTTTAACCACATACAGAAGGCTAAGAAAAGGAAAAAGGGCTTGGTGGCCATAAAACTTGATATGGAAAAGGCGTACGATAGGCTTGAGTGGTGCTTTATCCTAAAGACTCTTAACATATTTAGAATGCCTTCCATGTTGACTAGTCTTATAATGAGATGTGTAAACACAATGACTATGGATATTCTCATAAATGGGCGTTCGACAGAGTTTTTCAAACCTACAAGGGGCGACAAGGAGACCCGCTATCCCCTTATCTTTTTATCCTTTATGCTGATATGCTCTCAAATCTTATAAAATAGGCTCAAGAGACGCATAATCTAACAGGCATAGCCATTAATAGAAGAGCTCTATAATTACTCACTTATTCTTTGCTGATGACAACTTAATTTTCTATCTGGCAGGAGATAAAAAAGCTAACACCCTATAGGAAATCTTCTTAAATTACCAACTATGTTCTGGGAGATAATAAATAGTCAAAAATCTCAAATTATGTTCATTAAGGGTACTCATGAGAGGGACAAAGAGACTTTCAGGTCTCTCTTGGGAATCACAGAGGTGGATCAGGTTGGTACATATTTGGGTCTCCCCGCCTCGATAGGGAAGTCAAAAATGCGAGTCTTTGATTTCCTTATTAATAGATTCAGGAATAAATTAGCGATGTGGAAAACTAATAGTTTGTCTTTTGCAAGAAGAGCAACGCTAATCCAAGTGGTGGCCTAGGAAATCCCAACCTATACTATGAGTTCGTTCCTGCTGCCAAAGAACATATGTTATCAGATAGATAGGATGATAGTTGAGTTCTGGTGGGGAAAAGACGAAATGCGCTGGAAAAAATGGGACAAGTTGTGTGTGGCTAAATCGGAAGGAGGGCTGGGATTTAGAAATCTTCACTCTTTTAACTTGGCAATGTTGGCAAAACAAATGTGGAGAATGTATGTAACACCCCAATTCTACCTGGCAATTATATAAATAAATCAGAACTATAAAATCATTCATGCAAATGAATTAGGATGCCACAAATTCTTCACAAGAATACTCATTGCATTCATCGTGGATACGTAACACTTTAAAACTTAGGATGAACCATCAGCATAAATACTCTAATTAATGATTCAACAATTTAACATCTACGCAACGGAATTCTTAATAACATCTTTATCATCGTTACAGCAACTTCGAAACAACACATATTTAATAATAAGCAACTTAAAGTTCAACAACTGGATAATCAACAATCAAAAGCAACAAGCGTTCATCCCCCCGAGTGTTACATATCAGAGCAATGACACCGACTCGAACTATTGAAGGTATACAACCTTCACTCTCGATTACCTGAATGTTACCAACATAAAGGTAACATTCAAATAGAAGGGGTGAGATATCTAAGAATATAATAAAGCGTATGATAATTAATATATTAAATTAGATCATATAACATCACCACTTCTCATCTCATAATCAACAATAATCACAACAATAATACACATTTCACAACATTAATACACACTTCTTTATGCAATCATATAATGCGACTTGATACTATGCAAATGCATGTGGTACCATTGGAGCAGAACTCCCATCTCAAAAATTGCCAACCAATAGAAGCATCAATAAGGCGTAAGCCTTCATCTCAATATTCTCCAATACAAGCTATCTCAACGAGCATAAGCTCCATCTCAAAATACAATGTATGCGACACAATCGTGAATGTAATGACAACACCATAATTGACAACATCTCAATATAACATCATCGTTGGCCAAAAGCCTACATCTTAAAAGCATCTCAACATCTCTTCATCAACATCATTCATCGACATCATTTTTCATCATAAATCATCACGCATCATTTATACATCATAATTCATCAAAACAAACTCTCATTAACATCATCTCATCAGCAACTCAGTCGTACAGTAATAACAGTAACTCATCAATTTCACAACGTTGGCCATAGGCCTATACAAGATATTTCCTATAATTAGTTAATCAACTAAGGCTTACTTCTAAATCACCAAACCTCTACATACTACTATTCTATAATATTACATCATCATCATCATTAATCCTACTGTTACAAACCAGACAGTAATCTATAAACGTCTTATCCTCATCCTTCTTCACAAAAACCAACATAGCGATTACCGCGGGAACTAACTCTAATCCTAATTTGGATACTAGGATTATCCTTCATATTCTTCATTTTAAAATCCTTAAGAATGAATTTCATTGTGTTAGCCATTCAACACTTCAAACGGTATCTCAAACGGAATCCGAAAACTCAAATTACAGCCTTCTCAAACTGATTCTGCCAAAAACCAGACAACATGGATCGATGCATAACGTCTTGGATCAACGCGTACTGCACTGAACTCGCAACATGAGTCAACACATCCTCTCTTGTATCGACTCATATTGAGTCTAACACACAGCATGTATCAACACATGCCCCTACGCATCGACTCATCCTGAGTTTAAAAGTCCTCATGTATCGACGCAAGACTCCTTCGTGTCGACTCATCCTGAGTCTAAAGACCTGCTTGTATCGACACATCAAGTTTGGGGTTGACGCATACTGCTCTGTCATAGGTAATTTCTGCAATTTTATCTGCGTTTTCACTACGGGTTCTATAATTTAAACCTTAAAAACCTAATCTAATCATAAATAATCATCACTTACAGTTATCCTATAATTCTACATCAATTAAACAGCAATCGGGACGTCATTATTCATCTATAATTCATCAATTCTCATCATACAACATCATATATAATTCAATCATGAACAAAATAACATTTCACCTCTAACCCCATATACCAATTATCATGAACCCAATTATAGAGTCAGAACCCCACCCTTACCTTGGATTGAAGGTCGCTCTATAACTTCCAGTTGAATTCTCATTATGTCGTTCTTCCTCTTTACCAACAGCTTTCACGTTCTTCCTCTAACCCTTATTCTTCTACTGCTTCTTCTTTCTATTCTTTCTAACAATAATAAAATAACCTATTATTCTCGTTATTCCTTAATGGACTTAAAACTAATACACCCCCTTATTACTTACATTCCTTTAAAACAAGTCCACATCAAATAATATTATACTTCTAATATTATTTCTCCATTTATAAAATAATTAAATCCAATTGAACATAACACAACTTCACCAATATTCCAAAAATAATTTAATTAAATAATTAATTAAATTACGGGCGTTACAACTCTCCCCCACTTAAAATATTTCCGTCTTGGAAAATTTACCTTAATCAAACAACTCAGGATAGGAGTCTCACATCTTGCTCTCCAAAGCAATCTCTTTTCCCCTCAGAGTCTTTATTTCACGATCCGCGATCCGTACAGGCATCATCTCCATCGTAAGATTATCCCGTACTTGCACATCATCCATATGAATCACATGAGATGGATCTGAATAATACTTCTGGAGTTGCGACACATGAAACACATCATGCAAATTCGAAAGATTAGGCGGTAAAGCCACTCTATAAGTAACATTCCCCACTCTCTCTGAAATCTAATATGGTCCAATAAAACGAGAAGTGAGCTTCTTAGACTTCAATGCTCGCCCAACACCAGTCACAGGTGTAACTCTTAAAAACACATGGTCACCCGCTTGGAATTCTAAATATTTCTTTCGCTTGTCATGATAACTCTTCTATGTACTTTGGGAAGCTTTCATCTTTTCTCGAATCAACTTCACCTTATCAGAGTCTCACGAACAAGTTCAGGTACAAGTACTACACTTTCACCAGATTCATGCCAACATAAAGGAGTTCTACATCTTCGACCATACAACGCTTCAAAAGGTGTCACCCCAATACCAGAATGATAATTGTTATTATAGGTGAACTCTATCAATGGAAGATAAGTATCTCACGAACCTCCCTGCTCTAGAACACATGCCCTCAACAAGTCTTCCAACGATTGAATAGTCCGTTCAGTATGACCATCTGTCTGAGGATGCTACGTTGAACTCAACCTTAACTTAGAACCCAACGCTTCTTGCAAACTCTTCCAAAAATCAGAAGTAAATCTTGGATCTCTATCTGACACAATGCACAAAGGAACACCATGCAGCTTCACAATCACACTAACGTAAATCTCAGCCAACTTCGACAATGGAAAACTGATGTTAATAGGAATAAAATGAGCTGACTTCGTAAGCCCATCAATAATCACCCAAATTGAATCATGTCCTCTTATCGTATTATGCAACCCGGTCACAAAGTCCATTGAAATGCTATCCCATTTCCATTCTGGAACTTCTAACGGTTGCATCAACTCTGCTGGCTTCTGATGTTCTACTTTCGACTTTTGACAAATCAAACATGCATACACAAACCGAGCCACATCACTCTTCATTCCAGGCCACCAAAACAAACCTTTCAAATATTGATACATCTTTGTAGCTCCTGGATGAATACTCAACTTACTTATATGACTCTCTTAAAGTATCACTTTCTTTATCTCAGCATCATCAGGAATACAAATCTGGTTACGAAATCTCAACACACCTTGCGCATCTAGCTTAAAATAACTTCTCAGACTGATCGATTCCAACCATCAAATCTACCAGTTTCACATCCAACTTATGAGCTTCTCTGATACTGTCTAGAAATTCATTATTAATCTTCAACATACCCAACATAACACTTCACGACGTAACCTTGCAAACTAAGCTCATATCTCGGAACTGCTCAATCAATTCCAACTCTTTAACCATCATTGCCGACATATGTAAAGTCTTTTGACTCAATGCATCAGCTACCACATTCGCTTTTCCTGGATGCTAATTCAAACCAAAATCATAATCCTTTAACAATTCCAACCATCTTCGTTGCCTCATGTTCAACTCTTTCTGATCGAATAAATACTTTAAGCTCTTATGGTCACTAAACACTTCAAATATAGAACCATAAAGATAATGCCTCCAAATTTTCAATACAAAGACAACTACAACAAGTTGATGGGGATCTGTAACGTATAGCCTAAATATAGTACTGCAAGTGCACAGCCTATCGAAGTAATATATAAGATTATCGAACCACATAGACCAATTGTCAATCTATCAACTCTATTGCTAAGGTGCTTATCTAAGGTGAACAAGAATATTGATGTGAGTGCAGTGCAACAAAGTAAATGAGCGAGGTAAATAACAGTTTAAAAGACAGGTTGGAATGTAAATCATGTAATCAGATATTGGTCCGGTCATGCGTAGATGAAACTACTTATGGGGCAGTATTTTCTATTGATAGCAAAGAATCAATTTAACGGGAACTTGTAGCTTTTGACTACTAAGAACCGAATTTACTCTTTAAATTAAATTCCTTTATTGTCACATATAAAGGGTGCCTTCCGCGTTAAAGAGGTAAACCTATTTTTAAGAAATTGATAGTTTTGACTTAACAGAAAAGTAATTTTACTTGGAAAGATTAACTTAAAGAGACTTTTGGCTTTTGACCAAGAGTCAGATTTCAAACCTACAAACGCGTCCGAAAATAGTTTCAAAATCGTTTTCTAAAAAGGTCAATGATTCCTATTTAACCAATCAACGGCTTTCGCTCTTTTTGTTTGGTTAAATAATAATCAAGTCGTATCATTAGTTTGGACGGCTTTCGATCTTACCCAATAAACATTTAAACATAATTGACTTAAGTTAAAAGCAAAACATCCCCAGAGTATTTTCACTAGCATGATAAATCGAACACGACCATGATGACAATCCTTACATCCAAACCTTTATAGTTTAGCCAGACATAATAAGTGCGAGTCTATAAAACGTGTAGACTATGATAAGAGCGAGTAAGTAAAAGAGTGCGAGTCTATAAAACGTGTAGACTATGGTAAGAGCATTTAGAGTCTATAAAACGTGTAGACTATGGTAAGAGCATTTAGAGTCTATAAAACGTGTAGACTATGGTAAGAGCAATTATAAGTAAAGAAATGCAATAAAATAGAACCTTGCTCCAGTCGGAGACTTGAATCTGATACAAATCTGCGGAATGGTAAGGCTGGTATGATGAACTTCAACCAAAGTGCTCCAAGACTCGATTACAACTCAATCTACACCGCAATAACTCCCCGATGTGAAGAGATTATTACTTTACAGAAACTGATAGTATATGGCTTAAGATTGTACTAAGCTTGGATGAAACTAAAAAATGAAAATTGAAAACTATTTATAGAGGATCCTTGAGATGCGTAAAGACCAGCATGCCCCTCAACTTCTTCTGAGCGGGAAACTTTTGTGAAGGCCGCGGGCGCGGTGGCAGTGGCCGCGGGTGCGGTGGCTGGAACTGCCAGATCGTGGGAACGTGGCAGTTGGTCTCTGGGTGAAAGTGGGCCACGTCATCGCGTTCCCTGTAGCCGGCGCGGCGTTGAACGCCATAAGTGCAGAATATCTTGAAAAACCCTAATTTCTTGGCGTTTTGGCTCGTTTCTTCACAGAAGGCTCTGAAATGACAAGAATCCTGAAAACAAAGGAAAAAGGAACATAATACGAGAAAATGATAATAAAAACTAAGGAAAACATGTGATAGTTGAGTCAGAAACATAGTGCGATTTAGTGCGATCAAATCCTCCCACGCTTAGACCTTTGCTTGTCCTCAAGTAACAACTCTTAGAAGTAGATGAAAGAAAATTATGGTGTATACAGGTTTTGGGCAAAGAGGGCTACTAAGTTCGAGTAAGGGTGTGTTGTCAGGCACTAACTATCTGAACCAAGGGTATCGTAATTACACTACTCGCAGAAATGTTGACATAAACCTCATAAGTATACAGATCGATCCTAATATCCTTACTATGCTAAGACTTCTTTTTGTACGAGGTCCTTTTTCATTCAGGCGCAATCACATTAAGCCCGTTATCCGTACATACTCATGGTGTAGTGACCGGTTAGTGACTCTGATCTCAAGTGATGGGATTCTGGTACAAGAGTTGGTTTAACCCCTTTTTATTTTACCCATTTGCAGTTGCGGGGGATCGGACCGTAGTCCGCCCTACCAAGTCCAGCACCAGATACCTCTGGACCAACTACAACGGATGTGCCTTATATATATTTTTTTTCTTTGTTTTTATTAGTGCTTACAACTTTCTTGAGTTGAGTAATCTTTGTGAGGATCACCCAACTCGTAGTCGTATTCATACTTTATTTTATAAACTTTTAAGGCAAAATAGAGATCATCCACTTATATTCATCGATCCTACACTTAGAGCATGCTTAGGCCGGAGCTGACTGCTAAGATAAACTACTTGAAGACCTATTTGTACAGTTTTATTCAAAATCATAGCATATTGGGAAGAAAGGATCTAATCTAAATGTTCAAAAAGGCTTACGGTGTTAAAACGATAACGAATTTTTCAAAAAGTGAGCGCCCAAGAAATAGACCCTATCTAGGACCTGTCTCATAGCCCAAATCCTTAAAAACAACCACAATTCTTTGAAAAAGATTTTGTAAAAATTTTGTAAGGCTAAAAAGTGGGGGAAATGAAAGGGTACACTACGCAGAAAGACTCGCCTATCACATGCATTTTATTAACTACGAATATAACATACCTAAAAGGAAAAATGCGGAAGGGAAATAAAAGCAGGAAAAACGGGAAATAAAAGCGATAAATGCTCCTCCCACACTTAAATCGGACATTGTCCTCAATGTTCCAAAATAAGGTAGGAGGAGGTACCTGAAAACGCTAGTGGGGGCCACTAGGACCTTCACCATCCTGGTTGGTACGACCGGAACGGCGGCTACGGCTGCGACAGCGGCTCTCTCGGTCCAAAACTAGCTGCTCCATTCTCTCTGTCAAGGCGGCATTTGCCGCTTGTAGCTCTTGGGTCCTACCAATGAGGGTGCCTTGGGTTGCCTCCATCAATTGGAAGTGACGAGCGTATGTGGTCTGGTTAAGGTGATGTTCTCTCTGGAAAGCCAGCTGACTTTCCATAATAGTGCGCAGAGAGCTAGCATTTTACTGTTGGGATGCTTGCATGAAGGCCATGTTATTGGTCGCCTGTTGCTGCAAAGTAGCAAGGAGGGTGTCCCTCTGGGCCTCTCGGGCCATATGCTCACGCCACATGTCCTCAGTGACATGGAAACTAGGAGTTGTACCTGCATGTGGGTTAGAAGTAGATGGTGTCGTGTGTGGTGGTGAAAAGTGGGGTGGTTCTTCCATATGGAAATCGTACTCATCATCAGTGTTGTTACCCTCATTTAAAGGTAGATTTGGGGGCAACGGACCAATAAAAGCAGGAGCGTTGAGATCGTAGGTCCAGTTACGCTCAAATATGATATTAGTACGACGGGTGCAAGGAATAACAACACTGGGTACAGCGGCACCTCCAACCATGAGGAAGTAACCACCTTCCCTCCTCGTCTTGCATAAACGCATATCCTTTAAAAATTTAAGATTTGCAATACGAGGAGGAAGTGGCTCAAGGGTGGAAAGTTCTGTATCCAATCCTATGGCACGGGCAATAGTAGTAATCAGTCCACCAAAGGAAATCGGCCCACCTTTTCTTAAAACATGGTGCATGTGGGCAGTCATAAATGGGACTGGATTAACTTTGGTGTCTGTGAGGCAGCTCTGCATGATAATTAATTCTTTAGCATTCACCTTGTTTGGGTTTTCCCGAGCAAAGATGGTGGATGCTAAAAGAAATCTAAAAACACGAAGGGCAGGATTGTGGATATGAGAAGCAAGTAGGCCATCAAAAGATGTTGCATTTTGTTTAGTAATCCTGGCCCAAAATGCTTCAAATGCCCAATCCGTGTCTAAAGGTGCTTCACAAACGGCACCATCCCCATAAGGCCATCCTAACATGGCAGCTAGACCGTCAGTGGAGTAGTCATATTCAACATTAAACATTCTAAATTTTACTCCACCTACGGCGCTAGCAGTGTTAGGAGAGACGTTATAAATTAAAGAACTCAAAAATTCGAACGTCAGCCTAGGGTAGGTTGGTGCTTGAGTAGAAAAACATGCCTAGTTTGTCGAGAAGGAAAAATACACTATGGTATATACCTAATGAATATAGACAGTTTTCATCGATATACCTGGTAGAGTGTATTGGTGTTGTCAGCAATTTCTCAAGCCGCTTTTGTTGTCTTTCTCCGGGTTGGCCATCTCGCAAAATGTAGTCGTGATACTCCATAGGATTTTCTTGTGGATGAATATAAAGAGAAAGAATGGGATGTAGAAGTAGTGAAGGTGTGAGGAAGAAAATGAAATAGTGGGGGTATTTATAGGTAGTGAAGAAAAATGGTGGTTGATGAATATTTATGATGGGAATAAATGTAGTGGGGTAGGTATGGATAATAAAGGAAGTTATGGGGGGTTAAGAATGGAAGAAAATGGGATTGGAAGTGGAAAAAGAGGCAAAATGGGGGGAAAACCGAGCCACTAGCCGTTAGGTGACCGTTACGTCACCGCGGGCGCGGCAGGGATCACCGCGGGCGCGGTCAGGGCGAGCCAAGTTGGGTCGGTCTTGCTTCCTTTCCATTGGGCTTTTCCTTCCTTGCCATTAGCTTCAATTTTTGGAGGTGTACCTAGTTTTCTTACGAACGTGCATATATGTATGTGAATACATATATACATGTATATTTATTTATTTTTATATCAAAATTTTCATTATGGTGACCAGAAAAACAAAAACATTAGTAAATGAAAGATATATATAGAGAAAAAAACACATATGCATATATATATATAGGTACGGACATCGGGTCACCAAAATAGTTATTAATAATGCAGGAAACAGATAATGCAAATAAAAATGAGTCTGAAAAGGAAATCAATATAATACTAATAATACTAGAACTAGAGATCTTATGAATAACACAGATCTATCGCCAACCGGGAGGATGCTCTGCAGGAGTGTCTGGGCCACGCAGCTCAGTCAGCTGGCGTCGAATCTCTGCCACCTCGTGAGCTAATTCATCTAACTCACCAGCAAAGGTAACATCATTCAGTTCCAACTGTAAATGAAGGTCATCCACCTCATTGCGGAGAGTGGCTATCTCAGTGCGCATAGCAGTCAACAGAGTGTGAATATCAGGTTCCTGCAAGCTGAGGTTATTAGTAAGAACAGTAGTGCGTGTAACCTCGGGTCGGGATGTGTGATCTGGAGTAGAGTCCTCGGGAGCAGGAGTGTATTCAGGAGTAGGATCTTCGGAAGCAGGAGTGTATTCTGGAGTGGGATCTTCGGAAGCAGGAGTATATTCTGGGGCATACTCTGATATCTCACCCCAACCTTCTACAGAATAGTTCCAATTAGCAGGGTTGGAAACACAAGTCATCTGAGGGTCTCGCAGTGTGAAGGTGTAAACTGTCTGGTCATTGATGAGCAATCTGTACTGATATGGGTGGAAAGAGGCCCTCCTCATGAGCCCACGATCCATGCAAAAGTCTAAATCCAGGAAAGTATATCCACAGTATGGGGTCAGCTGTGCTATCATACCGTCCAAACCCAAAGCATAAGCTATTTGTGTCACATTCCCTCCGGAATGAATGAGTCCTATAGCGGATCGAGCAGTCTGCTCGAGGCTCTCTATCAGAAAACCTCCACTAGCTATAGGTCTGGACTGACTGGCACAGTATAGGAAAAGGATCTCCTCAGCGGTGACTAAGTGGTCACAGTAACTCCTCCCAAAGAAAGTGTGGCACAGAATCATCTCGAAGTATCGGAAAGCCGGGTTATGGATCTTCCTGGACAGCTGGGTAGAGGGGTCAAGGCTGGCTCCATCAGTAATGTCCTGCCAAAATTTATCAATATCTCTGTCCATATAGTAACTCAATGGTAACTCAGTGATAGCGGTCGGTCCAGTTTGGAAACCAAGCAAATCCCCAAATTCTTTGATGGTCAGGGTATACTCGGTACCAAACAATCTGAAACTTAGGCATCCTCGCTCATCTCCTTCACCCACCCATGGGTTATAATCCACAGAGCTAAGAAACTCCAGAGTAAGGCTCCTGTAGGTTTTGTGGACATCATCAGCATAATAATCCCAGCCAAGTTGGTTGCACAGATACCTAATACTTGGCTCAATCCCGAGTGCCTCCATGCAGCTCTGATCGGGGTACCTAGTGGGTACCATAGGTCTAGCAGATAAGGTAGCAAATCGGGCTTTTTGTGCTTCATCCCTGAAAATCACAACCATACCATCGGGGTAATGCATCCTGAAAATATAAACACAAGAAATTAGTCCAGATAAAACATATATAAATTAATAAAATAAAATAAAATTAAGAATAAACCATGGGTTGCCTCCCATGCAGCGCTTGTTTAACGTCTTTAGCTTGACGATTAGATCTTACTTTATGTGGGTATTGGTGGGTCTATAAGAATATGACTAGAGTAGTCAACAGGCAAATCGCCTCCTTTGTATAGCTTCAGTCTTTGTCCATTTACCACAAATGGAGCGCATGAATTATTTTTGATTTCTACTGCTCCAGACTTTAGAACTTTTGACACTTCAAATGGACCTGTCCATCTTGAACGAAGCTTACCAGGAAAAAGTCGTAACCTTGAGTTAAATAGGAGAACAGGGTCACCAATGTTGAAATCTTTCTTGATGATTTTTTTATCATGCCACATCTTGGTTCTTTCCTTATATATGATGGCATTCTCATAGGCATTCAAGCGAAGCTCTTCCAGCTTGTGAATGTCCAGGATACGTTTTTCTCCGGCTTTTAGGTAATCTAGATTCAAGGATTTAATGGCCCAATAGGCTTTATGTTCTAGTTCGAAGGGTAAATGACAGGACCTTCCATAAACCAATTGATAAGGAGTTGTTCCAATAGGGGTTTTATAAGCCGTTCTATAAGCCCATAAGGCGTCTTTAAGTTTTCCAGACCAGTCTTTTCTGGATAATGATATGGTTTTCTCTAGGATCTGCTTAATCTCCTTATTCGATACTTCTACTTGGCCACTGGTTTGCGGGTGATATGGTGTTGCTACTCTATGTTTTACTCCATATTTGCTTAGAAGCTTGTCAAATATCTTAGATATAAAATGCGATCCTCCATCACTTATGACTAACCTCGGGGTTCCAAACCTAGGAAAAATAATATTCTTAAACAGTTTGATAACTACCTTGGTATCGTTTGTGGGTGATGCAACAGCTTCTATCCACTTTGAGACATAATCGACAGCTACTAGGATATACTTGTTACCCATTGAGGAAGGAAAAGGTCCCATGAAATCTATACCCCAGACATCAAATATTTCCACTTCTTGGATGTTACTTAAAGGCATTTCATCACGTCTTGAGATGTTCCCAGTGCGTTGGCATCGGTCACATTTTGTAATGTAAGTGTGGACATCGCGCCATACAGTAGGCCAATAAAAACCTGCTTGAAATATTTTGGCGCATGTTTTAGATGTGCTTGCATGTCCACCATAAGGTGAAGCATGACAATGTTTAATGACGTTGCCTACTTCTTCTTCCGGCACACATTGTCTGAATATATTATCTATTCCTCTTTTGAATAGGAGGGGTTCATCCCAAAAGAAGTGTTTAACATCACTAAAAAACTTCTTCTTCTGTTGGTAGCTTAAGTCAGGGGGTATGATATCAGCGGCCAGATAATTCACAATATCTGCGTACCATGGTATGTTGTTCAAGGTTGAGATTTCCTCATAGGTCTCTTCTTCAGTTGAGTTTATCCCAGCTATTAATCTTTCATAAGTAGAGTGATTGTCTATAGGTATAAGTTCAGGTTTAAGGTGTTCTAACCTAGAGAGATGATCAGCTACTAAGTTTTCAGCTCCTTTTTTATCCTTAATATCCAAGTCAAATTCTTGGAGTAAAAGAACCCATCTGAGCAATCTAGGCTTAGCATCTTTCTTACTTAACAAGTACCGGATTGCTGCATGATCTGTGTATACTATTATTTTTGCTCCCACCAAATAAGATCGAAATTTATCAATAGCAAAAACTACGGCTAGCAATTCCTTTTCTGTGGTTGTATAATTTAGCTGGGCAGCGTCTAGTGTTCTACTAGCGTAGTAAATAGCATGCAGTTTCTTGTCTTTTCTTTGCCCTAGTACAGCTCCTACAGCGAAATCACTAGCATCGCACATGATTTCAAAGGGTTGTGTCCAATCAGGTGGTCTTATGATAGGTGCTGAAATAAGAGCTTGCTTTAAAACTTCAAAGGCCTCAAGACATTTTTGGTCGAATTCAAACTCGACATCCTTCATCAATAAGTTAGTTAAAGGTTTTGTTATTCCGGAAAAATTCTTGATGAAACGTCGGTAGAACCCGGCATGTCCTAGAAAACTTCTTACTTCCCTAACGGTCTTAGGTGGGTTTAGGTTTTCTATAACTTCTATCTTGGCCTTATCAACTTCTATACCTCTTTCAGAAATAATGTGTCCCAAGACTATCCCTTCATTTACCATAAAGTGGCACTTTTCCCAATTCAACACAAGGTTTACTTCCACACATCTTTTTAAGATTTTCTCTAAGTTTGAGAGGCAGTTTTTGAAATCAAACCCACACACTGAAAAATCGTCCATAAATACTTCCATAATTCCATCTAGGTAGTCTGCGAAAATTGACATCATACAACGTTGGAAAGTGGCAGGTGCGTTACAGAGCCCAAAGGGCATTCGTCTATAAGCGAATGTTCCATAAGGGCAAGTAAATGTGGTTTCTTCTTGGTCCTCTGGGTGAATAGGGATTTGGAAAAACCCTGAATACCCATCAAGATAGCAGAAATATGAGTGTCTTGCTAGACGTTCAAGCATCTGATCTATAAATGGGAGAGGGAAATGGTCTTTTCTCGTTGCCTTATTCAACTTTCTGTAATCTATACACATACGCCATCCTCCTTCTGTTCGTTTTGCCACATGCTCACCTTTCTCATTTTCCATAACAGTGATACCTCCTTTCTTGGGTACCACATGGACTGGGCTTACCCATTCACTATCCGAAATTTGGTATATGATACCAGCTTCTAATAACTTAAGAACTTCTTTCTTGACTACATCACTCATGATAGGGTTTATTCTTCTTTGATGTTCTCTTGAGGGTTTTTAATCTTCTTCTAGCATAATCCGATGCATGCATACGGATGGGCTTATACCTTTTAAATCTGAAACTTTATACCCTAAAGTTGAGGGATATTTTCGCAAGGTATCTAAGAGTTGATTTGTTTCTATTTGGTTTAGAGCGGCGCTAATTATAACAGGTCTATTCATCTCCTCATCCAAAAACTCATATCTTAGATTCTTGGGTAGTTCCTTAAGTTCTATAGTGGGTTTCTCAGTACGCGGCATAAGGTCAGGGGTAAGAGCTAAGCATTCGAAAAGGTTGTCGTCAATGTACGGTTCGATACTCTTAAATCTGTCATCCTCTAAAATAGGGGTTGATGGTAATTTGATTAAAGATTCGTTTTGTTCGAGCTCATTTACACATTCGTCAATGACGTCGATGGTATAACACGCATCTCCTATCACTGGTGCCATTAGAAACTTTGATAAAATGAACTCAATCTTTTCATCTCCTACCTCGAAAGTCAGTTTCCCTTTCTTAACATCTATTATAGCTCCGGCGGTCGATAGGAATGGTCTTCCTAAGAGGATTGGGATGTCTTCATCTTCTTTAATATCCATTACGACGAAGTCGGTCGGAATGTAAAACTGACCAATCTTGACAGGTATGTCTTCTAAAATACCCATGGGATATTTGACAGATCTATCAGCTAGTTGTAAGGACATCTTAGTAGGTTGAAGTTCTCCTAATTTTAACCTCTTACAGACGGCCAGAGGCATCAGACTTACGCTTGCTCCTAAGTCTAAAAATGCTTTGTCTATCATATGGTTACCTAGGATGCAAGGGATAGAAAAACTTCCAGGGTCTTTATCTTTCTTGGCGAGTTTATTTTCGGATATAGAATGACATTCTAAAGGCTTGGGATCATCGAGTCGCCGTTTATTGGTCAAAATATCTTTCAAGAACTTAGCATATGATGGTATCTGGGTTATAGCTTCAGTAAAAGGAATCTCTACATGGAGTTTCTCTATTACCTTAATAAACTTTTGGTACTTGTTTTCTACTTTGGTGTTTTTCAGCCTCTGTGGGAACGGAATAGGTGGTTTATAAGGTTGTTGAGTGTTATTCCCTACTTCTGGTTTTGATTGCTTTTCTGGTTTCTCTGGTTCCTCTACCTGGTCTTTAGGTGTAGCATCTTCCATAGGTTTTTCTGATGTGCTTAAGTTAGGATTTCTAGGCCCTTCATAAGCAGTTCCACTTCTTAAGGTGATAGAATTTGCTTGGCCTTTTGGATTTGGTTGAGTTTGTCCAGGAAATTGTCCTCCAGGTGCAACTTGTACAGAGGTGTTTTGTGCTACTTGGGAAATCTGAGTCTCAAGCATTTTGGTGTGGGTTATCATCTGGTCAAACTTGGTTGCCAGTTGAGTAACTAGTTCGTTCGTGTGAATGTGTTGGTTCATAAACTCCTTATTTTGCTGAGTTTGAGTCTGAATAAAGGTGTCTATGGTTTCTTTAAGGTTTGGTCTTGGGGGAACTATTTGCATAGGTTGGTTTTGTTTTTGCGTTTGGAATCCTTGAGGTCTCGAAGGTCCGGGATTTTGGATAGGGTTATTGTTTTTGTAAGAGAAATTCGGGTGGTTCCTCCATCCAGGATTGAAGGTATTCGAGAAAGGTTTCCCTTGGGTATAGTTAACTTGGTCTGAGCTAGATTCGTTCAAAAGGTTACAGTCAACGGTTTGATGTCCTTGAGTTCCACAGAGTTCGCATTCCGATTGGATTGCTGCTACTGTGGTTGGGTTTTGAGACATGTTCTCGACTCTCAAAGCTAGGGCGTCCATCTTGGCATTAATCATGTCCATGCAACTTACCTCATGCTTTCCTCCATGGCTCTCCTTTTTCTCTACTGTCGCTCGTTCTAATCCCCACTGGGCGTGGTTTTGGGCCATGTCCTCTATTAGGGAACAAGCGTCAGGGTAAGGTTTGTTCATCAACGCTCCGCCAGCGGCAGCGTCTATGGACATCTTTGTGTTGTAATGGAGTCCATTATAGAAGGTATGTATGATTAACCATTGCTCCAGGCCATGGTGCGGACAAGCTCTTAAAAGTTCTTTATATCTCTCCCAGGCATCAAAAAGTGATTCGCCTTGGTTTTGGGTGAAACAAGTGATCAGGTTCCTAAGAACAGCGGTCTTGCTTGGTGGAAAATATCTCGCAAGAAAAGATCTCCTAAGGTCTTCCCAAGTTGTTATTGAGTTAGCTGGAAGGGCGTCTAACCAGTCGTGAGCTTTACCTCTAAGGGAAAAAGGAAACAGTCTTAAACGGATGGCTTCGGGTGTGGCTCCATTTGCCTTAAGGGTGTCAGCTAACTGGATAAATACCTTTAAATGTTGATTCGGGTTCTCGGTAGCGAGACCAGCGAATTGGTTTTGTTGTACTAATTGTAATAATGAGGGCTTTAGTTCAAAGTTGTTGGTAGTTATAGTAGGGTTTACTATGCTAGAACTAGGTTCCTCGTTAGATGGTTGGGCGAATTCCTTGAGTGGTCTTTGGTTACGATCTTCTGCCATAGCTCTTCTTATCTTGCGTATAAAAAAACGGGCACGAGCGTAACGTTCAGGTTCTACTAAAGGATCTATTAGGTTACCGGTGCTACGATTTCTACGCATCTACCGGCTAGAATAGTCTTAGTCTAAACGGGATAACAATAGGGTACGAAATTTGACGAAGTTGGTCCCCGGCAACGGCGCCAAAAACTTGATGGGGATCTGTAACGTATAGCCTAAATATAGTACTGCAAGTGCACAGCCTATCAAAGTAATATATAAGATTATCGAACCACAGAGACCAATTGTCAATCTATCAACTCTATTGCTAAGGTGCTTATCTAAGGTGAACAAGAATATTGATGTGAGTGCAGTGCAACAAAGTAAATGAGCGAGGTAAATAACAGTTTAAAAGACAGGTTGGAATGTAAATCATGTAATCAGATATTGGTTCGGTCATGCGTAGATGAAACTACTTATGGGGCAGTATTTTCTATTGATAGCAAAGAATCAATTTAACGGGAACTTGTAGCTTTTGACTACTAAGAACCGAATTTACTCTTTAAATTAAATTCCTTTATTGTCACATATAAAGGGTGCCTTCCACGTTAAAGAGGTAAACCTATTTTTAAGAAATTGATAGTTTTGACTTAACAGAAAAGTAATTTTACTTGGAAAGATTAACTTAAAGAGACTTTTGGCTTTTGACCAAGAGTCAGATTTCAAACCTACAAACGCGTCCGAAAATAGTTTCAAAATCGTTTTCTAAAAAGGTCAATGATTCCTATTTAACCAATCAACGGCTTTCGCTCTTTTTGTTTGGTTAAATAATAATCAAGTTGTATCATTAGTTTGGACGGCTTTCGATCTTACCCAATAAACATTTAAACATAATTGACTTAAGTTAAAAGCAAAACATCCCCAGAGTATTTTCACTAGCATGATAATTGGAACACGACCATGATGACAATCATTACATCCAAACCTTTATAGTTTAGCCAGACATAATAAGTGTGAGTCTATAAAACGTGTAGACTATGATAAGAGCGAGTAAGTAAAAGAGTGCGAGTCTATAAAACGTGTAGACTATGGTAAGAGCAT
Source organism: Vicia faba (assembly GCA_948472305.1). NCBI lineage: Eukaryota > Viridiplantae > Streptophyta > Magnoliopsida > Fabales > Fabaceae > Vicia > Vicia faba. The sequence goes on along the minus strand of OX451739.1, from coordinate 1,473,970,345 downwards.
TTAGAGTCTATAAAACGTGTAGACTATGGTAAGAGCATTTAGAGTCTATAAAACGTGTAGACTATGGTAAGAGCAATTATAAGTAAAGAAATGCAATAAAATAGAACCTTGCTCTAGTCGGAGACTTGAATCTGATACAAATCTGCGGAATGGTAAGGCTGGTATGATGAACTTCAACCAAAGTGCTCCAAGACTCGATTACAACTCAATCTACACCGCAATAACTCCCCGATGTAAAGAGATTATTACTTTACAGAAACTGATAGTATATGGCTTAAGATTGTACTAAGCTTGGATGAAACTAAAAAATGAAAATCGAAAACTATTTATAGAGGATCCTTGAGATGCGTAAAGACCAGCATGCCCCTCAACTTCTTCTGAGCGGGAAACTTTTGTGAAGGCCGCGGGCGTGGTGGCAGTGGCCGCGGGCGCGGTGGCTGGAACTGCCAGATCGTGGGAACGTGGCAGTTGGTCTCTGGGTGAAAGTGGGCCACGTCATCGCGTTCCCTGTAGCCGGCGCGGCGCTGAACGCCATAAGTGCAGAATATCTTGAAAAACCCTAATTTCTTGGCGTTTTGGCTCGTTTCTTCACAGAAGGCTCTGAAATGACAAGAATCCTGAAAACAAAGGAAAAAGGAACATAATACGAGAAAATGATAATAAAAACTAAGGAAAACATGTGATAGTTGAGTCAGAAACATAGTGCGATTTAGTGCGATCACAAGTCTAAATCATGCGTAGGATAGTTCTTCTCATGAGTCCTCAACTTCCTTGACGCATAAACAACTACCTTACCATCCTGTATAAGCACACCTCCTAAGCCCATCTTAGAAGCATCACAATATACCATAAAAGGATCTCCTGGATTAGGCAACGTCAAAATCGGAGCCGACGTCAACCTCTTTTTCAATTCTGTAAAACTTTCTTCGCACTGAACATCCCATACATAAGCTCTACCTTTACAAGTCAACTTAGTCAACGGAAGTGCCAACTTAGGAAAACCTTCGATAAACCTTCTATAGTAACCAGCTAATCCCAAAAAGCTTCTAATCTCAGTAGCTGACCTCAGAGTTTCCCATTGCAACATCGCATCAACCTTCGATGGATCTACAACAATGCCATTACCTGAAATCACATGACCAAGAAAACTAACCTCCTTCAACTAGAATTCACACTTGGACAGCTTTGCATACAACTTCTTCTCTTTCAAAACTTGCAATACTACTCTTAAGTGTACTGCATGCTCTTCTTCTGACTTAGAGTAAATCAAAATATCATCAATGAACACCACTACAAACCGATCTAGATAAGTATGAAAGATACGATTCATATATTCCATGAATACTCCCAGCGTATTAGTAACACCAAAAGGCATCACCGAATACTCGTAATGTCCATAACACGTTCTGAAAGCCGTCTTCTGGATATCTTCATCCTTCACCTTAATGTGATGGTAACCCGACCTCAAATCAATCTTACTAAACACACGAGAATCCACCAATTGGTCCATCAAGTCATCTATTCTTGGAAGCGGATACTTGTTCTTAATCGTCACTTTATTCAAATGTCTATAATCAACACAAAGTCTCATACTTCCATCTTTCTTCTTTACTAACAACACTGGAGCACCCCACGGTGATACACTTGGTCTTACAAACTTCTTTTCAAGTAACTCTTCCAATTGCTTCTTTAACTCTGACAATTCTGATGCAGACATTCGGTATGGTGCCATAGACACAGGTCTGGTACCAGGTACAAGATCAATTGCAAATTCAACTTCCCTCTCTGGCGGTACATCAGGAATTTCATCAGGGAAAACTTCAGGAAATTCACACACCACCTGCAATTCCTCAATTATAGCTTGAGTCTCTACAGATAGCAACGCCATCAACGAGAACATATGTGCTTCCTCTTGCATCAACTTCCTCAACTGTTTAGCAGACAACGGACTACCTTCCTCTTCTCCAGGAGTAGAAAACTTCACAGACTTGTCATAACAGTTAATATGAACACAATTATGCTCTAACCAGTTCATACCCAAAATCGCATCCAAACCTCTTAACGGTAAATAAACCAAATCAACAGCAAAGTCTTTGTCGAAGATCGACAAGGGACACTTCAAACACACAAAAGAAGTAGTCACTGACCCCTTGGCTAGAGTATCGACGACCATTTCTCCATTCAAAGAAGACAACATAAGACCCAATCTTTCAACACAATCATCAGCAATAAAATAATGTGTAGCATCGATACCAATAATAGTAATTAAAGGAGTACTATTAATGAAACATGTACCTCTGATAAGTCAGTCCTCAACAGTTGCCTGATTCTCAACCAAAGCAATCACTTTACCACTTGTCTGCGCTCTCTTTGGTTTTTGACACTGACTACCAATGTGCCCTTCCTCTTTACAATTGAAACAAATCACATCCTTATGTTCACACTCAGATACAACATGTTTGTTCTTACCACAACGGAAACACCTCTTCACTTCAGTAGTACACACATTACTCTTATGCCCAGGTTTCCCACACTTAAAACAAACCACACCAGTAGGAGCATCTCCCCCACTAGTCCTCTGACCCTGAGCAACTTCCTGTTTACCTTTACCAGCTGGGGCATCATAAGGCTTACCAAATTTTGTTGATGCTTACCCCTCTTCTCACTGATAATCTTGTAATGAGCATTATTATCCTCCTCATAAATCCTACAACTATTAATCAAATCAGCAAGGACACGGATCTTCTGGTATCCAACTGCCTTCTTGATCTTCGGGCGCAACCCGTTCTCAAACTTGATACACTTCAAAAACTCAGCATTTGCATCAGCGTAGTGTAGATAAAACTTAGCCAACTCAACAAACTTGGCAGCATACTCAACAACCGACATATTCCCTTGCTTCAGCTCAAGGAACTCAATCTCATTCTTACCAAGAACATCTTTAGGAAAGTACTTCCTCAAAAATTCCCTATGGAACACAGCCCAAGTGACATTCTCACCTGCAGCTTCCAATATCTGATAGGTCTCTAACCACCAGTCATCAGCCTCGACTGCTAGCTGTTAGAACAAAGTTTGGTTCTAATCATATCTTAGAGTTTTGATGATAACAATGAAATAAATTTTGTGAAATATATTTTATACTCTGACTTGTATGTTCTCTAAGTTCAGATGAAGTTCTAACTTACGCATCTTAGAAAGAAACAGCATTCTATGCAAGTATAAAGCAAACTCAGAAGGAAGCACTCCAAAGAAAACTCTGATGAAGAGAAATCCTAAGAAACCTATGAAAAAACTAGCTGAAGCAAAGATCTGATAGAAGCATGCTGAAAGCAACATCTGATAAATGCAAGATTAATGCAAACTCTGATGGACACATATTGAAGAATACTCTGATAGAAGAAAAGATCAAGTAAACTCTGAAAATAGCAACGCTGCAAGCAAACACTTTAACTTCCAGAGACAAGCTCTGAAAGTACCGTTGGTTATTAAATGCTAAGAAGGCTAACGCACTCAAGTGTACTACGCGCACGAGTATTGGAAATGTAAAGACCAAGCCTACACGCTACATGCAACACGCATCATTGCAAACACTCCTCATTAAATGCATGCACTATCATCAAGGCATTAACGGTCGAGAATTGGAAGCTATATATATAAGACCTTTTGTTTCAAATAAAGGTTACTGACTTACGAAAAACATACTTACACTCACTATTTTCATACTTGAAAACTAATACTGTATAGTGGGTAGATCTTAAGTATTGGGCAACAATCTTAGTGATAAATCACAGTTGTGATAAAGCTTCTTAGAAGCAAATCTGTTTCACTACTATTAAGAGATAATTTTGTAAGTGTTCCTTGAGAGACCACTTAGGTCAGATTTCTCAAGAGGGCTAGGACTAGTTTGAGTCTTAGACGTGTTAGTCACTTGCAGTTGGTTTGTGCATTGTATTGTTAGTCACACCAGTTTAGTTGTGCATTTGTAATCAGGTTGATTATAGTGGATTAAGTCCTCGTTGAGAGAGGCGAAATCACCTTGGCGGGTGGACTGGAGTAGTTTGAGTTTCAAACGAACCAGGATAAAAATACCAGTGTCCTTCCATTAGTGTTGCGCAAGAAAAAGGAAAAACTTATTCAACCCCCCCCCCCCCCCCCCTTCTAAGTGTTTTCTCACCCTTCACTAGCATATGAGTACCCATAATGAACCTTCTGCGCTGGAGTGCAATCCATCACACAGAATATTCTCTCAATCTCTTTCAACCACTCCAAAGCTCCGTCAGGATCATACTTTGCCTTGAATGTAGGCGGATTCTCTCTCTGGAAAGTCGCCAAGCTACGAGATCCAGCATTCCCGTCAGCATTCAGCTGATTCTCCATTGCATGAGCCATTGCTTCTAGAGCAGCAGGGAGTGCAGCATCATTCCTTCCAGCCATCTCAACTTATCACTACAACATAAACAACGGTTTAAACTCAAATTAACAATACTCGATTATTAGACAACTACGACTCAACGACAATGTCGGACCAACCTTTTGCTCTGATACAAACTTTGTAACACCCCAATTCTACCTGACAATTATATAAATAAATCAGATTTATAAAATAATTAATGCAAACAAATCAGGATGCCACAAATTCTTCACAAGAATACTCATTGCATTCATCGTGGATACGTAACACTTTAAAACTTAGGATGAACCATCAGCATAAATACTCTAATTAAATAATTCAACAATTTAACATCTATGCAACGGAATTCTTAATAACCTCTTTATCATCGTTACAGCAACTTCGAAACAACACATATTTAATAATAAGCAACTTAAAGTTCAACAACTGAATAATTAACAATCAAAAGCAACAAGCCTTCATCCCCCCGAGTGTTATATATCAGAGCAATAACACCGACTCGAACTATTGAAGGTATAGAGCCTTCACTCTCGATTACCTGCATGTTACCAACATAAGGGTAACATTCAAACAGAAGGGATGAAATATCTAACAACATAATAAATCATATGATAATTAATATATTAAATTAGATCACATAACATCACCACTTCTCATCTCATAATCAACAATAATCACAACAATAATACACATTTCACAACATCAATACACACTTCTTTATGCAATCATATAATGCAACTCGATACTATGCAAATGCATGTGGTACCATTAGAGCAGAACTCTCATATCAAAAATTTCCAATCAATAGAGGCATCAACAAGGCGTAAGCCTTCATCTCAATATTCGCCAATACAGGCCATCTCAACGAGCATAAGCTTCATCTCAAAATGAAATGTATGTGACACAATCATGAATGTAATGATAACACCATAATTGACAACATTTCAATACAACATCATCGTTGGCCAAAAGCCTACATCTTAAAAGCATCTCAACATCTCTTCATCAACATCATTCATCGACATCATTTTTCATCATAAATCATCAAGCATCATTTATACATCATAATTCATCAAAACAAACTCTCATTAACATCATCTCATCAGCAACTCAGTCGTACAGTAATACAACAGTAACTCATCAATTTCATAACGTTGGACATAGACATATACAAGATATTTCCTATAATTAGTTAATTAACTAAGGCTTACTTCTAAATCACCAAACCTCTACATACTACTATTCTGTAATATTACATTATCATCATCATTAATCCTACTGTTACAAACTAGACAGTAATCTATAAACGTCTTATCCTCATCCTTCTTCACAAAAACCAACATAGCGATTACCGCGGAAACTAACTCTAATCCTAATTTGGATACTAAGATTATCCTTCCTATTCTTCATTTTAATCCTTAAGAATGAAGTTCATTGCGTTAGCCATTCAACTCTTCGAACGGTACCTCAAACGGAATCTGAAAACTCAAATTACAGCCTTCTCAAACTGATTCTGCCAAAAACCAAACAACATGGATCGACGCATAACGTCTTGGATCGACGCGTACTACACTAAACTCGCAACATGAGTAGACGCATCCTCTCTTGTATCGACTTATACTGAGTCTAACACACAGCATGTATCGACACATGCCCCTATGCATCGACTCATCCTGAGTCTAAAAGTCCTCATGTATCAACACAAGACTCCTTCATGTCGACTCATCCTGAGTCTAAAGACTTGCTTGTATCGACACATCAAGTTTGGGGTCGACGCATATTGCTCTGTCATGGGTAATTTCTGCGATTTTCTCTGCGTTTTCACTATGAGTTCCATACTTTAAACCCTAAAAACCTAATCTAATCATAAATAATCATCACTTACAGTTATCATATAATTCTACATCAATTAAATAGTAATCGGGACATCATTATTCATCTATAATTCATCAATTCTCATCATACAACATCATATATAATTCAATCATGAACAAAATAACATTTCACCTCTAACCCCATATACCAATTATCATGAACCCAATTATAGAGTCAGAACTCCACCCTTACCTTGGATTGAAGGTCGCTCTAAAACTTTCGGTTGAATTCTCGTTATGCCGTTCTTCCTCTTTACCAACAGCTTTCACGTTCTTCCTCTAACCCTTATTCTTCTACTGCTTCTTCTTTCTATTCTTTCTAACAATAATAAAATAACCTATTATTCTCTTTATTCCTTAATGGACTTAAAACTAATACACCCCCTTATTACTTATATTCCTTGAAAACAAGTCCACATCAAATAATATTATACTTCTAATATTATTTCTCCACTTAATAAAATAATTAAATCCAATTGAACACAACACAACTTCACCAATATTCCAAAAATAATTTAATTAAATAATTAATTAAATTACGGGCGTTACAACTCTCCCCCACTTAGAATATTTTCGTCCTCGAAAATTTACCTTAATCAAACAACTCAGGGTAGGAGTCTCGCATCTTGCTCTCCAACTCCCAATTCATGCTTTCTCTTGCAGCTCCTAGACAAACCACTTTAACCAAATCAATCTCTTTGCCCCTCAGAGTCTTTATTTCATGATCCGCGATCCGTACAGGCATCGTCTCCACCGTAAGATTATCCCATACTTGCACATCATCCATATGAATCACATGAGATGGATCTGAAATATACTTCCGGAGTTGCGACACATGAAACACATCATGTAAATTCGAAAGATTAGGCAGTAAAGCCACTCTATAAGCAACATTCCCCACTCTCTCTGAAATCTGATATGGTCCAATAAAATGAGAAGTGGGCTCCTTAGACTTCAATGCTCGCCCAACACCAGTCACAGGTGTAACTCTCAAAAACACATGGTCACATCTAAATCTTTCTTTCGCTTGTCATGATAACTCTTCTGTCTACTTTGGGAAGCTTTCATCTTTTCTCGAATCAACTTCACCTTCTCAGTAGTCTCACGAACAAGTTCGGGTCCAAGTACTACACTTTCACCAGATCCATGCCAACATAAAGGAGTTCTACATCTTCGACCATACAACGCTTCAAAAGGTGTCATCCCAATAATAGAATGGTAACTGTTATTATAGGTGAATTCTATCAATGGAAGATAAGTATGCCATGAACCTCCCTGCTCTAGAACACATGCCCTCAACAAGTCTTCCAACGATTGAATAGTCCGTTCAGTCTGACCATTTGTCTGAGGATGTTACGTTGAACTTAACCTTAACTTAGAACCCAACACTTCTTGCAAACTTTTCCAAAAATCAGAAGTAAATCTTGGATCTCTATCTTACACAATGCACAAAGGAACACCATGCAGCTTCACAATCACACTAACGTAAATCTCATCCAACTTCGACACTGGAAAACTGATGTTAATAGGAATAAAATGAGCTGACTTCGTAAGCCCATCAATAATCACCCAAATCGAATCATTTCCTCTTATCGTATTAGGCAACCCGGTCCAAAGTCCATTGAAATGATATCCCATTTCCATTATGGAACTTCTAACGGTTGCATCAACCCTGCTGGGTTCTGATGTTCTACTTTTGACTTCTGACAAATCAAACATGCATACACAAACCGAGCCACATCACTCTTCATTCCAGACCACCAAAACAAACCTTTCAAATATTGATACATCTTTGTAGCTCCTAGATGAATACTCAACTTACTTCTATGACTCTCTTCAAGTATCACTTTCTTTATCTTAGTATCATCAGGAATACAAATCTGGTTACGAAATCTCAACACACCTTACGCATCTAGCTTAAAATAAATATTCTCAGACTGGTCGATTCCAAACATTAAATCTACCAGTTTCACATCCAACTTATGAGCTTCTCTGATACAGTCTAGAAATTCATTATTAATCTTCAACATACCCAATATAACACTTCGTGGCGTAACCTTGCAAACTAAGCTCATATCTCTAAACTGCTCAATCAATTCCAACTCTTTAACCATCATTGCCGACATATGTAAAGTCTTTTGACTCAATGCATCAGCTACCACATTCGCTTTTCCTGGATGGTAATTCAAACCAAAATCATAATCCTTTAACAATTCCAACCATCTTCGTTGCCTCATGTTCAACTCTTTCTGATCGAATAAATACTTTAAGCTCTTATGGTCACTAAACACTTCAAATCTAGAACCATAAAGATAATGCCTCCAAATCTTCAATACAAAGACAACTGCGGCAATCTCTAAATCATGCGTAGGATAGTTCTTCTCATGAGTCCTCAACTTCCTTGACGCATAAGCAACTACCTTACCATCCTGCATAAGCACACCTCCTAAACCCATCTTAGAAGCATCACAATATACCACAAAAGGTTCTCCTGGATTAGGCAATGTCAAAATCAGAGCCGACGTCAACCTCTTCTTCAATTCTGTAAAACTTTCTTCGTATTAAACATCCCATAGAAAAGCTCTACCTTTACAAGTCAACTTAGTCAACGGAAGTGCCAACTTAGGAAAACCTTCTATAAACCTTCTATAGTAACCAACTAATCCCAAAAAGCTTCTAATCTCAGTAGGATATTTAAGGCTAAATATTACCACAACGGGGACATTCTCAACGCCCCTTTAGGAAAAAATCCTAGTTACCTGTGGAGGAGTCTTCAGCAGAGCTCTATAATTATTAACAAGGGAAGTTGCTGGGAGATGGGAATGTAAAGAAGAACAATATATGGGAGGATAACTGGATTCCTACGAGATGGGAGAATCGGATCTACACCAAAATTCTAGAGGATGCTAAAGTTAGAGAGGTGACTGGCCTGATTGACAAGGATATGGGGGGTGGAATCGGAGAATCATCAATAATACTTTTCTACATGTGGATAGAGATAGCATCACTCAAATACGTTTCAATAACCTTGAGGCAAAAGACATGCTAAATTGGAAGGAGACAAAGGAAGGAAACTATATTGTGTGCTCGGGGTATCACAAGATTAAGGAGCGGGACAAGTTGACAAAGGTGAATAGTTCTTAAGACAAGACTGATAAGTAGACATGGGAAGAAATCTGAAAAATCAAGGTGTGATACGGTGGTAGAACTGACTTAAGGATTTTTCATTTTATCGCAAATGTTGCGGTTAGCAAGAGTCGCCACCGACTTTTCTTTTATCCAAAGGGAAAGGTGAAAAAGCACAGGAAAGACCTTTGAGATTATTTCTTGAGTTCGGAGGGTAGATTATGAAAAGGAAAGGTATTAGCACCCTTTTCATCCATGGTTTTCCATGGGCTCTTAGTTACTTTCTAGATCACTTGCTTTTTGTTTGAAATTGTGCTTGGTGTGATTTTTTGAAAGTATTTCGTAAAGAGGCCATTGTTTAGGCAATCTTTGTAATGATTCTTGTTTGTAAGAATGTATACAAAGATGTTTTATTTTTTTGAAAATGTTCGTAAGATGTTTGAAAGTGTAAGTGTTTGTTTTGAAAATAGAAAGGCTGTTTGTTTGAAATTGAGCAAGTAATTAGGAGCATTCTACATACTCAAAATTCTTTCATGTTCATTTCCTTTTCCTTTGACATTGTTATCTTGCCATTGATTTGGTATGAAACTCTATCTTTGGATGTAAACGGGACGGGTGTGGGTCATCGTATAACCATGATTAGCAATATTGCAAGGTATATTAGCATTATTTTTTAGGGACTAAGATCATTTGAAAGGCAACTTTGATAGCGTCATCGAGGGACTATGATCTTGTTTTTGCTAAGATACCTTACATGCGTAATATGACCATTTTGTATAAGGCAACCAAGTGAAATAATCCTAGGGGTGCTTGTGTGCAAGTGTATTATTTTCATGCTTGTTTTTGTCTTGAATTAGGGTTTTCTAAGTATTGGTTTTAGTCTTTCCATACAAACCCTAATTACTAGCATTTGTATATAAAAGCGATAAATTGCGGAATTTAAAGTTACTACGCTATTACAACATTTGTGGGAGGGGGTGTACAAAATTGAATGGGGATTGCAAGAATGTAAACCTAGTTAGTCTATTACAACCATATTGAATTGGCATCAATGTACAAGGAATTAAATGAATACAATGTACAAAAAGAATAAATATGCAAAAATGTAAAATGTGAAGTAAATGGATATTTGTTTGGTTTTTATGAGAAAAAGGGGAAATTGTCTTAACCTAATTAATTAAAGAAAGTAATTAATTAGGCTTAAATTTATTAAGAAAAGATTTTAAATAAAACCCTAGTTCTATTAATGGATCAAAGGAAAATAAGTTTAAGAAAAGTATTTTTTGGTATTTTTGTCTTGAAATTATTTATAGCATTTTAAAATATTTTTGGCCTCTTTTATATATGAATAAATATATTTTAATAGGTGTAAAATAAAAATAAATACTAACCTAGTTTTAATTTAATTTATAAGATTAGTTAGTGAAATTAAAAAAAGTATAGTTAAATAAAATATTTTTTTGTGAGAAAAATAAAATAAACTAAGCCAAAATATAAATCTATCATTTTTTGTATTTTTATGATTTTTTAGTATTTAGAAAATATATTAAGAAAATAAATAAAATAAAAATAAGAAAATATAATAAATTGGGTCAGGGGGTGCAAACAGCCTGCAAGGGGGTTAGTAAGCAAAAAAAAAACAATACAAGCCCAATAAGGCCCAGGCGCTTGCAAAAAAGTCAGGAATGTAAAACATGTAAAAAAATGCAAAAGGGTACCACTGGAGCTCGAACCCAGGTCCCAAAGGTTACGAGCGCGCACTTCTACCACTGGGGTGGCTATACATCCGTTAACATAGGCAAATCAATAAATATACAAGGCAAAACGCGCCCTGATGACTTCATCTTCAACCTCCAGCCAGACCAACTGTAACTTGCTCATTTCTCATCAAAAATGAAAACTGTAAACATGAAACTTGTAGCAAATCTCCTCACGGTTTCAAAAATGTAAAGCATTAAAACTATAGATCAAAGATAAACATGAATTTTAATGGCCCTAATCTGAACCCTAAAAATCTCAAAAATTTCAGTTTCAAAATTCTCTAAGCTCAAGCAAAATTAATGGAAACTATTGACATGGTTAGCTTTAGGGCAATGATATCTACATATTTTGTTCACAAATAAATCATTCATGATGCATGTATGAAGAGTTCCAAAGTTAGAAAACTTACCTCAAAACTGGAAATCGTGTTTTGAGTTTGAGCTTGTTTCAAGTGATGGTGATGATCAGGTTAGCTTCCTTGAGGTCCCGGGATGCTAATGCAATGATTAGCTTGAGCAATGGATGGCTGAAATGGTTTGGAGAAGTCAATATACAGAGCTCTGTTTTTGAAAATGGAGGATGGTGTTAATGGTGTTATAGTTCTGTAACAGGGTATGGGATTGATTCTATGTGATGCTTAGAAACTTTAGAAACCAAAAGGCCAAGAAATGCACGAGTAGATTATGAGTTTCAAGTTTTTGGTCAGTTTGTGTGAAAATAGAAGTATGAAGTGTGATTCTGAGTTCTAGCTCTTTTCAGTGGTCCAGAATTCATGTGTTTATGTCAAATGGTTTGTGTATGTATAAACAAAAGTGATTGAGAGCTTTGGACAATCAGAAGTACAAGTTTCTAGCTTTTGGCTAGGTTACTTGATTTTGAAGAAAAGAGGGAAACAAGTTTCAAGAAGAGGTACAATCATGGGATGGGTGATTGTAAGTGAAATTCTGGCAACAGATACTTAATGTCACAGTGAATGTTATGACACCGTATCTGACAAATTGTACACAAACCAAATAGTAATTTAAAAGACAGTAAAGAACACAATCAATTGTTAACCCAGTTCAGTGTATAACAACACCTACATCTGGGGGCTACCAAGCCAGGGAGGAAATTCACTATAAGAGGTATTAATTTAGGAATAAACCAACCAGTTTATCTCCTTCACTTAAGACCTACCCAATGCAACTTCAATCTAAGTCCTACTTAAACCTGAGTTCCTACTCACTCCCCCTCAATCACAGCAGTGATACTAATCTACTGATTAATAAGATTATGAAGACATTCTTCAATACACACGCTTGATTTTGCTTCAAAGCTTTAATCAAGAGACACAACACTCGTGCTTCAAAGCTTTGAGTGATAAACAACCCTTACAACCAAATTCTACTCCAAGTCACTTATCAAGTGATAATTGCTTGGCTCACAGTAATTACAAAAACTATCACAACTACAAAATGCCTTATTGATCTATTCTTCATTTTGGGCTTCCATAAAAATAGCTAGGGTTAACCAAAGTTAACCTAAAGACTTAGTTTTGGGCTTTCATCATAACATATTAGGGTTAAGCAAGGTTAACCTAATATCCACGTGAGCATCTGATCTAGTCAATATACTTCAACTCAGAATAGCACACCAGATTCCTGAAAATTCTCAGGAACAATAAATCTGCACAACAACTTGATCAGTACAGGATGTCTTAACATTGGTTATGACATCATGTATCCTGCTCACTGATTTTGGTAGAATTCAGTACATATGATCATAGCTTAATCATCATGATATTCACTCATACTGAGTTGTTCCTGTAGAACATTCCTTCTGCAGAATTTGTCTTTATCCCAGAATGTTATGACATCAGTCATGACATTCGCAAATCTGGTTTTACCAAAAATTAATGCCAACAAGCAAACACTTACAAACTCCCCCTTTGGCAAATTTTTGGCTAAAACCCCTAAACAATCAGAGATTAGAATGCAGAAGCAACATGCAGTAGAACTTATAACCATAATTACTTATCCCCCTTTTTAGCCATAAAGAGGCCAAAGGATCTAGTACTTCAAGTTATACAGTCATCAAAAGGAAATCCAAAATACATAGAAACAGAGAGAAGGTATCCAATAGCAGCAGCAAGTTCCATCATCAATCTTTACAACTCAGCAAGCACAGACCTTCAGGTACTGTCATCCCCTGAGGAAGCACTATTTTCAGCAGCATCTTCTGGTGAGCTTCTTGCAGAACCATCATGTTGTTCTTCATCAGCATCCTCTTCCCTCATTTGTTCTTCATTCTCCTCCTGTTCTAGACTAGTAATCAGCTCTTCAAGAGTCCTTTTTCTTGCATCAAGCTCTCTGCAGGTTTCTTTTAGAACAGCTATAACATCAGCTTTCTTGGAATGAGCTTTGACATTTGATGTCTCAGCAGATGTCATAACAATGTCAGGGACATGTGTTCCCTGAAACAGCTTATAGTGAAAACCAAGTGCAGGGGCTCTTTTGCACACAGAGTCCTTTTCAACCAGAATATCAGGATACTGATCAATGATTATACCACACAGGAGAGAGGGTAAAGCAATAGGGCCTTTAATAGCATAGCTCTCAGCATGTTTCATTGTTTGATCAAAGATGTAGTTTCCATAATCAAAGTTTGTTCTGGTTCCAACAGCATAGATAAATCTTCCCAAACCAGTGGAGATGGTGGATTTGTGGTTGGTGGGAACCCAGTTAGCTGCACCAATTTTGTGCAGTATGGCAAACTTCACACTCAGCTTGCTTGCAGTTAGCTTCCCTTTCAAGGGCCAGTGCTTGACTTTCTTGGCAGTGATGGTTTGACAAACCTTGTTGTCAGTAACTTCAAGCTCAAGCTGAGCATCATCAGGCCTCCCTAGGTATTTGTTTATCACAGTAGGAGAGAAATTTACCTTCCTTCCTCTCACATAAACACTCTTAAAATCAGCTGACTTTCCATCAGCACATCCACCAGACAAATTTACTATGAATTCTTTGACAAGAATCTCATAGCAGTTGGAAAATTTGACCACTGTTTTCATCAGGCCAGCAGCCTTGATGAGATCCATGACTTCCTGACACTCAATAGCACTTCTGTTCAGCTCCCTCTCTAAGGCAATCCTTTTCAGAAACACATACTTCCACCTGCTTGCATTTTCTGGATGGTGAAAGGAGATGTTGTCAATGGAAACCTCAGGAACCTTAGGCAGTTAGCTAGAAGAGGGTTTCTTCCTGAGAGGAATGTCTGGAACATTGCTCTCAACATCAAAATCAAAGTCTGATTCCTCATCAGATTCAGAGGGTTCAGGAGCCTTTCTTTTCTTAGTTATAGGTTGTCTCAAGGGTTTTGAGAGACTACCAACAGATACCCTAGCTTTTACCTTACCCTTCCCTTTGGAAGTTCCAGCCTTTTGATCCTTCTCAGCTTCTTCTCTAGCCTTGTTCTCAGGCCTAGCTTTCTCATGAACAACTTCAGTAGCCTTCTCCTTGGAGGGGCTTTGGGCAGCACTCTGCTTTTCTTTTCTACTCATCATCCTTCTTGCTATGCTAGGGTTGACATTAGCAATTAAATCATTGTCAGAAAATTCTTCATCAACATCAATGACAGGAGGTTCAACAGCCTTGTCAGTAGGGGTCTGGTGATCATCAGGTTTCTCTAGAGATTTCTCAATGTTGTCATCAGGTGTCTCAACATTCTGAGTGAGATTGGGATCACTTTCTAAATTAGGGCTAGCAGTTTCTTGGTTCAATGGTACAGATACACCAGGAACAAAGTGATTCTCATTAAGAATCCTAGTGACTAGTCTGGCAATAGCTTGATGCACATAAGCAGAACCTTCCCTATTAGCTATCTCTGGAGTAACAGAGGATGATGGTTGAGAAGATTTACCAGAGGGAGAAGCTTGTGATCTTCTTGCATGTCTGGTTCGCAGCTTCTTGGCCTTAGTAGGATCAGCTGCCATTGCACGAAGTGGAGTTACCTCAAGAACATCAGCATCCATGGGGTTTACGTTTGCCCTAGGTTTGGTGTCAGTGGGTGAGGGAGATGCAGTTGCCTTTGATGAAGATGATAACACGGATTGTTGAGACATCTTGAGAGATTGAGAATACAAGTGACAGCGAGTGTGAAATTTTCTTTTGAGGGAATGGAGAGTGATGCAGCAAACTGAGAAGAGAGAGATATAAATATGTCTATTCCTCTTCTTAAACTTTTGGAAAGAAAGAGGGAAACAAATGATTAGCCCAATCAAAATAAACTTGATTAAAATATCTCTTTCAAACCTTGTATTAAGCAAAATTAATTTCTACATCTCTTCATATTGGAAAATACCCAGCTTGCCCCTTAAATTCTCAAACTGACTAGCATCAAGTGCCTTGATAAAAATATCAGCCAGTTGTAGTTCAGTGGCAACATGTTCCAGCTTAATCACCTTCTCCTTCACAAGATCTCTGATGAAGTGATGTGTAATGTCAATATGCTTAGTCCTGCTGTGCTGTATAGGATTCTTGGATATGTTAATAGTACTCAAATTGTCACAGTACAATGTCATGACATCTTGTGTGACATTATACTCAGTCAGCATCTGTTTCATCTAGATCATTTGAGAACAGCTGCTACCAGCTGCTATGTATTCAGCTTCAGCAGTAGATAGAGACACACAGTTTTGTTTCTTACTGAACCAAGAAACAAGATTATTTCCCAAAAAGAAGCATCCTCCAGAGGTGCTCTTTCTATCATCAGTACTACCAGCCCAATCAGCATCACAATAACCAGACAAAATTGGTTCACATCCATGAGAGTACAGCATGCCATAATTGTAAGTTTCACTCACATACTTCAGAATTCTTTTCACCTGGTTGATGTGACTTACTTTGGGTTCAGCCTGGTATCTTGCACATACTCCAACTGCAAAGGCAATGTCAGGTCTGCTGGCTGTTAAGTATAGCAGACTTCCTATCATGCTTTTGTACAAGCTTTGATCCACATTTGCCCCACTTGTGTCTTTGGACAACTTTAAATGAGTAGGTGCAGGAGTCTTTTTATGACTGGCATTCTCCATCCCAAACTTCTTGACAATATTCTTTGCATACTTGCTTTGAGACAGAAAAATTGAGTCTTCCATCTGTATGACTTGTAGTCTAAGAAAGTAGGTCAATTCTCCTATGAGGCTCATTTCAAATTCAGCTTGCATCTGGTTAGAAAAATGTTTAACCATTTTATCTGACATTCCTCCAAACACTATATCATCAACATAAATTTGAGCTACCATTATCTTTCCTCCTTCATCCTTGACAAAAAGAATTTTATCCAAACCTCCTTTCCTGTATCCTTTGTCAGTGAGGAACTTTGTCAACCTTTCATACCAAGCTCTAGGAGCTTAATTCAGACCATATAATGCTTTCCTCAATTTGTAGACATGATCAGGATAGTTTGGATCCACAAATCCTTTAGGTTGTTCCACATACACTTCCTCATTTAAGTACCCATTTAGGAAGGCACTCTTCACATCCATCTGAAATAGCTTGAACTTAAGGAGACAAGCAACTCCCAAGAGAAGTCTGATTGATTCAGTCTGGCTACAGGAGCAAAAGTATCATCAAAATCAACCCCTTCAACTTGAGTGTATCCTTGAGCAACAAGCCTTGCCTTATTCCTGGTGACAACTCCTTCAGCATCTGACTTGTTCTTATAGATCCACTTTGTGCCAATGATGTTTGTTCCTTCTGGTCTAGGAACTAACTCACATACTTCATGTTGCTTGAACTGGTTCAATTCATCTTGCATTGCTCCAATCCAGTATTCATCAGTCAAAGCCTTTTTAACATTTTTTGGTTCAATCTTAGACACAAAACAAGAGTTTGTGATGATTTCTCTAGATCTTGTAGTGACTCCACTGTTAGGATCTCCTATGATGAGTTCCTTAGGATGATCTTTCTGAATTCTGATGGAAGGATCTTTGTTAGCTTCCTTTGATTCAGACTCTGATGGAGTAGGATTAGGCACATCATCCTTTTTAGACACTTGTGTTGAAGTCTCAAAGAATGTCTCAACATCATATGGGACATTTGTTTCCTCATGGCGATCATCAACTATGACATTTATAGACTCCATCATAACTTTGGTCCTGGAATTGAACACCCTATATGCTTTGCTGTTGGTAGAGTATCCTAGGAATATTCCTTCATCACTTTTAGGGTCTATCTTTCTCCTTTGTTCACGATCTGTCAGAATATAGCATTTGCTCCCAAAGACATGGAAGTACTTCACTGTAGGCTTTCTTCCTTTCCATAGTTCATAAAGGGTGGATGATGTTCCCTTTCTCAAGGTGACCCTGTTGTGGACATAACAGGCTGTATTCATAGCTTCAGCCCAAAAATGAATAGGAAGCTTCTTGGCATGTATCATTGCTCTGGCAGATTCCTGTATAGTCCTGTTTTTCCTTTCCACAACTCCATTTTGTTGAGGAGTTATAGGTGAAGAGAACTCATGATTGATTCCTTCTGAGGAACAGAACTCATCAAACTTACTATTTTCAAATTCCTTACCATGATCACTTCTGATTCTGACAATGCATCCTTCTTTTTCTCTTTGAATTCTTTTGCACAATTCCTTAAATACATCAAATACATCATACTTTTCCCTAATGAAGTTTATCCAGGTGAATCTGGAAAAATCATCCACAACAACATAGGCATATCTCTTTCCACCAAGACTTTCCACATGCATGGGACCCATCAGATCCATATGTAGAAGTTCTAGCACCTTAGAGGTGGTCAGATGTCTTGTCTTTGGATGTGACATTCTAGTTTGCTTTACAACCTGACATTCACCACAGACTCTCCCTTCATCAATCTGAAGCCTTAGAATCCCTCTGACAGCCTCCATGGATATGATCTTATTCATCCCTCTAAGATGTAAATGACCAAGTTTTTGGTGCCACAGTTCCACTTCCTTTTCTTCTTTGGCTATAGAGCACACGGAAGAGTAGTTAGTGTTCTTAGACTCCCATAAGTAACAGTTGTCTTTTGATCTGACTCCTCTCATTACAACTTCTTGTTTTTCATTAGTTACAAGACATTCATACTTGGTGAAGTTGACCTTGAATCCTAGATCACATAATTGACTGATACTTATGAGATTAGCAGTCAAACCATTTACCAGCAACACTTCATTTAGGTTTGGAACTCCAGGGCAGTACAAGTTTCCAACTTCTTTGGTTTCTCCTCTAGCACCATCTCCAAAAGTGACATAACTAGTAGTATGAGGTTTGACATCATTCAGCAGATTCTTGATTCCAGTCATGTGTTTAGAGCATCCACTGTCAAAGTACCAGTCTTCCTTGGCAGAAACTCTAAGGGAGGTGTGAGCTATCAGGGCTGCAGTCTTTTTCTTCCACTGTTGAGTATATGGTGCCTTGTTAGTCTTAGGTTTGACATATGGGGTCTGATTAGGATATCCATATAATCTGAAGCAGAATGGCTTTATGTGACCAAACCTCCCACAATAATGACATCTCCCTCTTTGGTACGTTTTCTTCATATTTCTTTGTTCTTGATGTTGAGTCCTATGTTGTGACATCTGCTTTGACATTTGTTTATCAGGCCTGGTCTTCTTCTTGTCAACAGCAGATTTCTTTGCAGCCACAAATCCTAGACCAGACATGTTTCCTGCATTTTGTCCAGCCTGAAGGATTTCTTCCAACTTGTCAGTTCCAGTTGTTAACATCTTGACAGACTTAGTCATCTGATCAAGTTTAGAGTTCAACATTAGAACTTCACCTTTGAGATGGCTTATAGTAGCAGTGTCTGCCTTCTTCTCAGCCTCCAACTTCACTATGAGCTTTTTCTGTTTCTCATTTTGCTGACAGACTTCAGCACTTCTGATACATAGCTTCTTGTAGGAGTCGGCAATTTCTTCAAATGTCACTTCCTCATTACTAGAATCATTATCAGAGTTACAAACACTAGATAGTGCAGTAACTAGTTTAGCAGATTCTTCTTCAGAGTCACTTTCTGAGTCACCATCAGACCAAGTAACAGACATTCCTTTCTTTTGTTTCTTTAGAAAGGTAGGACATTCAGCTCAAATGTGCCCATATCCTTCACATCCATGGCATTGGATTCCTCTGCTTTGATTTCCCTTTTCTTCAGACTTAGTTCTTCTGCTGGAGTCATAGGATCTGCTAATTTCATAGGAAATGTTCTTGATATTTGACCTTGACTTTGGGTCCATTCTCTTGATGAGTTTGTTGAATTGCCTTCCAAGCATAGCTATAGCTTCTGATATATTCTCTTCATCACTCTCCTTGCTTTCATCTTCAGTATTCGATACAAGGGATATGCTCTTGTTTTTCTTGTCAACATTGTCATTGATCCCCATCTCAAATGTCTGAAGTGACCCAATGAGTTCATCAACCTTCAAGTTGCAGATATCCGGAGCTTCCTCTATAGCAGTCACTTTCATTGCAAACCTTTTAGGCAAGGATCTGAGAATCTTTCTCACCAGGTTTTCTTCTGACATCTTTTCTCCCAATGCTCCTGAGGTGTTGGAAATTTCCAAGATGTTCATGTGAAACTCATGAATGGTCTCATCTTCCTTCATCCTTAGATTCTCAAATTTGGTAGTGAGCATCTGAAGTCTTGACATTTTTACTTTGGATGTACCCTCATGGGTGGTTTTGAGAGTGTCCCAAACATCCTTGGCCAGTTCACATTGATGTACTAGTCTGAATATGTTTCCATCAATTCCATTGAACAAGGCATTCAATGCTTTAGAGTTACCCAGGGCTAACTCTTCTTCTTCTTTTCTCCATTCTTCCTCAGGTTTCAGACTAGTCGTCCCATCTTTCCCAATTATGGTGGGATGGTTCCATCCTTTGTCAGCAGCTCTCCAAGCTTTATTGTCCAGTGACTTCAAGAAGGCAATCATACGAGGTTTCCAGTAGTCATAGTTTGATCCATCCATAATAGGTGGTTTGTTCCCAAATCCTCCTTCCTTGTCCATAGCGCCAGAAAATAATATCCTTAGATCTCACCCAGAAAGACAGGCAGGGTGCCTGCTCTGATGCCAATTGAAATTCTGGCAACAGATACTTAATGTCACAGTGAATGTTATGACACCATATCTGACAAATTGTACACAAACCAAATAGTAATTTAAAAGACAGTAAAGAACACAATCAATTGTTAACCCAGTTCAGTGTATAACAACACCTACATCTGGGGGCTACCAAGCCGGGGAGGAAATTCACTATAAGAGGTATTAATTTAGGAATAAACCAACCAGTTTATCTCTTCACTTAAGACCTACCCAATGCAACTTCAATCTAAGTCCTACTTAAACCTGAGTTCCTACTCACTCCCCCTCAATCACAGAAGTGAGACTAATCTACTGATTAATAAGATTATGAAGACATTCTTCAATACACACGCTTGATTTTGCTTCAAAGCTTTAATCAAGAGACACAACACTCGTGCTTCAAAGCTTTGAGTGATAAACAACCCTTACAACCAAATTCTACTCCAAGTCACTTATCAAGTGATAATTGCTTGGCTCACAGTAATTACAAAAACTATCACAACTACAAAATGCCTTATTGATCTTCTCTGAAAAGCGCTGCACACCATTAGGATTCGTGAGAAATATATATGCAGTTTATTCTTCATTTTGGGCTTCCATAAAAATAGCTAGGGTTAACCAAAGTTAACCTAAAGACTTGGTCTTGGGCTTTCATCATAACAGATTAGGGTTAAGCAAGGTTAACCTAATATCCACGTGAGCATCTGATCTAGTCAATATACTTCAACTCAGAATAGCACACCAGATTCCTAAAAATTCTTAGGAACAATAAATCTGCACAACAACTTGATCAGTACAGGATGTCTTAACATTGGTTATGACATCATGTATCCTGCTCACTGATTTTGGTAGAATTCAGTACATATGATCATAGCTTAATCATCATGATATTCACTCATACTGAGTTGTTCCTATAGAACATTCCTTCTGCAGAATTTATCTTTATCCCAGAATGTTATGACATCAGTCATGACATTCACAAATCTGGTTTTACCAAAAATTAATGCCAACAAGCAAACACTTACAGTAAGTGTTTGAAACATTTCTCATTAGTTATAGGACTTGTTTTATCAGAAGAGAATAAGTGCAAGGCTCAAGAACAAGTTTTGTACAAAAAGTCACTTTATCAAAATGGCAATGTAACATTTCTTCCAAAAATAGATATAAAGCATGTTCATGCATTGAATGCTTGAAGTGAGGCCTCTAACAGCTGTGTAAACCATTAATTGTGGAGTGCCTAACAAGTTTGAGGCCTGCAAAGTAGTTTTTATGCAGCATAGTTTGAATTTGAATTTTGTTCATCACTAAAATGACTTGTAATTAAAATGATAAAACCCTAACTTCATCTCTTCGATTCTCCATACTCAAGAATGATCTCAAGGAGTTATTGGACATTTTGGAAAGCTTGCAGTGTGCTATACAACCCATCTTTGAATTGCTTTTGAAGATTCCCCTTGTAACTATATGAAAAAGTGCCATGAAGTTGGGTCAAAATCCTGACCAAATTAGGGCAAAATTTCACTAAGTGCTTTTGTTTCATGACCACATGTTCATAAAATTATAACTTGAGATCCAAGCACTTTTGGAAGGAGTTGAGTAAAGAAAAGTTGTAGATTTCATGGATATATACAATTTTCATGTTGTAAGTTTCTCTTGAATCATCTTGCATCATGGTGAAAATTTTGCTCAAAGTTATGAAAAAACATGAAATTTCCAACACTTAGAAAAATTTCTAAGTTTAGAAATTTTGACTTTTCAAAATGAAATCTTGACTTTTTTGATTTCTTGATGAATAAGTTTCATATTTTGACAAGTTTTGATGAGTTATGATCTTTGGCACTTGAATTTGACCAAAAAGTCAAAGTTTGACTTTTCAGTATACAGATGGCTTTTGATCAGTTGACTGAAAAATTCATTTGTCAATCCAATGGACTTGCAATGTTTTGAACCATGTCATTAGATTAAAATGATGCAATTGGAATCTTGAGATCATGCCTTAAACCAATTGACCATTTGCTAGGTCAAAAATCAGAAATTGCCCTTTCCCAGTCAAAACCCTAATTTTGTCCATTTTGCCCTTTTGGAGATTTGATCAAATTTCTTGAGGAATTATGGTCCAAACTTGATCAAATGATACATATGAGTCTAGAATGTTGATGTGGATCAAAAATTATGAAGTTTGACTGTAAATTGGCCATAGTTGACTTTTTCTCCGATACAATTGATTTTTAGGTCAACTGTTCAATTGACTAAGCAAAAATGTGATCCAAGGCTTGAAACTTGACATGAGTAATCTTGGGGGTACATAATGATCCATGAAAATCATATGATGCATAGAAAGTTCAAAAATCCTTGTGAAAACTCAAACCCTAATTTTGGTCATTAGGGCTTAAGGAGGTGTCTTGAGCTGATCAAACCCTAGTGCAGTCTTGACCCCAAGGAGATCTTGTGAGCAAATTTTTGATAAGTGAGAGGGCAAATTTTGGGATACAACACAAGGCCACATATAGACCACAGTACCTTCTTTAGAGCTTAATAAACAATATATTTCCTTTGAAAGACAACCTTAATTATAAGGGTATTATAACTGATCTAATGTGTCCTAGATGTGGAGAGAAGGTGGAAACTTTGGACCATTGTTTCATCAAATGCATTTCGCTCAACAGGGTTTGGTTTGGATCTCAAATTAGTCTCAAATTTGACAACAACAATAGGACTTCGATCACGGGGTGGATCAAAAACAATATTAACAAGATGAGTACGGGTGTACTGACCATTTTCATTCACATGCTTGATGGCATTTGGAGAGAGTGTAACAAAGCTGAGCATGAGGGCATCCATACTAATTCTGAAGACGTTATAAATATGATAAACCACAACATTGCTTCTTTTGAAAGAGCATTGGTTGTTCCTGGTAAAAGTTCTGAAGATCAGCCTGATATTAGCAGGAACAAAGAAGCCAAGAAATAAATTCAGAAGGATAAAGTTAGAACAGGGAAAGGAGGCAAGAAGATACAAAATGGCACTTAGAATAGTAAGGTTATGATAAGGGGAATATAGCACCTTGAGAGAGGGGAGAACCACAACAATAAGAGGCAAAAGGATCATGAGAGCGGTGGGAGAAGACACTAACCTAGCATGGAAAAGGAAAAAGATGAAAGTCATAAAAAAAGTAAACATCCAGGATATATCGAACAAAGGAAAAAAAGAGCTGAGGGAGATTAATAGAAATAAGGAAAAGTACAGTGTCGCTTGGGAAAATCAGAGAAACAGCAAAAGGATAATCATCAAGGAGCCGGAGGATAACAATAGGATCGATTACAGTAGCAGGCGGAAGCATGACACCTACAGCAAGCGAATATGTAAGGGAAAAGAGAAAATGCATGAGGATAACACCAAAATCAAGAAAAATATGAGAAACCTTATTGGTAATCTTCACAATGGGGCGAGCACTAACTACAGGGAGACGAAAAGGCAACAACTTGAGGACAAGTATCAGCAACATGGAGAAAAGCACAAAATAGAGAATGAGCAGTAAGACAAAAACCAAAAAATGCTAACGTCAACAAGGATTACAAGAGAAGAATTAGTGTCAACACGGATGCTTGCCTGAAGGAGAACGACCATTGAGGCTTAGGGGAAATCGTCAAAGACGAGAAAGGAATCACCATATCGAAGAAATAAAGCAAAGTCTATGGCAATACAGATATTTTTGCGGCCGAAGCAATAGTCATGAAATCTGCAATGAATCGTATGATCAGAGAGGGATGGGAAAATGTTTGTTTTATTTCGAACAACAAAAATCTCATCAAGATCATGAATGGCAATGAAGAAGACATACCTAGAACCAGCGGAGGAATCGTGTGCAAATGCATGTGAAAGATGAAAAAGAGCTTCATGGAAATCATATTTCGTCATACGAACAGAGAGAACAACAAGGAGACACATGAGCTGATTAGGTTTCTTGTGAGAAACAATGTTAATGGAGACGGGCCTGAGTCAACTGGGCCAAATAAACAATCTAGTGTGTTAGGTTAATTTTGTGTTGTTTTGGTCCGTTGTTGATATGGGTAGGAAAAAAAACACAAATAATAAAATAATAACTATAAAATAGTAGAATTTTCGTTATACGAGAAAAATGATTTTACAATTAAAAATGAAGTGCTTGTGTGTCTATCTTATTTTTTTATAAATTTTGTTATATATTAATAACATTATGTATTATAAATTCTACATTTATGATATACAAATAAAAGAATAATAGTTAAATTTGAGAAAATTTATAAAGTTATTTTTTGTTAAAATTTAAAATAAATTTTAAAATATTATAATATTTAATCTGTTTTTTGTTAAATTTTAAAAGAAATTTTAAAATATTATAATATTTAATCTGTAAATACCTCTGCAAGTATTTTTTGAGCTTTAAGACCTGCCATGTCTTTGGTGAGCTCTTGAAGTCTTACTCGGCTAAACTTTTCCTTATCAGAAAAATATCACACAAATATAAATATTAATGTTTAATTAAAATTATAGTGATTTATATTTTAAGTTTAAAATTTATAAAATAATTTAAAATTTAGTCGTAGAAACACTATCTAAATAAGTGTTGATAACTATTATCAAAATTTTATCGTAAAAAGTGTTGATAATTATTCTTAAAACTTAATGTGTTTGATTTTGAAAAGACAAATTAATTTTAAGTAAGAACTTAATTGAAATACACCAGACGTAAAAAAAAGTTATATTGTCAATTAATAACAATGGTCGAGTAGTTTAAAATATTTGACTTTTATTATAATTTCTTTTAAAGTAGTGCAATTGAATGGTTATGATTAGGAATGATAAAGTGGGCCGTGGCCTGTTAGATTGAACTGTGCATCCGTTAAAAAATAGCGGGTTGAATTAGAATTTTGAATCTACCGTCCACCAAAATTTATCTGCTAAAAACTGTCATTCACCCCTCTAAAACTTGCCGCTCGTCAAAATTCGCCGCACCTATTCTTTTAATTTGTACCAACTTAAGTCCGTCTTTTTTTAATTAATTTTAGTTCTTGATGATTTTATACATTAATTTGTGAATATATATACAAATAAAATTTGTTAATAAGATGTTTTAGAGAAAATTATTCGTGATAAATCTAATTAAAATGGAAAAAAAAAAAAACTACTAATCTATTAAAAAATGAAAAAACAAATAAATAAAAAAGTAGGCGGATAAGACCGCCGCCCGCTAACCCGTCAATTTGACAGAGCAAACTAGATTGTTATACTCATTTCAACTTGGCGGACTTGCTTGTCCCGAACTTTAAGATGTGGCGGGATATTTGCCACTCTTAGTTATGATATATTTATGGTATAAAATATTTTACAGTAAAAGTGCTTAACAATTAAACTCTTTAATTAAATTAATATTATTAATTAATTATAATTAAAAATAATATAATTTATATTTGAACATATTCATGTAAAAATAAATCAAAAAATAAGTTTAAATGTTAAAAATTATGTATAAGACCAAAAGCTTTAATTTCTAACTCTTAAATAAAATCAACTTTTAAAGAAAAATCAATTCTACTTGCTTATTATCTTCACATCAGTAACACCGGATGAAAAATGTTTCTATGAGTTGAAGTTTGTACGTAAAAAAAATGTATTTAAAAGAAGAAAAAAAAGGAGGTTTTGATCAAACAGAGAATCACTCATGTGCTGTCTTTAAACAATAGCAGTTATGTGGTCCTTTCCTCCCTTCTAATTTCCTCTAGTTGCAACTTTATCACATTCACCTATTCCTGTAGTGTGCTTTCATTTAATTCAGTATTGCATCCAACTTCGTGATGCCGACTCTTCACACACAATAATAAAAAAAGCCTAAAAATTGCATCACCCTACCAAATTACAGTGTAAAACAGATGCAGAAATGAGGTAAAAGTAAAGACAAGAAAGCAGTTGCATAGAATGCAGAAAACGATTGATAAACATATAGCAAATCACATAATTCAGACTACTGTTACATGAACTGTATTTTGCATGTCATTTCCAACTAAACTATCTAGACTCATTCACAGTATCACAAGCCTACAAATTTGTTACATCGCAAGCTTACCATTTTTAACCACAACGACGTCAACAACATTCGTTACTGTCAAAATTTTCATCCAGGGGATACAAAAGAACATATATAACTTTAAGTAACTAGCAAAACAAAATTTTAGGGTGGGGGGACCTCTCTGGTACACTAGTTGTCCATTCTCTTACTGCGTAAGCTAACCATACAAACAGTTCCCATTAAGTGCTATGCCCACATGCAGCTGCTAGAATGTAGGGTTTACGCATGCAACTTCAAGCCCAATAATCCTTATGCCTCTTCAGCTCTGTTGAATTAAGTGTAAGTGGTACCAATGAAACAGATATCCTACAACAAGAGATCCATGCATGTAGTTGTCATTCTACAATGGATGTCCTTTTCTCTAACAGAGACTCCAAAAACTCAGAACACAATTTGGAGAGGGGTGGCAACATATGTGATGACCCACTAAATATGGTTTCCCAAGGCCGCCTATTTGATGCAGAAGAGTAAACAAATGAAGTTTTGTTCCTTTTTAAATCAAACTTAGGCAACTCTCCATAAATTGATGTATATCCAAATTGTCCTGAAATAGTGGAGAGGAGAAAAAATGAAAAGTTAAATCTTAATCATGTAAAACCAGGAGGAAAAAAAGGTTTGAAGTATTTACATTCTTACCGACTTATTTCAATTAAAAAAATTGACATGATTTCAATCAGCTCTTTTTTTCCCTTAATTAAAAATAAATAACATATTGCAAGGAATTGAAGCTGTGGCTTCTTCAGTTTTTCCATATATATGGAGAAATAAAAAACAGTAGAAGCAAAGTCGACCCACCATTTTCTTCAAGCCCAACAAAATCATCATTCTTAGTCAAATTAAGCTCGCATGCTTCCTTGTCATATGGATCAAAAAGGACATATTCACGATCTCCATTTAAATACGCAAGCACTGTTTGTGATGATTTTCCATCTGCTGGTTCAGATGGATTTCCTTTAAGAAAAGCAACACTCCCTCCCTTGGCCTGAATAAAGAGGGAGAGTAAGACAGCAGAAACAGTAAAACATCACAAATTTCAGTCCACGTTAAGTAATTCATTCTAGCATTAAACTGGCTAAATTAAAATAAGAAGTCATTCCGGAAGATATGTCTAGTTACTTCTATTCCTTTGAAGATAATTATGCACAGCACATAAACGGAAAAACCAACAAAACTATTAGTAAGCAAATAATACCTTTGTTACAGACAAGGAAGCCACGGGAATAGGATTTGTTGCGTTGAACACTAAGATTATTCCATCACCTTTAAAGAAACTTTCATTTGATTTGGGAAGGAGAGCAAGGATTGCAAAATATGATAAATCCAATGCACAGGAAACAGCTGCATGGATATGAAAAGCAAATTTGTCAGATCAATACTACCCTCATTCAATGAATCATAGGTTACAAACAAGGACTATCTGGTATAATGTGAATAACGGAAGTGAAAAATATGATTATCAATAAATAAAAAATAACAAAAGCAAAATATTTCAACAATTTATCTAAAGAAGCATTGCAAATGAGAAGGGTAAAGCTATCATGACATACTGAGTACAAAAAAATCATAGGGAAAGATATTTCGTCAAACCTTCTATTTGAAGGCTGTATGACCAAGAAGCAGCTAACTTTGACACACTCCAAACAGATAACCGTGGTGTAGAACCATGAGATACAGAAAGAAGATACTCTGACTTTCCAACAAAACTGAGCCTCCCAATTAGCTGGAAACATAAAGAAAATATTAGACCAGTAGGGCAGAGTACAGGTACAAACTAATGAGCCCTAAAATACAGAACTCAAAGCGATACTTAATAGGCATGTATTCTTAATATATAACAGAAGGAAATTATTTTCTTATGTGCTGTGTTTTCTTCCTCTCCTGTTATTTTCACATTCCTGTATTTGATGCTTTGATGAATTCTGCAACATTAAGTGCAAGCTTTGCTGCCTCCAACAGTAACCATAATCTTCATCAAAATTCCACAAACTATCTCACAAGCAATAGCAAATGAATTTTACCACAAGCATCAGAGTGAGGAGCTGGCTTGTCTTGTTGAAATGGAACACATTTGAAAAAACTTGTGTGAAGAAATACACACAAATATAAATAGAAATTACTACAACAACAACCAAGTTTTATCCCACTAGTGGGTCATAAATAAACATGACTAGAGTTCAAAAAGATCACCGATGGAGTCTCCCCTACAACAGCAACGAGCTCATTCTTGTCAGGATCCCACAATGTAATAACAGAATCTGCTGCAACTGCAAGCACGGAACCATCAGCTGAAAAAGCAGCAGCTCTCATTGCCTTATTTCTGCAAGGGATGGAGTAACAGCGTGATGAGTTAGTTAGTCATATCATAAATGTCACATGATCAGCTATATAACTTTTTCTGCTTGCTCTACAGAAGATGAAAATTAGTATTCAGCTATTCAAATGAGTAATCATACTGAAGACACGCCAAGGGGCCAGATGACAGTAAATAGAGGACTAAAATGCAAGGAATCTTGATTGAAATTCAAAAGAGAACTTCCACGCCAACACTAATGCTACAATTTTACTAATTAAGAAAGAAATGTGCTCAACTGCTTTAACAACTTTAATACAGCCCAACAGGCAAAAGATGACTAGTGGTTGGTGAAACTTGCATATTGAAATGAGTAAAGTGTTGTTTATTTTCTATAGCCAACAGCATGCATAAAAAGTCAAGCAATTAAAATAGGATTTATACTTGTATGACCCAACAGCATGGCACATCCAACTAAAATTCTGTGGCGTCTGGTCTTTATGCTGAGTTTCTTCCCTGCATACCCATATCTGAAAGAAAGAAAGAAATGTCACCAGGAAATTTTCTAAGCAATATAAAAGCTATCTAAAAATACCTTGAAATCTCCACCATAAGATGTGCTGACAGCCATATGACGGGTCGGATGAAAAACAATGGCGGAAATATGAGCATCCCTGTTAATAAACAAAACCGTGTCAAATCCACTTTCTAACATAACTGAAGGTACAGCACATCTAACATACAGCTTATGATTCAGAAAAGTTACAACTTTACTGAAAAAAGCAAACACAATACTGAATCTGATTAAACCATGTCATTCTACTAACTTACTGCTGCTTACATTGTGTAGGGAATCAGAAAGACTGAAACTAAAAAATAATCTAATGAATTCTCATAATTCTTGTTCAAATAATTCATTGGCACACCTGTGAGGTTCATAAATAAGGGTGGACATTGAAAATCTTTTAGTATCTGAATACAAATCCCAGAATTTCAAACAAATAAGACCTCCTATTCCTTCTTCAGGAAGCTTGACTTCTACTGTACCCATCATTGAACCATCAATAGACAGTTCCACCATGGTCACTACTACCTGCAACCACATTATCAATGAAAAATGTAACAATGAATGATAATTGTAAGCAAGATTGTCAATGTATCATTTTAAAGAAGAAATAGATGAATTAACATACCGTGACCTCGTCAACCGGTTGATAATTTCTTTCACATACTTGAACCTGCAAAGCAACAAACTTCAACATTTTAAAATCCATGTGTTTAATTTAATGGTGGTTAACTTATCACAATTTAAAGGCAAGGCAAATGCCAAGGAGTGTTTTAGAGCAAGGAAATAAAAGTAAATCAATGAAAGGGAAAACATTTATTAAATTGGAAAAACAAATCATTTATTTACTGTTTTTAAGTACTTATATGAAACATTTATCAGAGCAACTAAATACTTCTTAACCAGTGTTCTGAATAATTAGCTACACCCTAAAAGTAATTATAAACTAATCTAGACATACCAGACCAAACACCAAATCAATTGACATAAACTAAATAATGATGAAAATGTTAATTAAAACCTGGTGATATATATATATATATATATATATATATATATATATATATATATATATATATATATATATATATATATATATATATATATATGTGTGTGTGTGTGTGTGTGTATCTGTGTGAAAGCAGTGAGTAAATCATAGCCATTAGATCAAACAATAAATAGTCAAGATAAAAACAAAAGGTCGCATGACTTTTTAAGTGGCCGTGTGGCCATTAAAAAATGTATGGCCAAGCCTTAACTATTTGGCTCTTGAATAAGAAAAGCTCTCTACTAGATACATCATGTGCATCTGAAGATGCTGACGAGTTCTGCACAAAGACATCAAGATATTTTGTATGCAGATACTAGATTTTAACTTAAATGTTTGTCAAGATCCAGATCTTACCTAAGATCGAGAGATAATAGCCAGATCGTAAAATATAAAATCGTAGTTAAGATCGGAAGATCCTACTCAATTATTTTTGTAAAATCGTAAAATCCTAATATAATGAAAAAAATAGCATATATTTGAAGTATTTTTACATGATATATGTGAGAAAATAACTCTTTTTCATATTCTTTAGACATTTATGATTGAGGTTTAATTGAACATTTGTTAATGTTTAGATATTAGGGACATATATGGTCAATTACTAGGGCTATCATAAGTTAAGTAGTTAAAACAAACCCTACAAGTGAGAAGTTTAATCTCTAAACCATAAATCTAAAACTTCATTTCAAAAGGTGCAAACTCATCCCCGTCGAACCATAATTGTTGTGTCTTTGCATATTGTCATCCTTCTCACCTTTTAATGGTGGTGGTCGGAAAACGGCTAATCATGGCCGAAGCTGACAAAGATCGCACAAAATCAAAGATTTTACGGGTTTTTTAAACAATTTGGCTACAACACGCGATTCTACTTAAAATCCGGATCGTTGGGGGTGAGTGAGATCGTAAAATCTTAAGATTTTAAGATCTAGATCGAGATCTTGACAACCATAAATCAATTGTATATATTTAAAATTAGAGACAGTAACTTCACTAAAACAAAATGTTTTTAAGAAAATGTAAGCCCTGTTTTTAATTTATTAGTAATTTTTTAGGGGCGGGGAATCGGGCAATTATAATAATTTCAAAAGGAAACTTGAACACCAGACTATTACCTCATAAAGTCCACGATTGCCAAACAAGCTGTAGAATTGGATGCCATAATTCTCTGTTTGTACAGCCACTACACCAGAGGTGCGGTCAAAGGCAGCTTGGCTAGAAATGCTTTCACATATTTCTTGAGAAGACAAAGGGGGCTGGAAAAAGTGAATATAAAGGTTGTATCAAAACTACAACAAATGCATTTTTTATGCATGTGATCAAAACACACATTTAATATATAGATAAAGTAAAAGAGTTTTCCCAATGTTAATACAAGATTGTTTTCAAAAGGCAAATGACCATTTTACATAACACGGTTTTTATATATTATTGGCACAGTTAGTTTGTTGAAGTGAATCAAAAGTCATTCATACAACAATAACCAAGTTTTATTTGACTTAGTGGAGTCGGCTTTTTATATATTATTGGCACAGTTAGTTGTGGAAGTGAATCAAAAGTCATTCATACAACAATAAACAAGTTTTATCTAACTAAGTGGAGTCGGCTTTTTATATATTATTGGCACAGTTAGTTGTGGAAGTGAATCAAAAGTCATTCATACAACTATAACCAAGTTTTATCTAACTAAGTGGAGTCGGCTACTTAGATCATTCTTGACAGTTAATAGTTTTTCTTATAAAGATGGACAATAGTTTAGTTTTCAATTAAAAATTAGAATCCAGCAGATAATCACGATTTTAGACTTTTCAATATATTATGAATTAAGACACACTCAACTTAACAAAAAAAAGCAAGAATATGAATAGACTTAATATAGGAACTAACCTTTATCCCTGAAATAGACCTCATTACTTCCATGGAAGAGGTCTTTAATATATGAATTTGGTTATCTGCACAAGATATCTGCAGACCCCTAATTAGTTAAAGCATTATAAAAGAGCTAGTTTGCTGTTAGGACATATCCATAGACTAACAATCATATGTTTGACTACACAAAGGTAATCCTCACCGAGGAAAATGTAGGATCTGGAGAATCTATAAAATAACGAAGCGGAGATCCAATTCTTGGTAAAAATTTCTTCTTTCCAGTGTCTAGCTGCCAAAGAACAAGAACCCCCTCTTTCCCACCTATTAAAAAATGATGCCACGCAAACAAATTTAATATTCGAAAAGCCAATAATTTTTTGCTCAAAAAAGGATGAGACAGTTGGACCATCATCAACTTCATATTATATTCGTTTAGCACAACTTCTGGTTTTTGAAAGACTGGGTTGCTAGTAGCTACTAGGTGTTTACACATTATTCAAAACAGTTTGAAGGAATACTTGAACCCTAAAGACATTTAGTAAGTAATAATTTAATTAAACCCTAATTGGAGCAAGTAGTTTTGCATATGAGCCATCATATGACATAACTGGAGAGGTTAAGGTTCATATAAGATAATTGGAAAAGTTTTCAAACCAAATAGAAGAAGCATATTCAAAACAGCCTAGCTCTAGCTTCGCAAACAATCATTGTCCAGTTCCGTTGTTTTTTATAATAGCTCCAGGCATATGGTTTACCTGAATACAAATAGACTCCATCAGAAGAAAATGATAAAAGATTCACTCCGGAGGAGTGCCAATGCCATGTGGAGCATGATTCAGCATCATCACTTTGCCTTACCCCGGGCTTAGATTCCTCATCAGTCAATGATGTTCTGTTCAACAGCTCACCACTCTCCCGAAAATTCTGAGCACCAAATCCTCTAAAAATTAAAATTCTTCCAGTTACATCACCAGCAGCCACAATCCTCTCAGTTGGATGGAATGCAAGAACAGCAAAGGCTTTTGTATGATGCAGGGTAATCTTCCTTAAAACAGCAGAATCAGAGTCCACTTTAGGAAGTTTCCATATATGAAGTTTGCGTTTGTCCTTTATGCCCAAAAACTTCCCACATGGACTAATAGTCAAATTTTGAGGCCGTTTAGTCTGCCATAGAGTGAAAGAAATAGCAAAAAAAATGTTCAACTTAATAGGATCAACATAAAATCAAATGACTTCTAATTTGAGAATCAATAGTGGTTTGTTCAAACTCCGCACCACAGCAATACTGTAGCATAGCTATATTCACTATCCGACAATATTTTGTACTAAATAGCATATCGCATAGCAATGGTAATTAGTTCAACTTCTGCTACACTATAGCAACATAGCACCACTATTCCCGCTACTTATCAACACTCTCTACAACCCTTGACAACATCCAAATACAAAAACCTAAAAAGTTGTAAATATCAAGGTTTTAAAAAACAGTCCGTTATCGCGAACACGGTGGCGACAAAATGGTGTCTAAAGGTGCCGATACCAATACATGTATTCACCGCTTTTGTGATAAAGAGAAAATTGTGGTACCGATACATTTATTCACCATATTTGTGATAAAGAACATATTGTGGTTAATTCACCGCAATCAGTGTCGCAATCCATGTACCGACCGAAATTGCAAAACCTTTATGTGACCGCAATACTTAAAATCTTGGTAAATACTACAGAATATTTACCTCTTTCAAGGTAAATTTGGAAAGCTTATGAAAGCTAGTCAAGTTACACTTCCTGATCTGTGCAGAACGGAGTTTAGGCTTATTATCTTTATCATTTTCAGTTTGCATACACACATATGCATAAACATTCTGCTGATTTCCACTCTTTTCCTCTGGAGAGGATAACAACGAAGGAATAACCTAAAACATTCAAATCCAAAAAGATCAATTCAGAAAAACAAAAAACAGTTATAGCATCAACGAGCATAATAACGATAAAAGTAGAAAACGTAAACAAACAAAAAAAGCGATGTACCATGGAGAAAATAGGGAGGCGAAGGTCGATTGTTTTGATACATTCGAGAAGTGAGAAATTCCAATACCGAATGGTTCCGTCGAGGGAAGATGTCCAACAGTAGGAGAGAATCTTTGAGCCGGGGACAACCGTTACGGATGTGACGGTGCCGGTGTGACCTTCTAAAGAGGAGACCTGTAAGGCGGTGGCGGTGCTGAATATGGAGACGGAGGCTCCGCAGCCGACTAGAAGACGGTTGCCGTCGTTGGAGAAGGATGGAGGACATGCGACGTAGCTTTGGCCTCCTCTCATGGTTAGTTTGACGGTGGAATTTCGGGTTAAGAGAGATGGAGGCTATGGTAGCAGGGAGGCGCCGAGGGAGGTAGTGGTTGGATTCAGTGTATAAGGGTTTTGGGTTTTTGCTTCAAGTTTACCATGTAATTTTTGTTGTTACCCCCACCACCTAAGTTTCATTTTCTCACCTCCTATTTGATAATAGTCAAACATTCACGTAGTATGAGCGAATGGTTTTGGACTGAAAAGTTTGAGATTTTTTATTCGCACCCTTCTAATTAATCATGGCACCTCCAAAAATATTTTTAACTATAATATCTTCTCTCCTAAAAAAGTCAAAAATTCAATAATGTTAATCATTTTTAGGATCTTTCACAATAGCACTTCTATCTACAAGTGTTTTTGAGACTTCTGTCGGATGTTTACAAGTAAAAAAAAATTATTAAAATTTTGTAATTTTATCAGTATTTTCATCTTCATACCACATTTTTTCGAAAACAATGAGTTTTTACTGGCATTTTCAAAATGTCCGATAAAAATTTATAAATTACATG
The DNA here is from genome assembly GCA_948472305.1 of Vicia faba. Taxonomy (NCBI): domain Eukaryota; kingdom Viridiplantae; phylum Streptophyta; class Magnoliopsida; order Fabales; family Fabaceae; genus Vicia; species Vicia faba. The sequence goes on along the minus strand of OX451739.1, from coordinate 1,473,935,353 downwards.
AATTTATATTGATATTTTTGAAAATTTTGATAAATTACTATGTATTTATATCGATATTTTTGAAAAGTTCGTTAAAAAGGCATATATGCATACCATCGTTTTCAAAAAAATTGATAAAGAGATTGTTACTACTTGAATTTTTCAAAAACTCCGACAAAGCCATGTTTTTTTTGGATTTTTAACAAAATACGATAGATATTATTTCTTTGTTTTTTCTTTATGTAGTGAGGAAGAGACGACACGATAGCAGTACTTGGAGGTTACTATCGCGAGGCGAAAAATACCTGAGCGTAAAGAACGCTCAAAATACAACGGAGTCACCACTGATTCTTATTTATTCCAAAGAAAATGGGAAATATCGATAAAACTCACGAAAGAAAAGAAAAATGGTCGTCGCAACCAAGAGTGGGTTCGACAGTCGACTATGCAATAGGAAGACATTAACACCCCTCACATATGTTGTACTCAACAGGATCCATTTAGTTAGTTTTGTGAATGAGTGTTATTGTGATGTTAGATTGTGATCTTCTACTTATTATGCGAGAAAAATGAATGAAAGAGTTTTTAGGTTTTTTATCATTGTGTTCGCCAAGTTTTCAAAATCCTGTGCCTACGTATTTTCATGGTGCAATGAGAAAATTAGAACTTCATAATTCATGGTAAAAACTATGAGTTTGTTGGTTGATTTTAAAGAGTGATGCTTAAATCACATTTGAGCATTTAAACCTTTGCTTGTTGCTCGTTCTTGAAGGCTAAAGCATATGTTTATTTCGCGTCGAAATAGATAAAGCATACTCGTTTCTGAAAAGGTTTTCAAAGTCACACAAGGGCGACAAGGAAAGTTAATTGGTTAAATTGTTTTTAGAGGATATAAATGTCAAATGTCCAAGCTATACAACTTATATTCCAACACTTAGGAAAAGGTAGGACATACGTCCAGCTCGTTCGTTTAATTCGTTTATTGAAAAGAGTGAGACGAGTTTAGTCATAACTCCTTAACAAAATATGAGTATCAAATGGCTAAGCTATACAACTTGTATTCAAATACTCGGGTGAAAGTTAGGACATACGTCCAGCTCGCTCGTTTATCGTTTATGGAGTTGAACTAAACTCGCTTAATTAAAGTGTTTTAATTGGATCACAACTATTTAAATGGTCAAGTTATACGGCTAATATTCGAATAATTTAGGAAAAGGTAAGACATACGTTCAGCTCGTCTATGCAACCTGTTTATTAGGAAAAAGATTTTTCACACACAAAATAACTTGACGTTGGATCAAGCGTTAAATATTGATTTTGAAAAGATTTAAGTTAAGCAGAAGAGAATACTTAACGTTAGATCAAGTACTTGCAATGTGTTCGATTAAATTTATTTGAAAAAACCTTTGACGTTGGATCAAGCTTATTTTTGTCTTTTTTAAAAACATTCATTTTAATCCTTATCTTTAGTTAATTCTATTAGTTAACAAAAATAAAACTAATAAATAATCTACATACTAAAAAAACAAATAAAAATGACTAAAAAACAAATAAAAATGACTAAAATAATATAAAAAACAAAATAAGACGGGTAAATGCTAACAATCATTTTAAGATAATTAAAGAAAGAAACTAATAAAGATCATAAAAATACAAAAACAAACAAGAAAAAAAATAAAATGGTCTTTTAAAAAAAACAAGAACATTCCAACATGAAGGGGCACTAGAATTAGCAACCACTGGGGTAAGAGAAGTAAGGGCGCCTAGCCCAGTTGACTGAAAACCCATAAGAGAATCAAACTCTTTAACCCATTAGGAAGCGCTAGATAAAAATACTTCTAAGGTCAAATGAGATCACACGATGATGAGAGTGTACCCACATGTGCTATGGTGGGGAACTGACTATTGAATCCCTTGTTGACTCACTGAAGTCAACAAACTGAAGGCATCTGAGCATGCCACTTGGCACACATCCAAGGGCACTCAAAGAACACATAAAAGGTGATATGGTTTCTAAACCATCGCTGGAGGGACATGGAGGTCGGAGGCGGTGCCACCATCTTCTCTGGCGACCTACCACTTCACATCAACAAAACCTTAACTAATACCCCCCCTCAAGTTTCTTCTTCTTATTGAATCCAAAGTCCAAATTCCCTAAATCTAAACTAAATGCCCAGATCGGGCTCTTTCTCAAACCTGAAAACCCTAGCCTCTGTCTACGATCAAAAACTTCAAACCAACAACTCACCAATATAAACCTTACTCAAAAGTTAGCCCTGAGTGAGAATCTAAACCCACAAACCAAAATACCTCTCAGACTTCTAAATTGACCATGTTCCCAAACGAAAACCTAATCCCTGAAATCTCTCCAATAGGCCAACACAAACATAATTGAACACACATATAACAATGCTAGCAACAACAAAAAAATTTCCAAGAAAAAGATTCAATGCAAAACAAAAGAAACACAATGATGTTCAAACTTGGTTTAGGCACAACAACAAATATGGCATAGAAGGTTCGACAAAATTAGGAATATAAATGCAGGGTGGAGAGATTAACACTCCAACCATTGTTGGAGGGAAGAAACCCTCAGGGTAACGTGTAACACCCCAAAATAATTAGATTATTTATTTAATTATCTAATTGATTATGATGAGTATTTGTGACATATTTCTGGTATATATATATATATATATATATATATATATATATATATATATATATATATATATATATATATATATATATATATATATATATATATATATATATATATATATATATATATATATATATATATATATATATATATATATATATATATATATATATATATATATATATATATATATATATATATATATATATATATATATATATATATATATATATATATATATATATATATATATATATATATATATGTGATGTCTTGATGATTATGATGCTTGAGATGATATTTTGTGTGGGGTTTGATGGGTAGTGAGAATTAAGATGATATTGAGTATTTTTAGAATAACTTGGATAATTAGAGTAATTAGTTGGGATTATTTTAATTAGTTAAATAGAATAATAATAAGAGGTAAAGACTATGAATACAAGATGGTAATTTATGAAGTGATTAGTAAGGGTAAGATGGGAAAACCATATAAAGGTTCCAAGGGTTAAATAAGGAATAAAAGGAAAGGAGTGTCATTTTGTGCAATCGTGAAAAGAGAAGAACGTTGTGGAGAACTAGGACACGAAGAGGAAAAGAGAGAAAGAACCATTTGTAGAGCTTGGGACAAGGATCAATTGCTATGAAGAAACTAAGGTAAAGGGATTTTATCATTGTTATTTTAATTGATATAAGGTTTAGATAATTGTAGGTTTGTGTTGGAATTTTGGATGATGTTGTTAATATGATGATTTGTTGAGAATTGATTGAATTGTGAGTTTATTTTGGAATAATTTGATTCATATGATGTATAATAAAATGTGTTATTGTTACATGATGAAAACATGAGTGTCTATGATGAATTAAGACTTGTAATGTGAAGAAATCCTATAAAAATTAGATTGATGCAATGTATAAATCACAGTAGGGAAGTCATATTTGTGCAGGCTCGTGGGGCAAAGTGATGCGTCTCCGGGCAAAGGAAGTTCTCCTTTGTTGCGTTGGACGAGAAAGAGGCTAAGGGGGTGAAAACAAAGCCCCTATAAATTGTATGGATAATGGTGATTTGTCTAAGCTTCGTCGGGCGAAGCAGAGGCAAGGGGTGTCTCACTGGGCGAGCAAAGAGCTTCGTCAGGCGAAGAAACCAAGAGAAGAACAATGCCCCTTGTTGTACCCCAAAATTTGCCCTCCCATTTCCTCAACATTTTCTCATCACAAGACCTTTGAAGATCAAGATACAGTTAGGGTTTCCTCTGCTCAAGGCTTCTCCTTGCACTGTGAACTCAATTTAGGGTTTGTGTTTGCCCTAGGATGTTTTGACCTAAAATGCCTAAAATGAATTTCATGCTTCATGTTGGACTCCCGAGTTTACCCATGCCAAGTTTCAAGTCTTGATTCCAAGTTTTACCCAGTCAGTTGGACAGTTGACCTAGAAATCAGCTGTATTGGGGGAAAAGTCAACTGTGGCCAATTGACAGTCAAACCTCATGAAAATTGACCCACATCAACATTATGAACTCACATGGACCATTTGATCAAGTTTGGATCACAATTCCACAAGAAATTTGATCAGATCACCAAAAGGGCAAAATGGTCATTTTTAGGGTTTTGACTGCACAAAGGCAATTTTTGACTGTTTGACCTAGCCAATGGCAAACCAAGCTCACATATGGACTCAAGGACCCCATGGAATTATCTTGACATGTTCATCAAGCTCAAAAGATCCCAAGTACACAAGATTGACAGTTGAATTTCCCAGTCAATTGATCAATTTTGACTGTATACTGAAAAGTCAAACTTTGACTTTTTGGTCAAAATCAAGAGTCAAGATTCATTTTTCATCAAAACATTCCAAATCATGAAACTTGTTCACCAAGAAATCTCAAAATGCAAATTAGGGTTAGAAAATGGAATTTGTCATAACTTAGAATTTTTCTAAGTTATGGAAAACCCTAATTTTTTCCCAACTTTACCCCATCTTTTCACCATGATCCATTGGGATTCAAACAAAAGTCAAAACATGAAAGTTGTAGCTTGTTGCATAGTCTACAACTTTGATTCACAAAGTTTTCTCATTTGAAGCTTGTATCTCAAGTTATAATTTTTTGAATAAGGGCACTAAACCATCTTTTAACTTAGTGAAATTTGACCTATTTTGACAAGGTTTTCTACCCTACTTCAAGGCCACTTTTCATACCCTTCCACTTGGAATTTTGATTTTCATTTCAAAGATGGATTGTAGTACACATTCCAAGCTTTCCAAAATGTCCAAGAACTCATCAAACAACCTCATAACTTGAGAGATTCGAATTTCACAAGTTGGCAAAAATTCACTTTTGTTCTTCATCAAAGCATGTTCATAAACTTGGCAAATTTGAACTCAGCATAGTTTGTGCTACTTTGCAGGTCCTTAAACCACATTACACTCCTTAATTTAATGCTTGTTCATTGTGTCTAAGTGTTGTTCCATGAATTCAAGCATTATACACAAGATTGATCCATTTTTGGATAAAGTGAACTTTCCATTTTTACAAAAGTTTGCTTTATGTCAATTGGTAAATCAAACAAGTACATAGAAGATCTACTTAGCACAAGATTATGTGCATAACACACTGATCAAGAGATGTTTATGCAGCACATTAGGGGGTCCTATACTGACCTAGAACACCAACTTGCTTTTGTTGCTTAGAAAAGAAGAAAAGTCCATAACTTGTGACAACTTGAATCTCAGCTTACAAACACAACACAAAAGATATCAAACACATTAAAAATCACCCAACCAAGCTTTTGCACGAGCCTTTTTCCTTTCAAACACTCTCCATCTCAGAAACACCACAAAACTGCTCAAACAGAGCAAGCCCTGCAGATTGAGTGCTATCTCTCAATCCCTTCGAGCATTTTGATCAAAACCTGTTCCTCTACCTTCCTTATAACATATGCAAACTATCCAGAAGCTAAGGCACGATCTGTAGTTGCTCTAACCACTTCCACCATTTTCATATCTTTGACTTGCAGGTGAAGTTCTACAGCTTGATACAAGAAGATTCAAGACAAAGTAAGCATTGAAAAAGCATCCCTGGACCTCAAGGAAGCTTTTCCAATCATTACATTGCACTAAAAGTCTCTCATTCTCCACATAGAAGTTCAACTGCACAGGTAAAAGTTGGAATTCGTATCTCTCTTATTATGCATCTTTAGTCTTAAGTTTGTGAAGAAACAAGGTCCTACTCATAGCCCTGAACATGTACATAGCTTTACTTTTCATTTCTTTTGTCTGAGTAGAGAGAATTTGAGCTCTGAAAATGGTAGAAAAACTAGGTCAGAAATGGGGGGGAGAGAAATTCTCCCTCATCTTAGAGAGATAGTTCATGTTCTTTATATGTATGAAATCGTGAGATTATGCTTTACATGTTTTGTGTTGGAAGTTTGTTCAAAGGATCAAAGAATCAGGACCTTGATGTTGAAGCAAGAGGCGCGCGTTTTTGAACTCAGTCTTGGCCAAAGGTTGAAGACAGTGTTTCATTGGGCTGGGCTTTTGTGTTCTTTCTTTTCACACCATCTTTTTTGGTTTACACCCCCCTGAGCCCATTTGCTCATTTTTTAACATTTTTGACTTTTTCTTTTTTTGCTGACTTTGTTTATTTTTTCTCATGCCATTTAAAAATTAAAAATATTTTTTCATCACTTTTTGCATTTATTGCATATTTATTTGTTTATTTTCTTTGTTTGTACATAAATATATATATATATGATTATTAGAATAAAATGTAAGAATAATGTAAATACAATTTTTATTTTTATTTACTTTCTGAAAATATTTCACACAAAAAATACTTTTTTTTATTTATTTTATTAAAATATTAAATAAATATTTATTTTTTGTATAATACATATTTAGGGTTTAATATAAATATATATATATATGATTATTAATATATTTAAGACAAAAATATAAAAATACTTGATTTTTCATTTTATTTAATATTTGATACAAAAATACTTTTTTCACAATACACTTCATTTTATTTTTATAAATAATGAATAAATAGTTGTATTAAATTAGAAAATAATACCTTTTTTTCTTTTAAAAATTAGGGTTTTTACCCTAAGTTCAAAATACTCAAAAAATAATACATTTTTATTTTCTTTTCCCTTTTACATAAATAATATTTTCTCATACACATAAAAACTTTCTTTTTGCATTTCACATATTTATTTAATTTACATTTAATTATGCATTATTTAAATTGCAAATATTCAATTGATGTAATAACTTAGATTTAAATTCTTGTCAATATCCCCATTTGAACATTTGTACCCCCTTCCCATATTTGGTTTTGTAATAGCTTAGTAACTTTAATTTCGCACTTTATTGCCTTCTAATGATAACATGTTAGAATTAGGGTTTGTATGCGAAAAACGATAAAAAATAGTTTGACCTAATACAAGATAAACAAGCATGAAAATGGACACACAAATCACACTTGCACCCCCTAGGGTATTCCACTTGTTGCCTTCAAATAAATGGGCCAGATTGCATGTTGAACTTCTTTGGGCAAAACAAACAATTTGAATGATCATAGTCCCTCGACAAAAACTTTTCAAAAAAAACAAACAAAAACAAATGATCAAGTCCCTTAGAGAAATTGCTCAAAGACATTTAACGCCGTTACAATTATGGTCCAAAACGATGACCCGCGCTTGTCCCTTTCACATCCTAACACAAGGTTGCCCACCAAATACAATGGTGGAGCAAACTTGTTAAAAGGGTTAAAGTATAGCAATAATCTTTTGAGAAATTTAGGAGTAGATAACCTCTTAGTTACTTGAATCAACTTGCAAAACAAAACACTTGCCTAATTTCAAAATCACACATCACTACACTTTCAAAACAAAACTTTCAAAAACAAAAATGAAAACCTTTTCAAAAGACATACATCTTTGTATACATCCCCACATGGATCATTACAAAGGTTGCCACCACATTGGCCTCTTTTCAAAACATTTTTCAAACCCACACACTCAAAGCACCATTTAAAACAATTGAAAACAAAAGGCAAGTGATCTAAGCAAGTAACTAAGAGCCCATGGATAACCATGGATAGAAAGGGTGCTAATACCTTCCCTTTCTATAATCTACTCCCCGAACCCAAGAAAACATCTCAAAAGGTTTTTGCTGTGCTTTTTAACCTTTCCTTAGGATAAAATAAAAAGTCGGTGGCGACTCTTGCTAACCGCAACATTTGCGAATACAAACGCAAAACCTCAAGTCAGTTCTCCCACCGTATCACAGAACTGGCGACTCTGCTGGGGACACTTCTAAAAGTGGAGTAACCTTAGGGTTTAGATCACCTTTGTTTTCAATTGTTTGCTTTGTTTGCTTTTACATTTGTGGGCTTTGTATCGGAGTTTCATAGATCCTAACCCGGATCTGGGAAAAACCCTTTTTAGGTAGCATAATCTGTGAGGGACCTGTCCGGCGTAGACCGACATGGGTGAAGCAGTGGCTACGTTGGTGTGGCATCTTAGTCTGTACCTATATCCCTTGTGTTGTAACGGGGAGAATATAGGTCTTCTAAGGGGTCATTAAACACCAACCGACCTTAGAACCCTAAATTGACCAACTTGGCTATTAGGACAGTAGCAGTATGCTACACTCATTGAGGCTAAACTCTCGAGATGGTTCTGGCCGCGAGAAAAGATTGCGATGCTGGATTTATGACCGATTGAGGGTAGCCAATGATTTGAGATCTTCTAGAACCCGGTTACTTTTGATAAGACAGGTTTTAACCAACAAAAACAAAAGAGGGTAATACCTGAAACTCATGCTGGCCTGAAACCTAAGGGTGTCTTGTGTGACTTGTGTGCCTTATCTGTCTATGTGAATATTGGTGGTGTGTTTCATCATAGCATCATTCCATCATACCATTGCATGCATCCTGTGTAAAAGGCTAACCCATTTCAAAGACAAAAGAGGTTTCATCTTTGCTCTGTTTTGTAGGACATTATGATGCCTGTGCGAAGGAATACTATCCGGTTCAACTTTGTTCGTTCACCTGAGTTGCTTGATGAGTTGGTTAGCAGAATTCCAAATACCACTTCCTTCATTCAGAGGCATGGTTCTCTTCTCAGTTTAGTCACTGCAAAATGGGACCAACAACTGATAAGTGTTCTGACCCAGTTTTATGACCCTCTGCATCACTGTTTCACCTTCCAAGACTTCCAGCTGGTTCCTACCCTGGAAGAATTTTCTTATTTGCTTGGGATTCCTGTCTTGGAACAAACTCCCTTCACTGGTTTGGAAAAGACTCCTAGGCCTGAAGAGATTGCTGCAATTCTCCCCTTGACCAAAGAAGAGATATTGTCCAACTGGGAAACTAGAAATGGGATCAAGGGCTTTTTGGTCAAATTTCTGGTTGGCAAGGCTAATGATTTCTGGAATGACTTGGACTTCAAGGCATATGAGGATATTCTGGCTCTTTTGATCTATGGTCTGGTATTGTTTCCCAACCCTGACACCTTTATCAGTATCCATGTCATAAGAATCTTCATGTCTCGGAATCCGGTACCCACTCTCTTGGGTGACATTCTACAACAACTTTATGCTCGTACTGCTCGAAAACGGGGGACTCCGTGGTGTTGTGCTCCTTTGCTAGTAAGGTGGTTTATTTCGCACCTTCCTAAGTTCGTGCTGAAGAATGAAGAAGGAAAAGGTTGGGCTCGGAGGTTAATGTCTCTCACAGATAAGGATATCACTTGGACTCTCAGAGGTTTGGATGAGGTAGCTGTTATCGACCGTTGCGGAGAATACCCTAATATCCCGTTGATTGGTATCCAAGGAGGAATCTCTTACAATCCGTGTTTAGCTCTCCGTCAGTTTGGAAGAGCCAGAGGAGATGGGCCTCATGAGATGCTGGTTCCTCACTTCCATTTTGAGTTTCAGGCAGACAGTGACAAACTACGCCAGGGATTCATTAGAGCTTGGGACAGAATTCACAAAGCTGACCCACATGAGTTAGGACCAAAGACTTCTCTGCCATTGAAGCCCTATTGCAAATGGGTCCGCATCCGTGCTCAGAAGTTAGGTATGCCCTACGAAGCTGTTAGACCTCTCATTCTTGAGTCTCCTGTTGAAGATGGGATGCCTCCAACTGTCTTCCCTCCTCAGATACCCACTGATTTTGATACAATGAAGAGATCTTGGGCACAACTAAAGGAAGAACGGGATTTCTATCGGGAGAAGTTCAACGAGCAGGAAAGGAAGATCCAAAGGCTGACTAAGCAATTGGAGGAAGAACGGGTCCTGAACAACTACATCAGCACTGAAAAGAGGAGGCCATGGGAGCATTGAGGAGCTTTGGATGTTTCCTTTTATAGTTTATTTCCTTTCCAGTATTTTTCATTCCTGTAATGCCTAAGGGCAAATTGTTGAACAATTGAAAATTTTAATCTAATGAAGTGTGTTCCCCTTTTTGTCTACAAAGTTGAATCTTGTTTGTCTTTGAAAACATAAAACATACGCATTCCATTACACCATATGCATAGCAGGTACCCTATTTCACAGGTTGCTTAATCTCCTTCGCTGTTTATTTTGCACAGTCACCATGAATCCAGAGTCCTCCAGTGAGCAAGCAATCAAGGCCCTTCAGGCCCAAAGTGCACAATTTCAAGAGATGGTCCTAAGCCTAGCCCAAGGTCAGCAAGAGTTGAAGACTCTACTCATGAAGAAGAAGAAGAAAAAGAGGACGGTGATGTTCAACACCGGACGCAGATTTGGGAACACACTCCACAATGAAGCTGATCCAACCACTTCTTCTGCTGAGAAAAACAGTCCCCAAGGGGGAGGAGCTCCTAGTCCCGCAGTCTCCGACAACGAGACGGACTATAACGACGAACAATACCCACCTGCTGCTGACAGATACAAACAATTGGAGGACCGCTTGAGCGCCATGGAAATTCAGAATGTGCCAGGACTGGATTTCGGAGATTTGGGGTTATCTTCTGGGGTAGTCATTCCACACAAGTTTAAGGCGCCTGCCTTCGCTAAGTATGATGGGGTCTCCTGCCCAAAGCTGCATCTAAGGTCGTACGTAAGGAAAATCCAACCTTACACGGCGGATAAGAACCTCTGGATTCAGTTCTTCCAAGATAGCCTCTCGGGGTCACAACTTGAATGGTTCTACCAATTGGACGGAGCTAGCATCCGGCACTGGGAAGATTTGGCAACTGCATTCTACAGACAATACCAATACAATTCTGATCTCGCTCCTACGCGTACCCAACTTCAGGGTATGTCTCTAGGGACGGGTGAAGGGTTCAAAGAGTACGCTCAAAAATGGAGAGATTTGGCTGGCAGGGTGCAGCCTCCATTAACTGATCGAGAGCTGGTTGATATGTTCCTTGGGACGTTGTCTGGTCCGTTTTTCAATCATTTGGTTGGTAACTCCTCCGCTGGGTTCACAGATTTGATATTAACGGGAGAAAGAATTGAAGCTGGCATCAGGTCAGGCAAGATACAGAAGGCTGCCTCTACAAGTGCTGAGAAGAGGCCATTTAAGAAAGAAGCAAGCGCCGTCTATGGCCCTAGAAGACAAGTCAAGCCCGAAAGTCGCCAAGCCGTCAATGCTTTGGTCATCTCCAAACCTGTTGCTGCTCCTCAGCAGTACAATCAACAAAGAAGCGAAAGGCCCAAGAGGCAGTATACCCGATTGAGTATGACATTATCTCAAATTTTACCCCAATTGTTATCCACCAACCTGGTGACCCTCAAAGAAGCTCCTAAGGTCGTCAACACTGCGTCTCCTAAATACAACCCAAATGCCCGGTGTGCTTATCATTCTGATAGTCCCGGGCACACTACTGATGATTGCTGGGCCTTAAGAAACAAAGTGCAAGATCTGATCGACGCGAAAGAAATTCAGTTTGAAGCGCCAGAAAGACCAAATGTTGTAACGGCTCCTATGCCCCAGCATAGGGTGAATGCCATTGAGGAAGAAGTGTATGCTGTTTCGATAGATGAAGTTGTTACCCCTCTGAAGACTGTTAAGAAGAACCTACTGCGGGCCGGTTTATTTCCGGGTTGCGGTGAAGGTTGCCTATTCTGTGCTATTTCCCCATCTGATTGTCCCTTGCTAAGGTTAGGCATCCAAGGCCTAATGGATAGCAAGGAGATTCTATTCAAAAAGACTGATGTTCAATTGGTTCCAATGAAAGAAGTTTCCGTGATTACCATCTTCAAAAATCCAATCAAGGCTCCCCCGAAGAAGCCTATTCAAATCATGACAATTGCGCCTGTGATCATTACTGTTCCAGGGCCCCTCTCCTACGTGTCTGATAAAGCTGTCCCCTGGCATTATGGGGCAGACGTGTATGTAAATGGAATCAAGCAAGAATTTGACGCTAGTGCCAGTATCTGCGATATCACCGGTCCAGCTAAGGTCACCCGCAGTGGCAGGCTCTTCTCGCCTGACATTGCGCCGCCCGCTATTCGAAAACCCCTCCTCATAAAACCTGCAAGTTTACCTAGTCCTGTTGCTGATCAAATTGTGTCCCCTGCTGCCGAGTCATCAAATGCTCGGGGCAAAGGGATTGAAGAAGAGCCTGCCCGGATGGAGGCACCAATACCAGTAAATGCTGAGGCCTCCCGACAAGAAATGGAGGAGATTCTGAAAATAATAAAGAAGAGTGATTTTAATGTTGTCGAGCAGTTGGGGCATACACCCTCCTAGATCTCCCTGCTCTCCCTATTGCTATGCTCCGAGGCCCATGCTAAGGCCTTGATCTCATTTCTCAAGACGGCCCATGTGCCGCAGGAGACGTCTGCAGTTCAGTTCACTAACTGCATAGCGAATCTGACGGCGGACAACGGCTTGGGTTTTTCAGATGCTGACCTGACCGCAAAAGGGAGAGACCACAATGATGCCCTGCATGTCTCTATTGAATGCAGGGGCACCACTCTGGCCCATGTATTGGTGGACACTGGTTCTTCCTTGAATGTTCTACCGAAAAAGGCTTTGGATCGCCTGGATTATGAAGGCCTGGAGTTGAAACCCAGCAATATCATCGTCAGGGCCTTTGACGGTTCCAAAAGGATGGTTCATGGGGAGGTTAACATCCCTATTCGTGTGGGCTCTCAAGTGTTTGACTCTACCTTTTACGTAATGGATATACGTCCGTCGTATTCTTGTCTGTTGGGTCGACCTTGGATCCATAAAGCTGAGGCCGTGACCTCCACCTTACACCAAAAGCTGAAGTATCCCGTCAGGGGGAAGATCGTCACTGTGCAAGGAGAAGAGGAGTATATGGTGAGCCATTTGAATTCCTTCAGGTACATCGAGATGGACGGAGAGTTTATTGAAACTCCCTTCCAGCATTTCGAGGAGGTGCATCCAATTTCAGCAGCTGCAGAGACAATGACCGAAGAGAATGATTCCTTGAAGATGGCTTCCCTAAGGGATGCCCGGGCTGTGGTTCAGAAAGGCAATTGTGCACACTGGGGTCAGCTTCCTGACTTCACTCAGAAGAACGACAAGTTTGGGCTAGGCTTCACTGCAGAGGCTCAGAAGGCAATGCGCAAAGAGAAGATCGGAAAGGCTCCGGTGTTTATTTCCAGCTCAAGGGTGAACGCTATTGAGGAAGATGTGGAGGAAGCAGAGTTTGACAGTTGGATCTACCCGACTACCAGCGACGGACCGAGCAACTGGACAGCAAAGGATTTTACCCCTATCACATTTGTCACGCAGTAATTGATTTCTTTTGATTTCCAAATTTGTAACAAACAATATGTTAAAACTTTGTTGGCTCGGTGTCCTACCCGGGGCATCGTAGCTCCATTTGTGAGGGCTTTCTGTATGACATTTTCATATATCATCAATCAAAACATTGGACGTTTGTTGCATTTCAAATCTTGTGCTCTTTTTTCTTTCTGTGTTATACATATTGCAAAACAGCTATATTTACACACACTCACTTATACAGGTTTCAATCCACTCTGGATCTCACTGGTAACAGCTCTGCTACCGCCAGTTATGACTTCGAAAATCCGATCAACTTGGCCGAAGACGAAGGTGAAGATGATTGCGAAGTGCCTGGTGAACTTGCGAGACTGCTACTTCAGGAAGAGAGAGCTATTCAACCACATGAAGAGCCTGTGGAGACAATTAACTTGGGTACTGAGACAGATAGGAAAGAGGTCAAGATTGGTGCCAATCTAGAGCTCAGCGTGAAGCAACGATTGATCCAGATGCTACAAGACTACATGGAGATTTTTGCTTGGTCCTACGAAGACATGCCTGGTTTGGATGCCGACATTGTAGTTCACCATTTGCCAACCAAGGAAGATTGCCCTCCGGTAAAGCAAAAAGTTCGACGGATGCGTCCAGAGATGTCTGAAAAGATCAAGGCCGAGGTTATGAAGCAGTTTGATGCCGGGTTCCTTGCAGTGACTTCTTACCCTCAGTGGGTTGCCAATGTTGTGCCAGTACCGAAGAAGGACGGTAAAGTCAGAATGTGTGTCGACTACAGGGATTTGAACAGGGCCAGCCCCAAAGATGACTTCCCCCTACCTCACATCGACGTCCTTGTTGACAATACAGCTCAACACAAGGTGTTCTCCTTCATGGATGGTTTTTCAGGGTATAATCAGATTAAGATGGCTCCGGAAGATATGGAGAAGACTACCTTTGTGACTCAGTGGGGCACCTTCTGTTATAAGGTCATGCCATTCGGATTGAAAAATGCTGGGGCAACCTATCAACGTGCCATGGTTGCTTTATTTCATGATATGATCCATCATGAAATTGAGGTATACGTTGATGACATGATCGCAAGGTCTCAAACTGAGGAGGAGCACCTTGACCATCTGAGGAAGTTGTTTGACCGACTCAAATTATACAAGCTGAGGTTGAATCCCAACAAATGCACCTTTGGGGTAAGATCCGGAAAGTTGCTAGGTTTCATTGTAAGTGATAAAGGTATTCAGGTGGACCCTGCCAAGGTAAAAGCCATACAAGAGATGCCGACTCCAAAAACAGAGAAAGAAGTCAGAGGTTTCCTAGGACGACTGAATTACATTGCCCGATTCATCTCACATCTAACTGCTACTTGTGAGCCAATCTTCAAATTACTGAAGAAAGATCAAGTGGTACGCTGGAATGATGAATGTCAGGCCGCCTTTGAAAGGATAAAGGAATATCTCCAAGAGCCACCCATTCTTATGCCACCGGTGGAAGGAAGACCTCTGATACTATACTTGACGGTACTTGATAATTCAATGGGGTGTGTGCTGGGGCAGCATGACGAGTCTGGCCGAAAAGAGCACGCTATTTATTACTTGAGCAAAAAGTTTACCGACTGTGAGTCTCGTTACTCACTGCTTGAGAAAACTTGCTGCGCTCTTGTATGGGCTGCTCGCCGGCTGAGACAGTATATGCTGACTCACACTACTTTATTGATTTCAAAAATGGATCCTATCAAGTACATATTAGAAAAGCCTGCTCTGTCTGGAAGAATAGCAAGATGGCAAATGATCTTAACAGAATATGATATCCAGTATACAACTCAGAAAGCAATTAAGGGAAGTGTACTGGCTGATCATTTGGCACACCAACCTGTAGACGATTACCAATCATTGAACTTTGATTTTCCAGACGAAGACATCATGGTGGTAACTGACTGTGAAGTACCTGGACCGGATGAAGGACCTGAGGAAGGATCCCGATGGTCTATGCATTTTGATGGAGCCTCCAATGCTTTGGGAAACGGCGTCGGCGCTGTAATCATATCTCCCAAGGGGACTCATACTCCACTCACCGCCCGATTATGTTTCAGCTGCACCAACAACATGGCAGAATATGAGGCATGTATCATGGGTTTACAAGCTGCAATCGATTTGAGGATCAAGTTTCTAAGTGTCTTCGGAGATTCCGCTCTCGTGATCAATCAGATCAAAGGCGAGTGGGATACGAAACACCCGAATCTCATTCCTTACAAGGAGTATGTGTCGACCTTGCTCCCTCACTTTGAAGAGATAACTTTTGAGCATTTCCCCAGAGAGGAGAATCAGCTAGCGGACGCACTAGCCACGATGTCTTCAATGTTCAAAGTTAAATGGGACAATGAGGCTCCCCGAATCATTATCTGGAAGTTGGATGAACCGGCATACTGCTGTGAGCTTGAGGCTGAGAAAGTGACTGAAAAACCCTGGTATCACGAGGTGAAGAGGTACTTGGAAGCTCAGGAATACCCTGAAGGCGCATCTGTCAATGATAAGAAGTTCATGAGGAGGTTTGCCGCAAAATTCTTCCTCAGCAACGACATTCTCTACAAGCGGAATCATGATTCAACTCTGCTACGTTGTGTGGATAAGGCTGAAGCAGAGAAAATTATGATGGAACTGCATGAAGGTACATTTGGAACACATTCCAGTGGACACACCATGGCTAAGAAAATCCTTCGGGCAGGATATTTCTGGTCCACAATGGAAGCCGATTGTTACCAACACTCCCGAACTTGTCATAAGTGCCAGATCTATGCTGACAAGGTGCATATCCCTCCAGTTCCTTTGAATGTCCTGACGGCACCTTGGCCTTTCGCAATGTGGGGCATCGATATGATCGGTGAGATCCGACCAACGGCATCCAATGGGCATCGCTTCATCTTGGTGGCGATCGATTACTTCACGAAATGGGTTGAGGCAGCTTCCTATGCCACAGTAACCAAGAGCGTCGTGGCACGTTTCATCCGGCATAATCTGATCTGTCGGTACGGCGTCCCAGAAAGAATCATTACGGACAATGGTACCAATCTCAACAACAAGATGATCACTGAACTCTGTGAACAATTCAAGATACAGCACCACAATTCTTCTCCCTACCGGCCGAAGATGAATGGCGCTGTAGAGGCAGCCAATAAAAATATCAAGAAAATTGTGCAGAAGATGACAGTGACCTATAAAGATTGGCACGAGATGTTACCGTTCGCTCTTCATGGGTACCGCACCTCAGCAAGGACATCAACCGGGGCAACTCCTTTCTCCTTGGTCTATGGCATGGAGGCAGTCTTGCCGATTGAAATCCAGATACCCTCCCTCCGGATAATGAAGGATGCAGACTTGAATGAAGATGATTGGATCCAGACTCGACTTGATCAATTAAATCTGATTGACGAAAAGAGGCTCACTGCTATCTGTCATGGTCAGACGTATCAAAAACGGATGATCAGGGCATTTAACAAGAAAGTCAGACCGCAAGAGTATCAAGTCGGGGACCTGGTAATCAAACGCATCATCCTTCCTCAAAGTGATCCCCGGGGCAAATGGACCCCTACTTACGAAGGGCCATTTGTGGTTAAGCGTGTGTTCTCAGGAGGAGCCATGATCCTAACCACCATGGACGGTGACGACCTTCCTCACCCCGCCAATGCAGACATAGTGAAAAAATACTACGCATAAATAAAAGACCCGCTAGGTTGACATACCTAGGCAAAAACAAGGGCTTCCCGGCGAACCAAAAGGGTTCGGGCAAAAATAAGGGATGAAATGAAAAAAAATCTGTACACCCGGCAAGTCGAAAACCTGAAAGGGCGGCTTGGGCAAAAAAGGGTATCCCGGTGGACTGAAAACCCGAAAGGGCGGTCCAGGCAAAAGTTAGGGATAAAAGCGTAACACTATGTCTCATTGGATCACTTCGCATCCGGAATTCGGCATCAACTATCTGGATCCAGATTTCGGTATTGACCAATCGGCTTCATCTTCAAATTAGGCAGCAAAGCGATGAGACGTTCGAAGACATAAAGGCGATAGCAGAGTTGGAACCCAGTGGGATTGTTCACATAGTTGTTTTGTTTCCTTTTTCAAATTGTAAACTCTATACTATTTGGCGATATCCTCTTACTAGGATGTCAGTCTCTTGTACAAAAAACGCCTATTCACAGGCAAAGTTTAAATCAATACAAATTCACTTGTCCATACAAATTACCATTGTTTCCCCTTTTTCTGTTTTGTCTTGCGAAGAACGTCCAATGTTCATTTTTGATATATGCATTTGACATTAAATTGCTGATTCATAAATATTTGCATATAAAACAAGAGATTAATTACAGGTGACATCAAAGACAGGGGCAATGTGGAGTTGTCTAACGCAGTCTAGTTGTTTTGTCCGCCAAGGCACCAAGGTAGGTTTGACTGAAGAACGTGGCCAAATCATCTCAATTCCCCGCAGAATAAGACAGGATGCGACAATACTTTCCCCAAGCGAAGTTGATCCCCCGTCGATCCTGAAAAAGCCCAACATTCCCCGGCAGGTCTTAAAGCTCATCCCCAGTAGATTCTGCAAGCTTATCCCCTGCAAAGTATGGACGTCTCGCCCGAGTTTTTATTTAGAGTTATTTCCTCACAAGGACTTATAACTGGGTTATCCTCAGCTAAAAGCCACGGAAGATCGCTCTCGGCAAAGTTCCTTCAATCCCCAGCGGAGTCTATCTTTGGTATTCCCAAGCAGAGTTTATCTTCGGAGTTCCCCAGCGGAGTTTATCACCATCATCCTCAGCAGAATCCATCATTAAAGTCCTCAGCAGGCCTCTCATCAAAACTTCGGCCAAGTATCTCTTCCGCAGAGCAGCTTCCCGGCCATTCGTCAAGGATTTATTTTCCTAAGATGAAATTACACTCATAAACATTTCACATTTTCATACATCTTGCTTACATACATGATGAAACGCATACAACATCAAATGTTGAACATCATGACATCATGCATATCATACATCATGACATTGCATACAACTTACGTCTTTGCCTTTTCAGGAAAAAGACAATCTCAAAAACGACTACCTTCAACTGTCACAACTCCAGATTCGATACCTGTATCTAGCCAGGGCACATCTGAGAGTGATCAGTTTCTAAACTCGACTCCTGTATCTAGCCAGGGCACGTCCGCAGAGTTTAAAGATTCGATTCATGTATCCAGCCAGGGCACATCTATCAACTACTACATTTCCAGACTCGATTCCTGTCTCTAGCCAGGGCACGTCTGAAGAGTTCAAAGATTCGATTCCTGTATCCAGCCAGGGCACATCTATCAACTACTACATTTCCAGACTCGATTCCTGTCTCTAGCCAGGGCACGTCTGAAGAGTTCAAAGATTCGATTCCTGTATCCAGCCAGGGCACATCTGTCAGCTACAACATTTCCGGATTCGACTCCTGTATCCAGCCAGGGCACATCTATCAACTACTACATTTCCAGACTCGATTCCTGTCTCTAGCCAGGGCACGTCTGAAGAGTTCAAAGATTCGATTCCTGTATCCAGCCAGGGCACATCTATCAACTACTACATTTCCAGACTCAATTCCTGTCTCTAGCCAGGGCACGTCTGAAGAGTTCAAAGATTCGATTCCTGTATCCAGCCAAGGCACATCTATTGACGACTATTTCCAGATTCGACTCCTGTATCCAGCCAGGGCACATCTGTGAGCAACCAATTGTAGATTCGATACCTGTATCCAGCCAGGGCATATCTGCATCAGGAGACTGAGGATCAAACACCTGTAACAAGCCAGGAAGACATCCTCCTTCCTCAAATACACAAGTTTCTCGCAAAGGAATCTCTTCTGCGACCGACACTTCCAAATGGCATCTATAAGCCCATTCCCGACACCACATGGTTGAGACTCCAACATGCGAGTGCAAATTTCCGGGCACTCTAGTGTCCAATCTCCTTTTACCCTCGAGTCACGAAAGGCAAACTTGCCAATCTAACTCTTCAGGTCCAAGAAGATTGAACAGGGGCAACTGTTGTACCCCAAAATTTTCCCTCCCATTTCCTCAACATTTTCTCATCACAAGACCTTTGAAGATCAAGATACAGTTAGGGTTTCCTCTGCTCAAGGCTTCTCCTTGCACTGTGAACTCAATTTAGGGTTTGTGTTTGCCCTAGGATGTTTTGACCTAAAATGCCTAAAATGACTTTCATGCTTCATGTTGGACTCCCAAGTTTACCCATGCCAAGTTTCAAGTCTTGATTCCAAGTTTTACCCAGTCAGTTGGACAGTTGACCTAGAAATCAGCTGTATTGGGGGAAAAGTCAACTGTGGCCAATTGACAGTCAAACCTCATGAAAATTGACCCACATCAACATTATGAACTCACATGGACCATTTGATCAAGTTTGGATCACAATTCCACAAGAAATTTGATCAGATCACCAAAAGGGCAAAATGGTCATTTTTAGGGTTTTGACTGCACAAAGGCAATTTTTGACTGTTTGACCTAGCCAATGGCAAACCAAGCTCACATATGGACTCAAGGACCCCATGGAATTATCTTGACATGTTCATCAAGCTCAAAAGATCCCAAGTACACAAGATTGACAGTTGAATTTCCCAGTCAATTGATCAATTTTGACTGTATACTGAAAAGTCAAACTTTGACTTTTTGGTCAAAATCAAGAGTCAAGATTCATTTTTCATCAAAACATTCCAAATCATGAAACTTGTTCACCAAGAAATCTCAAAATGCAAATTAGGGTTAGAAAATGGAATTTGTCATAACTTAGAATTTTTCTAAGTTATGGAAAACCCTAATTTTTTCCCAACTTTACCCCATCTTTTCACCATGATCCATTGGGATTCAAACAAAAGTCAAAACATGAAAGTTGTAGCTTGTTGCATAGTCTACAACTTTGATTCACAAAGTTTTCTCATTTGAAGCTTGTATCTCAAGTTATAATTTTTTGAATAAGGGCACTAAACCATCTTTTAACTTAGTGAAATTTGACCTATTTTGACAAGGTTTTCTACCCTACTTCAAGGCCACTTTTCATACCCTTCCACTTGGAATTTTGATTTGCATTTCAAAGATGGATTGTAGTACACATTCCAAGCTTTCCAAAATGTCCAAGAACTCATCAAACAACCTCATAACTTGAGAGATTCGAATTTCACAAGTTGGCAAAAATTCACTTTTGTTCTTCATCAAAGCATGTTCATAAACTTGGCAAATTTGAACTCAGCATAGTTTGTGCTACTTTGCAGGTCCTTAAACCACATTACACTCCTTAATTTAATGCTTGTTCATTGTGTCTAAGTGTTGTTCCATGAATTCAAGCATTATACACAAGATTGATCCATTTTTGGATAAAGTGAACTTTCCATTTTTACAAAAGTTTGCTTTATGTCAATTGGTAAATCAAACAAGTACATAGAAGATCTACTTAGCACAAGATTATGTGCATAACACACTGATCAAGATATGTTTATGCAGCACATTAGGGGGTCCTATACTGACCTAGAACACCAACTTGCTTTTGTTGCTTAGAAAAGAAGAAAAGTCCATAACTTGTGACAACTTGAATCTCAGCTTACAAACACAACACAAAAGATATCAAACACATTAAAAATCACCCAACCAAGCTTTTGCACGAGCCTTTTGCCTTTCAAACACTCTCCATCTCAGAAACACCACAAAACTGCTCAAACAGAGCAAGCCCTGCAGATTGAGTGCTATCTCTCAATCCCTTCGAGCATTTTGATCAAAACCTGTTCCTCTACCTTCCTTATAACATATGCAAACTATCCAGAAGCTAAGGCACGATCTGTAGTTGCTCTAACCACTTCCACCATTTTCATATCTTTGACTTGCAGGTGAAGTTCTACAGCTTGATACAAGAAGGTTCAAGACAAAGTAAGCATTGAAAAAGCATCCCTGGACCTCAAGGAAGCTTTTCCAATCATTACATTGCACTGAAAGTCTCTCATTCTCCACATAGAAGTTCAACTGCACAGGTAAAAGTTGGAATTCGTATCTCTCTTATTATGCATCTTTAGTCTTAAGTTTGTGAAGAAACAAGGTCCTACTCATAGCCCTGAACATGTACATAGCTTTACTTTTCATTTCTTTTGTCTGAGTAGAGAGAATTTGAGCTCTGAAAATGGTAGAAAAACTAGGTCAGAAATGGGGGGGAGAGAAATTCTCCCTCATCTTAGAGAGATAGTTCATGTTCTTTATATGTATGAAATCGTGAGATTATGCTTTACATGTTTTGTGTTGGAAGTTTGTTCAAAGGATCAAAGAATCAGGACCTTGATGTTGAAGCAAGAGGCGCGCGTTTTTGAACTCAGTCTTGGCCAAAGGTTGAAGACAGTGTTTCATTGGGCTGGGCTTTTGTGTTCTTTCTTTTCACACCATCTTTTTTGGTTTACACCCCCCTGAGCCCATTTGCTCATTTTTTAACATTTTTGACTTTTTCTTTTTTTGCTGACTTTGTTTATTTTTTCTCATGCCATTTAAAAATTAAAAATATTTTTTCATCACTTTTTGCATTTATTGCATATTTATTTGTTTATTTTCTTTGTTTGTACATAAATATATATATATGATTATTAGAATAAAATGTAAGAATAATGTAAATACAATTTTTATTTTTATTTACTTTCTGAAAATATTTCACACAAAAAATACTTTTTTTTATTTATTTTATTAAAATATTAAATAAATATTTATTTTTTGTATAATACATATTTAGGGTTTAATATAAATATATATATATATATGATTATTAATATATTTAAGACAAAAATATAAAAATACTTGATTTTTCATTTTATTTAATATTTGATACAAAAATACTTTTTTCACAATACACTTCATTTTATTTTTATAAATAATGAATAAATAGTTGTATTAAATTAGAAAATAATACCTTTTTTTCTTTTAAAAATTAGGGTTTTTACCCTAAGTTCAAAATACTCAAAAAATAATACATTTTTATTTTCTTTTCCCTTTTACATAAATAATATTTTCTCATACACATAAAAACTTTCTTTTTGCATTTCACATATTTATTTAATTTACATTTAATTATGCATTATTTAAATTGCAAATATTCAATTGATGTAATAACTTAGATTTAAATTCTTGTCAATATCCCCATTTGAACATTTGTACCCCCCTTCCCATATTTGGTTTTGTAATAGCTTAGTAACTTTAATTTCGCACTTTATTGCCTTCTAATGATAACATGTTAGAATTAGGGTTTGTATGCGAAAAACGATAAAAAATAGTTTGACCTAATACAAGATAAACAAGCATGAAAATGGACACACAAATCACACTTGCACCCCCTAGGGTATTCCACTTGTTGCCTTCAAATAAATGGGCCAGATTGCATGTTGAACTTCTTTGGGCAAAACAAACAATTTGAATGATCATAGTCCCTCGACAAAAACTTTTCAAAAAAAACAAACAAAAACAAATGATCAAGTCCCTTAGAGAAATTGCTCAAAGACATTTAACGCCGTTACAATTATGGTCCAAAACGATGACCCGCGCCTGTCCCTTTCACATCCTAACACAAGGTTGCCCACCAAATACAATGGTGGAGCAAACTTGTTAAAAGGGTTAAAGTATAGCAATAATCTTTTGAGAAATTTAGGAGTAGATAACCTCTTAGTTACTTGAATCAACTTGCAAAACAAAACACTTGCCTAATTTCAAAATCACACATCACTACACTTTCAAAACAAAACTTTCAAAAACAAAAATGAAAACCTTTTCAAAAGACATACATCTTTGTATACATCCCCACATGGATCATTACAAAGGTTGCCACCACATTGGCCTCTTTTCAAAACATTTTTCAAACCCACACACTCAAAGCACCATTTAAAACAATTGAAAACAAAAGGCAAGTGATCTAAGCAAGTAACTAAGAGCCCATGGATAACCATGGATAGAAAGGGTGCTAATACCTTCCCTTTCTATAATCTACTCCCCGAACCCAAGAAAACATCTCAAAAGGTTTTTGCTGTGCTTTTTAACCTTTCCTTAGGATAAAATAAAAAGTCGGTGGCGACTCTTGCTAACCGCAACATTTGCG
Organism: Vicia faba; assembly: GCA_948472305.1. Classification (NCBI taxonomy): domain Eukaryota; kingdom Viridiplantae; phylum Streptophyta; class Magnoliopsida; order Fabales; family Fabaceae; genus Vicia; species Vicia faba. Next base: position 1,473,911,841 of record OX451739.1, on the reverse strand, counting down.
AATACAAACGCAAAACCTCAAGTCAGTTCTCCCACCGTATCACACCCCTGGAGTTTTATATGAGGAAGGAGTTATTTCCCCAACCTCATCAGGCAAGCCTCGGGCGAGCAACTTGCTTCGTCGGGCGAGCCTCACGCGAGGGACAACAGTCAAAAACTTTGAGAGGTTGTAACTTGAGTTTCTGAACCCTGTTTGATGCTTCGTTTGAAGCGTTAGGAAGATAATGCGATGTACTATACCTTAGTAGAATAAAATGAGTTATATGATGCATCCTCCAAATACCTTTCTAGAATTATCTAGATCCCAAATGTAAATGTTTTAATATTATGATGAATTGATGAGATAATGTGATTAATGCAACATATTGTATGTTTGTATGATAGACTGGTGTTGCTATAATGGTTACTTGTGTATTATGATGTATGCATTGGAATGTGATGAATCCATGAGTGGTGATGCGTTTTGACTAGTTGTGGTTGCATTTATTGTGTTGTTGTGCATCATGTCTTCATGGCATATTTTAGGACTCTGGTCTGGTGATGTTATTAGGACAAGTTGGTCCAGTGATGATGATAGGACGTTATTCCAGTGATAGCCTCAATACCATAGTGTGAATTGAGTCTAATATTTATGATGTGCTCTGGTCCTAAGCAGGAACCAGTCCTATTGGTGGGGATCTATGGAGAAACGATGATTGAGTCATTAGTGAAGTATTGCTACCACATGCATGAGTATAATGAAGTTGCATCACATACTTTGTGGCATTGTATAATATTTGATTACGTGAATACTCTGTGAACGTGTGAATTAAGGATGTCTAGTGATGATTGTTGACTGGTGATATGATGATGCTATAAATGAATAATGTAGTGGATGTATGAGTACAACATGAAGTTTTTATGATGTGTGGTTTCTTATTGATACAAATACTATATTTATTCATTATATATTTTATAATGATTGTGATTACTCGTCCTTTCTACTTAGAAATGTTGCCTTTATACGTGGGTAACTTGCAGGTGATCAGAAATAGTTTGTCGAAGCATTAGAGGATAACTTTGGAGTGTATTGTTTATTTCCATTGAATTTAGGAGGTCGTGATTTAATATGTAACATCGGGGTTGGGAATGTTGTTTGAGATTTTCATGTTCTTTTGCTTATTTTGAGATATGAGTTACCTTTCATGGTATTTAACTGTTTCATTTATGATTCATGAAACGATGAAGTGTGATGAAGACTCTATGAAGTATTTTCCTTAATAAAATGTTTTGAGATTATGATTCCGCTGCGATGATTTGAATTTGATAATGATAATTATAAAGACATAGATGTTCTAAATGTTTGAAAACTCGTGTTACGGAGAAGGATGTTTTATATGATGTTCTTATCAAGATGTGACACCTTTTATGGTGTTTTTAATTAATTTAATTTTCATAAAAATATATGTGAAATATGTGTGGATTTAGAAGGATATTACATTAGTGGTATCAGAGCAGGTCAGTCTGTCCAGACATATTATTAACTCTATAGTGTGTGACAATGGAATATTGTGTTGTACCCCAAAATTTACCCTCCCATATTCTTCAAAATTTGCCAAGTCAAAGCTTCAAAATCTCCCCAAGGGTTGCACAGTTCAAGGGCCTCCTAACAGTCAAAACCAGGGTTTTGGTTCTGACAAAGAAAAAGAAGTTTCCAAGGGTCCAATCAAGTCCCACATGCCTATAAACACGGTCAAGCATCCTCATACCAAGTTTCAAGACTTACAACACAAAATTGCACAGTCAAAAACCCTAATTGCACTATAGTCGACTGTAGGGGCAAAATGGTCATTTGACAGTCAAAAGTTCAAATTTTTGGTCAACATCTCATTTTGAAGCCACAAACATCATTTGATCAATGCTTGATCATGATTCTCAAAGCTTGGCTCAAAAATTATCAAGATGCAAAAGTTTCCATATTTGGACAGTTGAAAAAGTCAACTGTAAATTGACCAGGGCATAACTTTCACATGGATTATCAGAAAAATTCCATCCAAAGCTCATTTTGAAGAGAAAGACATTTCCTATAACTCCTCTTCATACTTCAAGTCCAAGAAATGCTCTCACAAAAAGTTATCAATTTCAACATTATAGGTCATTTTCAAAAGTCAACAAAAAGGGACTTTAAGTCAAAGACCATAACTTGAGATTGGTAAATCAAAATGACATGAGACCAAAGACATTGGTTATAGGACTCAAAGACCTTTCCAAAATGTCCAAAAACATGAGCAAAGCTTAAAAATTGAGCAAGATATGCCTTGTGGAAGTTGGGAAATTTTTGGATATTTTGAAAAGTCAACATTGATTCAAATGACCTAAAATTGCTAATGGGCCTCTTTTTCTTCCACAATTCATCATCCAAGGCATGTGCACGACCATTTGGCCCAAAGGGAAGTTTTTTATCATTTTTATTTATTTATTTGGATTTTTAATTATTAATAATTCATTTAATTAATTAAAATACATGAAAAATACCAAACCAATGCAATCAAATCTTTTTATGCAGGGAATGAGCTTAAGATTTCGTGCATGACCAAATATAGAAAGAATCAAGTCAATTGGCCATGATTTGTATCAAATATGCTTGAAAAAGATTGGAAAATTATGGTTTGAAAATCAAATATTTTTCACATCAATGCATGGATTCTTTGGACAAAAAACCAACCCTAATCATTCACATGTATATATGGATGCAAACCCTACTCCTCATAAGCTCCCAGCTGCGCCATAGACCAATAACCAAACTTGAATTTTTTGCCAAAAAAGTGAAAACTGAAAACAAGGTTCTAGCACGATTCAGAGCAAGAGACTAATTGCAAAAGCTTCCTCGTGTCTTACTGAAGCTAACTGAATAGTTTTCCATATCCCTGACATCAAGAATTGGTAATTCAAAGGCAAACTGTATCATTCTTTTTGCATAATCGTGCTTTGTTATTTAGACCATATCATTGCATTTTTATGATTTTTTTATACTAATGGGACCTTCCTGAAGCTAACCATGTAGCTGAATTGAATTTTTACTCACCATTGAAGAAACTACCATGGACGACATCTAGGTTTTTCAGAACCTTGAATTGGGGTTTCCCAGTTAAGGAAAAATTGGAACATGAAACCTAGGCCATTCAACTCAGCATGCTTGGACGATGCTAAATCCACCCTCGCGCTCAATTTATGAGCTACCACAAGCTAATCGCTATTTTCTGGAATGGCATATTTTGGAACGGTTCAAAAACCGTTGCTGATTCTTTTGTGTTTCAGGAAAAAACAAAAGCAAGGAAGACGAAGACTAGGTGTAAAGCTGTGGTTGGCTTATTTGAAATTTCGCGCTAATTTGTCCATTAAATCTTGTTCTATTTTATATTATTTGTTTATTACTATATAATCAAAACGCGCTAGGTGGCTCAGTGGCAGGCAAGCATCTTGGTGACTTCCAGGACCTGGGTTCGATCCCAGGTCCCCCTTTCTATTCCATAATATTTTTCAATATATATTCCTATGCAGTTCAAGCTTCAAAGCCTACCATGCGCTCATAATCTCAACGCACCACGTGGCCACTGAAGACCATCCAAGGGCCCAGATCTGAGGAGCTCCATATACCCTGGTCAAATATGCCTCACACGCCCAGAAAGGTCAAACCAAGCCAAGCTTCTTGGGCCAAAAATGCTAAGCAAAACCTCCAATTGGGGACAGACCCCCAATGGTTTGACTTTTCATCCTTTTCTTTATTTTGTTTATTTCAATTATTGTTTTTTTAATTAATTTCTTTAATTCAATATTTTCTTTAAAAAAAAAACATAAAGACAATATAAAAATCAAAAAAGGGACAAAAATAAATATTTTTATTTAATGTTATTTTTTGTAAATAAAACCTTTATTAATTAATTAGTTTTAATCTAGGGTTAATCTTAATATTTTTTCAATAAAACTTAAAAATTGATAGAATTAGGGTTTCAAATCTTTTTCATTCTTTTTTTCCTTTCTTCACCATTATTAATAACTAAATATTATTTATTTTTTATAAACCAAATCGCATGTAAATAATTAATTTAATTTTAGGTTTAAATGTTAATATGTTTTTCTTCATAAATAAAGATTAGAATTAGGGTTAAATTCTCAATTTCATTTAATTATTTTCATTAAAACCATAAATCCAAAAAATCCAAAAAATACCAAAAACAATTTCTTTTGTCATCTTTATTTAATCAATTTAATAATTTAATATAATTTCATTAAAAAGGGTCCAACGCCCTCGCTTGCAATTTTAATCCTCTTTGCGCACTTTATTTATTTCTTATAAATATTTATGTAATTCTCCCAAAGCCTTGTAAACTCGGACATTTTAATCTTTCGCACTTTATTTTAATTATTTACTTTCTGTCAAATCGGGTCCTGGAAATTTTGGCGATGTGGACCCGCGCCTTTGTAATAGTTTAGAACTTTTATTTTTTGCAATTTTTAACTGTTAATAATAACATGCGAGAATGAATGACAAAAATAAAAACAAACGCATAGATCACCTATACCATGACAAGAAAAAAATAAACGAATCTGACACACAAATCACACATCACCCCTAGGGTACGCCTCACTGTTGCCTTGCCTCGAAAGGTGATCGTCGAGTAAAGGATGTCTTAGTAAGTCCTCATGATCCGGGAACCTGGCATGAGGGTAGCTTCTAAGGTGTCTTCCCATTGCTCTGGTGATCACCATGTCCCGAACTTCGAATTGACCCGAACACCTCCAACGGTGGTGCTACCTACCTCTCAATGGTGGGATGGCATTACTTTAAAGGACATTTATACAGACGAATTCCTTAGGGTAGGTAGACGACTCTAGATACTTGCTCTAATTTCAAAACAAAATTCAAAAATACTTTTCACACCGACACCTTTTTCAAAAAAAAAAGCTTTCGAAAGCAATTTTTCAAACACTCTTGAGGACCGATACAAGAGTCGAACTGGAATTTTCAAAGAAACTTTTTAAAACCCACAGTTGAAAAGCAAACAAACCATTTTTGAAAACACAAGTGAGCAAGTATCTAAGAGCCCATGGATAACCATGGATAGAAAGGGTGCTAACACCTTCCCTTTCTATAATCTACCTCCCGAACCGAGAGCAATCTCTATAAGGAATTTTTCTGTGCTTTTGTCCTTTCCATTTGGAGAAAATAAAAGACGGTGGCGACTCTTGCTTCCGCGACATTTCGCGAACCAGCGTTAAACAGTCAGTTCCAGATCCACCGATCACAGAACTGGCGACTCTGCTGGGGAATAAACTAAAAGTGAGGTGTACCTTAGGGTTAGTTCATAACTGTGTTTTCAATTGTATTGACTTGTCTGCTTTAAATTTGTGGGTTGCATGGGAGTTACATAGATCCTAACCCGGATCTGGGGATACCCTGTTTAGGTAGCATAAGCTGTGAGGGACATGTCCGGCGTAGACCGACACGGGTGAAACAGTGGCTACGTTGGTGTGGCACCTTGGTCTGTACCGATATCCCTTGTGTTGCAACGAGGAGAATATGGGTCTTCTGAGGAGTCATTAAGCACCAACAACCTTAGAACCTTAAATGACACAACTTGGCCATTAGAACAGTAGCAGTATGCTACGCCCATTAAGGCTAAACTCTTGTGATGGTTCTGGCTGCAAGAAAAGATTGTGATGCTGGAGTTATGACCGATTGAGGGTAGTCAATGATATTGGGATCCTCTAAGAACCCGGTTACTTTGATAGGACAGGTATGAACCAACAAACTGAAAGAGGGTAGTACCTAGACCTCATGCTGGCCTAAACTTTAGGGGCTTGCCTTGTGTGACTTGTGTGCCTTACCATGTTTGCCTTTGTATCTATTTGTGGTGCTTTATCATAACATCATAACATCATGAGCATTGCATGCATCCTGCATAAGGACTGACCATTTCAAAGACAAGAGGGTTTCATCTTTGCTCTATTTTGTAGGACATCATGATGCCTGTGTGAAGGAATACTATCTGGTTCAACTTTGTTCATTCACCTGAGTTGCTTGAAGAGTTGGTTAGCAGAATTCCAAATACCACTTCCTTCATTCAGAGGCATGGTTCTCTTCTCAGTTTAGTCACTGCAAAGCGGGATCAACAGTTGATGAGTGTTCTGACCCAGTTCTATGACCCTCTGTACCAGTGCTTCACCTTTCAAGACTTCCAGCTGGTCCCTACCCTGGAAGAGTTCTCGGATTTGCTGGGTATCCCTATCTTGGATCATACTCCCTTCACTGGTTGGGAAAAGACCCTCAGGCTTGAGGATGTTGCTGCAGCTCTTCCCTTGACACATCAAGAGGTAATGGACAATTGGGTGACTAGAAGCGGAGTTAAGGGTTTCTTGGCCAAGTTTCTGATTGGTAAAGCTAACAGTTTCTGGAATGACCTGGACTTTAGGGCATATGAAGACATATTGGCTCTCTTAATCTATGGGCTAATCTTGTTTCCTAATCCTGACAACTTCATCAACGTCACTGCCATAAGGATCTTTATGTCTCAGAATCCCGTACCCACTCTCTTGGGTGACATCTTGCAACAACTTCATGCTCGTACTACCCGAAGACGAGGAACCCTATGGTGTTGTATCCCTTTGTTGGTGAGGTGGTTTATTTCGCACCTCCCTAAGTTCGTACTGAAGAACCAAGAAGGAAGAGGTTGGGCTCATAGGTTAATGTCTCTCACCGATAAAGACATCATTTGGACTTGCAGAGGTTTGGATGAGATAGCTGTTATTGATCGATGCGGGGAATACCCTAATGTTCCTCTGGTTGGTACCCAAGGAGGAATCTCTTACAATCCGTGTCTAGCACTCCATCAGTTTGGAAGAGCAAGAAGAGCAGGGCCTCATGAAATGTTGGTGCCTCACATCAGTTTTGAGTTTCAGGTGGATAGTGACGAGCTGCGTCGTAGGTTCATCAAGGCTTGGGACAAAGTTCATAAAGCTGACCCACAAGAGTTGGGGCCAAAGACTTCTTTACCTATGGAAGCCTACTATAAATGGGTTCGCATCCGTGCTCAGAAGTTAGGTATGCCGTATGAAGCTGTCAGACCCGTCATTCTTGAGTGTCCTGACAAAGATGGTGTTCCTCCAACTGTCCTTCCTCCTCAGATACCTACTGATTATGAGACATTAAAGAGGTCTTGGTCGCAACTGCGAGAAGAATGGGATTCCTACCGGGAAAAGTTCAACGAGCAGGAGTTGAAGATCCAAAAGCTGATGAAGCAGTTGGAGAATGAGCGAGCTCTGAATGACTACATCCGTACTGAGAAGAGGAGACCATGGGATCAATAAGAAGCTCTGAATGTGCTTTTACAGTTTTATTTCCCTTTTCAGTATTTCCTTTCATGTAACGCCTAAGGGCAATCTATTGAACAATTTAAGTTTCAAAGTTGAATCTAATGAAGTGTGTTCCTTTTTGTTTACAAAGTTGATTCCCGATTGTCTTTGAAAACATAAATCATACGCATTCCATTCATCATGTGCATAGCAGGTTTTCTTCTTTTCAGGTTGCTTACCGTTCTTCGCTGTTTATTTCAGCACCATGAATCTTGACTCATCATCAACTGAGATGTCCATCAAGGCTCTTCAGGCGCAAAATGCGCAATTTCAGGAATTAATCATGGGTTTGGCTCAGGGCCAAGAAGAGCTGAAGGCTCTGCTCCTGAAGAAGGAGAAGAAGAAGAAGAGAAGAACTGTTCTATTCAACTCGGGCCGAAGGTTTGGCAACACTCTGCAAAATGAAGAGGCTGGTTCTTCCATTGGCAAGGGTACTCCTCAAGGGGAAAAAGGTCCTAGTCCGGTAGTCTCCGACAACGAGACTGATTTTGATGAAGAGCAATATCCTTCTGCAGAAGACAGATACAAGCAGTTGGAAGACAGATTGAATGCTATGGAGATCCAACAAGTGCCTGGGCTGGATTTCGGAGATTTGGGTTTGTCTACTGGTGTGATTATTCCTCATAAGTTCAAAGCACCATCTTTCACTAAGTACGACGGGGCGTCTTGTCCCAAGCTACATCTCAGGTCCTATGTTCGGAAGATTCAACCGTACTCAGTGGATAAGAATTTGTGGATCCACTTCTTCTAGGAGAGTCTTTCAGGGACTCATCTCGAATGGTTCTATCAGCTGGATGGGACCAAGGTTCGTAACTGGGAGGAGTTGGCTACTGCTTTCTATAAGCAGTATCAGTATAATGCCGACCTTGCCCCTACACGTACCCAACTCCAGGGTATGTCGTTAGGGTCAAGCGAAGGTTTTAAAGAGTACGCTCAGAAGTGGAGGGATCTGGCTGGCAGGGTGCAGCCTCCGTTGACTGATCGGGAGTTGGTAGACATGTTCTTGGGGACCCTATCTGGGTCGTTTTTCAACCATCTTATCGGTAACTCGTCTGCAGGGTTTACTGATCTTATTCTGACTGGAGAGAGAATTGAGGCTGGGTTGAAGTCTGGTAAGATTCCGAAGGGTGCATCTACAAGTTCAGAGAAGAAACCCTTCAAGAAGGAGGCTAGTGCTGTATATGGCTCCAGAAGACAAGAGAAGTCTGAGCGCCGCCAATCTGTCAGTGCGGTAATGATTTCCAAGCCTGCTGCCGCTCCTCGGCCAACCAATCCTCAAAGGGCTGAAAGACCCCGGAGAGAGTTTACCCGTTTGAGCATGACCCTATCCCAAATCTTGCCGCAGTTTCTATCCACCAACCTAGTGACTGTCAGAGAGGCCCCTAAAGTTGTGAACACTGCCTCCCCGAAATATAATCCAAATGCTCGCTGCGCTTATCACTCCGATAGCCCGGGGCATTCCACTGACGACTGTTGGGCTTTAAGGAATAAGGTGCAAGACCTTATCGATGCAAAAGAGATACAGTTTGAAGCGCCTGAGAGGCCGAATGTGGTTACTGCTCCTATGCCCCAGCATGGAGTAAATGCTGTTGATGAAGAGGTATACGCTATTTCGGTGGATGATGTAGCTACTCCTTTGAAGACTGTCAAGAGGAACCTACTGCTGGCCGGTTTATTTCCGGGTTGCAGTGAGGGTTGCCTGTTCTGTGCTGTTTCCCTATCTGGTTGTCCCTTGCTGAAGTTAGGCATCCAAAGCCTGATGGACAATAAGGAGATTCTGTTCAAGAAGTTTGTTGTTCAGTTGGTTCCGGTAGAAGAGGTTTCTGTGGTTACAATCTATAATAATCCAATCAGGGCTCTCCCAAAGAAGCCTGTTCAAATCATGACTGTTGCACCTGTGGTTATTACTGTTCCGGGGCCTCTCCCCTACGTATCTGATAAAGCTGTCCCCTGGCACTATGGGGCAGACGTATATGTGAATGGAATCAAACAAGAGTTCAACACTGGCGCCAGTATCTACGATATCACTGGTCCAGCCAAGGTTACCCGCAGTGCCAGGCTCTTCTCGCCTGACATTGCACCGCCCGCTACTCGAAGACCCCTTACAATAACATCTACAAGTGTACCTGTTCCTGTTTCTGACCAAGTTGTTTCCCCTGCTGCCGAGTCATCCAATGCTCGGGGCAAGGGAATTGAAGATGAGCCTGCCCGGATGGAGGCACCGATACCTATAAATGCTGAGGCCTCCCAACAAGAGATGGAGGAAATCCTGAAAATAATAAAGAAGAGTGACTTCAATGTTGTGGAACAGCTGGGGCATACGCCCTCCAAAATCTCCATGCTCTCCTTATTGCTGTGCTCCGAGGCCCATGCTAAGGCTTTAATCTCATTTCTCAAGACGGCCCATGTGCCACAGGAAACATCTGCAGTTCAGTTCACTGACTGCGTAGCAAATCTGACAGCAGACAACGGCTTGGGTTTCTCAGATGCTAACCTGACTGCGAAGGGAAGGGACCACAATGATGCCCTGCATGTCTCTATTGAATGCAGGGGCACTACTCTGGCGCATGTGTTGGTGGACACTGGTTCTTCCCTAAATGTGCTACCCAAGAAAGCCTTAGACCGTTTAGATTATGAAGGCCTGGAACTGAAACCCAGCGATATTATCGTCAGAGCCTTTGACGGTTCCAAGAGGATGGTTCATGGAGAGGTTGACATTCCTATTCGTGTGGGCTCTCAGGTGTTTGACTCTACCTTTTATGTGATGGATATCCGTCCATCGTATTCTTGTCTACTGGGTCGACCCTGGATCCACAAAGCTGGGGCAGTGACCTCTACCTTGCACCAGAAGCTCAAGTACCCCGTCAGAGGGAAGATTGTCACTGTGCAAGGAGATGAGGAGTATATGGTGAGCCACTTGAATTCCTTCAGATATATTGAGATGGACGGGGAGTTTATTGAAACCCCCTTTCAGCATTTCGAAGAGGTACTTCCAATTTCAGCAGCAGCAGAAACAGCGGTCGAGGAGGATGTTCCTTTGAAGATGGCTTCCCTGAAGGATGCTCGGGTTGTGGTTCAGAAAGGTGAATGTGCTAACTGGGGCAAGCTTCCCGACTTTACACAGAAAACTAACAAATTTGGACTGGGTTTTACTGCAGAGGGTCAGAAAGCTATGCGGAAGGCGAAGACCAGAAGACCTCTTGTGCTCATCACAAATCCAGGAGTGAATGCTGTCGGGGAGGATAATGAAGTGGATGAAGATGAGTTCAATAGATGGATATATCCGACGACTGAAGGCGGATTGACCAATTGGATTGTCAAAGACCATACTCCTGTTACTTTTGTTACGCAGTAATAAACTTCTTTGTTTTGTTATTTGTAATAAATAATTAATTGAACTCTATGGCCCGGTGTCTTACCCGAGGCACTGTGGTTTTATTTGTGAGGGCATATAAATTGTCATTTCATATATCATAAATGAAAATCTTAGACGTTTTCTCGCATTTCGAATCTTATGCTCCTTTTCTGTCTTTCTCTCCTTTATATATTTCAAAAACAGCTGTATTTACACACATTCACTCATACAGGTTTCAATCCACTCTGGATCTTACTGGTAACGACTCTGCTACTGCCAGTTATGACTTCGAAAATCCGATCAACTTAGCCGAAGACGAAGGTGAAGATGATTGCGAAGTGCCTGGCGAGCTTGCAAGACTGTTACTCCAGGAGGAGAGGGCAATTCAACCACATGAAGAGCCAGTGGAAATAGTAAACCTGGGTACTGAAGCAGACAAGAAGGAGGTAAAGATTGGTGCCAACCTAGAGCTCAGCGTGAAGCAACGGTTGACTAAGATGCTACATGATTATATGGAGATATTTGCCTGGTCCTATGAAGACATGCCCGGATTGGATACCGACATTGTGGTCCATCACTTGCCTACTAAGGAAGACTGTCCTCCGATTAAGCAAAAGGTCCGTCGTATGCGTCCAGAGATGTCTGAGAAGATTAAAGCCGAGGTCATGAAACAGTTTGATGCCGGGTTCCTTGCAGTGACTTCTTACCCTCAGTGGGTTGCTAATGTGGTGCCGATACCAAAGAAGGACGGTAAGGTCAGAATGTGTGTCGACTACAGGGATCTGAACAGGGCCAGCCCCAAAGATGACTTCCCTTTACCTCACATTGATGTCCTTGTTGACAATACAGCTCAGCATAAGGTGTTATCTTTCATGGATGGTTTCTCAGGTTACAATCAGATCAAGATGGCTCCTGAAGACATGGAAAAAACTACCTTTGTTACTCAGTGGGGCACCTTCTGCTACAAGGTCATGCCTTTTGGACTGAAGAACGCTGGGGCAACCTACCAACGTGCCATGATTGCCTTATTTCATGACATGATCCATCATGAGATAGAGGTGTATGTGGACGACATGATCGCAAGGTCCCAGACTGAGGAAGAGCACCTAGATCATCTGCAGAAATTGTTTGACCGGTTGAAACTGTACAAGCTGAGGTTGAACCCGAACAAGTGCACCTTCGGGGTAAGATCCGGAAAATTGCTAGACTTCGTTGTAAGTGATAAGGGTATTCAAGTGGACCCTGCCAAGGTCAAAGCTATTCAAGAGATGCCAGTTCCTAAGACAGAGAAGGAAGTCAGAGGCTTTTTAGGACGCCTGAATTACATTGCTCGCTTCATCTCGCATCTAACTGCCACCTGTGAACCAATCTTCAAGCTGCTGAAGAAAGACCAGGTAGTACGTTGGAATGATGAATGTCAGGCTGCTTTTGACAGAATCAAGGAGTATCTCCAAGAACCACCTATCCTTATGCCACCGGTTGAAGGGAGACCTCTGATACTATACCTGACAGTACTTGATAATTCAATGGGGTGTGTGCTGGGGCAGCATGACGAGTCTGGCCGAAAAGAGCATGCCATTTATTACCTTAGCAAAAAGTTTACCGACTGTGAGACCCGATACTCACTGCTTGAGAAAACTTGCTGCGCTTTGGTATGGGCTGCTTGCCGGCTGAGACAATATATGCTGACTCACACTACCTTGTTGATCTCAAAGACGGATCCTATAAAGTACATATTTGAAAAACCTGCTCTGTCTGGGAGAATTGCAAGATGGCAAATGATCTTGACGGAATACGACATTCAGTACACGACCCAGAAAGCCATCAAAGGAAGTGTGTTGGCAGACCACTTGGCACATCAGGCCGTAGATGACTATCAGTCAATGAACTTCGAGTTTCCGGACGAGAGCATCATGATAGTGACTGATTGTGAAGTACCTGGACCGGATGAAGGAACTGAGGAAGGATCCCGATGGTCTATGCACTTTGACGGAGCCTCCAATGCTTTGGGTAACGGTATCGGCGCCATAATCATATCACCTCAAGGCACTCATACTCCACTCACTGCCCAACTATGTTTCAACTGCACCAATAACATGGCAGAGTATGAGGCGTGCATCATGGGTCTTCAAGCTGCGATCGACTTAAGGATCAAGTTTCTGAGTGTCTTCGGAGATTCCGCTCTCGTGATCAATCAGATCAAAGGAGAGTGGGATACGAAACATCCGAATCTTATTCCTTACAGAGAATGTGTGTTGACATTGATCCCCCACTTCACGAAGATAACCTTTGAACACTTTCCAAGAGAAGAGAATCAGTTGGCGGACACGTTAGCTACAATGTCTTATATGTTCAAGGTCAAATGGGACAATGAGGCTCCCCGGATCATCATCTGGAAACTGGACGAACCGGCATACTGTTGTGATCTCGAGACTGAGTTGGTGACTGAGAAGCCTTGGTACCATGAGGTGAAGAGATATTTGGAAGCTCAGGAATACCCTGAAGGTGCCTCTGTCAATGATAAGAAGTTTCTGAGAAGGTTCGTAACGAAGTTCTTCCTTAGCAACGGCATCTTGTACAAACGAAACCATGACTCGACCTTACTGCGTTGTGTGGATAAAATAGAAGCAGAAAGGATCATGGAAGAGCTACATGAAGGGACCTTTGGTACACATTCCAGTGGGCACACTATGGCAAAGAAAATCCTTCGGGCAGGGTATTTCTGGTCCACAATGGAAGCTGACTGCTACCAACACTCTCGGACATGCCATAAATGCCAGATATATGCAGACAAGGTGCATATTCCTCCAGTTCCTTTGAATGTTCTGAATGCGCCTTGGCCGTTTGCAATGTGGGGCATAGACATGATCGGTGAGATAAAACCTACGGCATCTAACGGGCATCGCTTTATCCTGGTAGCGATCGACTATTTCACGAAGTGGGTTGAGGCAGCTTCTTATGCTACGGTAACCAAGACTGTTGTGGCACGGTTCATTCGGCACAACCTGATCTGTCGATACGGCGTCCCAGAGAGAATTATTACAGACAACGGTACCAATCTTAATAACAAGATGATCACTGAGCTCTGCGAGCAGTTTAAGATACAGCACCACAATTCTTCTCCTTACAGACCGAAGATGAATGGGGCTGTAGAAGCAGCAAATAAAAACATTAAGAAAATCGTGCAGAAGATGACAGTGACGTATAAAGATTGGCACGAGATGTTACCGTTCGCTCTACATGGGTACCGTACCTCAGCCAGGACGTCAACCGGGGCAACTCCTTTCTCCTTGGTTTATGGTATGGAGGCGGTCTTACTGATCGAAGTGCAAATACCCTCTCTCCGGATAATGAAGGATGCAAATCTGAACGAAGATGATTGGATCCAGACACGACTTGATCAATTAAACCTTATTGACAAAAAGAGACTTGCTGCTATCTGTCATGGTCAGACGTACCAAAAACGGATGATCAGGGCATTTAACAAAAAGGTCAGACCACAGGAATATCAAGTTGGGGATCTAGTACTCAAGCGAATCATCCTTCCTCAGAGTGATCCAAGGGGCAAATGGACCCCTACGTACGAAGGACCATTTGTGGTTAAACATGTGTTCTCAGGAGGAGCCATGATTCTAACCAACATGGATGGTGACGACCTTCCTCACCCCGCTAATGCAGACATAGTAAAAAGATACTACGCATGAAAAAAGACCCGCTAGGCTGACATGCCTAGGCAAAAATTAGGGCTTCCCGGCGAACCAAAAGGGTTCGGGCAAAATGAAGGGATGAAATGAAAAAAAATGTACACCCGGCAAGTCGAAAACCTGAAAAGGCGGCTTGGGCAAAAATGGGTATCCCGGTGGACTGAAAACCCGAAAGGGCGGTCCAGGAAAAAGTTAGGGATAAAAGCGTAATACTATGTCTCATTGATCACTTTGCATCCAGAATCCGGTATCTACATCAAGTTCAGACGACATCAATCAGTCAGCTTCACCTTCAACCAAGGTCATCAAGTGATGAGACGCTCAGAGTTATAAAGGCAGTAGCAGAGTTGAAACCCAGTGGGATCATTCATTTCACACAGCTGTTTTATTTTCTCTTGTACAAAATTTGTATAAACTCTTTTGTTCGGCGGCGTTCTCTTACTAGGACGTCAGCCTCTTGTACATAAAAACGCCTATTCACAGGCAAATTCAAAATCAATAAAAATACACTTGTTAGTTAAAATTGCCAATTGTTTTTCCTTTTCTGTTTTGTTTTGCGAAGAACGTCCAAGGTTCAATTTGTGATATATGCATTGACAATAAATTGCTAACTCATGAATATTTGCATACGAAATAAAGGATTAATTACAGATAACGTTAGAAACAGGGGCAATAAAGAGTTGTCTAAGCAATCTAATTGTTCTGTCCTCCAAGGTACCAAGGTAGGTTCAGCTGAAGAACATAACCAGTACATCCCAATTCCCCAGAGGGTGAGCCAACAAGGCAGTACACTCTCCTCAAGTAAAGCTGCTATCAAACCCTAAGGAAGTTGGGTATCCTCCAGCAGATCTCAACATTCCCCAGCAGCATATATGCATTCTTAACAAGCATCCCCTGCAGTCTTGGTCTAAAGATTGTTCTCCGGCGGTATATCAAACATTCAGTGGAGTCACTTCCCCGATACCGCTCAAAACTTCCCCAGGAGAGTCCAATCCAGTTCCCCAGGAAAGTTGGAATCCATCTCCCCAAGCAGTAAGCTTATCCCCAGTAGATTTTGGAAGCTTATCCTCGCAAAGCACGAACGCGTCCTCCGGCTTTATTCTAAGAGTTATTTCCCTACCGGGATATAACTGGGTTATCCTCAACCAAAAGCCACGGAAAGAGCGTCCTCGACGAAGTTTCCTTATCCCCAGCAAAGTCTATTAACATTTCCAACACAACAAGGGTATCCCCAGCAAGTTATTATCAAGCACTCAACAAAGTATCTCTCTCCCCACAGAGTATTGCTTCCCAGCGAGATCACTAGAGTACTTTTCTCCCCGCAGAGTAATCCATTCGCCAAGTTTATTCCCCAACGGAGTTATCTTCTCCTACCGGTATTCTTGCAACTATCACCCAACAGAAGCAAAATCTATTCTTCAACGTCAGCCCAGGAGTGACTTCCCGGCACCCGTCAAGGATTTACTTTCCTAGACGAAAACATACATTCCTAAACATCACATACATCATTATAGCATGCATATACGCATCATATCTTACAAATCTCATTTATGTTGAGAACACCATTGCTTGATCCATATCATGCATTGCTTATGACTGACCTTTACCTTTCAGGAAAGATCCAGTTAAATTTTCAACTATGTTTCAAGACCTAGTATGGTTCAGTTAAATCGACTCCAAAGATTTCTCTGTTTCTTATCCAGTCAAAGGCCTTCTCTGGTTCAGTCAGATCGACTCTAAGATCTCCCTGTTTCTTATCCAGTTGAAGACATTTCAAGACCTAGACCGGTTCAGTTAATCGACCCTAAGATTTTCTGTTTCTTATCCAGTCAAAGGCCTTCTCTAGTCCAGTTAAATCGACCCTAAACAGATTTTCCTGATAAAGACTCAGTAGAAGTTATCCCAGATTCTCTCAATGATTACTGTTGAGGTTGTAGTCGCCTATGGTTCTCTCCCCGATACTGCGGAGGTAGTAATCATCCCAAGATTCGCTCAACGATTGCTGTTGAAGTTGAAGTTATCCAAGATTCTCTCAATGATTGCTGTTGAGGTTGTAGTCGCCTATGGTTCTCTCCCCGATATTGCGGAGGTAGTAATCATCCCAAGATTCGCTCAACGATTGCTGTTGAAGTTGAAGTTATCCAAGATTCTCTCAATGATTGCTGTTGAGGTTGTAGTCGCCTATGGTTCTCTCCCCGATACTGCGGAGGTAGTAATCATCCCAAGATTCGCTCAACGATTGCTGTTGAAGTTGAAGTTATCCAAGATTCTCTCAATGATTGCTGTTGAGGTTGTAGTCGCCTTTGGTTCTCTCCCCGATACTACAGAGGTAGTAATCATCCCAAGATTTTCTCAACGATTGCTGTTGAGGTTAAAGTCATCCAAGGTTCTCTCAGCGTTCCTGTTGAGGTAGCAACCACCCCTGGTTCATTCATCACCGTTTGAAGCTCCAGATCCGGCTCCTGTAACCAGTCAGGACACCTCTACACAAAGGGTTTAAAGACCACTCCTGTAACAGGTCAGGTAATCATTTTCCTTTTGCAGGTACGCAAGTTCTCGCTAAGGAACCTCTTATGCGATCAACACCCAGATGGCATCTGTAAGCCCATCCACCTTCCATCATCTCTTAGCATGGCATCTATAAGCCCATCATCCTATCCATCAATCTCCAAATGGCATCTATAAGCCCATTCCCTCCATCACACTGCTACAATGTGAGCGCAAATTTCTGGGCACTCTAGTGTTCAATCATCTTCTACCTTCGGATTACGAAAGGCACGTCAGCCAATCTGCATCCTCAGGTCTAAGAAGATTGAACAGGGGCAACTGTTGTACCCCAAAATTTACCCTCCCATATTCTTCAAAATTTGCCAAGTCAAAGCTTCTAAATCTCCCCAAGGGTTGCACAGTTCAAGGGCCTCCTAACAGTCAAAACTAGGGTTTTGGTTCTGACAAAGAAAAAGAAGTTTCCAAGGGTCCAATCAAGTCCCACATGCCTATAAACACGGTCAAGCATCCTCATACCAAGTTTCAAGACTTACAGCACAAAATTGCACAGTCAAAAATCCTAATTGCACTACAGTCAACTGTAGGGGCAAAATGGTCATTTGACAGTCAAAAGTTCAAATTTTTGGTCAACATCTCATTTTGAAGCCACAAACATCATTTGATCAATGCTTGATCATGATTCTCAAAGCTTGGCTCAAAAATCATCAAGATGCAAAAGTTTCCATATTTGGACAGTTGAAAAAGTCAACTGTAAATTGACCAGGGCATAACTTTCACATGGATTATCAGAAAAATTCCATCCAAAGCTCATTTTTAAGATAAAGACATTTCCTATAACTCCTCTTCATACTTCAAGTCCAAGAAATGCTCTCACAAAAAGTTATCAATTTCAACATTATAGGTCATTTTCAAAAGTCAACAAAAAGGGACTTTAAGTCAAAGACCATAACTTGAGATTGGTAAATCAAAATGACATGGGACCAAAGACATTGGTTAGAGGACTCAAAGACCTTTCCAAAATGTCCAAAAACATGAGCAAAGCTTAAAAATTGAGCAAGATATGCCTTGTGGAAGTTGGGAAATTTTTGGATATTTTGAAAAGTCAACATTGATTCAAATGACCTAAAATTGCTAATGGGCCTCTTTTTCTTCCACAATTCATCATCCAAGGCATGTGCACGACCATTTGGCCCAGAGGGAAGTTTTTTATCATTTTTATTTATTTATTTGGATTTTTAATTATTAATAATTCATTTAATTAATTAAAATACATGAAAAATACCAAACCAATGCAATCAAATCTTTTTATGCAGGGAATGAGCTTAAGATTTCGTGCATGACCAAATATAGAAAGAATCAAGTCAATTAGCCATGATTTGTATCAAATATGCTTGAAAAAGATTGGAAAATTATGGTTTGAAAATCAAATATTTTTCACATCAATGCATGGACTCTTTGGACAAAAAACTAACCCTAATCATTCACATGTATATATGGACGCAAACCCTACTCCTCATAAGCTCCCAGCTGCGCCATAGACCAATAACCAAACTTGAATTTTTTGCCAAAAAAGTGAAAACTGAAAACAAGGTTCTAGCACGATTCAGAGCAAGAGACTAATTGCAAAAGCTTCCTCGTGTCTTACTGAAGATAACTGAATAGTTTTCTATATCCCTGACATCAAGAATTGGTAATTCAAAGGCAAACTGTATCATTCTTTTTGCATAATCGTGCTTTGTTATTTAGACCATATCATTGCATTTTTATGATTTTTTTATACTAATGGGACCTTCCTGAAGCTAACCATGTAGCTGAATTGAATTTTTACTCACCATTGAAGAAACTACCATGGACGACATCTAGGTTTTTCAGAACCTTGAATTGGGGTTTCCCAGTTAAGGAAAAATTGGAACATGAAACCTAGGCCATTCAACTCAGCATGCTTGGACGATGCTAAATCCACCCTCGCGCTCAATTTATGAGCTACCACAAGCTAATCGCTATTTTCTGGAATGGCATATTTTGGAACGGTTCAAAAACCGTTGCTGATTCTTTTGTGTTTCAGGAAAAAATAAAAGCAAGGAAGACGAAGACTAGGTGTAAAGCTGTGGTTGGCTTATTTGAAATTTCGCGCTAATTTGTCCATTAAATCTTGTTCTATTTTATATTATTTGTTTATTACTATATAATCAAAACGCGCTAGGTGGCTCAGTGGCAGGCAAGCATCTTGGTGACTTCCAGGACCTGGGTTCGATCCCAGGTCCCCCTTTCTATTCCATAATATTTTTCAATATATATTCCTATGCAGTTCAAGCTTCAAAGCCTACCATGCGCTCATAATCTCAACGCACCACGTGGCCACTGAAGACCATCCAAGGGCCCAGATCTGAGGAGCTCCATATACCCTGGTCAAATATGCCTCACACGCCCAGAAAGGTCAAACCAAGCCAAGCTTCTTGGGCCAAAAATGCTAAGCAAAACCTCCAATTGGGGACAGACCCCCCATGGTTTGACTTTTCATCCTTTTCTTTATTTTGTTTATTTCAATTATTGTTTTTTTAATTAATTTCTTTAATTCAATATTTTCTTTAAAAAAAAACATAAAGACAATATAAAAATCAGAAAAGGGACAAAAATAAATATTTTTATTTAATGTTATTTTTTGTAAATAAAACCTTTATTAATTAATTAGTTTTAATCTAGGGTTAATCTTAATATTTTTTCAATAAAACTTAAAAATTGATAGAATTAGGGTTTCAAATCTTTTTCATTCTTTTTTTCCTTTCTTCACCATTATTAATAACTAAATATTATTTATTTTTTATAAACCAAATCGCATGTAAATAATTAATTTAATTTTAGGTTTAAATGTTAATATGTTTTTCTTCATAAATAAAGATTAGAATTAGGGTTAAATTCTCAATTTCATTTAATTATTTTCATTAAAACCATAAATCCAAAAAATCAAAAAATACCAAAAACAATTTCTTTTGTCATCTTTATTTAATCAATTTAATAATTTAATATAATTTCATTAAAAAGGGTCCAACGCCCTCGCTTGCAATTTTAATCCTCTTTGCGCACTTTATTTATGTCTTGTAAATATTTATGTAATTCTACCAAAGCCTTGTAAACTCGGACATTTTAATCTTTCGCACTTTATTTTAATTATTTACTTTCTGTTAAATCGGGTCCTGGAAATTTTGGCGATGTGGACCCGCGCCTTTGTAATAGTTTAGAACTTTTATTTTTCGCAATTTTTAACTGTTAATAATGGCATGCGAGAATGAATGACAAAAATAAAAACAAACGCATAGATCACCTATACCATGACAAGACAAAAATAAACGAATCTGACACACAAATCACACACCACCCCTAGGGTACGCCTCACTGTTGCCTTGCCTCGAAAGGTGATGTACGAGTAGAGGATGTCTTAGTAAGTCCTCATGATCCGGGAACCTGGCATGAGGGTAGCTTCTAAGGTGTCTTCCCATTGCTCTGGTGATCACCATGTCCCGAACTTCGAATTGACCCGAACACCTCCAACGGTGGTGCTACCTACCTCTCAATGGTGGGATGGCATTACTTTAAAGGACATTTATACAGACGAATTCCTTAGGGTAGGTAGACGACTCTAGATACTTGCTCTAATTTCAAAACAAAATTCAAAAATACTTTTCACACCGACACCTTTTTCAAAAAAAAAGCTTTCGAAAGCAATTTTTCAAACACTCTTGAGGACCGATACAAGAGTCGAACTGGAATTTTCAAAGAAACTTTTTAAAACCCACAGTTGAAAAGCAAACAAACCATTTTTGAAAACACAAGTGAGCAAGTATCTAAGAGCCCATGGATAACCATGGATAGAAAGGGTGCTAACACCTTTCCTTTCTATAATCTACCTCCCGAACCGAGAGCAATCTCTATAAGGAATTTTTCTGTGCTTTTGTCCTTTCCATTTGGAGAAAATAAAAGACGGTGGCGACTCTTGCTTCCGCAACATTTCACGAACCAGCGTTAAACAGTCAGTTCCAGATCCACCGATCACATATTGTATAGATATTTTCTAACAATTGTGACTGTTATTGGTATGAAATAGAGAAATGGCTGGGAGAAACGATGCATCGGTTGATGCCACTTGCATGTTGTTGCTCAGGCTGTGCAACATCAGCCTAATGCTGGCGGGAATGATGGATCTCGTGTTTTGGAAACTTTTCAGAGGAACCATTTGTATGTTTTCAAAGGTAGGTACGACCTTAATGGAGCGCAGACTTGGCTCAAAGAGATTGAAAGGATATTTTGGGTCATGGATTGCTCAGAGGCATAAAAGGTGCAGTTTGGTACTCATATACTGGTAGAAGAAGCTGATGACTGGTGGGTTAGTATCCGTCAGAGACTGACAACAGTGGGTGAAGTCATTACTTGGGTTATGTTCAGCATGGCGTTTATGAGGAAGTACTTTCCAGAGCATGTGTGCGGGAAGAAAGAGATTGAGTTTTTAGAACTGAAACAAGGGAATTTGATTGTGACTGAGTATGCTTTGAGCTTTGTGGAACTAGCAAAATATTATCCACATTACAGTGAAGCGACTGCTAAGTTCTCAATGTGTATTAAGTTCGAGAATGGTTTACGTCCGAAGATCAAGCAAGCGATTGGATATTATCAGATCCGTATGTTTCTAGATCTAGTGAACAATTGAATAATCTATGAAGAATATAACAAAGCTCATTCGGCATATTACACGAGTCTATATGAGAAAAGAGGTAAACAATATTAGGACTGTAGGAAGCCTTATGATACCCCAACTGATAAAGGGAAACAAAAGGCTTTCAATATGAAAAAGACAAGTGAGGGAGGAGCTCCTGCTCCCGTCAAGTGTTATAGGTGTGGTGAATAGGGTCATCATTCTAATGAATGTGAGGACAAGGTTCTGAGATGTTACAAGTGTGGTAAGTTAGGACATCATGCTCCTGAATGTAAGAACGAAAGTCCAACTTGCTTCAATTATGGAGAGCAGGGTAATATCAGTATCCAATGTCAGAAGCCAAAGAAGGACGTTGCTGCCTAGACCAACGGTAGAGTGTTCACTCTGAGTGGATCAGAGGATTCTAAGAAGGAAAACTTGATTCGAGGTACTTATTTTATTAACAATGTTGAGTTAATCATTATTATTGATACTGGTGCTACTCATTTATTTATTTCGTGTGAATGTGCTAACATGTTGGGTTTGAAGTTGTCTGATATGAATGATAGTATGGTAATAGATACTCCTGCTAGTGGTTTTGTCACTACTATGTATGTTTGTTTGATATGTCCTTTAACCATTTATGTTAAGAGTTTTGTGATGGATTTGGTGTGTCTACCCTTACACCAAATTGATGTTATTCTTAGAACAAACTGGTTGGAGTTTAACTATGTTCATATCAATTGTTATAATAAGACTTTGAGGTTTCCTAAGTTTGGTGGTAATGGAGAATTGATGTTGTTGTCTGCCAAGCAAGTGAACGAACTCCTGGAAGACAAAGCTCTGATGTTTGTGTTACTACAAGTTGATTGTGAGGCTGTGAGTGTTGAATTACATGTTTCTTATAAATTTCTAGAAGTATTTCCATCAGTGATTTTCCTCCAAAATGTAAAGTGGAGTTTTCTATTGAATTGGTGCTAGGTACAAGTCCAGTATCAATTTATCCTTATAGAATGTAAGCTTTTGAGTTGAATGAGTTGAAGAAGCGACTAGAAGAGATGCTTGAGAGGAAGTTTGTTCGAACGAGTGTTTCTCTGTGGGGTGCATCTGTGTTGTTAGTTAAGAAGAAAGATGGAAGTATGACATTGTATGTAGACTACATACAATTGAATAAAGTGACTATTAAGAATAAGTATTAACTCCCTAGGATTAATGGTTTGATGGATCAATTGGTAGGTTATTGTGTGTTCAACAAGATTGATTTCAGGTCGGGTTATCATCAGATTCATGTTAAACCGGATGATATTCCAAAAATATCTTTTCGAACGAGGTATGGTCATTATGAATACACTTTGATGTCGTTTGGTGTATCTAATGCACCAAGTGTTTTAATGGAGTACATGAATTGAAATTTTCATTCATATTTGGATAAGTTTGTCGTGTTCTTCATTGATGATATCTTGATCTATTGGAAGTTACAAGGAGAACATGTTGAGCATTTACGAATTATCTTGCAAGTGTTAAAAGAGAAGAAGTTGTATGCAAAGTTGTCAAAGTGTGGATTTTGGTTGAAGGAAGTGAGTTTCCTTGGTCATATGATTTCTAGTGGTAGTAATCCTTATCTTTAGGACCTTGGGTCTTTAGAAACACAAAGTCTTCAGCATCTGGACTTCAGTAGAAACGTTGTCTTCAAATCTTTTAACTTTGTCTTCTTTGAAACAATTTGTCTTTTAGAAACTAAGTTTTTAGCATCTGGACTTTAGTAGAAACTTTTTCTTCAGATGTTCTAACTTTGTTTCTTTGGAACATATTATATTTAGAAACATGAGTCTTCAACATCTGAACTTAAGTGGCAACTTCTGTCTTCAGATCTTCTGATTATTTCCTTAGAACTCGTTGTCTTCTGAAACACGAGTCTTCAGCATCTGGACTTAAGTAGCAACTTCTGTCTTCAGATCTTCTGACTGGTTTCTTTATACAAACACTAAAGTTTACACTTAAGAGCCTTCTGGAGTATCTTGCTATTGTTCAATAGAACTTGTGTAGTGCAAAAGTGGAACTAATTCTCTTCTAAAGTCTTGGCCACGCCATCCATCAGAAGCATAACCTGTTTGTTAAGTACTCAACACTAAAAAAAATTAGTATAACAAAATTGTTCACAAAAAAATAATCATTTGTTATCATCAAAACTTAGAGATAATATTGTAGAACCAAATCTTATTCTTACACAAACACGCACTTAGAAAGTTTCACAATAAAAGCATGTGATTTTAATAACTCAAAAACAACTTGCAAGTAGGATATGTGATTAGTAAAATTAGAACTATAAATAAGGATATCATCAAAAAAAACTAAAATGAATTTTCGTAAGTAAGGCCTTAAAAGATCGTTTACAGCTAACTGGAAAGTGGAAGGGGAGTTTGTTAGCCCAAAGGGCGTTACGAGTCTGAAATGTTGTTTTATGAGTGTCTTCCGGTGCAACCCGAATCTGGTGATAGCTAGAGCATAAATCTAATTTAGTGAAAACATTCACTGAACCCAATTCGTCTAAAATCTCATCTATGGTTGGGATGTGGAATATGTCCTTAATTGTAACTGCATTAAGAGCACGATAATCCACACAAAATGATAGGTTCCGTCTTTTTTCTTAACAAGTAAAATAGGGGACAAAAAAGGGCTATTACTAGGAATATTTATTCCTTCACGCAAAATGTCCTAGGTAATACTAGTCATCACGTCTTTTTGTGAATGTGGGTATCTGTAAGGTTTAACATTAACTGGGGGTGTATTGGGAAGAAGGGTGATCTGATGGTTATGCGGCCTGGGTATGGGATGTGTTTGTGGAGGTTGAAAGATAGTTGGGTAATTGGTTAAGAGGGTAGATAGTTCAGGAGGAAGGTTAGGGGGAAATTTTGGTAAAAGTGATTGTGGTAAGTATGGAGTGGAATCATTGATGTGGTTAAAGAGCATCAAGTGAAGAGATGTAACATAGTCGATATGGATAAGTTGGCAGAGTTAATGAAAAGTAGTATGGGTGAGGGAAGATGTAGGATCACCTTGAATTGCCATTGGTGAATTTTGGTGGTTGAATGTAATGGAGGGAATTGAGAAATTGTCCTGAATTATGCCAAGTGTATGTAACCATGCCATACTAAGTACAATCTTAGCGCCTTCAATTGGTAATAAATAGAATGGCAGGTGGAAAGGTTTGTCCTTGAGGATAATACGAACATTAGTGCAAATGCCTTCACACTATAAGTGAGATATGTTACCAACCATAACAAAGAAATAAGGAATAAGGGTGGGCTTTAAGTTCAGATGCTGGGTAATTCAGGGTTGCATGATGTTGTGTTGCTTCATGTGTTAATTAAGACGATAAATGAAAGATTACCAATCTGTCCCTTTAATTTTAATGTTTTCGGGGAGAAATGGCCGGTGAGAGCTTGGGTGGACAATTGAAAATAAGTGTTACCAAGATTTGAGTCAAGTTCCTATTCGGGGGTATCTTCCATCAGAGAAGGAGATGGCATAGATTCTTCCTTGGCCATAAGGAGCAGGAAGTGAGTAGTGGAGCATTTGTGACCCAGGATGAACTTTTCATCATGATTAAAATAAAGGCTATATGCTCTTCGCTCTTGCATATTAACTAGGCTTAATCTTTTGATAGGTAATGTGTTCAAGATGGTATTGGGAGTTAAGGAGGTTGTATTATGACTAATATAGGTAAGAGTGGTAGACGAAGGTTTGAAGGAGGTGGGTGGGGTTTGGTGTAAGGGATGTAAGGGATGTAAGGTTTTGTGTATTTAGGTTTGGAGTCTTTCAGCTTTGATTCAATCCACTTAGCAAGACCAATAGTTTGAGAAATATAGAAAGGTTGTGTATTTCCATTTCATTACGGATCTCGGGTATTAGGCCTGAAATGAAATAATTTATAATAGCATATGAGGAAAGACCCATAACTTGGTTATCCAATTTTTCAAACTTTTCTTGATAATCTACTACTGACCCATCATCTTTTAACTTGAATAATTTAGCCTGGTGATTTGCATAAGTAGAAGGTCCAAAACGAAGTTCTAACGTGGCAGTGAATGAAAACCAATTTGTCAAGAGATGATTTTGGTACATCCATTTTAACCAACACAAGGCTTCGCCTTTCATGTAAAACGAAATTAATGATAACATATTTTCGAGGGGTAGTTGATAAAATTGAAATTATTGATCAACTTGGAACAACCATTCCAAGGGGTTACTGCCATCAAACAAAGCAAGTTCCAATTTTTGGGTACAGAACAAAGGTAAGGGTGTCATGTGAGGATTTTGATTGAATGGGATTTGATGAATAATGAGGCTGTTATATGGTGGTTAGGTGGTGAAAACAGTAGCGAATAAGGGTACGAGGGTGGTGGGGGTTGGCCAGTTGTGTTTCTGACGGTGGCCGTAACGGTGGAGTGTTCAGGTGGCTGGAAAAAAGTGAAGGTGTGGTGTGGTGTGTTGGTTGGAGTAACAATAATGGGGATAATAAGCATAACATATGGGCTAGGGAAGGGCATTTAAGTCAAACCAGAGGAGTTGGGATTGATTGTGTGAACATTTGCACAACTATGGATTTCTCTTTGTTCAACTATTTTAGAGAGGATAGTCATAAGAGAATCATATTGTGAGTTAGCAATTCGGTTATCATTGTCCATCCTTGTATGAAGCTGGCCCATTTGCTGCTGTAAATCCACTGTAACTCTCTTGATTCACTCATCAACTTGATGAAATTTTTCATTGAGTTGAAGTTGAGTCTCTTGGATAGCGTTGTTGAGGTGGAGTTAAGCGGTCTGAACCGGGTTTGCACAACTTCGTCGACAATATCGCATAAAGAGGGATTTACAAGTTTGGGAGGCGCCATCGAGTTTGTGATACGGTGGCAGAACCGACTTTTATACTGGTTTTGCATTTGTATTCGCAAATGTTGCGGTAAGCAAGAGTCACTACTGACTTTTCTTTTATCCAACAAAGGAAAGGGTGACAAGAACAGAAAAAGACCTTTCGATAGTTTTTTGAGTAAGGGGGTAGATTATGGAAAGGGAAGGTGTTAGCACCCTTTCCATCTGTAGTTATCTACGGGATCTTAAATGCTTAACTCATTTTAAAATACCTTGTGCTTTGTGTGTTTTAAAAAGTATTGTTGAAATTCCAATAGTAAGACAGCTTCCTTTATGATAACTCTTGTATCAGTCCTCGAGAGTGTTGATAAAGCATTTTGAAAATGTTTTTGAAAGGAGTTCTGTGTAAGTGTAAAAATTTGTTTTGAGTGTAGCATCTAGGAACTATCTACTTTACTCGAAAGGTTGTTCTTTTCCTATTTTCCTTTAGACAGTACTATCCTACTATTAGTGAGTAGGTAGCCCTAGTCGTTAGATGTTTGAGGGACATTCAAAGGGACGTTTTATAGTCACGAAGACAACTAGGCAAGCAACCTTAGTAACTGCCCTAGGGTTTTCAGATCACTTTACCGAGGAAACATCGAGAGGGTCATCGAGGGACATATGATCTTTAAACCAGAGGGTAGCCACTAAAATCTCTCACGTTTCGAGAGTTGTGATTTTTTTTCCGAAGGCAACCAAAGTGGGATACCCTAGAGGTGTACATGCGCAATTGTGTTGTATTCAGTTATTTATCTTTACATTAGGTTTGCTAGCGTTTGATTATTAAACTCTTGCCATACAATCCTATTAGTCATGCATCTAAGCAGTTAATAATATGCAGGAATTTAAAATGTGGAAAGATAAATTCTAAACTATTACAAGGCTTCGGGGATGGGGATTAATTACATACCCAAAAACTTTGGGGGAAATAAAGCAGTAAATGTAAAGTCTTAATTATGCTATTACATCCAGTTGACAGTTACAATAGTATGAAAATGATAACAAAAGCAATAAATGCGCGCAAATTGAAAATAACGTCTAAATCCTAGGTGTAAGGAAATATTTTGTGTGTTTTATTTTGCTTGGAAAATGCTAAATTTTCAATTAAGTCAAATCTAATTAGTTAAAATTATTGATCAAAATTAACTCTAAAACAGACCTAATATTTTTTGCATTTTTTAGTTTATGAAAATGATTGAATTCAAATAAATCCTAAGTCTACTGATTTTAAAATTAAAGAAAATAAGTTAAAATAATTAACTAAATTAAATCATTAAAAATAAAAACCTAATTCTAAGTTACTTATATTTTTTTCCTGATTTTATGTTGATTAAAAAACAAACTAAAAGAAATAAACAAAAACAAAGTAAACAAGTATAAATGGGCCAGGCAGCAAAAGTAAACAGGGGGTAGAGTGCAGGTCTGGATCAAAAATAGGCCCAGGTTTCCTTTCGATCCAATGAAGAAGCCCTTTGAAGGTTCATGGTGAGTGTGATACGGGGGGAGAACTGACTTGGGTGTTTTGCATTTGATTGCAAATGTTGCGAATAGCAAGAGTCGCCACCGACTTTTCTTTTATCCAATAAAGGAAAGGGTGAAAAGAACAGGAAATACCTTTGAGATATTTTCTTGAGTTCGGGGGGTAGGTTATGAAAAGGGAAGGTGTTAGCATCCTTTTCATCCGTAGTTATCTACGGGCTTTTAGTTGCTTGCTAGATCATTTTTGCTTTGTTTGAAATGTGCTTTGTGGTGGGTGTAAGTTTGAAAATATTTTGCAAAATGCCTTTGTTGCGGCTAATTTGTAATAATTCTCGTCTCTATAAGAATGCGTACAGAGTGTTGGTTTTGAAAATAGTTCAAAGAGATGTTTGTTTTTGAAGATGTTTTGAAAGTGTAAGTGTGGAAATGGTTTTCATTTGTGAGCAAGCAACTACGAGCGTCCTACCTGCTCAAAAGGTCTATGTTCTTTTCCTTATCCTTTAGATGTTGCTATCTTACCATTGATTTGGTAAGAAGCCCCATCATTGAATGTGAAGGGATGGGCGTGGGTCAATCGTATAGTCATAGAAGACAACTGATGAGACGTTTTAGCAATTTTCGTGAGGGACTAGATTGTTTACCAAAGGTAACATCGAGGGACTACGATCTTTTTATTGCGGGTCTTTGCTAAAACTTCCATATTCGAGGGACATGAGAATTTTTTAAGGCAACAAGCGAGGTTACCCTAGAGGTGCACGTGTGTGAATAGTGTGTTTGATTGCATTCATTTTGTCTTTGAAATTAGGGTTTTCTACTTGTTGGTTTTATCTTGCCATACACACCCTAATTACTAACAATTTATATTAAAGTAGTAAATTGCGGAAATGTAAAGTCATACGCTATTACAATATTTGGGGGTTGGGGATACAAATGTACAAATGGGGATTACAAGAAATTAAGCTTAATTGTCTATTACAACCATGTTGAATAAATGCACAAGAGATGATATGAATATAATGTACAGGACAAAATGGATAAATTTGTTTTGTTTTTGTTATGAAAAGATTTTCATCCTAATAAACTAAAAAGAAATAATTAGTTAATAAAAGAAATTTAAACTAATTTGATTAAAAAAAGGAAAATATTTTTATGTCTTTTTTATATTAATAAAAATAATACTAATGATAATAATAGAGAAAATAAGAAATAAAAAATAAAATAAAGAAAAATAAGTCAGGAAGGGGTGAAAGTTGAATTTGAGGTGTTTTTGTGTAGAAAATAGTTTTTTGTGTTTGGGTCCAAGGCCTGTTTGTTAGTTAGTAAGCAGGAAGTCAGAAACATAAAAAATGTCAAAGCCTAACTATGGAGGCCCATGTGTGCTTCCTGCAAACAAAACAACATGAGAAAACATGAAAAATGACAAATGGTCTAGCTGAGGGGTCAACCCAGGACCTTCGACAAAGCAAGCTTTAGCGCGCGCTGTTTGTACCACTAGGGTGGTCTGTTTCATCCATTTGTAGAAGGAACTTGTTTCTGAATGGCGAAAGGTCTAGCTTTCTCTCCCTTGTACGCATATGCCATCATGACTCCATTTGTTAAGCTTTTAAAAGCCTCATTTCTAAGTCGAATCGAAAATAAATGTAAACATCAAATCTACCTAAGATTTAAATATGAACCTAACCACATAATTTTCGACAGTTATGGATCTAAGGCTAGCATGAAATTTGTTCAATACCAAATGATGTTTGAAACAAAGAGTTCCAAGTTTAAGAAAAACTTACCTCTTGGAGTGAAACTTGAGGGACTTCGACAGAACCTCCAGGAACAGTTCGACAATGGCTAAAACCAGCTTTGACCTCCCTGAAGATATTCCAGTTGCTACTTTGCTTTGAAGACAGCGTCAGGAAAAAAGGTGTGAGGTTATATGTAGATAGCGTTTAGGATTTCTTGGAAGCAAAAGGCCAAGAGAAATAATAAGTGGGGTCAAATTCAAAACTCGGGAGTGGTGAGTTTTTGAAGTGTTTGATGATTTTGTTTGAGTTTTAAAGGGTTCCAACTTCCCATTTTTTACTTTCTCTCTTTCGTTGCTCCCCAAAAGCCCCCTTTAGATGTTTTGGAAACAACTTATTTATAGATGAAGTTTGACTGAGATTTTTTTGGGGGGGGGGACAAATGAAATTTTAACAGTTTGGGTATGCTGTTTTCATAACTTTCGAGGTGCAGCTCTTATATGCTAGTTTGATGCAAATTAGGAGCAGCATAGCAGGACTGTTTTGCAGCAGTTTTGGAGTGTTGTGGCAGCTTGGTGCAAGACTGTTAAATATGTGAAAAACACAAGAAGGGGGGTTAAATTGTAAAACTTGAAATCAAATGCAGACAATACGTTATTTTTATCCTGGTTCGTTTGATCTCAAACTACTCCAGTCCACCCGTCAAGGTGATTTCGCCTCTCTCCAACGAGGTCTTAATCCACTATATTCAACTGAATACAATAACTGCTTTAACAACTGTCAAAGTCTTCTTGAGTCTAACCACATACCGATTTATCTCAAGGTAATTCTCTTACAGATAAATGAACAAAAGTGTGTTTGATGTTTTCTAGGAAAAACTATATATCACAACTGTGATAATACACAATATTATGCTTGGATAATACTAGATTTCTAGAGCTATAGAGTAAGCGCTTGAGAACTTTAGCAAACTGGATGAGTGAGAACGTGAAGATGATTGGCTTATGCGTATGTGCGTATTAGAGAATTAGCTATTTCTTTTCTCACAGATTTGTTTAAATAGCCTTAGAATAGATACGTTGTTGTCCATAACTTCATTTCAATGCTCATAACGTTCTTTCCTTTTTGAGAAGATCTTTGTCTTGGAATAAAGCCGTTGGTAATTAATTTGTCTTGAATGCATAGTAAAGTTGACACTTCAGAGTGTTCTACTAATGATAATCAGAGTGTTCTTGGCTTTAGCTTATTCTGACGCTTCTAAGTGCTTATGACATGGTTAGGATCTTGATCAGAGCCAGAGTATATTATGTGCAGATTCTGTTCATCAGGCTTCAGCGTATAGCACATGTTATTTTCTGATGCTGACAAATCTTCTGATGCTGATGTTGATACTGATATTCTGATGCTGATTCCATCAGAGTTTCTGTAAATACACAACATAATTTTGAGTAGCATATATGTGTTATATAAATCTCATAATTCATTTAATCTTGTATTTTGTTATCATCAAAACTCTAACTGAGGGTTATAGAATCAAACTATGTTCTAACAATCTCCCCCTTTTTGATGATGACAAAAACCAGATTTTTTTCAATTAAAATAAAATGATGAAAGGTATCAGAGCTTGAGGATAGAGAAGAAAAAGTATCAGAGATAATCAATTAACGAATAGAAGGTATCAGAGATAAGAAGATAAGGAATAAAAAGTATCAGAGTAATAAAGAGAAAAACTTCCCCTGAGTTAATTACTTCCCTTTAATTCCTTGAGACCTTGAGCATCAGAACTTTATTGAACTTTCTTTGAGCATCAGAGTTTTACTTTATCAGAGTTCATCAGATTCTTGTACCTGTAAGCTTTTCAAAACAAAGAAATTCAAATATATAAGAATGTTAGAATGTTTGAGACTTTTGTCTCAGTAATCCGTTATAGAAAAATATCATTCTTTCTCCCCCTTTTTGTCAATTATCAAAAAGCACAAATAAGCAGAGTTAAAATGATCAGAGCAAAAAACGTTTGTATTAAAACAGAAGCAATGATAGTTTAGAACAAGTAGAAATATTACAGACAAGCATGTAAAGAAAACAAGGAAAACACAGGAGAATTCTAAGAAGAAGGAGGAAGTCGTGTGAACAGAGCTTCCAACATGCTCTTGATTTGATTGCTGGTTTCCTGTTGCTGAGATACCATGTTTGCTATAGAATCAATCTTGATATCCTGCTTATCCATCCTTTTATTCATCAGCATATTAGATCTCTTCAAATCCTCCAGAGTCTGCCTGTCAAGAGAGGAAGCTTGAGGATATTCAGATACATGCTGCTTCTCAGAGCTTTATGTAGTTTCTTCTGCTTGACCCAAGTCTTCAGCTTGAATCGTCTGTTCTTCTGCAAGTTGAACTTTAGATGCTGGACGCTTTTCAGACCAAGGCGCAATGTTCAGATGGAGAGCTTCTTCCTTCAGCAGCTTGCTCAGAACTGGACCTTCCATTTCCTTCAGCAGATTGCTGAAGTTCTGTTGAGCCTGTCCATAGCTCTGGTCTTGCAACTTGAAGGTTTCAGCGTAAACCCATCTTCTGAATTTTGTCCAGAGGAAGTTTGATACAGCAGGATCAACCACTTCCAGACTTGCTTGTTTTAAAGAAGTGATCCACTTCTGTATATCTGTTTCAAAGTTCAACATGCTGGAACCAACATCTGGATGTTTCGGTTTAGGGATGGCTGTTTTCTGGTTTATTGCAGCAAGGCGTTCAAAGACTGTTAGATCAATGACTGTCTTGTTGTGGTTTTCTGTATTGGCTTTTGGTGAGGGAGTGGGAGAGTCAGAAATGACTATTGGACTTGATAGGGTATTTGGTGGAGTTGTTTCTGGTGAAGAGGGAAGTTGAGACATATTCACAGTGGTACCACAGGGCAATTGAATGGCCAAAGGTTGTGGTTCAGGGGATTCAGAGGTTTGAGCCTCAGAGGTTTGACTCTCAGGTTGTGGAGATTGTTCATGTTGAGGAGAGGGTGGATTAATATCCAGTTGAGGAGAGGAAGGTTGTGGGATTTCTTGTATTGGAGAGAGTGGAGTTTCTGGTATTGGTGAGAGTGGAATGTCAGGTTGTGGTGAGATGGGAATTTTTGTGTTTGGATTTGGATTTTCTGGTTGGGGAGCGGAATTGTGTTGGTCTATATCAGAAAGAACTTATGCAAGTTCTGGTTCTGGTATGGTTGCAATATTTGGATTTTGTGGTTGGAGCGGGATCTTCTGAGGGTTAACGACTCAGAAGGGTCAAAGTCAACGTCAAAATCATCAAAGGTTTGTGGTGTTGGGATTTCATATGGAGTTGGAATTGGAGTTGGAATAGGGATAGATGTGGAAACAACAATTGAATCTAAAACAGTTACAGAAACATGATTACCTCTTTTCTTTGGAGTCTGTTGGGATGGTCCTTCTGTAGCAGCTTTTCTTTTCTTCGTCTTCTTCAGAACAACCTCTGGTGCCTTCTGCTGAAGATCTTGAATATTCAGATTTGGTGCTGTACCATCAGCTTTACAAGCTTCCAAATATCTCAAAATGATTTGAGGCTTAGAGTCAATTTCTGAGAACATAGGGAAGTCGTCCAGAGGGACTCTTCTGCTGGAGATTTCAGCAAAAGGAGTGACGCTGGGCTCCTTCTTAATGTTCTCTATCAGCTTCATTTTCTTCAGATTTTTGGCATTCAGCTGCTTGCCAACAGAAGGTTCCAGGGTGCTGATTTCTTGTGCCTCTGTCAAATGTTCAATCAGCCTATTCTCTGTCAGAATATCTGATATCAGTCTTCCCAAGGGTATCCAATCCCTTTTTGTACGTTCCTCTTCCCTTGTTTCCTTGACACTTGTTCTGAGATGGTTGAACAGAAGATGAGCTAGATTAATCTTGACCTTCTGAGAGATAAAATAGATCAGAAACTGCTGATCTATGTTTATGTAATCAGGAGAGCTGGTAGGCTTCTTGTGGTTGAAACAACCCAGAATGATCTTTGCCCAAATTCTCTGTTTGTCTTTCAAGTCCCTTATCTTGCTGGAGGGAAGCCCCAGCGTGAAAATTTCCCTTGCAATTAGGGCAACATCTTGACACCTTTCTGCCATATCAATGCAGCGAATACCACCACCATTGTAGCCTATCAGTCTTGCAATCAGGTCTTCAGTAATCACAATCTTCTTCCCCATGATGTAAGAAGTGACCTGATGGTTTGAAGAAGAAGCGTGAATCCAAAATTCCTTTACCAGAATAGGAAATGTTGGACCCACCAGCCTGTCAAAGTACTTTTCCCATCCTTGAGCTTTAATCTCTTCTGATAAATCAAAACCATTCTCCTTAAGACTGTTGAAATCCACTATTATTTCAGACAGAACTTCAAGGTTCTTGATTGGAGAAGCGTTCTGAGAGGAACTTCATATTGTTCAGATGATGCATCTTTCTGGGAATCTGAAGAAGGATTGCTGGAAGAAGCCATGTTCACACGAGGTTTTTGAAAGAGATTGAAAGGTTTTCTTGAGTAAATAAGAACACAGAAAACAGAAATATTGAGAGAAAACGAAAGTAAGTGTAAAAGGTGTGAATGGTGTGAAGTGTTTAAATAGATTTATAAAAAGTTTTTGAAAACGTAAACGTTTAAGAGAGAGAAATAAATCATGATTATTAGCATTTAATGATAGCTGATTTTAGGGGATTCAGAAAGATACTTAAACGGTTACCCATGACATGTGTCTCAATGCATCCAATCAGCGCTTTGCCTTTTCAGAAACGTGAACGCGTGTTCAGCCTCAGAAAACAGCTGATGATTGGATGACACTTGTTTGCTTGAGTGAACAACACTTCTATCCTTGAACTGAAGAGTTTAGATCTTCATGGATAGATTCTGATACAATCTGCATTTCTAAAATTCTGAAAGAGGATTGATCAGAAGTTCACAGAGAAATAAACACAATTCTTAAGGTTAATATATAAAATTAAAACAGTTTTATTCTGGACAGAGCTTCATGCTGAGATGTTTCAGAATGAAGTTGAACCTATCTTCAGAAAGTGGTTTTGTGAAAATATCAGCCTATTGATGGTCTGTGTTAATAAATTTAAAATTTAAAATCCCTTTCTGAATATAGTCCCTAATAAAATGATGTTTTATTTCTATATGCTTAGCCCTAGAATGCAAAATTGGATTTTTACTTAAGCAATTAGCAGAAGTGTTGTCACAGAGGATAGGAATGTTACTCTCAAAAATCTGGAAGTCCTCAAGTTGACTTTTCATCCAGAGCATTTGTGTGCTGCATCCAGCTGCTGCTATGTATTCAGTTTCTGATGTTGATAGAGCAATTGTGGATTGTCTTTTGCTGGACCAAGAGATCATATTTTCTCCCAGAAACTGGCAGCTTCCAGAAGTGCTTTTACGTTCTACTCTGTCTCCAGCAAAGTCAGCATCATAGTATCTTACTAAGCTATAATCACTAGATTTTCTATAAAACAGACCCAGATTAGTAGTACCTTTCAGATACTTGAAAATTCGCTTAACAGCTGTTAAGTGAGATTCTCTAGGATCTGATTGGAATCTTGCACAAATGCATACACTGAATAAAATATCAGGCCTTGAAGCTGTCAGATAAAGAAGAGAACCAATCATACCTCTGTAGACCTTCTGTTCTACCTTTTTGCTTACCTCTTCTTTTTCCAGAATGCACGTGGGATGCATTGGAATCTTTGATGGCTTACATTCTGAGAGATCAAATTTCTTCAGAAGTTCTCTGACATATTTGCTCTGATGAATGTAAGTTCCTTCTGGGGTTTGATTTATCTGAATGCCCAGAAAGAATTTCAGTTCCCCCATTAGGCTCATCTCAAATTCTGCCTGCATACACTTAGCAAACTTTCTTCCCAGAGAGGGTTTAGTAGATCCAAAAATGATATCATCAACATAAATCTGACATACCAAGATGTCATTCTTAACTGTCTTACAGAATAAGGTTGTGTCCACTTTCCCTCTGGTGAATTCCTTTTCTAACAGGAAGTTACTCAGTCTTTCATACCAAGCTCTGAGAGCTTGTTTCAGACCATACAGTGACTTCTTTAGTTTGAAAACATATTCTGGATTTTTTGAACTTTCAAAACCAGGGGGTTGGTGCACATATACCTCTTCTTCTATATAGCCATTTAAGAATGCACTCTTAACATCCATCTGATACAGAGTGATGCCTTTATTAACAGCAAAAGAAATTAAAAGTCTGATAGATTCTAACCTGGCGACTGGAGCAAAGGTTTCTGTATAGTCTATCCCCTCTTGCTGACTATAACCTTGTGCTACCAATCGTGCTTTGTTTCTGATGACTTCACCTTGTTCATTCAGTTTGTTTCTGAACACCCATTTAGTTCCAATGACGTTGAATCCTTTTGGTTTAGGAACTAGATCCCATACGTCATTCCTTGTGAATTGATTCAGCTCCTCTTGCATTGCTAGAATTCAGTCATTGTCCAGAAGTGCTTCATCAATTGTTGATGGTTTAATTAGAGAAACAAGTCCCATGAGGGATTCTTCAGAGTTTCTGAAGCTGGCTCTTGTTCTGATTGGATCTTCCTTTCTTCCTAAGATTGTTTCTTCTGGGTGATCCATACTGCTTCTAGATGGTCTTTTCTGAGGTAGATCAATAGAAGATGCTGGATTGCTTGCAGTGCCTCTTTCTGATGTTGAGGGAGTGTCTTTGTTAAGAGCTTCTGATGACTTATCTTCAGTACCTGTGAATTCAACTTCCATACCTGCAAGTAATTCATTCTGCTTTGACTTTTGAGAGTCAAGCTTATCATCAAAACAAACACTGATTGATTCTTCCACAATCTGTGTTTCTGTATTGTATACTCTGTACCCTCTTGAGCGTTCAGAGTATCCTAACATAATACACTTATATGCTTTAGAGTCAAACTTGTTCAAATAATTTTTAGTATTCAAAATAAAGCAAGTACATCCAAATGGATGAAAATATGAAATGTCGGGCTTTCTGTTCTTCCACAATTCATATGGAGTCTTTTCCAGAATAGGTCTTATAGAGATTCTATTCTGAATGTAGCATGCTGTGTTTATTGCCTCTGCCCAGAAGATCTTAGCAACGTTAGTCTCGTTGGTCATGGTTCTGGCCATTTCTTGCAATGTTCTGTTCTTTCTTTCTACAACTCCATTTTGCTGGGGAGTTCTAGGACAAGAGAAATCATGCAGAATGCCTTTGTCATTAAAAAATGATTCAAAATCTTTGTTTTCAAACTCTCCACCATGATCACTTCTGACTTTGACGATTCTAAGATCCTTTTCATTCTGAACTTGGTTGCAGAAGGTGACAAACAGAGTGTGACTCGTCCTTGTGTCTTAAGAACTTTACCCATGTCCATCTGCTATAGTCATCTACGATTACTAACCCATACTTCTTACCACTGACTGAGGCAATTTTAACTGGTCCAAATAAGTCAATGTGCAGAAGTTCTAATGGCTTAGAGGTGGAAACAACGTTTTTAGATTTGAAAGCTGGTTTTGCAAACTTGCCTTTCTAACATGCTTCACACAGAGCATCTGAATTGAACTTCAGGTTAGGAAGTCCTCTGACCAGATTGAGTTTGTTAATCTGAGATATTCTTCTCATACTAACATGCCCCAATCTTCTGTGCCAGATCCATTGCTCATTGTTAACAGACAGAAGACACTTTACATTCTGACTTTTCAGTTCAGAAAGTTTTATTTTATAAATGTTGTTTCTCCTCTTTCCATTAAATAGGATAGTCCCATCTTTCTGACTAACAGCTTTGCATGAATTTTGATTAAAGATTATATCATAACCGTTATCACTTAATTGACTTATGGATAACAGGTTATGCATTAATCCATCTACTAATAAAACATTACTTATAGAGGGAAGATTTCCATTACCTACTGTTCCAGAGCCAATGATCTTTCCCCTCTGATTGCCTCCAAAGCCTACGTGGCCTCCAGGCTTAAGTTCCAGACTTTGGAACATATGCTTTCTTCCCGTCATGTGTCGTGAGCAACCAGAGTCCAGGTACCATGACTGGTGTTTCTACTTTGCTGCTAAAGATATTTGCAACATGTATTATTTTATCCTTAGGTACCCATATTTTCTTGGGTCCTGATTTGTTAGTTTTACCAAAACTCTGGTTGGATTTTGGTTTGACAGAATAATTACTACTAGTATATTTGATGTCGTGTGTATGCCCATATACAAAGTGAGAATCAAGTGAAGTGCGTTTTATCACTAAATCCATGGCATTCCTTGGTGTAGGTACCTTACCTTGGTATCCTATTCCTTTTCTGCCATTTCTGCTAACTCCATAGATCATTGAAGCCATTTTGCTTCTATCTATGTTTTTAGCTAGAAACTTCTGAAAGCTGTGATCATACTCCTTGATGATCTCATCAGCACTACTGGAAGTTTCAAGAATTGTTTCCTTCTGAGAGTTTTGTAATAGATTTTCTAATTTTGAAACTTTATCTTTTAACTCAGAATTCTCCAATTTGAGACTCTCAGTTTTATCAGAGTCAGAAGCGAGATCCCTTTTCGGGTTTCTGAATTTGACTCTGATCTGCTGATATCTTTCCAGAATTTCATTAAGGCTTTCAGCTAGTTCAGCCTTAGTAAAGTTAATAGCAAAGTCAAGAAATACCTCTTTTGTGTCTAATTCAGAGTCTGATTCAGAAGCTTCACTGTCTTCTGTTATATTTACCATGAGAGCTATGTTTGCTCTCTCGTCATCTGATTCTGAGTCAGCTTCAGATGTGTCAGAGTCATCCCATGTATCCATGAGACTTTTCTTCTTTTCCTTGCCAAACTTCTTTTTGGGCTTTTCCCTATGAAGCTTTGGGCAATCACTCTTGTAGTATCCTTGTTCGTTACATTCATAGTAGATGATGTCTTTGTTGTTTGGCTTTCTGCTTCCTGAAGAGCCTTCAGATCTTCTGTATCCAGAGGAGGGTTCTGACCTTCTGTATCTGGAGGAGGATTCATTCTGATTCTCTGATCTTCTTGGATTCCTGAACTTTCTTTGCCTCTGCTTCCACAGTTGGTTCACCCTTCTAGAGAGGAGAGACAATTCATCTTCTTCTGATGAGGACCCATCAGAGGTTTCTTCTACAGCCTGCAAAACTTTGGAGTCAGATTTTCTGTTAGTTTATAAAGCTAATGGCTTACC
Organism: Vicia faba; assembly: GCA_948472305.1. NCBI lineage: Eukaryota > Viridiplantae > Streptophyta > Magnoliopsida > Fabales > Fabaceae > Vicia > Vicia faba. The sequence goes on along the minus strand of OX451739.1, from coordinate 1,473,872,875 downwards.
TTGCTTTTGAGGTTCATCAGCTTCTAGCTCTATCTCGTGACTTCTAAGGGAGCTGACAAGTTCCTCCAGAGAGATTTTGTTGAGATCCTTAGCTAGCTTCAGCGCTGTGACCATTGGCCTCCACTGTTTTGGCAAGCTTCTGATGATCTTCTTAACATGATCAGCAGTAGAATACCCTTTGTCCAGAACTTTGAGACCATCAACCAGAATTTGAAATCTTGAGAACATAGTTTCAATTGATTCACTTTGTTCCATCTTGAATGCCTCATACTTCTGAATGAGCGCAAGAGCTTTAGTTTATTTAACTTGAATGTTGCCTTCATGCGTCATTCTCAGAGAGTCAAACATATTATTTGCAGTGTCTCTGTTTGATATCTTTTCATATTCAGAGTAAGAGATGGCGCTGAGAAGAATTGTTCTGGCTTTGTGATGATTTATAAAGTCACGCTTTTGTTGATCAGACATTGCTTTCCTGTCAATCTTCTGACCACTTGCATTCACTGGGTACGTGTATCCATCAGTCACCATATCCCACAGATCAACATCGTGGGCCAGAAAGAAGCTTTCAATTCTGTCTTTCCAGTAATCAAAGTTATCTCAATCAAAGACTGGAGGTTTGCCACTGAATCTGTCTCTTTCTTCATTGTTGTCATTGCTGATGTTTTGATGTGGTCCTGCCATAGTGTTTTTCTAATGCTGGATCTTGTACTGACACGGTTAAGTGTTATAAGCTCAGAACCAGGCGCTCTGATGCCAATTGAAGATGTGAAAAACACAAGAAGGGGGGTTGAATTGTAAAACTTGAAATCAAATGCAGACAACACGTTATTTTTATCCTGGTTCGTTTGATCTCAAACTACTCTAGTCCACCTGTCAAGGTGATTTCGCCTCTCTCCAACGAGGTCTTAATCCACTATATTCAACTGAATACAACAACTACTTTAACAACTGTCAAAGCCTTCTTGAGTCTAACCACAGACCGGTTTATCTCAAGGTAATTCTCTTACAGATAAATGAACAAAAGTGTGTTTGATGTTTTCTAGGAAAAACTATATATCACAACTATGATAATACACAATATTAAGCTTGGATAATACTAGATTGCTAGAGCTATAGAGTAAGCGCTTGAGAACTTTAGCAAACTGGATGAGTGAGAACGTGAAGATGATTGGCTTATGCGTATGTGCGTATTAGAGAATTAGCCATTTCTTTTCTCACAGATTTGTTTAAATAGCCTTGGAATAGATACGTTGCTGTCCATAACTTCATTTCAATGCTCATAACGTTCTTTCCTTTTTGAGAAGATATTTGTCTTGGAATAAATCCATTGGTAATTAATTTGTCTTGAATGCATAGTAACGTTGACACTTCAGAGTGTTCTGCTAATGATAATCAGAGTGTTCTTGGCTTTAGCTTATTCTGACGCTTCTAAGTGCTTATGACATGGTTCGGATCTTGATCAGAGTCAGAGTATATTATGCGCAGATTCTGTTCATCAGGCTTCAGCGTATAACACATGTTATTTTCTGATGCTGACAAATCTTCTGATGCTGATGTTGATACTGATATTCTGATGCTGATTCCATCAGAGTTTCTGTAAATACACAACATAACTTTGAGTAGCATATATGTCTTATATAAATCTCATAATTCATTTAATCTTGTATTTTGTTATCATCAAAACTATAACTGAGGGTTGTAGAATCAAACTATGTTCTAACAACTGTTTCATAGCAATACAACAAACTTGGGCTTGCACTACGCCAAACAAAACTTTAGACAACGCTTTTTTTGGTTTTAGACAACGCTTTAAAGCGTTGTCTATTCCAACATTGTTGTAGGTAAAGACATCGCTTTATTAAAAGTAAAAGTGCTGCTAAATCCCCCTTTTAGGCAGCCCTTTTACTTTGAAAGTGCTGCTAAAGGCCCTCTTTAGCCAGTGTTTTTACTTTTAAAGCGATGCTAAATGCCCCCTTTAGTCAGCACTTTTTCTGAAACAAAAAATAAAAAATAAAAAGGCCCTTTAGGCAGTGCTTTTAATGTTAAAGCGTTGTCTAAAGCCCCCTTTAGCTAGCGGTTTTTTTTAAAGCGCTACTAAAGGCCCCCTTTAGCCAACGCTTTTTCTGAAACAAAAAAAATTTAAAATAAGATCCCCTTTAGGCAGCGCTTTTACAGTAAAAGCGCTGTCTAAAGGGGCTTTAGACAACATTTTTTAAAGCGCTGTCTAATGTCCACGAAATTTTTTATATAACCTTTTTGAAAAAAAGTGTTGTTTGATATATCAATTTTATATGCACAGATTTTAACCATATTTGCACCAGGTTTTCACTATATTTTGCACTTGTATATACCATTACAAATTTCACCAGATTTTCACTAATATTGGAGCTTCAATCCAATAAAAAATAATACTAAAAGATACTATATATTTGCACCAATGTACTTATACATACTATTACTCTTGTACATATATACTTTTACATAAAAACAACAACATTATATACCATTACAAAATTTATTCATCTATATCTTCTACATATGCACATATAACCTGAAACAACACCAAAATATCGTAATTTATACCATGATATAAACAAAATATATATAATTTACCACATGACAAACAACAACAAAATTGCAACACTTGAATATACTCAAAATTCTCATCAATTAAAGTAAGATTACAATATACCTTATATAACTTTCGTCTCAATAATATATTGACACCAATCCTCTTTAAGTTCATCCAACTGAGAACTTGAGTAATAAGCACACTTAAATTATCAAAGTACTACATAATAATATAACATAGTATGTTTAAGTTAAAACTATTTAATTATATGAGAAATATGTGTTAAATATTAAAATAACTCCTAAGTTAGAAATCCATATCTTAGATGGAATCTCTATTCGATCCAAAAGAAGGATTTCTCTCATTAACCGCAACATGTAAAAACCGCAATCTACTTCATTACACTGCCGATGACACTACACATGAAAAGAAAATATAGATGAGACCTAAGTTTTATCAAGTATCATCACTATTAATATAATTAAAATTGTGATAATTAATTAATATACCTCCACTATAATCCATGTAATGTTGTCGGCTTTACTCTTTGGTACTTGAATAACTCTTTGTGCTCGAAAAACGTGTATAATGCTAATAAAATATAAACGCATATTTAGAACAATTCACATAAATAAATAAATAAATAAATATACACACGAATATTTAGAACAATCTCACTTACGTATCAACCATATTCTTCATATCTTGGTATGTACTTGGATCATTGCGTAAAGAATCCAGATAATCACAACTTCTCTGATAGGATTAATCGCGACTAACAACCAATGTCCACTGTAAGATTAAACAAATGCGAGATGAAAACTTTCTACACAACATAAAAATATGAAAAATTATAATAGATGAATTTAGAATGAAAATCTAATCCGTTGTCGGTATTAAGCGGTAAAAAGAACAACTTTTCAGTATCTCTGTCGGCCATAAAGCGCTCAAGTACATACGCCATGACTTCATCTAGTTTATGAATGATTAACCCTAAGTTTGTATTGTAAGGAGATAAGAAAGCGAATCTTTGCTCTAATCCACTCGGGCGTATCAATTTTTCATACAAAAACCTTAAATAAAAGACCTCATTAACATTTGAAATGAGTAAATAAATTGATCAATTAATTAGACAAAGTAGATTGGATATACCTTATATATGTATTAACAACACCGAGGCCTAATTGCGTATGTTGTAAAACTTGGTCAAAATCCTCCATACCAATTGTTTCGGAATATTCAAAACTAAAAATACCAAACTCCATAGGCAAAAGACGATTATTTCCTTCCGGAATATCAGACATTTCTAAAAATGTCCCAAGGCACGACCTAAACTTGGAAGTAGTTTTTTTTTTAGCCGCGGTCTTCTTAGCAACAACCTTTTTTTTTTGTGTGGAAATGTTGCTAATTTCAGGATTCTTACCCTTATCGACATCTTCATTCTCTTTAGCATGAATCTAAAGATCATATAATTAGTTATGTGAAGTATAAGATCATGAATTAAAATTTTTCATGCATAAATATCATATAATTGTGATGTACCTCCTTTATTGATGCAACTGACTCGGTTTGCCGCGGAATCCCCTTGTCTTTTGCTTTAGATTCTCGTATGTTGGAAAATCATTAATTGTGCCAAACAACATCGCCCTCAAATTGAAACTTTCTTTACTATATCCATCATAAACCTCCACACCGTTCTCCCACAAAATCTTTAAATCTTCGATCAAAGGTGTCAAGTATACGTCTATGTCATTCCCTGGTTGTTTAGGCCCAGAAATTAACATAAATAACATCATGTACTTAAGCTTCATACATAGCCATAGAGGTAGGTTATAAATCATAAGAATCACAGGCCATGTGGTATGTGAGATACTTTGAAGACCATGTGGGTTCATTCCATCAGTAGATAATGCCAAGCGAAGGTTTCTTGCTTCTTCTCCAAAATCAGGATAATCATCATCAATTTTCAACCATTGTGGTGAATCTGTCGGATGTGGATACTTTCCATCAATAATTCTTTCATCGGCATGCCAAGTCAAGTGTCTTGAATCAGTTTCACTATGAAACATGCGCCTAAATCTCAGAATTATAGAAAAATGCCATAAGACTTTTGCTGGAGACAATTTTTTCTTATATCGAGATAAACCGCATTTAGGGCACTCATTTAACGATGCATATTCATTTCGAAACAAAACTCAATCGTTTGGACAAGCATGTATCTTATCATAGCTCATGCCAATAGAGCATAACATTTTTTTGGCCTCATAGGTTCGATTAGGAAGAACGTTATCCTCCGGAAGCATATCTCTCATAAGGGCTAATAACTCTGAAACTTTTATCCGACCATCTATTGCCTGCCTTTAAGTTGTACAACTTTAATACTGTAGACAATCTTGTGAATTTAGTGCAACCTTTATACAACGGTTTCTCTACATCACTTACCAACCTCTCAAACATTTTAGGACAATCCTTAAGATCTTCTTCAAGTGCTTCTGCAATCTCTTCGACTCGATCACAATTGTATGTATTTGTGTCATTATCGTCTGGAGCATAGGTCGTCGTATTACTTTTCTCCCCCAGTTTAACATTCTCGTTAATTTTCTCACCATGATATATCCAACACTTATAACTTCGATCATTCCCATGCGTCAGTAAATACGATTTCAATCCATATGCGTCAACCCGACCCACATAACAACAACCCAAGAAAGGACATTTCATTCGACTGGAGTCTTTGACGTGTTCAACAACAAACTTAACAAATTCCAATATCCCATTCTCATACTCTTTTGACAATCGATCGACAGTCATCCATTTTTTATCCATGGAATTACTACTAATTAAGGTAAACAAAAAGACTATAATTATTCATGCAACTATTTCAAAAGAACATAAAGAAAAACACTTTCATGACACAAAAAGAATATTAATACAAACTTTAAGAAATATTTCGTAAGATTTAGTCGGATTAGTTCTAGATCGATATTGACTAAAATTAATTATTTATATATAAAATTAATTGTGCTTTTTTATTGATATAAATAGAATGTTTTATAATTTAGGAAGAAGATAGTAAATAAATGAACGAGTCGGTAATGTTGAATTTAAACTTGACTTATCAAAGAAAGAAGAGGGGTTATTGGTGCCGACGGCGGATGATGCTGCTTTGATGTTCTTCGAATCAGTGATGGTCTTTGACTAACTACACCAATACAAAAAAGTCTTAACCAACTTTTTAGTAAGCACGCTAACATTGAAAATGCATAGAGTTGAGAATAAAATCATGATACCAATCCTCAAATGAAAATAAAATCAAAGAACTCATTTTGTTACACAATTTAAGAATCGAAACATGGAAAATTTATTTCAACACATGATTTATTCGATTAAACAAAAATTGGGCAGCAACTATAACAAGTTAAGAATGCTTGATAGTTTCAACTCAAGAAGATTCGAATTAAAATGGGAAAGCACCTGATGTCACAACCATGCGAACTTTCGAATTTAAATTAAATTACACAATAAAGTTATCAGAATCTCAAATCAACGGTAAAAGATGAATTGCTGCCCCATGAATGGTTCTCGACTATATCTTATGCGAATAATGCGGAATAGACATCAAGCCGTCATCGAAACCAAAATGAAATCAAACTATCGCAACAAACTGGCACCGTAACCGAATTAAACCTTGAATTCATACAACATGCATCGAAATCTCTTTCAAATTTTCTCACACAAAGTGACACAACATTGAATTCAAACCCGAAACTCTAACAAATAAAACAAAACGTGTAGCCCCAATAGTTTATCGGTTAGTTTATACACGAATAAATGTGACATCAACATACAACCTTTATTGAAACTAAATAAAACCGGACAGCCTAACAGAGTGTATATCACTAACTAATCGAACTTATAAACACTTCACGGGTTTTGCAGAAATGTAGAAGAAAATATCTAGAAATGTAGAAGGAAACGAATACCTAGAAATGTAGAAGGAAATGCTGAACCAAGCTTAACAAAACCAAATGTTGGTGAAATGGTTGATAGAAGTCCTACAAGAGAGTCCGAAAAACCAAATGTTATAAACCAAATACCCAAAGAACCATAACAGCAGTAGAGATAGGAACAAGGGAAACTTACCTTGAGATACGGTAGAGGATGGAAGCTGAGGGATGACAGAAGGAGGGAGGTCGGAGGAACGACGAAGGAGGGAAGTCGGAGGGACGGCAGAATGAGGGAGGTATCGAAGGAACGACGGAAGGACGAAGAGAAAAGTGTGAATAAAAATGAGTTTTATGAATAGAAACAAGTTCCAGAGGGATTCTATTTTTTAATTCCAATTATATGACTTTAGACTGCGCTTTTGAGAAGCGCTGGCTAATATGGGCCTTTAGCAGTGCTTTTAAGATTTTTTTTTAAATTTATATGACTTTAGGCAGCGCTTAGGAGAAGCGCTGGCTAATGTGGTCCTTTACCAGCGTTTTTTTAAGCGCTTTCTAAAACAACCCTTTTAGCAACGCTTATAAGATTTTTTTAATAAATTTATATGACTTTAGACAGCACTTAGAAGAAGCGCTGGCTAATGTGGTCCTTTACCAGCACTTTTTTTAAGCGCTTTCTAAAGCAACCCTTTTAGCAGCACTTTTAAGATTTTTTTAAAATTTATATGACTTTAGACAACGCTTAGGAGAAGCGCTGGCTAATATGGTCCTTTACCAGCGCTTTTTTTAAGCACTTTCTAAAGCAACCCTTTTAGCAGCTATTTTAAGATTTTTTTTTAAAATTTATATGACTTTAGACAGCGCTTCTGAGAAGCGCTGACTAATGTGGTCCTTTACGAGCGCTTTTTTTAAGCGCTTTCTAAAGCAACCCTTTTAGCAGCGCTTTTTATAAGCGTTGTCCAAGGTTGGCCTTCTAGCAGCGTTTTTACTCATTTTTGTATACAATTTCCGTGTTTTATTTTTTAATTGACTTATAGTAGTGCTTTTATATAAAAGCGTTGTCTAAGGTGCGTTGTCTAAAGGCTTTTTTGGCGTACTGTTGGCAGTACATAGGACTTTTTTTAGCAGCCTTCGACTAGACTCATTAAAAGATAAAACACATATTATGTGTTCTTCGGATGAACCCATTGTATGTCCTTCGAATGGACCAATTGTATGTCCTTCGAATGGACCACCAAATGTAGGTTCTTCGAATCCACCAAATTCATGTTCTTCGAATGCGCCGCCAAATATGTGTTCTTCGAATCTAACAAATTTATGTTCTTCGAATGGGCCACCAAATATGTGTCCTTCGAATCCACCAAATTCATGTTCTTCGAATGGGCCACAAAATATGCATCCTTCAAATCCACCAAATTCATGTTCTTCGAATGGACCTTTTGTATGTTCTTCAAATCCACCAATTGTGTGTCATAGTGTAGAAACTATGTATGTTGAAGGGTTTAAAGGTGGAATTGAAGCAAGCATGAAGGAAGCCATTGCCTTGTGGATGCTAGCGTGAGGGAAACCCTTGCTTTGTGGATGCTAGCATGAAGGAAGCCCTTGCCTTGTGGATCGAAACAAGCATGAAGCTAGTATGAAAGAAGCCATTGCCTTGTGGATGTTAGCATGAGGGAAGCCATTGCCTTGTAGATGCTAGCATAAGGGAAGCCATTGCCTTATGGATTCTAGCATGAGGGAAGACATTTCCTTGTGGATGCTAGCATGAGGGAAGCCCTTGACTTGTGAATCGAAACAAGCATGAAGATAGCCAATGCCCAGTCGAAGCTTTATGAAATCGAAGCAAGCTTGAAGGAAGCCAAAGTCCATTCGAAGCTTTGGAAATTGAAGCAAGCTTAAAGGAAGCCAGAGTCTAGTCGAAGCTTGGGAAATCAAAGCAAGCTTGCTCTTCTTTGATTTGATGCTTGAAAACCCAAATGATCCATGGAAACTATATGGGGCATCAAAAATCAAATTGTACTTGTGCAAACTTGAACTTTTAAAAATACTTGTGAGAAAATGTCTTGAGAAAAGAGAGGGCAAATTTTGGGGTACAACAGTGAGGCATACATCTGAAGCCTTCAGATCTGGATCAGATGGGGATCCATTGGTTATGATCATATGGTGTATGGTGTACGCGTGGAATCTGCAAGCATTGGATCTACAAGACAATTGTTAGAAAAACAAAACGCACGACCTGGGTGTCGAACCCAGGTCTCTTCCCTTTGATTCAAACCCCCCTAATTCGAACTCCCTGAGTCAGAATCTGGGTTGTTTTGGCCTGAAACGACCTATATCACGAGTTTCAAAAGCAATCAGCTTCGAAGGCCCTAACAATGGTATCTTGTCATTTGGATACTATAACTTACATGTATTATGTTAAATAATTCACAAACAACAATAATAACATGAATATGCAATCAAAATGAGTTTAAATTAGAGATTGAATGAGTTTGAGATTAGAATTTTTTTACCAAACGGAGGTGCTTCGATCTGTAGTTATGAGTGTGGGATGACTCGTGCAAGGATTGGGTATGGCCTCCTGGAAGTATCAGGAGAATGAACCCGATATTCGTTTTCACTGAGGGAGCTTGCAAAGCTGGTTTTGTATTTAGACAACTTATGAGATTTTTTAGAGTTTTGAGATGGTTTTCTGAGGCAATGTGTGCGTGTGGATCTTTGAGGCAATTTCTTGTGTGTATAGGTAATGTTCTCTTTTTGCTTGCACTTTGGCTCTGTATTTATAGAGGGGTGTGGTCATGAAAAAATATGGCATGAATCATCCATTAACCATGGCTTTGAAAGAAAAATCAAAAGATTTGGAAAGTTGCCATTTTGAGATATTTCATGCCATTTTGAACTTTGAGTGAACCTGGACAGGTTATGGTTGATGTTTTGCATGAATTTGGGCTTTGAGCTAATCAGTTCAAGCCCAACAAGCTTCATCCCATTAGGATTTTGTTTAAACTTTTCAAATCAATTTATTCTTTCTACAAGCTCCCAAGCTTTGTTCTTTTCGATGTCTCCGAGTTCCAATTCGAATTGATCAAGGCTTCATCATCATGGATTCTTCGGTTAAGTCACCATCTGCATTGGTTGCTTGATCTGGAAAAATCTCATATCCAATCAGCCTAGTCAAACTCAATTCTTGTTCCTTTCAATCTCCTTTCCTTCAATTCGACCAATCAAAGTATCACGTCTTCATCTTGGCTTGTCGAAGCTTCATTCTGTTCTTTCCTTCGAACATAGTTGCGACTGTGTCTTCGACTCTAATCACACCCTTTGCTTTTGTCTACAAGAACATCTTTACTGCTCACTAGTTCATCTTCAATTGGTGAATACAACTTGTATGCACCAATCGAATGATAACCTATGAGCACCAAGACTTCAGTTTGATCATCCAAATTATTCCTCGCCTGTTCAGTTACATGCCTGAAACACAATGATCCAAAAACTCTAAGATGCCTTATATTTGGTTGATTTGACCCTAACAGTCCTTCTATGAAATCACGGCATGTTTGAAGGTTACATGTTGTTGCACCCCAAAATTTGCCATCTAATGTTTTCCAAAGTCTTCCCCCTGCATGGTTGATCACAAACTCTTGCCTAAGGAAAAAGAAGATTTTTTGAGTGGTACTTTAAGTACCTTTCGATTTGCATTCTGAGAGACCCTTCGATTGGTGTTCTGAAAGAGCCTTTCGATTGACATTCTGGACAAGTATTTCGATTGGCATCCTGAAATACACTCCGGTTGGTACTCTGAAGGAACATTTCGATTGGCGTTCTGGAAAAGCATTTCGATTGGCATGGACAAGCATTTCGATTGGCGTTATGTCAAGGCCTTTGATTGGCATGCCAAGGGAACCTTCGATTCAGCATTGTGTCCAGGCAGCTTCGACAGGGCCATTCGAAGAACTCCTTCCGGGTCGTTCAAAAGAGGCCATCAAGAGGGTACTCAAACATGTCCAGGTACACTGAACATGAGGAAATGACATGTTTCCCTTGCAAATATAGAAATAATTAAATGCTGGTTGTGGATTTAATTCCTGAGTTAAAGGCCAGATTCTTGCCTTTCTGTTCCTAAAGAGCTGATTCGACCAGAGTGATTTTGTGAAACTCAAGACCATTCGAAGAAGCATTCAGAAGGCTCATTCGAAAGGTACATGAGAAATCCATTCGAAGGAGGCAACTCAAGGCCAATCAAAGAACAGGGCCTGAAGGCATTCGAAATCCAAAAGCGTCCAGGTTCATCCAGGAGACACGAACATTTCAAAAAAGGAAATTATTTAATGTGTTTGATTCTTGTCTCATGGATTTAATGGCATGGTTAAATGATGTCTCTTGCCATTACGGCACCCTCACACCCCTATAAATACAGAGGCCAACTTACATTACCAGGACACGAAAATTACACGAAAATTACAAGAGAAAATCAGAAGAAAATATACACACGAAAAAATATACACACCAAACTCAACAGGAGAACAAAAAACATTGGAGTTACGCTGCCAAAAGTCATCAGCACTTCCAGGAAGCCATACCCAATCCTTGCACAAGCCAAAGCTGCCACCCAGCGAACACCTCCACGCCCAGAAATCCCAGATCGAAGGTATTCATCCAGCCAGTACCCAAATCGAAGTTCCAATCCACTAGTAAGAGAGGTTAAATTATCCAACCTTGTTTTTGCATAACACATCATTACTTGTTGTTACCTTCGATTTGCCATCCTAGACAGGATCAAAGGGCCTGGGTTTGGCACCCAGGTCATATTTTTCGTGTGCTAACATTTGCTGCAGATTTAGCCTGAAGAGACCCCAACAAGTGCAGGATTGAAGGGCCTGGGATTCAATACCCAGGCCCTGCATTTTTGTTTCGCTCACATACTTTTGCAGGTATAACATCCCAGATCGAAGGAGAGCCCTTCTCTGGATCGAACCCATTAGCGTCCTGGATCAAAAGAGGCATCTCATCCCTGGATCGAAAGCCATGACCTCCATGATCGAAGGGCAATCCTCTTCCCTGGATCGAAGGCTACTCACGCCTTACTGTCTGGCCCAATCGAAAGGACCAGGACCCTCTCTGGATCGAAGCAGTCCATTCCCTCCCTGGGTTGAAGCTCCTTTTTTCCTTGGATCGAAGGATCCCTCTTGCATTTTATTTTTATTTTCCATAGACTTCCTTTTTTATCTTTTTAATTAACCTTAAAATCAAAAACCACAAAAACATTAGGCTAGTTATTTTTCTATTAAATTAACTTTGTTAATTAACCCTTAATTATCTTACCATTTTTTCAAAACTAAAATTAAATAGATTTAGATTATTTTTTCCAAAATAAAATAAAACAACAAAAAGAGTTCTTATTCTTAGGATTTTTTAGATTCGCGTGCGTTTATTTTATTGTAATTGCCTACTGGGATGTAATAGCTTAAACTAAGACCCTTTACTGCTTTTATTTCCCCAATTTTTGGACATGTAAATAACCCCCCTCCCCGAAAGCCTTGTAATAGCGTAGGATTTACAATTCCCGCACTTTAAATTCATGTACATATATTAACTGCTTAGATATATGCTAACTAGGATTATATGGCAAGATTAACTCTTAACTTAAAATCAACAGTAGCGCACCATAACATGTACAAAGATAATATAACTGAAAGTTGACACACTTGCACATGCCACTCCTAGGGTACACCTCACTTGGTTGCCTCGAACGTGGTCATTGAGTATAGGAAGTCTTAGAGGTCGTCCTCCTGTCTAAAGATCAAAGTTGCCTCGAAATGGTTGCCTCGATAAAAATGATCTAAGACATTAGGATTACCACTAAAGCGTCCTAACGTTGCTTTAGTGACCACACGTCCCTAAAATCGAATTGACCCGAAAACTCCAACGACGGTGCTACCTACTCCTCGATAGTGGGATAGCACTGTCTAAAGGACTTTAGCACAATTGAATTCCTTTTTGAGTAGGTAGAGGTTCTTAGATACTTGCTCTTTCAAAACAAAACAAACTTTTCACACTTACACTTTTCGAACAAAGTTTTCAAAAACACTTCATACACTCTTGAGGACAGAAACAAGAGTTAAATTGAAGTTTTCAAACAAAACTTTTTTTCAAAACCCACGATCACAAAGAAAAGCAAACCTTTTTGAAAACACAGTGAGCAAGTACCTAAGAGCCCGTGGATAACCACGGATAGAAAGGGTGCTAACACCTTCCCTTTCTATAATCTACCTCCCGAACCCGAGAAACATCTCGAAAAGGAATTTTTCTGTGCTTTTGTCCTTTCCCTCGTTGGATAAAATAAAAGACGATGGCGACTCTTGCTTACCGCGACACTTTGCGAAAACAAACGCAAACGCGAACCAGCATTCCAAAAACAGTCAGTTCTCGTTCCCACCGATCACAGAACTGGCGACTCTGCTGGGGATTCCGTTGTGAGGTGTACCTTATGATTAGATCACTTGTGTTTTCAATTGTATGCTTTGTATGCTTTAAATTTTGTGGGTTTGTATTGGAGTTCTATAGATCCTAACCCGGATCTGGGGATACCCTTTAGGTAAGTAGCAATAAACTGTGAGGGAACTGTGCGGGGTATACCGACATGGTTGAAACAGTAGCTATGTTGATGTGGCACTTTGGTGAGTACCGGTAACCCTTGAGTTATGTCAAGGAGAGTACGGGGCCGCCGCGTGGTGTCGTGAAGCATCAATTGACCTTAGAACCTTACTTGACCATCTTGGCCTTTTTTAGGGGTAGTGAGATGACCGACTTTGGTGCAGTCCGAAGTTGGTAGATACTCGATACTACACTCATTGAGGATTGTTTTCTTGGAATATTTTGGTCGCTAGTTCATTGGCTAAACCAAAACGATGAACATAGAAAACAATCCAATGATATTGAGCTCCTTAGAACCCGATTACTATTTATAGGACAGGTTTTTGAGCCAACTACACTCAAGAGGGTACTTACCTATGAAACTCCATGCCAGCCTAAACTTAAGGCTATATGTGTGACTTGTGTGCTTTCAAACTTGAACTACTTGTTATCTGACAACATGAGTTCCTTGCAGGTTTTGTTTACAGTCCTTATCCAATAATTTGGACTCATTACAGGGTTTACTTACAGCACCTCACACTTTTGCTTAAACGCATAGCATACACATCATAACATCATACCTTAACCATTTCAAGGATCTCAAGGGTATGTGATGCAGGTTATGGTAAATCAGATGTCCAGCAAGGGGCAAAGGGGATTTATTTTCCTCTAGCCAAGGTTGTTTAGAAATCCAAACACGATAACTTGAGTCAGGGGCTATGACCCACTCGATATGGTGAGCTTGACTCTTGAAGAAGGACTCTCAACAACATGAAGTTCCTTCAACCAAGTTACCAGATTCAAATTCTAACAAGTTTCTTGTTTACCCCGCGAGATCCTTAAAAACATTGCATACATATATCATACATGTCATTGCATAACAGGTCTTCCAATACAGGTCTCTCATGTTCTCGCTGTTTATTTCAGCAATGGCTTTCCAACCAGACAACCAAGATCTCCGGGCTCAAAACGCCCAACTTTAAGAAATGTTCTTGAACCTATCCCAGGGGGCAGGAAGAAATAAAAGCTCTCCTCACAAGGGGCTTGGTCCTAGGGAATCCAGGAGGCATCAGGAATGATCAGTTGGAAGGGCTACAAATTGAGTTGGCAACAATGAAGATCCAGGTGATTGGGCAGTTGGTGGGCCAGATGGCTCTCATTCAAGACTTAGCTCAAAGACAAGAAGAGCTCAGGGTCCTCGTCAACAAGCTGCTTCAAAATAACCAAGTGGGGCAAACAACTAGGGTTGAAGATCAAGTCACCATTCAACCACCTTTGGGGCAAGAAGACAAGGGAAAAGCTCCTCAGCTTGCTTCAGGGTCACAAGCCCAACATCAACCTCACCAAAAGCAACGGGTTGACCGGAGGCAATTTACCAAGCTCAACATGCCGTTGTCTCAAGCTTTACAACACCTGTTAAGATTGGATCTGGTGACGTTAAGGGACCCTCATAAGAATCCCAGCACAGCCTCCCCAAGGTACAATCCTGATGCAAGGTGTGCATACCATTCTGACAGTCCTGGACATGACACCGACGACTGTTGTACTTTGAAGAACAAAATTCAAGACCTGATTGATGAGGGAGCCTTGGAATTCACACAAGATGGTCAGGTTGAGTTCTTCTACCATCCCTCCAAGGTTCACCATTTGAAGTGACAAGCACTGAGACGAGAAGACTTTTGTTCATTTGAATTTTCAAGTTGTAATCTCTTTGTTATTCAAACATTTATCTATTAATGTCAAACTCTGTTTCACTAATGCATTGCATATGTTTGTCTTGAATTCATCCTTTAATTACATTTAAACTGTGCTTTTTACCTACTTTATGACATTCAACTCTTGCTAAAAGTTACAAGCCTTTAGAGGGAGGATGATGAAACAATGCCATAATCTCATACAATATGCTTTTGGACAGACCTTGCTGACGATGTACAGGCATTTCTTTCAAATCCTAAACACTGGAGTTATAAGGAAGATAATCCATAGTCAACCCCTTCGAGCCAAAGAAGTAGGAGTTTTCTGTTTTAAACACAAATTGAAACCTTTAATCAAAACCTGGGGCAGGGTAGTCTCTCAGTTAATTCAAATACGCATTGAAGTCGCAAAACTCTCAGTTCGTAATACAACGAACGACATCAAAAGCATTCCTCTGGAATCGAAAGACAACGGTGGTTCCATTATCTCATAAGCAGTTAATCTCTCTCTAAAAAAAAAGAGCTCACTGAGCCAAAACCTATAAAGGAGGCTTAAGAAAGCTGGGGCATCCCGCTGACTGTAATCTCGAAAATAGGAACAGTCATGCAAAAATTAGGGATAACAAATCAAAAGAACGAGGTCCTTACAAATCCTCGACAACATGAAAAATGTTGCAAAAAAAAAACGATGACTGCCTTCAAAAATTCAACTTGTGTGAACCATCACCAAAAACGTCGTTCCAGACTCATTTGGAGTTCAAATGCACAATTAACTGAGTTTAGGATTGAAGAACATCACGAAGAGCGGGTGGGTACAAATATACTTTGAGCATTTATCCTTTGTTTCTTAAACCGTGAACCAAGCCACGTTACAACCCTTCAAAGTCCTAACTGAAGCATGGGTTAGTTCGAAAGCATACTGTTACAAAAGGTATCCTGACTCCTGTAAGGCTTTGCCCTAAATCTTGTGTTGAATTTGTCTTATAAAAAGTTTTCTGCTAAAAAACGCATTTTTCAAAACTTCGAGACAAGCATAAACTTTACATTATTTGAACATCATTGTTTGCATATGGCCATTTGTTTGACAGCGGAGAAATTCACACAACGAGTATCCGATGAACGAAAGCACTCTCAGTGAACAAAATCACTTCAAAAAGGATGACACTTCCATTGACAAATCTCCTATCAACAAGGGGGCATGACATGTCACTATCCAGCACACCTGGGGCAGCCCAGTCAAGATTCCGGGAAATCTCTCAAAGAAGTGCAGAGTAACCAGGGGCAAGTCTCCATCTCCGTCACTTGGGGCATTGAACGCCAATCTCAGTAAAGGGTTACGTACAGTCCAACATTTTTTGGCAATGTCACAAACACTTGTTACTAGGGGCAATGACAAATCCCCCCAAAATCCTTCTCATAGGATGACTCCCAGCAAGGGTTTAATCTCTGAAAACCTTTCCCCAGCTGAATCAACCTCAAGAGTCCTCGAGGACTTCCCCCAACGAAAATGTCACCTCCCCAGCGGACTAACGACAAGGTCTATTTCCCCAGCAACACCAGGATTCCCCAGCTTGAGTTTGCCTCTCCGACTACTACAAGTTAAAGGACCACAACTCCTCTTCCCCAGTGGACTACTCTGCAATCCCCAGCGTGTTACTGCGAAACCTGGACCCGATCAGATGTCAGTTTAACTTTGACTTCCCAGTAGAGCAACGAACAACTAAGACTCCTAAACTCTTTTCCCAAGCAGAAATAAACATACTCCCCACAGAGTTTTCAATATCCCCCAGCGGAGTTCTCCTCAAACAACAAAGCAGGGATCCTCAGTGGAAACATTCTAAGAAAAGTTTGAAGACATACTTACATTTCAACAACATTCATAACATGTGCATACAAAATGCATATAACATAAATCTCATTTATTTTGAGAACATCATTGCACAATGCATACATCATGACAATGCATGCATCATGACAATGCATACATCATGACATCGCATACAACTAACTCTTTACCTTTTCAGGAAAGATCAATCAATAGGCAAAGATCCTCATCTTCCAGACTCCTTCTGGAGATAGTTCAGATGCGACCCAGATATGGCTGACATTCTGATACTTATTCCAGATTCCTTCTAGAGATAGTTCAGATGCGACCTAAGTATGGTTGACATTCTGATACTTATTCCAGATTCCTTCTAGAGATAGTTCATATGCGACCCAAATATGGCTGACATTCTGATACTTATTCCAGATTCCTTCTAGAGATAGTTTAGATGCAAACCAAATATGGTTGACATTCTGATACTTATTCCAGATTCCTTCTAGAGATAGTTCAGATGCGACCCAAATATGGCTGACATTCTGATACTTATTCCAGATTCCTTCTAGAGATAGTTCAGATGCGACCCAGGTATGGCTGACATTCTGATACTTATTCCAGATTCCTTCTAGAGATAGTTCAGATGCGACCCAGATATGGCTGACATTCTGATACTTATTCCAGATTCCTTCTAGAGATAGTTCAGATGCGACCCAGATATGGCTGATATTCTGATACTTATTCCAGATTCCTTCTAGAGATAGTTCAAATGCGACCCAGATATGGCTGACATTCTGATACTTATTTCAGATTCCTTCTAGAGATAGTTCAGATGCGACCCAGATATGGCTGACATTCTGATACTTGTTCCAGATTCCTTCTATAGATACAAATGCGACCCAGATATGGCTGACATTCTGATACTTGTTCCAGATTCCTTCTAGAGATAGTTCAGATGCGACCCAGATATGGCTGACATTCTGATACTTATTCCAGATTCCTTCTAGAGATAGTTCAGATGCGACCCAAATATGGCTGACATTCTGATACTTATTCCAGATTCCTTCTAGAGATAGTTCAGATGCGACCCAGATATGGTTGACATTCTGATACTTATTCCAGATTCCTTCTAGAGATAGTTCAAATGAGACCCATATATGGCTGACATTCTGATACTTATTCCAGACTCCTTCTAGAGATAGTTCAGATGCGACCCAGATATGGCTGACGTTCTGATACTTATTCCAGATTCCTTCTAGAGATAGTTCAGATGCGACCCAGATATGGCTGACATTCTGATACTTATTCCAGACTCCTTCTCGAGACAGTCCAGATACGATCCAGATTCAGATGTCATTCTGTCACTCATTCAAACTACAGTCCAGATACGATTTAGATCCGGATGTCATTCTGTCACTCATTCAAACTACAGTCCAGATACGATCCAGATTCAGATGTCATTCTGTCACTCATTCAAACTACAGTTCAGATACGATCCGGATTCGGATGTCATTCTGTCACTCATTCAAACTACAGTCCAAATACAATCCAGATTCAGATGTCATTCTGTCACTCATTCAAACTACAGTCCAGATACGATCCAGATTCGGATGTCATTCTGTCACTCATTCAAACTACAGTCCAGATACGATCCAGATTCGGATGTCATTCTGTCACTCATTCAAACTATAGTCCAGATACGATCCAGATTCGGATGTCATTCTGTCACTCATTCAAACTACAGTCCAGATACGATCCAGATTCGGATGTCATTCTGTCACTCATTCAAACCACAGTCCAGATACGATCCAGATTCGGATGTCATTCTATCACTCATTCAAACCACAGTCCAGATACGATCCATATTCGGATTCATTCTGTCACTCATTTCAAATTACAGTCCAGATACGATCCAGATTCCGATGTCATTCTATCACTCATTCAAATACATTTCAGATACGCTCCAGATGCGGACGCAATTCTGACAATCATCCAGACTCAACTCTATTCTCTAGCAGCTCCGGGATTTATTTTCCCAGCTAAAACATCACACATCATTATCAAAAAAAGACCTCCTCTAGTTAGATTTATTTCTCCCAGTTAATGACAAGCAATCAGAGACCTTCCAAATACAGTCCATATACGATCCAGATTCAGATGTAATTTTGTCACTCATTCAAATACAGTCCAGCAATCTCCCCTGGATGGCATCTTTAAGCCCATCTCCAATGACTATCCATTACCTCTCCTGCAGATGGCATCTATAAGCCCATCCTCCTACCAACCATCTCCAAATGGCATCTGTAAGCCCATTCCCGACATCACAATGCTGATACTACACCATGCGAGTGCAAATTTCTGGGCACTCTAGTGTTCAATTATCTTCCACCTTTGGATCACGAAAGGCTAGAAAGCCAATCTATATCCCCAGGTTTAAGAAAATTGAACAGGGGCAACTGTTGCACCCCAAAATTTGCCCTCTCATATTTTCCAAAGTCTTCCCCCTGCATGGTTGATCACAAACTCTTGCCTAAGGAAAAAGAAGATTTTTTGAGTGGTACTTTAAGTACCTTTCGATTTGCATTCTAAGAGACCCTTCGATTGGTGTTCTGAAAGAGCCTTTCGATTGACATTCTGGACAAGCATTTCGATTGGCATCCTGAAAGACACTTCGGTTGGTACTCTGAAGGAACATTTCGATTGGCATTCTGGACAAGCATTTCGATTGGCATGGACAAGCATTTCGATTGGCGTTATGTCAAGGCCTTCGATTGGCATGCCAAGGGAACCTTCGATTCAGCATTGTGTCCAGGCAGCTTCAACAGGGCCATTCGAAGAACTCCTTCCGGGCCGTTCGAAAGAGGCCATCAAGAGGGTACTCAAACATGTCCAGGTACACTGAACATGAGGAAATGGCATGTTTCCCTTGCAAATATAGAAATAATTAAATGCTGGTTGTGGATTTAATTCCTGAGTTAAAGGCCAGATTCTTGCCTTTCTGTTCCTAAAGAGCTGATTCAACCAGAGTGATTTTGTGAAACTCAAGACCATTCGAAGAAGCATTCAGAAGGCTCATTCGAAAGGTACATGAGAAATCCATTCGAAGGAGGCAACTCAAGTCCAATCGAAGAACAGGGCCTGAAGGCATTCGAAATCCAAAAGCGTCCAGGTTCATCCAGGAGACTCGAACATTTCAAAAAAGGAAATTATTTAATGCGTTTGATTCTTGTCTCATGGCTTTAATGGCTTGGTTAAATGTTGTCTCTTGCCATTACTGCACCCTCATACCCCTATAAATACAGAGGCCAGCTTACATTACCAGGACACGAAAATTACACAAAAATTACAGGAGAAAATCAGAAGAAAATATACACACGAAAAAATATACACACCAAACTCAACAGGAGAACAAAAAACATTGGAGTTACGCTGCCAAAAGTCATCAGCACTTCCAGGAAGCCATACCCAATCCTTGCACAAGCCAAAGCTGCCACCCAGCGAACACCTCCACGCCCAGAAATCCCAGATCGAAGGTATTCATCCAGCCAGTACCCAAATCGAAGTTCCAATCCACTGGTAAGAGAGGTTAAATTATCCAACCTTGTTTTTGCATAACATATCATTACTTGTTGTTACCTTCGATTTGCCATCCTAGACAGGATCAAAGGGCCTGGGTTTGGCACCCAGGTCATATTTTTCATGTGCTAACATTTGCTGCAGATTTAGCCTGAAGAGACCCCAACAAGTGCAGGATCGAAGGGCCTGGGATTCAATACCCAGGCCCTGCATTTTTGTTTTGCTCACATACTTTTGCAGGTATAACATCCCAGATCGAAGGAGAGCCCTTCTCTGGATCGAACCCATTAGCGTCCTGGATCGAAAGAGGCATCTCATCCCTGGATCGAAAGCCATGACCTCCATGATCGAAGGGCAATCCTCTTCCCTGGATCGAAGGCTACTCACGCCTTACTGTCTGGCCCAATCGAAAGGACCAGGACCCTCTCTGGATCGAAGCAGTCCATTCCCTCCCTGGGTCGAAGCTCCTTTTTTCCTTGGATCGAAGGATCCCTCTTGCATTTTATTTTTGTTTTCCATAGACTTCCTTTTTTATCTTTTTAATTAACCTTAAAATCAAAAACCACAAAAACATTAGGCTAGTTCTTTTTCTATTAAATTAACTTTGTTAATTAACCCTTAATTATCTTAACATTTTTTCAAAACTAAAATTAAATAGATTTAGATTATTTGTTCCAAAATAAAATAAAACAACAAAAAGAGTTCTTATTCTTAGGATTTTTTAGATTCGCGCGCGTTTATTTTATTGTAATTGCCTACTGGGATGTAATAGCTTAAACTAAGACCCTTTACTGCTTTTATTTCCCCAATTTTTGGACATGTAAATAACCCCCCTCCCCGAAAGCCTTGTAATAGCGTAGGATTTACAATTCCCGCACTTTAAATTCCTATACATATATTAACTGCTTAGATGTATGCTAACTGGGATTGTATGACAAGATTAACTCTTAACTTAAAATCAACAGTAGCTCACCATAACATGTACAAAGATAATATAACTGAAAGTTGACACACTTGCACATGCCACTCCTAGGGTACACCTCACTTGGTTGCCTCGAACGTGGTCATTGAGTATAAGAAGTCTTAGAGGTCGTCCTCCTGTCTAAAGATCAAAGTTGCCTCGAAATGGTTGCCTCGATAAAAATGATCTAAGACATTAGGATTACCACTAAAGCGTCCTAACGTTGCTTTAGTGACCACACGTCCCTAAAATCGAATTGACCCAAAAACTTCAACGACGGTGCTACCTACTCCTCAATAGTGGGATAGCACTGTCTAAAGGACTTTAGCACAATTTAATTCCTTTTTGAGTAGGTAGAGGTTCTTAGATACTTGCTCTTTCAAAACAAAACAAACTTTTCACACTTACACTTTTCGAACAAAGTTTTCAAAAACACTTCATACACTCTTGAGGACAGAAACAAGAGTTAAATTGAAGTTTTCAAACAAAACTTTTTTTCAAAACCCATGATCACAAAGAAAAGCAAACCTTTTTGAAAACACAGTGAGCAAGTACCTAAGAGCCCGTGGATAACCATGGATAGAAAGGGTGCTAACACCTTCCCTTTCTATAATCTACCTCCCGAACCCGAGAAACATCTCGAAAAGGAATTTTTCTGTGCTTTTGTCCTTTCCCTCGTTGGATAAAATAAAAGACGGTGGCGACTCTTGCTTACCGCGACACTTTGCAAAAACAAACACAAACGCGAACCAGCATTCCAAAAACAGTCAGTTCTCGTTCCCACCGATCACACATGTCATTCAAACCATTAGACTTCCACAATTTTCTTTGGATAAGATCAAAGCTTTTGAATTCACAATCTTCTTCTTCTCGAAGCGCCAATTTGATCAACATGACATTCAAAGTGTATTTCCTTGTAATGTTTTGAATAACCTATATTTCAATAGTTCGAAAATGAACACTTCGATCACGATTCAACATAGTGAAGCTCTTTATTATCTCTTCATTAATCTAAGACTTCATAAAAGCCTCCTCACACTTTTTTCGAACTATTCTTTCTTCGATCATAGCTTCGTTGAGCATCAAATTAGACTGCATACTACTGTCGAAGCTGTTTCGACCCAAAGGCTTTTAGGCATATTTTCAGCTTTCAACTTACACTTCTTTTCTTTCTTTCAGCTATGCCATTATGCTGAGGCGTATAGGGTGCCATGAAAATAATTTTAATTTTTTGCAAACCAAAATTCTTTGTGAGAAATGAAACCCTAAATGGAAATCCATTGCTTAGGAGGAGAATTTGTCTGGTCAATTCTTGGTTAACCTTGAGCATTTGGGGACCTCAATGAGCGTGCCTTGAATTGAATGAGAGGGCAAATTTTAGGGTGCAACATCTGCCCCTGTTCAATCTTCTTAAACTTGAATATTTATATTGGTTTGTCTGCCTTTCGTGATCTGAAGGTGGAAGATGATTGAACACTAGAGTGCCCAGAAATTTGCACTCGCATAAAGTAACATTGTTGGTTGATGGTATCAAGATTTGGTTTACATATGCCATTTGGAGAAGATGACTGAGAGTCATCAAAGATGGGCTGAAAGACGCCATCCAAAGTAGATGCTGGCTTCATAAGAGGTCTCTTTATGGGGATTCATGTTCTTGTTGTCTGAGGAGGACTTCACTGGGGAATGTTGATTTATGTTCTTTTGCTTGAGGAAAAATATGTGGGGAATAGAGTCTAGGAGATTTAGTTGTCCATGGCTCTACTGAGGAGTTATCTCTAGACTGGAGAGATGAAAGTTAGTTGTTTTCTGGTCGAAATCCATGCTTCATAGTAACTTGTTGAAGATAATAACGTTGACTGTTATCTGGTTGTATTCCAGGTTGCACAATAATTTGCTGGGGAATATGAAATTAGATGTTATCTGGTCGATCTCCAAGCTTTGTAGTAATTGAAGAGGTTGATTGTTATCTGGTCGG
This sequence comes from Vicia faba, assembly GCA_948472305.1. NCBI lineage: Eukaryota > Viridiplantae > Streptophyta > Magnoliopsida > Fabales > Fabaceae > Vicia > Vicia faba. The sequence continues at coordinate 1,473,849,701 of OX451739.1, read as the reverse complement.
GTCCATGCTTTGACTTGAGCTTGAGGTATGTTGTCATCTGGTCAGGTCTAGGCTCTACAATGTTGTAAACTGCTATCTGGAGATATATGAGAATGATCCTGTGTAGCACTACTTCATGATGAGCTTGTGTGAAACTGCATCTGGAAATTGCGATAAGAAATCTGTGTAAGATTGCTTCAGGATGAACCCGTGTAAAGCTGCATTTGGAAATTGTGAGAAGGAATCCGTGTAAGATTGCTTTAGAATGAGCTTGTGTAAAGCTGCATTTGGAAATTGTGAGAAGGAATCTATGTAAGATTGCTTTAGGATGAGCCCGTGTGAGGCTGCATCTCAGGAGGAGAAGGAATCCGTGTAAGATTGCTTATGGATGAGCATGTGTAAAGCTACATCTGGAGATTATGAGAAGGAGCCTCGGTAGGGCTGCTTCATCCGATCGTGTAGATAGTTTCCCCATCTTGTTTCGGGAATTCATCCACAATTAGTTGTTCACAGATAGTTGCCCTGTATGGTTTCGGGAATTAATCTGGAACTTGCTTTTATTGGTCACTGAGATAGTTGCCATGTCTGGTTTCAAGAATTACTCTCTAACCTGGTCTTATAGATAGTCGCTCCGTCTTGTTTCGAGAATTGATCTACAATTAGTTGCTCACAGATAGTTGCCGTGTCTGGTTTCAGGAATTAATCTGGAACTTGCTATTGTTGGTCGTTGAGATAGTTGCCCTGTCTGGTTTCAGGAATTAATCTCTAACCTGGTCTTGTAGATAGTCATTCGTCTTGTTTCGGGAATTGATCTATAATCAGTTGTTCACAGATAGTTCCCATGTCTTGTTTCAGTAATTAATCTGGAACTGCTCTTGTTTGTTATTGAGATAGTTTCCCTATCTGGTTTCAGGAATTAATCTCTAACCTGGTCTTGTAGATAGTCACCTCGTCTTGTTTCGGGAATTGATTTATAATCAGTTGTTCACAGATAGTTGCCCTGTCTGGTTTCAGGAATTAATATGGAACTTGCTTTTGTTGGTCATTAAGATAGTTGCCATGTATGGTTTCAAGAATTAATCTCTAACCTGGTCTTGTAGAAGTCGCCCTGTCTCGTTTCGGGAATTAATCTACAATCAATCGTTCATAGATATTTGCCCTGTCTTGTTTCAGGAATTAATCTAGAACTTGCTTTTGTTGGTTATTGAGATAGTTTCCCTGTCTAGTTTAAGAAATTAATCTTTAACCTGGTCTTGTAGATAGTCGCCCCGTCTCATTTCGGGAATTGATCTACAATCAGTTGTTCACAGATAGTTGCCCTGTTTTGTTTCGGGAATTAATCTGGAACTGATTTTTGTTGGTTGTTGAGATAGTTTCCCTGTCTGGTTTCAGGAATTAATCTCTAACCTGGTCTTGTTTATAGTTGCCCCCGTCTTGTTTCGGGAATTGATCTACAATCAGTTGTTCACAGATAGTTGCTCCGTCTTGTTTCAGGAATTAATCTGGAACTGTTTTTTGTTGGTTGTTGAGATAGTTGCCCTGTCTAGTTTCAGGAATTAATCTCTAACCTGGTCTTGTAGATAGTCACCCGTCTTATTTCGGGAATTGATCTACAATCAGTTATTCACAGATATTTGCTCTGTCTTGTTTCAGGAATTAATCTGGAACGGTATAAAATTGATGATGATATTTGTCGGCTTGTGAACTTTCCTGAAAAGGTAAAGAATTAGATGTATGCAATGTCATGATGCATGAAATACATCGGGTAAATGAGACTATGATATATGCATTTGTGTTGTATATGCTATAACACTTGTAAAATGATGTATGGAGGCAATATATGAATGTATCAGCTGTTCTATTGCAGTTTTGTTGAACTGGGGAAAATAAATCCCTGATTGTAAGTCTTCAAATTTTGTTAAAGTTGAACTGTTGGGAGATGGATTTCTGTTGCTAGAGAAATAAACTCTATTAGGGAAAGGAAACTCTACAAACCGCTTGGGGATTTTTTTATGAAGCCCTATTGGGAAACCCAAAAAGTTTGTGAACCAGGCTAGGGAATTCTTTAAGATGTCGGGGAAATGATTGGAGATCCTTGCTCTGCAGGGGGTATTGGAACACCTGACATCTTTAGGCTGTATACTGAAAATGTAGTAATGACTTTGTAGGAGGACGTCTCTATCTTCATACCTACTGGGGAACATATCCTTACTAATGACGAACTCTGCGAATATAGTCCTCTAGGGGTGGTTACTCTGGAGCTATAAGGAGGGGATTCTGTGGATGGTTTGAATGTTATCCCAACTCTTGGAGTCTTGAGTAAATTATTGATCAGGGTGATAAGCCTTCTACTGATATATAGGTGATGAGATAACAGGACATATTCGTACGCTTTAACCCCTAACTTTTTCCTGGACTGTCCTTTCAAATTTTCAGTCCACCAGGATACCCTTTTTTGCCCAAGCAGCCTTTCAGGTTTTCGACTTGTCGGGTGTACATTTCTATTTACATATCCCTAATTTTTGCCCAAAATCCTTCGGTTCGTCGGGATGCCCTTACTTTTGCCTAGGCCAGTCAACCTAGCGGGTCTTTTTTTATGCGTAGTATTTTCTGACTATGTCTGTGTTCACCGGATACGGAGAATTGTCACTGTCTATAGTAGCAAGTGTTGTAGCACTGCCATAAGGATGTTTGCTTGATCATTCGTGACCCTTTGCTGGAATGCATGTTTAATTCCCCAAGTGATTCAGATGGAGATATGTCCCTGGCTATTCAGAACTTTTGAGATATTCCTTGAATCTTAAATTGATTATGCCTAGATCAGTTGGACACCATGACATGCCCCTTGGTTATGAAAGGCTTGTTATTGGAAATGTCTTTCCATCTGAGGTGATTCTATTCATTGAGAGGATTTTCGTTCATTGAATATTAGTCGTGCAAATTTCTCTGTTGTCAAACAATTAGTCATATGCAAACAATGACATTTAAAGAATGCAAAGCTTATGTCTGTCTTGAATTTTTGAAAATGCATTTTTAGTAATCAAACAAAATTTTGTAAGAATATGAATTCAACTCTGGATTTATAGTAAACTTTACAAGAGTCAGGATACCTTTTTGTAACAGTATGCTTTTGAACTAACACATGCTTCAACTAGGACTTTTAAGGGTTGTAGCGTGGTCTGGTTCACGGTTTAAGAAATAAAGGATAAAGGCTCGAAATTTATTTGTACCCAACCCATTCTTCGTGATGTTCTTCAGTCCTATACACATTTAACTGTGCATTTAGATCCCAATTGAGTTCTGGAATCTTGGCCCTGATATTCCGGTGATGGTTTGGATACTGAAAGTTTATTTAAGAAGGCATTCATTTTTGTAACCTTTTATTTTTGTTGAGGATTTGTAACAACCTCTTTTTTTATATTATTATCCCTACCTTTTTGCCTGAATTGTTTCTTTTGTGATTACAGTCAGTGGAATGCCCCAGTTTTTTTCTTAAGTCTCTTTCATAAGTTTTGACTTAGCGGGCTTTTCTTTTGAGATATAATGACTGCCTGTTTCCGTGATTATGTGGAACCATCACCGTCTTTTGTTTTGGAATGATACCTCTGACACTACTTGTCGTGTATGAGGAGAAAGCTTGCAATTGAGTGCACTATTGAATTAATTGAGAAACTAAGCTGCCCTAGGTTATGATTAAAGGTTTCAATTTGTGTGGAAAATAAAACTCCTACTTCTTAGGCTCAAAGGGGTTAACTAGGTATTATCTTCCTTATAACTCCACTATTTAGGATTTGAAACAATGCACGTACATCGCCAACAAGGTCTGTTCAAAAACATATTGTAGAGATTGTGGTATCTTTTTTGTCATCCTCCCTCTAAAGGCTTACAGCTTTTAATCGAGATTTGAATATCACAAAAAAGGAAGTGAAATTATAGTGACAACAAATGGATTAATTCAAGACAAACATATACAATGCATTAATGGAATTACAAAGTTTGACATGAAATAAGTGTTCGAACAATCAAAAGAAAATTACAACTTGAAAATTCTAATGAACAAAAAAGCCTCTTTGTCTGAATTTGTCACTTCAGATGGTGTGCCTTTGAGGGATGGCAGAAGAATTCAGTCTGACCATCTTGGGTGAACTCCAACACTCCTTCGTCGATCAAGTCGTGAATCTTATTTTTCAATGCCCAACAACTATTCGTATCATGTCCAAGACTATTGGAATGGTATGCACACATTGCATCAGGATGATAGCTAGGATCAGAGATATTGGGATTCTGAGGAGGATCCCTTAACATAATCAATCCCATCTTCAACATGTGTTGCAATACTAGAGCCAAGGACATGTTGATTTTGGTGAAACGCCTTTTGGGCGTATCTTGCTTATGCGGACCACCTTGTCGTGGTTGGTGAAGTTGTTGTTGGATTCTTGGCGTAGCAGCCATTTTGAAAGGTGTTTTCTCAACCAAATCTTCTTGTTTCAATTGAGGCTGATTAAAGACTCGATCCCTAATTCTCGTTGTTTGCTCCATATGATTGCGTCCATCTTGATGAAGCTTGTTGACGAGGGCTCTTATCTCTTCTTGTCCCCGATCTAAGTTTTGGATAAGATCCATTTGTCCCGACATCTGGGTTCTTATCGTTTCCATCTCAGCTTGCAGTTATTCTAACTGGCCATCCTTGTTGTCTTCTAGTTTTTTCATGGTCATGTTCCCAGCGAGGAGTGCTTTCAATTCTTCTTGCCCCTTGGATAGATTTAGGATCATTTCCTTGAATTGAGCATCTTGATTTTGAAGATCTCAGTCGTTCTGTTTGAGAGCCATTTTCCTTGCTGAAATAAACAATAAGAAAATGAGAAACCTGTACTAGAAGACCTGTTATGTAATAACACGCATGCAATGTTTTCAAGGATCTCGTGGGGTAAACACAAGAAGCTGTTAAAATCTGACTATAACTTTGGTTGAAGAACTTTGTATCGTTGAAGGTCCTTCTACGAGAATCAAGCTCACCATGTCGAGTGGGTCATAGCCTGACTCAAGTTATCGCTTTGACGGTGTTGGCTAGAGGAAAATAAATCCCCTTGCCCCTTGTTAGACTTCTAGTTCATCATAACCTGCATCACAGGCCCTTGAGACCCTTGAAATGGTTAAGGAAATGCTATGGTATGATGTTATGATGTGTATGCTATGCACCAAGCAAAAGTGTAAGGTGATGAAGATGAGTGAGTCTTGCAAGAAGTCCAGGTTAATGGATAATGACTATAAATAAGTCCTTCAAGGAACTCACATAGTTAGATAATGGATACAATCAAAATCGTGCAAGGAGTTCAAGTTGTTAGATAATGAAAGCAAGCAAGTCACACAAATAGCCTTAGGTTCAGGCTTACATGGAGTTTGTAGGTAAGTACCCTCTTGAAGTTTTAGTTGGCTCAACCTGTCCTAGTAATAGTAACAGGGTTCTAGGGAATCTCAATATCATTGACCTTTCTGTCAGGCATTGTTTTAGCTCAAGCACCGAAGTATTACAACCAAAATATCCCGAAACTCCAGTCTCAATGAGTGTAGCATCGAGTATCAATCAGTCTTCAGTCAGAACCAAAGCCGGCTATCTCACTACTTCCTAATGGCTAGGATGAGTCAATGAAATGTTTTAAAGGCCAGTTAGCGCTTAGTGACACTACGAGGAAGCCTAATGTTATCCCTGAATTACTCAAGGAACATTAGTACAATCCAGAGTATCACGCTACCATAGCCACTACTTCGTTCGTATCGGTCTACATCGTACAACCTCCATGATTTATTGCTACTTACCTAATAAGGTTCCCCAGATCCGGGTGTAGGATCTTTAGTAACAACCCAAACAAACCCTCAAAAGTAAAGCAGACAAAGCAAACAAGGAAAGAAATTTAAAATGAACTAAACTCTAAGGTAACCCCACTTTTAATTATTATGTCCCGAGCAGAGTCACCAGTTCTATGATACGGTGACAGAATCGACTGTTATACTGATTTTGCATTTGTATTCACAAATGTTGTGGTAAGAAAGAGTCGTCATCGACTTTTCTTTTATCCAACAAAGGAAAGGGTGAAAATAACAGAAAAAGACCTTTCGAGAGTTTTGAGTAAGGGGGGTAGATTATGGAAAAGGAATGTGTTAGCACCTTTTCCACCCGTAGTTATCTACGGGCTCTTAAATGCTTAGCTCATTTTGAAATACCTTATGCTTTGTGTGTTTTAAAAAGTATTTTTGAAATAACAATAGTAACGTAACTTGCTTTATGATAACTCTTGTATCAGTCCTCAAGAGTGTTGATAAAGCGTTTTGAAAATGTTTTTGAAAGGAGTTTTGTGTAAGTGTAAAAATTTGTTTTGAGTGTAGCATCTAGGAACTATCTACTTTACTCGAAAGGTTGTTCTTTTCCTCTTTTCCTTTAGACAGTACTATCCTACTATTAATGAGTAGGTAGCCCTGGTCGTTGGATGTTTAAGGGACATTCGAATGGACGTTTTATAGTCACGAAGGTAATCGGGCAAGAAACCTTAGTAAATACCCTAGGGTTTTAAGATCACTTTACTGAGGCAACATCGAGAGGGTCATCAAGGGACATATGATCTTTAAACCGGAGGGTAGCCACTAAAATCTCTCACATTTCGAGAGTTATAACTGTTTTTTCGAAGGCAACCAAAGTGGGATACCTTAGACATGTACATGTGCAATTGTGTTGTATTCAGTTATTTATCTTTGCATTAGGTTTTCTAGCGTTTGATTATTAAACTCTTGCCATACAATCCTATTAGTCATACATCTAAGCAGTTAATAATTTGCAAGAATTTAAAATGCGGAAAGATAAATTCTAAACTATTCCAAGGCTTCGGGGAGGGGGATTAATTATATATCCAAAAACTTTGGAGGGAAATAAAGCAGTAAATGTAAAGTCTTAATTATGCTATTACATCCAGTAGACAGTTACAATAGTATGAAAATGATAAGGAAAACAATAAATGCGCGCAAATTGAAAATAAAGTCTAAATCCTAAGCGAAAGGAAATCTTTTTTGTGTTTTATTTTGTTTAGAAAATGCTAAATGTTCAATTAAGTCAAATCTAATTAATTAAAATTAATGATTAAAATTAACTCTAAAATATACCTAATATTTTTTGCATTTTTTAGTTTATGAAAATGATTGAATTCAAATAAATCCTAAGTCTATTGATTTTAAAATTGAGGAAAATAAGTTAAAATAATTAACTAAATTAAATCATTAAAAAGTAAAACCTAATTCTAAGTTACTTATATTTTTTTCTTCTGATTTTTATGTTGATTAAAAAAAACTAAAAGCAATAAACAAAAACAAAGTAAACAAGTATAAATGAGCCAGGCAACAAAAGTAAACAGGGGGTGGAGCGCAGACGTGGATCGAAAAGAGGCCCAGGTTTCCTTTCGATCCAATGAAAAAGCCCTTTGAAGGTTCATGGTGAGGCATACGTCTAAAACCTTCAGATCTGGATCAGATGGGGATCCATTGGTTATGATCACGTGGTATATGGTGTACGTGTGGAATCTGCAAGCATTGGATTTGCAAGATAATTGTTAGAAAAATGAAACGCACGACCTGGGTATCGAACCCAGGTCTCTTCTCTTTGATTCAACCCCCCTAATTCGAACTCCCTGAGTCCGAATCTGGGTTGTTTTGGCCTGAAACGGCCTATATCATGAGTTTCGAAAGCAATCAGCTTCGAAGGCCCTAACAATGGTATCCTGTCATTTGGACATTGCAACTTACATGTATTACGTTAAATCATTCACAAACAACAAGAATAACATGAATATGCAATCAAAATGAGTTTAAATCAGAGATCGAATGAGTTTGAGGTTAGAATTTTTTTATACCAAATGGAGGTGCTTCGATCTGTAGTTCTGAGCGTGGGATGACTTGTGCAAAGGTTGGGTATAGCTTCCTAGAAGTCTCAGGAGAACGAATCTGGTATTCGTTTGGACTGAGGGAGCTTTCGAAGCTGGTTTTGTATTTAGACAACTTATGAGATTTTTGAGATGGTTTTCTGAGGCAGTGTGTGCGTGTGGCTCTTTGAGGAAATTTCTTGTGTGCATAGGCAATGTTCTCTTTTTGCTTGCACTTTGGCTCTGTATTTATAGAGGGGTGTGGTGGTGAACAAATATGGCATGCATCAACCATTAACCATGGCTTTGAAAGCAAAATCAAAAGATTTGGAAAGTTGCCATTTTGAGATATTTCATGCCATTTTGAACTTTGAGTGAACCTGAATAGATTATGGTTGGTGTTTTGCATGAATTTGGGCTTCGAGCTAATTAATCCAAGCCCAATAAGCTTTGTCCCATTAAGCTTTCGCTTTAACTTTTCACATCAATTGATTCTTTCGACAAAGCTCCCAAGCTTTGTTCTTTTCGATGGCTCTAAGTTCCAATTCGAATTGCTCAAGGCTTCATCATCATAGCTTCTTCGATTAAATCACCATTTGCATTGGTTGCTTGATCTGGAAAACTCTCATATCCAATCAGCCTAGTCGAACTCAATTCTTGTTCCTTTCAATCTCCTTTCCTTCAATTCGACCAATCGAAGTATCACCTCTTCATCTTGGCTTGTCGAAGCTTCGTTCTGTTCTTTCCTTCGAACACAGTTGTGACTGTGTCTTCGATTCTAATATCACCCTTTGCTTTTTTCTACAAGAACATCTTTACTGATCACTAGTTCATCTTCGATTGGTGAATACAGTTTGTATGCACCAATCAAATGATAACCTATGAGCACCAAGACTTCAGTTCGATCGTCCAAATTCTTCCTCGCCTGTTCAGGTACATGCCTGAAACACAATGATCTAAAAACTCTAAGAGACTTATATTTGGCTGATTCGACCCTAACAGTCCTTCTATGAAATCACGCCATGTTTGAAGGTTACATGTCCTTCGAACCATTAGACTTCCACGCGTTTCTTTGGATAAGATCAAAGCTTTTAAATTCACAATCTTCTTCTTTTCGAAGCGCCAATTCGATCAACATGACATTCAAAGTGTCTTTCCTTGTAATGCTTCGAATAACTTATATTTCAATAGTTCGAAAACGAACCCTTCGATCACGGTTCAACGTAGTGAAGCTCTTTACTAACTCTTCATCAATCGAAGACTTCATAAAGTCTCCTCACACTTTTTTCGAACTATTCTTTCATCGATCATAACTTCGTTGGGCATCAAATTAGACTGCATACTACTGTCAAAGCTGCTTCGACCCAAAGGCTTTTAGGCATATTTTCAGCTTCCAAATTACACTTCTTTTCTTTCTTTCAGCTATTCCATTATGTTGAGGCATATAGGGTGCCATGAAAATCATTTGAAGTTTTTGCAAACCAAAATTCTTTGTGAGAAATAAAACCCTAGATGGAAATCCATTGCTTAAGAGGAGAATTTGTCTAGTCAATTCTTGGTCAACCTTGAGCAATTAAGGACCTCAATGAGCGTGTCTTGAATAGAATGAGAGGGCAAATTTTGGGGTGCAATAGAGTTCAATCAATGAGAGCACCAATGATAGATAAAAGCTAAGACTATTAAGAGATTTAGGGTTGCAAGAGAAAACATAACATAAAACAACAATTTAGATTTTGATTACCTTCTCAAAGCCAAAATCTTATAATAAATAGTAGGGTTTGAAAGCTGCTAAATGGGCCATGGGCCAACTAAAGACATAACATGATTTGAAAATTTAAATAATAATCTATCAACACCCCCGTATTTTAACAATAATTATCTTTAAGTAAAATAGACGAGTGTCTTTACTTGATGAACCTTTGCAATTTTGTATCACTCCTCCTTTCAAAATTATAAAGTGTGCATCATCTGATATGACATAAAGGAAATGTATACGTCAAATGAGATGACGTCTAAAATTAAAGTTCCAAAACACGCGTCATCTGAGTTGACGCCTCTATATAAGTCAATTCTAAAACATAATTATTTGTGTAATTTCTCTGAAACACGATTACTTTAAAAAAAATTTAAAGTAATGTGGGTGAATTCTAGTGTTAAAGTTTTAAAATTTGCATGCCTTTATGACATTGGAAAAAAAAAACAAAAAGAAAAAGTAAAAAGCAGTAAATAAAGGTGGAATTGAGTTAAGAGAAAGAAAAGAATGCGAAACAACCGGTAAAGAAAGTACAGTTCACAAAAAAAAACATTCCAACCCAACAAACAACCACATCTACTCCGCTTCTTGTTTTTCCGACCAAACCGGTTACACAAATTCGTCACACTCCGGCAATGTCTATCAACACCGAATCTTCGCCGCCGCCGCCGGTCATCGGCAAAATTGGACCGTACACTGTTTTCATGACGCCGCCTTCAACTCCTAAACCCTCTTCTTCTGAACCAGTTACTGCTACTACTCTTCATTCACCAAACATCAACAATGGTAACAATCATGCTAAGATCCTTCCTCCTCCACCTCAGATTCATAACCCTTTACCGTCTTCCAAAACCCTCTCTTATGATTCCTCGTCTTTTCTCGGATTTTTCAAGAACGCTGTTAACAAGGTTCAAACTGGTAATCTTCACTTTACCCTTTCGATGTCTATGTCTCTGTCACTGTCTCACTTTACTGAGTAGTTGAATTTTTCTGAATGAGTTGTTGAAAAGTTTGATTCTGATTGTGATTGTGTGAAGAGTGAGTCATGTTTTCTATTTTTAGAATTATTATTATTAGCTCCATAATTATTTTAATGCATGATTATGTTTCTTGAGGTTTTTGATTAAATATTAATTACTTTGTTTATTTTTACTAATTAAATGGTTTGTTTTTCAGCTCATTCAAGTTTGGATGAGCATTTGGCTCGTTGGTTTGGGTTGAATCAGTCAAAGTATCAATGGGCTCTTGATGATTATTATGAGACCAACGGAACGGTGAGCGAGCTATTAATTTAACACTTCAATATTGTTTAATATGTTTATGGAATTGCATAGTCTTCTACCTGTTTTCATGAGATTTCATCTGATTTCAACATGTACATGCCGATGTCTCTTTCAAATGAGCTTTTGTTTCACTAATTCCTTTTCTCTTTCGAGTCCTGAAATCACAAATCTATGTTTCATTATGCTGCAATGCTTGAGCAGTTGTACAATAAGCTTGCAACTAGTATCACAACTGCGTATGCCATACAATCTAGCACTCACTTCCAAGTCTGTCTTTGAAGCGTGCAATGCACTCAAATTTTTACATGGTTAAAATGTGGCCTCGTAAAATATTTGTCACAATTAAACCGTGGCAGAATAGGGTCTTTATTTGTTTTACCACAGTTAAACCGTAGCTAACCAACACAGATTCTCCGAAAACTTAAGACGGTTCTGCTTACTTCCTTGAGGAGGGAGACAAGCAATGTAGACCGTAAAAGAATCTATTAACAATATGTTTGTCCATAAGAATCTATTAGTACTATCCCCAAGCATAAGCTCAAATAAGTCCAATCCGAATAGGTCCATTGAGCTTAATCTCTTGTTTTTTTTTATAACGGAGTTCCATTGAGCTTAATCTAAGGGGTTTATAATGATATAAGTAAGCCTTTTAAGTTAAGTCTGCCTTTGGGCCACATGCTTTATATGTAAGTTACCCTAAAAACTATGACTTAAAGCTAAAGAACATGTTAAACAAGGGCATTTCCACCTGTTGAAAATGATAAGGATTAGTAGAGAAAATTTGGAGTCTGATAAAAGTTACAAGAGTGAAACTTAATGTGTTTGTCTCTTTTGAATTATTATCAATATGATTTTATTGTAGGCAAAAGGAGATGTAAAAGTGAAAGAAGTATCAAGCAAAGTACAGAGTGTTTGAGCTGCCTAGTGCTGATGGTAATATTACCTTTGCTTTACAATACTTAGTCCTTGTTTGGATGAAGTTCAATTAAGCGCTTATAGTTTAAGTGCTTATCATATAATTGCAATTGATGTCTTTATGTAGGATTTAATCAAAAGTGAGATGCAAAGACTCTTGCTTTGAGTATATTTATACCTTGGTATTTACATGTGGAATAGACAAACAAAAATTCTTCTAATATGTTCAAGAGTTATTTGATCTACAACCACTGATCTTCTGATTCAATGCTTTGTTCTTGTATTGTATTGTATTGTATTCTATTGTAGTTTAAGTAGTGTTTCAATTTTCCTTGCCTAGGAGCTGTTTTTGTATTTGCATTTGGTTAAGGAAAAACATTGATGCTTGCATTCTTAATGGCGACAACGATATTATCTCCAAAACATTGTGTATGCCTTATGAAATGAAAGGGTCTGATTTGGATCATCTGATAATTTTATTGTTTTGTGTCAAATTTGATAAGATTTAAACAGTAGTGTATAGATTCTGTCAAGAGAAAACAATTCTGTATTTGTAGTTAGATAATCAAATATTTTAATAATGTGATTATAGATTTTATTCCATGTCAATGTCTATGAATAGAGATGTCTTAACAATGTACTTATAATCCTAAGTATGACCTAATGTATCTCTTAAATATTCTAAAAAAATTAAATCAATTTCAAATGCTAATATTACCTTCAATAATATATTTTGATCTTACCAATGGGGCAAGAGAGATATTTTTTAAATGTTTTTTTAAAAAGAAGGAAAAATATATTACCGGTTAAACTTTAATTTAATAATTACAACTTGTTATTTAATTTGTTGATTAGTACTATTATTTTACATCTTGTTATTTAATTTGTTGATTAGTATTATTTTATATATATATATATATATATAAAATAGATCATACGCCCCGGAGGAAATGATTACAAAGAGATCAATATTTTTCCGTAGCATCCTCATCTAATCTAATAAATGCTTAATTTGACTAGGAGGAGGCTCCAAGAGAACAATGCCAAGTTATATGAATGAATCATAACTATCTTCTGGACGGATATTTCTAATCAAAGAATGCCCCCATACTTGGGAAAGGATTGTATGACTTTAGCTATGGTGTCTTTTGGTAACTTTAGGCAACTTATGCAAAATATAAAATAAAGACAAAAGAAAAAAAAAAAAGATGAGAGAGGATTCTCTCAATCTCAATTTTGTCTCAGGATCATTCATTCATCGCATTTACATTATTAGTTGGTCATCCATACATTTTGGTTGATTAAAAGTCAATTTAAATCAGAACACCAAAAAATTTCCTCTTGTTCTCACCATCTCTGAATCCATCTTCCAACCTCAACGCATTCCAACTGGACCTCCATCTCACACCTTCTTCCATCCGTATACTCCCCCGGTTCCCCCGCGAGCTACCCGCAACGACAACCCATTCTCCCTTTCTTCCTCGTCAATACGCTCCCTCCTTCTCCACCGTAAACACTCATTCACATCGTCTTCCTCCTTCATTCTCACGACCCATTTTGGTCACCTCTCTCCTGCTCGCTCCCGCAACATAACTGATTCTTTCATTTTCCGTCCAACGATACTACAAACTGACGCCTTTGTCAACAACACTACAATCAAACCACCACCTTCGAGCTACTAACCATCATCTCTGTGTGACAACAACCACCATCTCAGTTTCGCTTGTTCACCTTCATTGTAACCTCATCGTCTCCGCTCACGGATAACACACTACCATCCGTAAACACACTCTCACTTGCCTTCATGTTTCTGCAAGCACAATAAAAAATCCATAACCCACAGGCAACACCTCCTATCTGTGAGCAACTCCAAACAACGACCATTCATCTCTGTCTTTCGTACTTCATAGCTCTGAAGGATAGAAAAACACAAGAAAGGGAGGGGTCGAATTGGGGTTTTGAAATCTAAGACAAAATGACACTTGATTTTTATCCTGGTTCGTTTGAACTCAATCTACTCCAGTCTACCCTAGACAAGGTGATTTCGCCTCTCTCAATCGAAATCTTAATCCACTAATCAAAACTTGATTACACAATCACAAAGATTACCGTTAATGTCTTCTTGATTCTAACCACAACTTGGTTTCTCAAGGTATTACAAAATATGAATAAAAAATGTGTACAATAGTGTTTCTAGAAAACTATATCACAACTGTGATTTTTTTTACACGAAGTTTAAGCAGAATGAAGATAATATAAAAGACAGCTTAAGAGTGTTCTTTGTACGTATGTATACCAATTTGATTTCTTCTTAAAGTCTTCTTTATAAAGGAAAAGCTTTTGAGAACCGTTGAAGATACCAGAATCTGTTTTTGGAATGTGATGAATAAAGATAAATGCACTTTCCAAAAATAAAGATCGTGTCTAGAAACTGTCGTTACTTTATGATGAGCTTTTAAATGAATTGTAACGCTTCATAATATGCTCACATCAGAAGATGAATGTTACCGTTAAGACTCTTTTTCTTTTCAGAACTTTACATATCAGAATATCAGAGTTCTTGTTTCACAGCGTTGGTGCATTCAGAAGTTGTAACATAGAACTTCTTCATTTAGCGTTTTACACGGATTTGCTTCTAAGTATGTTGTGTCTGAACATATCTTCAAAATGAAACTCATTTATCTTCTTACATCAGAACTTCCAGAGATGTAGAATAAAACTATGTTCTACATCATAACTTCTCATCTTCTATGCTTCTTACTTCATAACTTCTCTGCATATTAAAATACTTTATTAGAGAGCACATATGTTCTTTATATATAATGTGTTTGTTATCATTAAAACTCTTACAGGATGTAGAACCAAAACATATTCTAACAATCTCCCCCTTTTTGATGATGACAAAAACTTGTATATTTTGATAGAATACTTAAAGAACATAAAGCATAGAAATCTCCCCTTGAGTTGGATACTAAGATGAAGAAAAAAAATACTTCCATGAAGATTTCTGAATAGAGCTTTGAGAAGGAGTCAAAATATCTTAAATTATCTCTCTTTTTGTCAAGAATCAAAAAGTAGGAACAACACGGGAAAAATAGAAGATTAAGATGAAACACTGAGCAAAAGCAAAATAGTTTTTCAGATCTTCTGATTTATCTTTTCCGGATGGGATCTTCAGATGTTTCTGTAATGTTTGTGACATCATCTTCTGTATTTGAATGAGATTCTTCTGATGACGTGTCCTCAGTACTGTTACCGATAGTTCTAGAGCCAATAATCTTTCCTTTCTGATTGCCTCTGAAACCCGCATATCCTCCAGATTTAAATTCCAGGCTTTGGAACATATGCTTTCTTCCCGTCATGTGTAGAGAGCATCCGGAGTCCAGTTGTTAAAACTGGTGTTTCAAACTTGCTGTTAAAAATATCTGCAACATAAATGATTTTATCCTTTGGTACCCATATCTTTTTGGATCCATGATTATTAGAGTTTCCAAAATTCTATTTGAATTTTGGTTTAACAGAAAACACCTTACTAGTATATTTTATATCATGTGTATGCCCATAGGTGAAGTGAGAATAAAAAGGTGTAAGTTTTAAGACCATATCCTTAACTTTCTTAGGTTGAGATACTTTACCCTTGTATCCTATTCCTTTTCTGCCATTTCTGCTAACTCCATAGATCATTGAAGCCATCTTGATTCCATCTATGTTTTTAGCAAGAAGCTATGATCATATTACTTTATGATCTTATCAAAGTTACTAAGAACTTATGAGACAGTTTCTTTCTGAGCCTCTTGTAATTTATTTTCTAGTTTAGAAATTTTTTCTTTAAGTTCAAAGTTTTATGTTCTCAGTTTCTTAGTTTATTCAGAGTCAGAAACTAGATCCTTTTTCAGGTTCTTGTTGTTGACTCGAAGTTGCTGATATCTCTCAAGAATTTATGACAGACTTTTTTCTAATTGAGATATAGAAAAGTTAGAGAATACCTCTTCTACCTCTGATTCTGATTCTGATTCAAATGATCCAGAGTCATCTGATAAGTTGGCCATTCGGGCTATATTGGCTCGTTCATCTTCTGATTATGTTTCAGCTTCAGAAGATTATGAGTCATCCCACGTTTCCATAAGACTTTTCTTCTTATCTTTGGAGAACTTCTTTTTAGGCATTTCTTACTGTATATTTGGACAATCTCTTTTGTAATGGCCTGCTTCGTTGCATTCGTAGCAAACAATGTCTCTGTTACTTGATTTTCTATATCCAGAAGATGATTCAGAAAGATTCTCTATTCTTCTGAGAGTTCTGAACTTCCTCTGCTTGTGTTTCCACAACTGATTGACTCTTCTGGAGAGAAGATATAGTTCATCTTCTTCTGACGAGGATCCACCAGAGTTTTCTTCTTTTGCCTGCAAGACTTTAGGTTTATATATTTTATTATATTTAAGAGTGAGAGACTTACCTCGCTTATGGGGTTCATCTTCTTCTAGTTCTATCTCATGAATTCTCAGGGAGCTGATAAGTTCTTCAAGAGAAATTTTATCCAGATCTTTGGCTAGTTTTAATGTTGTGACCATGGGTCTCCATTGCTTGGGTAAACTTCTTATGATCTTCTTTACATGATCTGCTGTGGAGTACCCTTTGTCCAGAACTTTCAATCCTGCAACCAGAGTTTGAAATCTTGAGAACATTGTCTCAGTAGTTTCTTCTTCTTGCATTTTGAAAGCTTCATACTTCTGGATGAGTACAAGAGCTTTGGTTTCTTTGACTTGCATGTTGCCTTCATGTGTCATTCTCAAGGAGTCAAACATGTGTTTTGCTGATTCTCTATTTGTGATCTTCTCATACTCCGTGTACGAGATAACACTCAAGAGAATTATTCTGGCCTTGTGATGATTTCTGAATTCCCTCTTTTGATGATCTGCCATCTTTTTCTGTCAATATTCTGACCGTTTTCATTAATAGGATGAATATAACCATCAGTCACCATATCCCATAGATCAACATCATGAGCTAGAAATAAACTCCTGATTATGTCTTTCCAGTAATCAAACTTTTCACCATCAAATATTGGGGGTCTGCAGCTGATTCTGTCTTTCTCATCATGATAATCATTGCTGATGATCTGACTTGGTCCCACCATAGTGTTTTTCCTGCTTGGATCTTTTTCTGACATAGTTAAGTGTTTGCATCCAGAACCAGGCTCTGATACCAATTGAAGGATAGAAAAACACAAGAAAGGGGGGGGGGGTGAATTGGGGTTTTGAAATCTAAGACAAAATGACACTTGATTTTTATCCTGGTTCGTTTGAACTCAAACTACTCCAGTCCATCCTAGACAAGGTGATTTTGCCTCTCTCATTCGAGGTCTTAATCCACTAATAAAAATTTGATTACACAATTACAAAGACTACCACCAATGTCTTCTTAAGTCTAAACCACAACTTAGTTTCTCAAAGTATTACAAAATATGAATAAAAAGTCTGTACAATAGTGTTTCTAGAAAACTATATCACAATTGTGATTTTTTTTACACAAGGTTTAAGCAAATGAAGATAATACAAAAGATAGCTTAAGAGTGTTCTTTGTACGTATGTATGCCAATTTGATTTCTTCTTCAAGTCTTCTTTATATAGATAAAGCTTTTGAGAACCGTTGGAGACACCAGAATCTGTTTTTGGAATGTTGATGAATAGAGATGAATGCACTTTCCAAAAATAAAGATCTTGTCTATTAAATGCCGTTACTTTATGATGAGCTTTTAAATGAATTGTAACGCTTCATAATATGCTCACATCAGAAGATGAATGTTACCGTTGGGACTCTTTTGCTTTCTATAACTTTACATATAAGAATATCAGAGTTCTTGTTTCACAGCGTTGGTGCATTCAAAAGTTGTAACATAGAATTTATTCATTTAGCATTTTACACGAATTCGCTTCTAAGTATGTTGTGTCTGAACAGATCTTCAAAATGAAACTCATTTATCTTCTTACATCAGAACTTCCAGGGATGTAGAGCAAAACTATGTTCTATATCACAACTTCTCATCTTCTATGCTTCTTACATCAGAACTTCTCTGCATATTAAAATACTTTATTAGAGAGCATATATGTTATTTATATATATCATGTGTTTGTTATCATCAAAACTCTTACAGAGATGTAGAACCAAAACACGTTCTAACAAGTTACACCATAACTCTGCTTCTGGTAAACCACTCCTCTCTAGCATTTTATAACTTTAGTTGTTAAATAATTTTGTTGAATGAATAATGAAATTGAGACTTTTGTTATTGTGATGACTCAATGTGAATTTAATTGATTACATTGTTGCTGGTTTGTTGTTGAGTTGATGATGACCTTGTTGTTAGTTTGTTGTTGAGTTGATAATGACATTGTCATTGATTTAACTGTTGAAGTTGTTGGTGAATTGTTGTTGAAGTTGGTGATGAGGTTATTGTTTGATTTAAGTGTAGAAATGTTGATGATGTCATGAGCTAAATTACTTTGATATCAATAGCTTTCCATTTGTTCTAAAATTGAATTGTGATGTAGGTACATGTTGCATTTGTGATGGTTCTAAGTGTTAGATTATAATTGGTTGTCTTAGACCATGTTATTTGAGTCAATGTGACATAGATATTGATGATATTTTGGTTTATTTGTGTCAATTTTGAATGAATTAAACTTGATGTTGATATTTATTGTTTCTCATTGGTTTCGAAACATGTTTGGATTAAAATTATGGAGTTTCTTTGTGTAAATTGAGTTGCTGCCCTGATTTTGATTTAGGTGATTAAAGTTTATTTCGAAACTTGGTTTTCATGCTTTGAAGTTGATTTGAGTATACCTTGAGCCTTTTCTAATTGATTTTGATTTCTCACGAATGGAATGAATATTTGGAATTGTTTAGAGACATAGAGCTTTCATGAGATTTATGGTTGCAATTCATCTCTTACCACTTACTTTGTTGGTTCACAATTGGAAGCTAATTGCTAATTTTATTCATGTCTTGTGTTACTAACTTGTTTATGGATTGTGAAATCTATCAAGATGCTTCAAATACACTTCCTCCCTCTTAGCATCATTTTGTTGCTTTTAGTTAATTAATCGAATGTTGATTTAGTTAGTTGATTTTGTTATTAAAAATTAATTAATCTTACTAATTAATTTTTCTTAACCTAATTAATTAAGTTAATCAACTCTTGATTTATTGGTTAAACATTCATTTCATATATCATTCATTCATTTAGCTCTGATACATGGTTCTAACTCATTTGGACATGAGTTCTTATTTCATCTAAGACATTCAGATTATTTCTCTGTTATCCTGGCTTTGTCTGTTTGTCAAGAGTTTCACATGATGCAGGAACTCTTATCTGATATCTTAATGATCATCTGATGCTTTGAGCTTTATATGATACCTTGAGTTTATTTGATGCATTCTCTGCTTGTAATTTATTTTCACCTGATGCATTCTCTGCTTATGATTTATTTTCACCTGATGTTTGGTATACTATTAGTTTATTATTTGCCCGTGGCTTTAATCCAAAAGATGAGAATTCTGTGTTGACCTTATTATGTCAAGTGTTTGATTCTTGTTTGGTCAGAATTTTCTTACCTTAGCATTTACTTTATGCTTTAGGATAGTCTCTTCATCTCCTCGTGTTCTTCAATTTTCAAAACCTTCTCATCTTTTTTTCAAAATCTTCTTGTTTCCCCTTGTTGATTGCTTGTGCTTACATGTACCCTTAGGAGTTTGATTCCATCTTATTCAAGGTGTGAATTAAATAGACTTTAAGTTATAAACAAAGCATGGTAATATTAGGTAGATATTCCCTTAATCCTTTTCCTTAGGTCCATAATGCATGTTAACTTTTTTTAGTGTTCCCTTTGATATCCTAACTCTAGGACCATTGTGCATGACAACATTAGGATTTGAATTTTCCCTTAGATTTTCTCTTCCCTTTTGTATTTGCATCTTTAAAACAAAAACTATTTCCTTTATTAAATTTCAAAAACACTTAAGAGGTAAACCATGTGTCATGAGCCTTAAGTATTGGGATAAGTATGAGGTGGTGCATTCCTAACCTTGTGCTTCCTCTCAATCATAGTCTTTAATATGGTTCAAATCAACTAATCCTTTTTCAAAGACTAAAAAACATTCAACCTCATTCAAACTTTTTTGTGTCCTCGTGCACCTTTTCTCATTTAAAACCCTTTTCAAAGATTAGACATGAGTCATTTATAATTAAGATGTTATTCCACTATCTCCATGGTTGTAAAGATGCCGACATTTTCACTTGAGTACTAGAGGTGTGTCCAAACCCTCCCCTATGCTGGTGCATTGTCCCTCTTTCTCATACTCTGTGGGTGATTAGTCGATTCTTCTCCTTAAATATGACGACTTGTATCTTCATTTAAAAAGAATCAACCAAGAAACCTTTTCGAGAAGAACTATGGTACTCTGATTCCCTATTGCACGAGGAGATAAGTAGGCACGAGGTTTCGAAACAGAGGCAAGCGCATTAATAAAAAATTTTATTTTTGTTCTTTAACAATTCATTCATGCATTCCCTTAGCTGGTAAGCTTTAGATTATACCCACCCTTTAATTAGAACAACCAAAGTGGATCCTGTTGAGTAAAACAAACATGAGGGATGCTAATACCTTCCCCTTGAGTAATCAACTCCCGTATCCTTTCTCTTGGTCGCGTGGCCATGATCTTTTCCCTTACAGGTTTTCTTCGATGTTTTCCTTTCCATTCTTTGAGATAAATAAATATTCGATGGCGGCTTCATTATGTGTTATGATTTTTTTCGCGGTAGTGATAATTTGGAGACTTCACTAGAGACACATCTCTAAGTGGGTTAGTCCTAGTTTTGTTTGTTAGAACATAGTTTGATTCTACAACCCTTGTAAGAGTTTTGATGATAACAAACACAAAGAACAATTGTGCTCCCTAAATTTATATTTTGTTTTACAGAGAAGTTCTGATAGAAGAAGATTAGAAGATGAGTAAAAAAGTTGTTTCAACTCTGATTATAAACATCTCTTAAATAAGTTTTAATGCTGCAAACAGGACTCCGTGTTTATGATCCACAAAGCTATGGAAAGAAGCAACATATACTTTCATCTTCTGAAGCAAGCATATTCTGAAGCGTTACAAATCAATTATTACCATTTCAAAAGTAACGGATGGAAGGGAACAAGGATCTTTCTTTTTAGAAAGCTCTTTAATTGTCATTGATCAACATTCCAAAAGCTCCTACATGCTTCGCCTATTTAAACAAAGTTTGAAGGATAAATCGTTTAAAATTTTTCACGCACAGTAACGAAGCTATCTTTATCATCCTCAAACATCCAAAATTCAAACTATGTAAAACATCACTGGTGATACTGTTTTATTAGAAAACATTCTTGTACACTTTTATTTAATATTGTTTAGTGAAATTCCTTGAGAAAACCGGCTTGTGGTTTATACTCAAGAAGACTTTGACGGTTGTTGTTGTACCCCAAAATTTGTCCTCCCATTTTTACTCAAGTCATGCTCATTGAGGTCCTCAATTGCTCAAGAAGTTTCAAATGATTTCCATGACACCCTATATGCCTCAGCATAATGGCACGACTGAAAGAACAAAAAGAAGTGTACATAACAAGGTGTAGGTCGAAAGCTGAAAATAGGCCTAAGAGCTTTTGGGTCGAAGCAACTTCAACAGCAGTATGCAGTCTATTCTGATGCCCGACGGAGCACTAGGATCGAAGAACGAATGGTTCAAAAGAAAATATGAGGAGGATTTTGTGAAGTCTTTGATTCATGAAGAGCTAGTAAAGAGCGTCATCGAAGGGTTCGTTTTCAAACCATTCAAAATGTATGCTATTCGAAGCATTATAAGGAAGAAACACTTCGATTGACATGTTATTTGAATGGGCGCTTCAAATAGAATAATATCTTAAATTTGAAAGCTTTTATATTATCCAAAGAATCACATGAAAGTCTAATGGTTTGAAGGATATGCAATCTTCAAACATGGCGTGATCGAAGGACAGTTAGGGACGAATCATCCAAATATAAGTCACCTTAAAGCTTTTGGCATGTACCTGAACATGTATTGGATGATTGAAGTGAAATCCTGATGCTCATAGGTTACCTTTCGATTGGTGCATACAAGTTGTATTCACCAATTGAAGATGAACTAGTGAGCAAGAAAGATATTCTTGTAGACAAAAGCAAAGGGTGGGAGTTGGAATCGAAGAACCACCTACACAACTGTGTTCGAAGGAAATCAAAAGGAGAAAAATAAAGCTTCGACAGGCTAGGATGAAGAGGTGATACTTCGATTGGTCAGGAGATCGAAAGAAACAAGAGTTGAGTTCAATTAGGCTGATTGGATAGTGTTCAGATCAAGCAGCTAAGGCAGATAGTGACTCAATCGAAGAAGCCATGATGATGAGGCCTTGAACCATTCGAATTGGAACTCATAGCCATCGAATAACAAAGCTTGGGAGCATTCGAAGGAGACAAGATGTGAAAAGTTGAAACAAACACCTAATGGGATGAAACCTGTCCAGGTTCACTCAAAGCCCAAAATGATAGAAAATCATCAAAAATGGCAACTTCTTAAATCTTTCGATTTTGATTTCAAAGCCATGGTTAATGGCTGATTCATGCCATTTTAGTTCACCACCACACCCCTATAAATACAAGACACACATTTCCTACACATACAGAGACAGACAAATTACCTTAAAAAGTCACACCAAATTCTCAAAATCTTCACAGAGTTGTCATAATCGAAACAATCTTTGCAGGGATCCTCACTCCAAAACGAGCATCCCACTCACTCCCTAAAGGTTCCAAGAGACATTTCCAAGCATTAGGCAGGTCCAATGCACGCAGGAGCATCACTCACACAATCCCTTCGTTGGTAACTTGTCTTGGATCTCAAACTCGTTTAACCTTTAATCTAGGTCTCTTTCGATTGAATATTCATGTTATTGTCATTATTTATGAATGTTTTAATGTTATTCATGTGAGTTTCAGTGTCCAAAACCCAAAATTCCATTGCTATGGCATTCGAAATTGGTTCCTTTGAATTTAAGGATTCATGGTGTTTCAGGACAAAGTAGCTTCAAATTTGGACTCAGGGGTTCGAATTAGGTGGAGGTTCAAATTAAAGGGAAGGAATTGGGTTCAACACCCAGGTCATGTATTTTGTTTTTCTAACAATTGTATTCCAGATTCCATGCTTGCAGGTCTAACATGGACACCATGCACCACGTGGTCAACACCAGTAGATTCCATCAGTCCAAATCTAGTACCCTCAACGTGCAATCCATCATGCACTTTCAACAAGCTCCCTCATTAGATCGAAAGACAGCCCCATCGTTGGATCGAAAGACAGCTTCTCTCATGGGATCGAAAGACAACCTCCTCTCACTTTGGGCCCACATTTTTAAACTTACACCACCCCTTGTTTACTTTTGCTGCCTGGCGCATTTTACATGCTTGTTTTTTGTTCTTTTAGTTACTTTTTATTTAATTATAAAATCAGGTAAAAATCACAAAAATTAGGTTTTACTTTTTTTTATTAAAGTTAATTTTGTTAATTAATTATTAATTAACTAAACACTTTCTTAAAATTAAAATTAAGTTGACTTAGATTTTATTCTCTTTTATTAAACAAAAACCAACAAAAATATTTCACTTTCTTTAGGATTTAGACGTCCTTTCTAATTCGTGCGCGATTTTATTTTAGCATTATTATTTTTCATACTATTGTACTTGCTTCCTGGTTGTAATAGTTTAAAGTAGGACTTTTAATTTTTTTGCTTTATTCCCCACTTTGGACTTGTAATAATCCCCCTCCCCAAAGCCATGTAATAGTTAGGATTTTACATTTCCGCGCTTTTAATTTCTGCAAATTATTAACTGTTTAGATGTATGCTAACTAGGATTGCATGGCAAGAATAAAACAAAACGCTAGCAAACCTAATGCAGAGACAAAAATAACTGAATATAACACAATTGCACATGCACACCTCTAGGGTACCCCACTTTGGTTGCCTTCGGAAAACAGTCACAACTCTCAAAACGTGAGAGATTTTAGTGGCTATCCTCTGTTTTAAAAGATCAAAAGTCCCCCGGTGACCCTCTCGATGTTGCCTCGGTAAAAATGATCTTAAAACCCTAGGGTAGTTACTAAGATTTCTTGCCCAGTTGCTTTTGTGACTATAAACGTCCCTTCAAATGTCCCTCAAAACATCCAAAGACTAGGGCTACCCACTCACTAATAGTAGGATAGCACAGTCTAAAGGAAAAGAGGAAAAGAACAGCCTTTCGTGTAAAAGTAGATAGTTCCTAGATGCTATGCTCAAACAAATTCTTACACTTACACAAAACAACTTTCAAAAACATTTTCAAAAAATCTAAGACAAAATGACACTTGATTTTTATCCTGGTTCATTTGAACTCAAACTATTCCAGTCCACCCTAGACAAGGTGATTTCGCCTCTCTCAATCGAGGTCTTATTCTACTAATCAAAACTTGATTACGCAATCACAAAGACTACCGTCAATGTCTTCTTGATTCTAAACCACAACTTGGTTTCTCAAGGTATTACAAAATATGAATAAAAAATGTGTACAATAGTGCTTCTAGGAAACTATATCACAACTGTAATTTTTTTTACACGGAGTTTAAGCACAATGAAGATAATATAAAAGACAACTTAAGAGTGTTCTTTGTACGTATGTATGCCTATTTGATTTCTTATTCAAGTCTTCTTTATATAGGAAAAGCTTTTGAGAACCGTTGGAGACACCAGAATTTGTTTTTGGAATGTTGATGAATATAGATGAATGCACTTTCCAAAAATAAAGATCTTGTCTAGAAACTGCCGTTACTTTATGATGAGATTTTAGATGAATTGTAACGCTTCAAAATATGCCCACATCAGAAGATGAATATTACCGTTGAGACTCTTTTGCTATCTAGAACTTTACATATCAGAATATCAGAGTTCTTGTTTCACAATGTTGGTGCATTCAGAAGTTGTAACATAGAACTTCTTTATTTAGCGTTTTACACGGATTTGCTTCTAAGTATGTTGTGTCTGAACATATCTTCAAAATGAAACTCATTTATCTTCTTACATCAGAACTTCCAGGTATGTAGAACAAAACTATGTTCTACATAAGAACTTCTCATCTTCTATGCTTCTTACTTCAGAACTTCTCTGCATATTAAAATACTTTATTAGAGAGCATATATGTTCTTTATATATATATATATCATGTGTGTGAGCAACCCCTTCATATAATTGGTTTAGAATGATAGCAAATATATGTGAAATAATCAATGAATGTTAAAAACGCTTTACCTACATATGTGCATTGTAAAAAAATATAGTATAACATGTTTAAAATGAGTTAAGAATATGTTTTACACATAAAATACTGTTATGAGTCGACACAAACAGGAACTATGGCTGGAGGTTGAAGATGAAGTTCATTTATGGAACTTATTTTGTGTTATGTATTTATTATTTCAGTTATATCAACGGATGTATAGCCACCCCAGTGGTAAGGCAGCACATTGGTAACCAAAAGGGCGTGGGTTCAACACCCAACGCACTATCTTTTGTTATTTTTCACACTTTTTTCACATTTTTGCTTTCTTTGCAGCGCCCGGGCTCAGCTTTGGGCCTTCTTCATTTTTTTTCTAACCTTCCCCCTGCTTTGCTTCAACACCTCCCTGGCCCATATTTTCATTATTATTTTCTTATTCTTATTTTATTTCTTTTTCCTTTATTATTATTAATATTATTATTAATATTATTTTTTATTGTTATTAATAAAAACCCAAAAAATATTTTATTTATTATTTTTACATTTTTATTTAGTTTATTTTTTATAAAACTAAAAGAACAAAAACATTTTCTTAATAAATTAATTTCTTTCTTAATAATTAATATTTAGGTTTCGGTTTAATTATTATTTTATTTTCTTGCAATTAAAATTAATTTAGAACTTAGGTTTCTTTTATTTTAATTAAATTTCCTATTATTTATATTATTTAAAACCTTTTCATAAAAAACTCTAGAAAACCATTTTTAACTTATTTTTGTTTGATTAATCAATTTAGGTTTTAATTTTAGTTAATCTCCATTAATTATTTTCTTAATTAGGTTAAGATCAAAACCTTCCATAAAACCAAATAAAAATCATTTTTTTTCATTTTACATTCTAGCATTTTTATCTTCATTTTTGTACAATATTCAATATGGTTGTAATAATTATTTAGATTTAATTTTCTTGAAAAAATCCCCATTTATAAATTTGTATACCCCCTCCCCTAATGATGTAATAGCTTAGTATTTTTATCTTCCGCAATTTAATGCTTTATATACAAATGTTAGTAAATTAGGGTTTGTATGAAAAGATGAAATCAATGCTTAGAAAACCCTAATTCAAAGATAAAATAATGCATGTAAGTCAATACACTTGCACACTTACACCCTTAGGGTAAATTCACTTGTTGCCTTGAGAAATAAATGGACATAATACACATGTAAGATGTCTTAGCAAAAACAAGAAAAAATACAAGATCATAGTCCCTCGATGACGCTACAAATGTTGCCTTATGAATGATCTTAGCCCCTCAAAGAAAAATGCTAAGATATCTTACAATATTGCTATTCATAACTATACGATCACCCTTGCCCATCCCTTTTACATCCAAAGATAGGGTTTCTTACCAAATCAATGGTAAAATAACAATGTCAAAGGAAAAAGGAAATAAACATGAAAGACTTTTGAGTAGGTAGAATTCTCCTAGTTTCTTGCTCATTTTCAAACCAAAGCATCCTTGCTATTTTCAAAACAAACACCAACACTTTCAAAAAAATCTTTCAAACTTGAAACATTTTTCAAAATATCAACACTTTGTATACATTCTTACGAATGAGAATCATTACAAAGTTTTCCTAAACGATGGCGTCTTTTATAAAATACTTTCAAAAACCACACAAAGCATATTTTAAAACAAAAGTAAGTGATCTAGCAAGCAACTAAGAGCCTGTAGATAACTACGGATGAAAAGGGTGCTAATACCTTCCCTTTTCATAATATACCCCCCGAACTCATGAAAACATCTCAAAGGTCTTTCTTGTTCTTTTCAACCTTTCCTTTTGGATAAAATAAAAGTCGGTGGTGACTCTTTCTAACCGCAACATTTGTGATCAAACGCAAAATAACTAAGCCAGTTCTCTCACCGTGTTACAGAACTGGCAACTCTGTTAGGGAAAGTTTTAAAAGTGGGGTTACCTTAGGGCTAGATCACAGTTACTTGCTTTCATTGTTTGATTTGTTTGCTTTACATTTTGGTTCTTTGTTTGGGTTTGAATCCTCTACCCGGATTTGGGATACCTTATAGGTAAGTAGCAATACATTGTGGAAACTGTGCGGGGTATACCGATATGGTATAAGCAATAACTATGTTAGTGTGACATATTTGTGGGTACCGGTAACCCTTGAGTAGTCAAGGAGAATACGGGGCTGCTGAGTCATGTCATGAAGCACTAACTAACTTCTAGAACCTTTACTTGACCAACTTGGCCATTAGGACATAGTGAGATGACCGACTTTGGTGCAGTCCGAAGTTGGTAGATACTCGATACTACACTCATTGAGGTTTGGTTTTTGGGATATTTCGGTCGCTATTAAAGAGGCTTGCGCTGAAACAATGCCCGAGAAAACAAACCAGTGATATTGAGCTCCCTTAGAACCCGTTTAATATTGCTAGGACAGGTTTGAGCCAATTAAACTTCAAGAGGGTACTTACCTATGAGACTCCATGCAAGCCTAAACCTAAGGACTTGTTTGTTTTGTTTGTATATATTTACTTGTGCATAACATCATAAACATCATAGCATCATACTCATACTCACTAACCATTTCAAGGATTTTGGGATTTATCTTTGTTCTGTTTTGTAGGACATGGATTCTATTCACAGGAAAACCATTCAAGTCAATCTCGTAAGGATCCCTCCTCAACTTAAAGAGTTAGCATCAAGGGTTCCTGAAAATTCTCCATTTACCGAAAGACATGGTCGCCTCCTAAACTTGGTTACCTCCAACACGGATGAAGATATGATGAAAGTGCTCTTCCAATTCTTTGATCCTTTACACCATTACTTCACATTTCTCGATTATCAACTTGTGCCAACTTTGGAAGAATTCTCCCAACTCTTGAGGATTCCCATTCTCAATTAACTACCCTTCAACGGTATGGAAAGAGATCCAAAATGAGAAGAGATTGCTCAAGCCCTACACTTGCAACCATCTGATGTCACAACTAATTGGGAAACAATGAGTGGTGTCAAAGGTTTCTTAGCCAAGTTCTTGTTTAAGAAAGCTCAAAACTGTTGGAACTCCTTGGACTTGCAAGCTTTTGAGGAAATTGTGTCTCTTCTCATCTATGGGATGGTTTTGTTTCCAAATCCTGACCAACTCATATATGTAAATGCCGTTAAAATCTTCATGTCTCGTAACCCGGTGCCTACTTTGTTAGGAGATATCCTACATTCTTTTCACACTCGCACTATGAGGAAAAGGGGTATTCTCATGTGTTGTACTCCTCTCTTGGCAAGATGGTTTATTTCGCATCTTCCCCAATCTGTATTGAAGAATGATCAAGGTTCAAGGTGGTCACATAGGTTGATAACGCTCAGACATTCAGACATTCATTGGTGTTCCCGATCTGTGGAGAATGTTAGTATCATCGACCATTGTGGAGAATTCTCTAATGTACCCTTACTTGGAATTAGAGGAGGTATCACTTACAACCCCTGCTTGGCCTTACAACAATTTGGTTACGCCCGAAGGGATGACCCACATGAGATGCTTATTTAAGGGTTGGTATTTGACTACGAGAGTGACGATCAAGGTTACTGTCAGAGGTTTATCCGAGCTTGGAGGATGTTGAACAAGGTAGATAACAAGACATTGGGGCATAAGAATTTCATTCCTCTTGAGCCTTATCTCAAATGGGTACGAGCCCGTGCTCAAAGTATTATGATGCCTTACCCCTCCATTCTCCCAGTTATCATAGAGCATGTTGTGGAAAGAGATGTTCCATACACTATCCTTCATCCTGGCATGCCCACCTCTCTTGAAGACTTGCAAAGGGATTGGATACAGCTTAAGGGGGAGTGTGATACGGTGGGAGAACTGACTTGAGGTTTTTGCGTTTGTATTCACACTTGTTCGGTTTAGCAAGAGTCGCCACCGACTTTTTATTTTATCCTAAAGGAAAGGTTAAAAAGCACATGAAAAACCTTTGAGATGTTTTCGTGGGTTCGGGGGGTAGATTATGAAAAGGGAAGGTGCTAGCACCCTTTTCATCCATGGTTATCCATGGGCTCTTAGTTACTTATTTTAGATCACTTGCCTTGATTTTCAATTGTTTGAAATGGTGCTTTGTGTGTGTGGTTTTGAAAATGTTTTGAAAAAGATGCCTTGTCTAGGCAACCATTAAAATGACTCTTGTTTGAGTATATGCAAAGGTGTTTGTCTTTTTGAAAAGATATTTCAATGTTTTTGAAAGTTGTTTTGAAAGTGTGTTGTGGAGTGTGTTTGGAGAGTAGGCAAGTGTGTTTTGCAAGTTTGATCAAGTAACTAAGAGTTGTCTACCCCTAAATTTACTCAAAGACTTTTCTCATGTTTTAACCCTTTTAACAGTATTGTTCCACCATTGCATTTGATGGACAATCTTGTGTTATGATGTTAACGGGACGAGCGCGGGTCATCGTTTAGACCATGAATGCAATGGTGCCAAGTGTCTTTGGCAATTTTTCCTTTAAGGGACTATGATCATTTTGTTTTAGGCAACTTCTAAAGCGTCATCGAGGGACTATGATCATTTGATTCGTTTTTGTTTTGCCAAAGAAACTCAACATGCAAGCATGGCCTATTTTGGAAGGCAACAAGCGGGATTACCCTAGGGGTGCAAGTGTGATTAGTGTATTGATTGTCATGCATTTGTCTTGTATTAGGTTATCTAGCGGTTGATTTTATTGGCATACAAACCCTAAGTCTAAACATGGTATAATTGAAAGCGATAAATTGCGGGAATTTAAAGTCCTAAACTATTACAAATAAGTATCCGGGGATGGGGGTACAAATATTTACAAATGGGGGATGAGACTTGTCGGAATAGTAGTGTCCGAATAATATTTACAACCAAGTTTAATCGCATTCTCAATGTAACATGTATCAATGTATAAGAATAAAAGCAATGTATCAAGAGTATTGGTGAAAGTGTATGTGATTATTTACAATTGATGCAAATATGTATTTATTAAGTATTATTATCTTTTTTGTGTTTTTGTTAATATGTACAAACACAAGTTTTAATGAAAATAAAATTTTAACATAATAAAAAATCTATTGTTTATGTATTTTGTTAATGTTTTATATACAAAAGTTTACTTAAACAACAAAAAAATTCTAAAAAAGAAAATTATTTAACTTAGAAAAATCCTATTTTTTTATGTACTTTTATAAAGTGGAATAAACATTAAAAAGATTTTTGTACAAAAGTTTAATATTTTATTCTTATTTAATCAAATAAAATTAGATTATATCACATAAGAAAATAAAGTAAAGAAAAGGTATTAATTTGTGTAAAGGTTTAAGAAAATAAAATGGGCTTTATGGGGGCTTTTGTGAGGGCAGGCCCAAAAGACAAATGCTGATTGAAATAGAAAAAAGGGGGTGCGTTCCAGATTTTGTTGGGCTTAAGCGTGTGGATGAGGCAAGGCCCAAGACGTGTTTTGCAAATTTGTTTAGGGTTCTCATTTTGTGTTTCAGAACAAAGGGTTTACGCAGGCTAGAGCGGCGCCCTCCCCTTCATCGTCTTCTTCATCTTTCTCATTCTCCAGCAAAAGCCATTAATACTCTTCCTCCACGCCTGGCTACCAGATGCCATCTCCGCTTCCTCCTCTCCATGGTCACGCAGGCGGTGGTTATATAAGGTAATGATTCTGTCTTAGCGCATTTTTAGGGTTTCAGTTCATGCATGTTATTGATTTTATTTTGACAAGTTCTGACCTTCATGTTATTTGATATTGTGTGAGGTATTAGAGAGAAGAGAAGAGTTACTACCTTTGGGGTTCGTTGCTTGGAGAGGAGGAGAGGTGGACTGGAGGCGTGTCTCAGGCGGCCAAGGCAGGGAACGCGTGATGCTGTAAGCTGGCTTGCTTCCTGGTACTCAATATCTTTAACCTTGCTTTGGTTTAGTGACAATGCAATTTGGTTGGAAATTATGAATTTTGTTTAATATGCTGCCTTGTACATTTTTTATATTTGCAAGCATATTTTCTTTCTCTCTTTGTGAACCAAGAATTTTCTTGTGATTTGCAGAGAGAGTGAACAAACTGATTTCGGCCAATCACTTTTAATGATGAGCTTTTTTATGATTAACTGTCTGCCTTTTTAATTAAATTCATCTGCATTTGACTTCTTCCTTTTCTTTGTTTTTGCAGATAAAAATTAATTGAGCAAAGGGGAGCAGCAGTGGAAGATGAAGACTTAGGAAACTTTAGGATAGCTTTATTTTATTTCCAATTATTTGTAATAACATTATTTGTAAATACTGTAAATGTATTCAAATAACATTTGTACTAATAATTAAAAATAAATAAAAGCTCTTTTGTCAATTAATCTCTTTTAATTCTTCTTCAATTGTTTATTTAATTATTTATATTTCTTAAATTATAATAACTGGAAAATATCCAATAATTTTAACTTAGAAATGATAAATAATCAATAAACGTCCGACATTCCGAATAATCAAAAGTATTGCACAGTCAATCACAATAAATGCCCATATGTCCTTTCCTTTTACTGATTAGACCAATACTTCAAACTCTCAATCAACAGCCTCATCCCATGTCCCAGGTGTTTAGACCTTGAGAAACAAGTAGAAATCTTGAGCAAACGTCAAAGCAGTGTAACAGCCAATTAAGACACTATGGATTCAAACTCTTCTGAAAATGCGCGTGCAAACCCTAATGTTGGATTTACTGTCAAAGAAGCGCCTGCCTGATCACACCCTGAGCCAAACTCAACCAAACCCTAACAATCTGCTTGAATTGATTCTAAATCAATAAAAACCCTAATTTTGTTTGACTGACAAGAAAAGTCTGTTTGACCGATTCTTAAGCCAATCTGAAAAAAATCAGGAAAAGCCCGAAGCTGTGTTTTCTTGTAAAAAAAAAGAGGAGGGCAAATTTTGGGGTACAACAGTTGCCCCTGTTCAATCTTCTTGAACCTGAAGAGTTAGATTGGCAGGCTTGCCGTTCGCGACTCGAAGGTAAAAGGAGATTGGACACTAGAGTGCCCAAATTTTTTGCACTCGGTGATGTGATGGAAGGGGGAATGGGCTTAAAGATGCCATTTGGAGATGGGCTTAAAGATGCCATCTGGAGATGTGACAGGGGGATGGGCTTAGAGATGCCATCTGGAAATTGCTGGTAGGAGGATGGGCTTAGAGATGCCATCTGGAAATGTTTGTTGAACTGTATGTCATTGGTGAGTGATATCAGAAAAGTATCCATGTTTGGAACATCTCTGAATTGATGGTCTGAATAAGCAATAGATTGACATCCGTATCTGGAAGCATCCGTAAGCTGTCTTTAAAAGTTAAGTCTGAACAAGCGATAGATTAACATCCGTGTCTGGAGAATCCGTAAACTGTTTTCAGGAGTCTGAAGAATCTGAACAAGCGATAGGTTAACATCCGTGTCTGGAGAACCCGTAAACTGTTTTCAGAGGTCTTGAAGTGAGAAGGAACCGGTGTAGGGTTTCCTGATGATGAGTCCGTGTAAAACTGCATCTGGTATTTTGAGAAGGAACCGGTGTAGGGTTTCCTGATGATGAGTCAGTGTAAAACTGCATCTGAATGAATCTGGAATAAGTATCAGAATGTCGCCATGTCTGGGTCACATCTGAACTATCTCTGGGTGAATCTGGAATAAGTATCAGAATGTTGCCATGTCTGGGTCACATCTGAACTATTTCTAGAAAGAATCTCGGAAGATGAAGATCTTTGTCTGTTGACTGATCTTTCCTGAAAAGGTAAAGAGTTAGTTGTATGCAATGTCATGATGCATGATGCAATATATGTTATATCAATGTTTATGATATGAATGTGATGAATACGCATGTAAGCTGATGAGATGTCTTGCTGAGGATAGATGAATCCTGGATGGCTGGAGATAATAGAATCTTTACTGCTGTCGGAGAAAGTGAATCCTTGACTGCTGCAGGGGATTGCAAGAATCTCTGATTGATGAGGATAAGAAGTCCTGGGACCACTGTTGGGGAATCAGGAGCTTGGGTTGTATGCCAATCTATTGGGGATTCCTGTCTTGAGGGGATCTTCACTGGATAATATTTGAATACTCTGTGAGGAACTGAGAATGAGAGTCTTCATTCTGCTTGGGGATTGATAGTTGGAAGTTTTAGCTCCGCTGGGGATTGCAAGAATCTTTTGATTGCTGCAGGTATTGATCTGGGATCTTGAAAAGGTTGGTCGATGAGATAGTTGTCCTGGCTAGTTTCAGGTATTAAACTCTGACCTGAGAAAGAAAGTCTTCCTGGCTTGTTTCAGGTATTACTCTTCAATCTCTTCATGTAGATAATTTCCTGGCTTGTTTCAGGTATTGATCCATAATCAGTCGTCCACAGATACTCTTCATGGCTTGTTTCAGGTATTAATCTGGAACTTGGAAAGGTTGGTCAAAGAGATACTGTCCTGGCTAGTTTCAGGTGTTGATCTCTGACCTGAGAAAGAAAGTCTTCCTGGCTTGTTTCAGGTATTACTCTTCAATCTCTTCATGTAGATAATTTCCTGGCTTGTTTCAGGTATTGATCCATAATCAGTCGTCCACAGATACTTTTCCTGGCTTGTTTCAGGTATTAATCTGGAACTTGGAAAGGTTGGTTAAGGAGATACTGTCCTGGCTAGTTTCAAGTGTTGATCTCTGACCTGAGAAAGAAAGTCTTCCTGGCTTGTTTCAGGTATTACTCTTCAATCTCTTCATGTAGATAATTTCCTGGCTTGTTTCAGGTATTGATCCACAATCAGTCGTCCACAGATACTTTTCCTGGCTTGTTTCAGGTATTAATCTGGAACTTGGAAAGGTTGGTCAAGGAGATACTGTCCTGGCTAGTTTCAGGTGTTGATCTCTGACCTGAGAAAGAAAGTCTTCCTGGCTTGTTTCAGGTATTACTTTTCAATCTCTTCATGTAGATAATTTCCTGGCTTGTTTCAGGTATTGATCCATAATCAGTCGTCCACAGATACTCTTCCTGGCTTGTTTCAGGTATTAATATGGAACTTGGAAAGGTTGGTCAAGGAGATACTGTCCTGGCTAGTTTCAGGTGTTGATCTCTGACCTGAGAAAGAAAGATAGCTTTCCTGGCTTGTTGCAGGTATTGATCTTCAATCTCTTCATGTAGATAGTTTTCCTAGCTTGTTACAGGTGTTGATCTACAATCAGTCATGCACAAATATTTTCCTGGCTTGTTATAGGTATTAATCTGGAACTTGGGTTATACGCCACTTTGAGAATGAGAATCTTCATTCTGTTGGGGGTATACCAATCTTCTGGGGTTTTAAGGATGAGAGTCTTCATTCTGTTAACAGTCAGACTGTTATCTGGTCGATCTCCAGGCTTTCACAGAAACTTGTATTGTCATCTGGTCGTAGTCCAGGCTTCACAATAGCTTGTTAAGCTGCTATCCGGTCAAATCCGGGCTTCACGGCTTAGGTTAAAGATATACCACTATCTGGTTGACTCCAGGCTTCGTAGTATTCTTGGCTTCTATCTGGTCGTAATCCAGGCTTCACAGAAACTTGTATTGCTATCTGGTCGTAATCCATGTTTCACAATAACTTGTTGGGGATTAAACTATTATCCGGTCGAATCCGGGCTTCATAGCTTGCTCTTAGGAGACACCACTATCTGGTCGTAATCCAGGCTTCGCGGTGGTCTGATATTGTGAATGAGTGACAAAATGGCTACCGTGTCTGGAGCGTATCTGAAACTGTATCTTGGAGGTGAGATCTGTATGAGTAGCAGAATGACTTCCTTGTTTGGAGTGTATCTTAAACTGTAACTAGGATCTGAATGAGTGACAAAATGGCTACCGTGTCTGGAGCGTATCTAAAACTGTATCTTGGAGTTGAGATCTGTATGAGTAGCAGAATGACTTCCGTGTTTGGAGTGTATCTGAAACTGTAACTAGGATCTGAGTGAGTGACAGAATGGCTACCGTGTCTGGAGTGTATCTGAAACTGTATCTTGGAGTTGAGATCTGTATGAGTAGCAGAATGACTTCCGTGTCTGGAGTGTATCTGAAACTGTAACTGGATCTGAATGAGTGACAGAATGGCTACCGTGTCTGGAGCGTATATGAAACTGTATCGTGGAGTTGAGATCTGTATGAGTAGCAGAATGACTTCCGTGTCTGGAGTGTATCTGAAACTGTAACTGGATCTGAATGAGTGACAGAATGGCTACCGTGTCTGGAGCGTATCTGAAACTGTATCTTCCAACAGGTGATGAAGGAATTGTTGAACACTTTTGACATTCGAATGCCCCAAGTGATGATGAAGGAGACTTGCCCCAAGTTAACCTGTAATTGAGAGATTTGTTGAAATCTTGACTGGACTGCCCCAGGTTAACTGAACTTTGAAAGATCTGTTGAAACCTTGACTAGACTGCCCCAGGTTAATTGAACTTTGAGAGATCTGTTGAAACCTTGACTGGACTGCCCCAGGTTAAATGGACTTTGAAAGATTTTGTTGAAATCTTGACTGGACTACCCCAGGTTAACTGAACTTTGAGAGATCTGTTGAAACCTTGACTGGACTTCCCCAGGTTAATTGGATAGTGACATGTCATGCCCCTTGTTGATAGGAGATTTTGTCAATGGAAGCGTCATCCATTTTGAAGTGATTTTATTCACTGAGAGAGTTTTCGTTCCTCCGAACATTCGCTGTCAAACAAATAGCCAAATGCAAACAGTGATATGCAAAGTTTATGTCTGTCTCGAAGTTTTGAAAAATGCGTCTTTTAGCAGAAAACTTTTTATAAGACAAATTCAACACAAGATTTAGAGCAAAGCCTTACAGGAGTCAGGATACCTTTTGTAACAGTATGCTTTCGAACTAACCCATACTTTAATTAGGACTTTTTCAGGGTTGTAACGTGGCTTGGTTCACGGTTTAAGAAACAAAGGATAAAGGCTCAAAGTATATTTGTACCCACCCGCTCTTCATGATGTTCTTCAATCCTAAGCTCAGTTAATTGTGTGTCGAACTCTTTTCGAATTTGGAACGACTTTTGGGTGATGGTTCACCAATTGAATTTATTGGGAAGGCAATCATTATCGCCTTTTTCTTTTGCAACATTTTTCATGTTGTTGAGGATTTGTAATGACCTCTTTCTTTTGATTTGTTATCCCTAACTTTTGCCTGACTGTTCCTGTTTTTGAGATTACAGTCAGCGGGATGCCCCAGCTTTCTTAAGCCTCCTTTATAGGTTTTGGCTTAGTGGGCTTTTCTTTTTTGAGAGATAATGACTGCCTATGAGATAAGGAACCATCACTGTCTTTTGATTCCAAAGGAATGCTTTTCTGTTGATGTCGTTCGTTGTATTACGAACTGATAGTTTGCGACTTCAATGCGCATCTCTTTTTTTTGAATTAACTGAGATACTACCCTGCCCCAGGTTTAAATCAAAGGTTTTGATTTGTTTTAGAACAGAAAACTCCTACTTCTTTGGCTCGAAGGGGTTGACTAGGGATTATCCTCCTTATAACTCCAGTGTTTGGGAATTGAAAGAAATGCCTGTACATCATCAGCAAGGTCTGTTCAAAAGCATACTGTATGAGACTATGGTATTGTTTCGTCATCCTCCCTCTAAAGGCTTGTAGCTTTTATCAAGAGTTAAATATCATGGAGAAAACATAAGAGTAGTGAAAACGAATGGATGAATTCA
Organism: Vicia faba; assembly: GCA_948472305.1. Lineage (NCBI taxonomy): Eukaryota > Viridiplantae > Streptophyta > Magnoliopsida > Fabales > Fabaceae > Vicia > Vicia faba. The sequence goes on along the minus strand of OX451739.1, from coordinate 1,473,812,797 downwards.
AGACAAACATATGCAATGCATTAATGAAACAGAGTTTGACATTAACAGTTAATTGTTTGAATAACAAAGAGATTACAACTTGAAAATTTGAATGGAACAAAAGTCTCTCAGTTTGAGCTTTGTTAACTTCAGGTGGAGAAACCCTTAACGGAATATTTTCATCTCGCCATCTGGCATGAATCTCAGCACTCCAATGTCAATCAGATCTTGAATCTTGTTCTTCAAGGCCCAACAGTCGTCGGTGTCATGTCCCGGGCTATAGGAGTGGTATACACAAAATGCGTCGGGATGATAGTTAGGAGCGGAGGCATTGGGCTTCCGAATAGGATCCCTCAAAGCAGTTAGATTGACCTCCAACAAGCGCTCCAGTATTAGAGATGACGGTATGTCAGTCTCTGTGAACTGTCTTCCCGACGTATTTTGCTTACACCGATTACCCTGTTGACGCTGGCGAGGTTGTTGATGGGTTTAGTGTCTGGGATTGTTATTCCACCAAAGTTCAAGGCACCAGTGTTTGCTAAGTATGACGGGGTTTTGTGTCCCAAGATGCACCTCCGATATTATGTGAGGAAGATACAACCTCACACTATTGACAGAGATTTGTGGGTCCACTTCTTTCAGGATAGTCTATCAGGGACTCAACTAGATTGGTTCTATCAACTGGAAAGGGCCAATATCCATAATTCGGAAGACCTGGCCGCTGCTTTTTACAAGAAATATCAGTATAACACAGACCTTGCTCCCACTCGTACTCAACTCCAAAGTATGGCTATGGGTTCAATCAAGGGTTTCAAAGAATACACTTAGAAGTGGAGGGACTTAGTAGGAAGAGTCCAGCAACCCCTGTCTGACAGAGAGCTAGTAGACATGTGTCTGGGTACCCTGTCCGGTCCTTTCTTTAATCATCTAATTGGAAGCTCCTCATCCGGCTTCACTGAATTAATCTTGACAGGGGAGAGAGTGGAAGCTGGGATTAAGAGTGGGAAGATCCAAAAGGATGCATCCTCCAGTGCCGTGAGAAAACCATTCATTGGGAAGAAAGAGGTTGGTGATGTGTACCCTCCAAGGAATCATGACAGAACTGAACACCATCCAATGGTAGGGGCCGTCATGATTCCTAAACCTGCACCTACTCAACAAAGGAACAACCAGCCTAGAATGGAAAGACTAGTAAAACAATTTACCTGGATAAATATGACACTGTCTCAAGTCTTGCCACATTTGTTGAGATCTAATCTGGTAACTTTGAAGGATGCCCCGAAGAATCCCAACACCTCCTCTCCTCATTACAACCCTAATGCTCGTTGTGCTTACCATTCAGAAATTCTGAGCCATGATACCAACAATTGTTGGGCTTTGAAAAACAAGGTGCAAGACCTTCTCGAGGCAAAATAAATTGAATTTGATGCTCCTGAGATCCTAAATGTTATCACCGCTCCTATTCCCAAGCATTATCGTGATGTTAACACTGTTGAAGATGATGTGTTTGTTACTATTGTTGATGATCTCGTTACTCCTCTCTTGACCGTCAAGAGGAACCTGTTGAAGGCCGGTTTATTTCTGGGCTGTGACGAAGGCTGTCACCTCTGTTTATCCTTACCAACTGGTTGTCATTTATTGAAAGCAGGTGTCCAGCGCCTGATGGATGACAAAGAGATTTTGTTTGAAAAGACTCCCATTCTAACCATTTCTTACAAGGATGTTTCAATAGTAACCATTTCCGCCAATCCTTCTAGGGTCTCCACCAAAAGACCCGTTAGGATTACATCTGTTTCTAAGGTGACTCCACTGATAATTACTATGCCAGGGCCGATCCCGTACTCCTCAGATAAAACTGTCCCCTGGAACTATGGGGGTGATATCTACTATCACGGCATCAAGCAGGATTGGCTGGCTATTGAAGACTCGGTTTTTGAGAGGGCTGACCCCGATATCAGCAACATTGCAGGAACCATCAAAATAACCCGAAGTGGAAGAGTGTTCTCTCCTGAGATTGCTCCTCCGAAAACTGTTACCGGTCCTGTGATCATTCCTGCTTTTGTTCCTGTTGACACTACTACTATAGTTCCTGTTGTTATCCCTACTAACACCCCTATTACCGAGTCGACCAAGACTCAGGGCAAAGGCATTTTGGTGGAACCTGTACGGATGAAGGCGCAATCAGTATCTATCCCAGAGGCCTCCAAGAAGGAGATGAAAGAAAATTTTGAAAATTATAAAGAGAAGCGACTATAATATAGTCGAACAGCTAGGGCAGACCCCTTCAAAGATCTATATGCTAGCTTTACTGTTGTGCTCCGAGGCTCATGCGAAGGCTTTGGTGAAATTTCTTAAAACTTCCCATGTGCCACAGGAAACCTCTGCTGACCAATTCCAAGACTGTGTGGCTAGTTTGACCGCTGATAATGGTTTGAGCTTTTCTGATGCCAATCTTACACCTAGAGGGAGGAAACACAATGAGGCGTTGCATGTCTCTGTCGAATGCAGGGGAACAACTTTGGCCCATGTCTTGGTTGATACTGGTTCATATTTGAATGTGCTGCCTAAGAAGGCTCTGGATTGACTAGACTGTGAAGGTTTGACCTTAAAACCCAACAATATAGTGGTAAGAGCCTTCAACGATTCAAAGAGAATGATGCATGAGGAGGTGGACATCCCCATAAAAGTTGGAACTCAGATCTTCGATTCAACTTTCTATGTAGTGGATATTCTCCCCTCCTATTCCTGTTTATTAGGCCAACCTTGGATTTATGACACTGGTGCCATCACCTCTACATTACATCAGATGTTGAAATACCCACCCAAGGGAAAAATCATCACTGTCCATGGAGAGGAGGAATATATGGTCAGTCACCTGAACTCCTTCAGATACGTGGAAATGGATGGTGAATTCATCAAAACTCTGTGTCAGCATTTTGAGGAAGTCCCACAAACAGTGGCAGCAACCAAGACTGTTTCCCAAGTCCCGAAGATTACCAGACCTCCGCTAAAGACGGCTTCTCTGAAAGATGCCAAGGCAATAGTCAAAGAAGGTGGGTGTACTATTTGGGGCCAACTCCCGGATATCCCCTACAAGTCTGACAAATTTGGTTTAGGTTTTACTTTAGGAGCCCAGAAAGCTGTTCGTCGTGCTCGTGGCGGGGGACCACCTTTGCGGATCAGCAACCATGGAGTCAACACAATAGAGGATAGTGATGACGAATGTGACCTGGAAGAGTGGATTTTCCCAACTATCAACGGAGGACTCGACAACTGGGAAGCCAAGAATTTATCCCTATTACTTTTATCCAACAATAATTGTCTTTAAATTTTTGTCAGACTTGTAATAATTAAACAATTGATACTTTTAAAACCTTGTGTCTTACCCGAGGCACAACGGTCCATTTGTAAGGGTTGTTACTTCATTTTCATATGTCATCACTGAATCATGGACATTTTTGCATGCAAACTTTACGCTCTTTGTTTTTTCTTTTTTCTACATGTTTATTTTTTCAATGATGGCTATGCTCTTACACACACTCACATATCAAAATGCAGATCCACATCCACTCAGGATCCCATGGGTAATGATTCTGCTATGGCCAATTGTGACTTTGAAAATCCGATCTACCAAGCCGAAGACGAAGGTGAGGAAGATTGTGAAGTTCCAGGGGAACTAGCCAGGTTACTACAACAAGAAGAAAGGACCATACAACCCCAGGAAGAACCAATTAACACAGTTAATTTAGGTAACGAAGAGGACAAGAAAGAAGTCAGGGTAGGTGCCAATCTTGAACCATGTGTCAAGAAGCGCTTAAATCAGTTACTACATGACTATGTTGAGGTCTTTTCCTGGTCATACAAAGACATGCTAGGACTTGATGCTGATATCATGGTCCATCATCTACCGACAAAAGAAGACTTCCCTCCGGTAAAACAGAAAGTCCGTCGCATACGGCCAGACATGTCAGAGAAGATCAAGACTAAAGTCATGAAACAATTCAACGCCAGATTCTTGGCCGTCACCTCCTATCCACAATGGGTCGCCAATGTTGTTCGAGTGCCTAAAAAAGAAGGTAAAGTGCGCATGTGTGTGGATTACAAAGATTTGAATAGGGCAAGCCCTAAGGATGATTTCCCGTTTCCCCATATCGATATTTTGGTTGATAATACAACATAGCATAAAGTGTTCTCATTTATGGATGGTTTCTCAGGATACAATCAAATCAAAATGGCACCTGAGGACATGGAGAAAACAACCTTCGTCACACAGTGTGGCTTGTTCTATTACAAGGTTATGCCATTCGAGTTGAAAAATGCTGGGGCAACTTATCAGCATGCCATGGTATCTCTATTTCAAGATATGATCCATAACGAAATAGAGGTCTATATGGATGACATAATAGCCAGATCTCAAACTGAAGAGGAACATCTTGACCATTTGCAGAAACTATTTGAAAGGCTAAAGAAATACAAGCTAAGATTGAACCCGAATAAATGCACATTTGGGGTGAGGTCCGGTAAACTCCTAGGCTTCATCGTCAGCGGTAAAGGTATCAAAGTGGACCCTGCCAAGGTGAAAGCAATACAAGAAATTCCTGCTCCTCGCACCGAGAAGGAAGTCAGAGGATTCTTAGGACGACTAAACTACATCGCCAGATTCATTTCTCACCTAACTGCTACTTGTGAACCAATCTTCAAATTACTGAAGAAAGATAAAGTAGTCAAATGGAATTATGAATGCCAAGCTTCCTTTGACAAGATCAAAGAGTACCTTCAAGAGCCTCCTGTTTTGATGCCACCAGTTGAGGGAAGACCTTTGATCATGTATCTAACTGTCTTGGAAAATTCGATGGGGTGTGTGCTGGGGCAGCATGACGAGTCTGGCCGAAAAGAGCATGCTATATACTACCCGAGCAAAAAGTTTACCGACTGTGAAATAAGATATTCACTGCTTGAGAAAACTTGCTGCGCTCTGGCATGGGCTGCTCGCTGGCTGAGATAATATATGTTGACCCATACTACCTTATTGATATCCAAGATGGATCCAATTAAATACACATTCGAGAAGCCTGCCATCTCTTGAAGAATAGAAAGATAGAAGATGATCCTGACTGAATACGACATTCAGTACACTACCCATAAAGTAATAAAGGGCAATGTTTTAGCCGATCACCTTTCTCATAAGGTTATGGATGATTATCAGTCCATGAGATTTGAGTTCCCAGATGAAGACATCATGATGGTAAACAATTGTGAAGAACTCAAACCATATGACGGACCTGAACAAGGATCCCGATGGACCTTAGTTTTTGACAAAGCTTCCAACGCACTCGACAATGGCATAGGCGCTGTAATCATATCCCTTGAAGGATGTCATCATCCCTTCACTGCAAGACTTTGTTTCAACTGTACCAATAATATGGCAGAATATGAAGCGTGTATTTTGGGTCTCAAAGCTGCCATAGATTTTGGAATTAAGTCCTTAAGTGTATTTGGAGATTCAACCTTAGTCATCAGTCAGATCAAAGGAGAATGGGACACGAAGCACCCTAATCTCATCTCCTATAAAGAACATGTGTTGACATTAATCCCACATTTCGAGGAAATTAACTTTGAGCATTTTCCACGAGAATAAAATCAACTAGCGGACGCACTAGCCACTATGTCATCCATGTTTAAACTCAAGTTGGGGTAACGAGACTCCCTAGATCACCATTGAGAGGATGGATGAACCAGCTTACTGTCACAAGATCGATACTGAAGAAGTACTGGACAAGCCTTGGTTCCATGAAGTTAAGAGGTATCTTGAGGCCCAAGAGTATCCGGATGGATCTTCAGTCAATGATAAGAAGTTCTCGAGGAGATTCTCTGCTAAGTTCTTCCTCAGTAATGACATTCTCTACAAATGCAACCATGACTCTACTTCTCTTCGTTGCATAGACAAGGATCGTGGCAGACAAGATCATGGATGATCTACATGAAGTCACTTTTGGCACCCATTCTAGTGGGCACACGATGGATAAAAAGATCCTACGGGTGGGGTACTACTGGTCTACCATGGAAGCAGATTGCTATCAACATTCATGAACCTGTCACAAGTGTCAGATCTATGCTAACAAAGTACATGTGCCTCCAGTTCCTCTAAACGTCCTGACTGCTCCCCGGCCATTCGTGATATGGGGCATCGATATGATTGGAGAAGTCAAACCTACAGCTTCTAATGGACACCGCTTCATCTTGGTGGCCATTGACTACTTCACGAAGTGGGTTGAGGCAGCTTCTTTCGCTTCCGTTACCAAGAATGTTGTAGCCTGATTCATCAAACAGAATCTCATCTATCGGTATGGTATCCCAGAGAGAATCATCACCAAAAATGGTACGAATCTCAACAATACTATGATCACTGCACTGTGCATGCAATTCAAGATCCAACACCATAATTCTTCTCCTTACCTGCCAAAGATGAATGGTGCTGTCGAAGCTGCAAATAAAAACATCAAGAAGATCATACAAAAAATGACAGTGACCTACAAGGACTGGCATGAGATGTTACCATTCGCTCTCTACGGTTACCGTACCACGACGTGCACATCAACAGGGGCAACTCCCTTCTCCTTGGTATATGACATGGAAGTTGTTCTACCAATTGAAGTCTAAATACCTTCCCTGAGAATCATAAAGGATGCAGGGCTGAATGAAGATGAACGAATTCAAACTCGGCTTGACCCGTTGAACTTAATTGGTGAGAAGAGGCTTACGGCTGTCTGTCATGGTCAGATGTACCAAAAACGTATGATCAAAGCTTTTAACAAGAAGGCCAGACGTCAGGTATATCAGGTTGGTGATTTGGTAATCAAGTGTATCATATTTCCATAAGGTGATCCCAGGGGAAAATGGACTCCTACATACGAGGGACCATTTATGATCAAAAGCATATTCTCTGGTGGAGCAATGATCTTAACCACTATGGATGGTGACGACCTTCCGCACCCTGTGAACGCGGACATAATCAGAAGATACTACGCATAAGAGACCCTCTAGGTTGACACACCTATTCAAAACAAGGGAATCCCAGTGAACCACAAAGGTTCGGGCAAAAATTAGGGATAAAATACAAACAATCTATACACCCGACAAGCTGAAAACCCGAAAGGGCGGCTTGGGCAAAAAAGGGTATCCCGGTGGACTGAAAACCCAAAAGGGAGGTCCAGGAAAAAGTTATGGAATTAAAGCGTATGACTATGTCCCGTTGGATCACCTTACAGACAACCTTTAGCATCGACTGACAAAGTCAAACGGTTCTAATCAATCCAATCAGCTTCGTTCAAAGCAGCAAGTGAGCGAGACACTCAGAGACATAAATGCTATAAAAGAATGGGAACCCCATGGGATTATTTCACATAGCTATCTTTTCTTTGTATCAATTTTCATTTTCTACGATGACATTCTCTTACTAGGATGTTCGTCTCGTTGTACAAAAAAATACTTATTCAAGCTAATACAAAGATATTCCTTTGAAAGTGCAAAACTATCTGTTTTTCTTTTATTTCTGTGTTTTGTTTGCAAAAACGTCCAATGATTATTTTTGAACATAAGCATTTGAACGTGACAACTGTTTATAAGTGAGCAAGAAAAAAGGGGAACAGAAAATAGAAAAACAATCACTAATGGCTTTAAGAAATAGGATAATATCTTTAGACTATTCCATAAAATCTCCCGCATGTAACTTTTCCAACAATAATGGAAATTAGGACATCCCACTGTAGGATCACTATCATATCCCCAGTATGCATCCTAATGGTATCAAGTGCTCTCACACCCCCAACGGAACAAAACTTTCATTTACAGCTCCAAAGGATCCCCAGTGAAATCGCCCAGTTTCTCAGGATTCCCCAGCAGGATTTCACAAGGTCCATAAGCAATGCACAATGTCTCCCTTCCATAACAAAGTTTATTTCTCTAAAAATTGGAAACTCATCAACACTTCTACTTCAAAATATGAAGACTTACACTCCTCATTCCCAGCGATACTCAGGGATTTATTTTCCCCGACTCCAGCAACACTGCGACATAATAATTAATGTGTCTATACATTACATCCATGCATCATAAACATTGACAACACAGATACATACAACACAATCTAATTTATTTCGAGAACATCATTGCACCATGCATTTCATACCTCATGACATTGCATGCAACTATCCTTTCATTTTTTCAGGAAAGATCAAATCAACCGAAAATTATCGTAAAATTTTCAACAAGTCAATTACAGGTCAATTCCCAAGAAAGGACTGGTCAACCATCTACATAACTGATATTTCCTTCAGACCCCTGCCGGTTCAGTTTAAATCTCTCAACAGTTTGTTCTGATTCTTTCCCGCAAAGGTCTTCTCTGGTTCAGACAAATCTCTCAATTATTTGTTCTGATTCTTCTCCAGATCCTCGCTGGTTCAGATGAATCTCTCAATGATTTATTATGATTCTTTCCTAGTAGGCACTTTCTCTAGTTCAGATAAATCGCTCAAAGATCTACTCTGATTCTCTCCAGTTAAAGAATATTCAAGACCTCTTTTGGTTTAGTTTAAATCTCTTAACGGTTTATCCTGATACTTTCCAAAAGAAACATTTCTAGTTCAGATAAATCTCTCAATGATTTGTTCTGATTCTTCTTCAGATCACTGCCTGTTCAGTTTGAATCTCTCAACGGTTCATTCTGATTCTTTCCCGCAGACGCTTTTGTTAGAACAAAGTTTGAATCTACTACCCTACATTTAAGTTTTGATGATAACAAAGTGAAAAGATATATTATTTATGATATTCATATATGAACTATCTGCTACCTAAAATTATTACGTTCTGACTTGCAGATACTCTGATTGATAAGCAAGATCACATCTAATCAGCATCAGAATTTGGTTCTTGACACCAGCATCAGAAGTTGCCATATCAGAATGTCAGAATCAGATGATCAACTCACGTACATGCTGAAGCCTGATGAACAAGACTGCGCTCAACACTCTGATAAAGAAACACAACAGTTCATCAGCAGCGAAGTAGAGTCAGAATGAGCCAAGCCAGAACTTGCGTTAAGTAAGCAACGGTACTGTGCATTGAAAGCAAATTAATTCCAACGGCCTCATTCCAGACAAGATCTGCTCGATAAGGAAAGTTTGTTATTAGCATTGAATCAAGAATATTGCATCCAACGTTCATCATCTCAGTGCTATATAAACAATACTTTGAAGATTGAAATGGCTAATGCTCTCCAAATCTCTACACGCACAAAAGCTAATCATAATCTTCTTTCTCTCAGTTTTGCTAAACCACACATTCTGATATTCTATCATTGTTTAGCAATCTAGTTTCTAAGCTTCAATTTGTGTATACATCACAGTTGTGATACAGTTTTGTAGAAAACATTCACACACTTAGTTTTATCTCTTTGTAAGAAAGTGTTACCTTGACAAACCGGGTTGTGGTTTGGATCAAGAAGGCTTTAGCAGTTGTTAAAGCAGTCTGTAATATTCAGTTGAATATAGTGGATTAATACCTCGTTGGAGAGAGGCGAAATCACCTTGACGGGTGGACTGGAGTAGTTTGAGATCAAACGAACCAGGATAAAAATATCTTGTTCATTGCATTAGATTTCAGTTTTACAATTCAACCCCCCCCTTCTTGTGTTTTCCACCACTTCAGCTTTCTCTGGTTCAGATAAATCTCTCAACGATTTATTCTGATTCCTCTCCAGATCCCCTCTGGTTCAATTTAAATCTCTCAACAATTTATTCTGATTCTTTCCCCTGCCGGTTCAGATAAATCTCTCAACAATTTATTCTGATTCTTTCCTAGTAGGCACTTTCTCTGGTTCAGATAAATCACTCAAAGATCTACTCTGATTCTCTCCAGTTAAATAATATTCAAGACCTATTTTGGTTCAGTTTAAATCTCTCAACGGTTTATCCTGATACTTTCCAAAAGAAACATTTCTGGTTCAAATAAATCTCTCAATGATTTGTTCTGATTCTTCTCCAGATCCATACCGGTTCAGTTTGAATCTCTCAACGGTTCATTCTGATTCTTTCCCGCATACGCTTTCTCTGGTTCAGATAAATATCTCAATAATTTATTCTGATTCCTCTCCAGATCCCCGCCGGTTCAGTTTAAATTTCTCAATGATTTATTCTGATTCTTTCCCCTGCTGGTTCAGATAAATCTCTCAACAATTTATTCTGATTCTTTCCTAGTAGGCACTTTCTCTGGTTCGGATAAATCGCTCAAATATCTACTCTGATTCTCTCAAGTTAAAGAATATTCAAGACCTCTTTTGGTTCAGTTTAAATCTCTCAACGATTTATCCTGGTACTTTCCAAAAGAAACATTTCTGGTTCAGATAAATCTCTCAATGATTTGCTCTGATTCTTCTCCAGATCCCTGCCGATTCAGTTTGAATCTCTCAACGGTTCATTCTGATTCTTCCCCGCAGACGCTTTCTCTGGTTCAGATAAATATCTCAATAATTTATTCTGATTCCTCTCCATATCCCCACCGGTTCAGTTTAAATCTCTCAATGATTTATTCTGATTCTTTCCCCTGCTGGTTCAGATTAATCTCTCAACAATTTATTCTGATTCTTTCCTAGTAGGCACTTTCTCTGGTTCAGATAAATCGCTCAAAGATCTACTCTGATTCTCTCCAATTAAAGAATATTCAAGACCTCTTTTGGTTCAGTTTAAATCTCTCAACGGTTTATCCTGATACTTTCCAAATGAACGTTTCTGGTTTAGATAAATCGCTCCAAAGATTTATCCTGATTCATTTCCAGTTAAAATCAAGTTCAGACTTAGTCCATTTTCTATCAACAGTCACCCTTGGATGGCATCTACAAGCCCATATTTGGAAAATCTGCATCATTCCTCCAAATGGCATCTATAAGCCCATTCCTAATTCATCTTCGAGGGAAAATTTCTAGGCACTCTAGTGTTCAATCATCTTCCACCTTCAAGTCACGAATGGCGGATCCTCCAATCTAACTCTTCAGGTTTAAGAAGATTGAACATGGGAAGCTGTTGTACCCCAAAATTTTCCCTCTCATTTATCAAGTATTTTCTCACAAGATGTCCCTTGGTTCAAGACTGCACAAGGGTTGATCAGCTCAAGACACCTCCTTAAGCACTGATGACTGAAATTAGGGTTTGAGATTACACAAGGATAATTGAAATTTTAATGCCTCATATGACTTTCATGGATCATTATGGACCCTCAAGATTGCTCATGTCAAGTTTCAAGTCCTGGATCACATTTTTGCTCAATTGACCTAAAAATCAGATGTATTGGGGAAAAAGTCAAATGTGGCCAATTTACAGTCAAACTTCATAATTCATGATCCATATCAACATTGTGAACTCATATGTGTCATTTGGTCAAGTTTGGACCACAATTCCTCAAGAAATTTGATCAGATCATCAAAAGGGCAAAATGGTCAAAATTAGGGTTTTGACTGAGAAAGGGAAATTTCTGATTTTTGACCTAGCAAATGGTTAATTGGTTTGAGACATGATTTCAAGAGTTCAATTGCATCATTTTTACCTAATGGCATGACTCAAAACACTACTCAAGATCAATTGATTGACAGTTGATTTTCAGTCAACTGATCAAAAGTCAACTACACACTGAAAAGTCAGACTTTGACTTTTTGGTCAAAATCAAGTGTCAAAGATCACAATTCATCAAAACATGTCAAAATATGAAACTTGATCATCAAGAAATCAAAAAGTCAAGATTTTATTTTGAAAAGTCAAAGTTTCCAAACTTAGAAATTTTTCTAAGTGTTGAAAACTTCATATTTTTTCACAACTTTGAGCCAATTTTGCACCATGATGCAAGATGATTCAAAGAAAACTTTCAACATGAAAGTTGTAGATATCAATGATATATAAAACATTTCTTTACACAACTTATCCTAGAAATGCATGTATTTCAAGTTATGATTTTGTGAATACATGTTCATGAAACTTGGAAACTTAGTTAAGTTTTACCCTAGTTTAGGCAGGATTTTGACCTAAGTTCATGGAAATTTTTCACATAGTTCCAAGGGGAATTTTCTAAAGTGATTCAAAGAGGTGTTATAGATCAAACTAAAAGCTTTCTAGAATGTCAAAGAACTACTTGAGATCATGTTTGAGCAAGGAGAATAGAAGGCATAAAGTTGGCATTTCATTCTTGAATTATAGGTCATTTTCATGATGAACAAGAATGCAATTTCAATGTTAGGCTGCACAATCTTGCTTTGTAGGCCTTCTAACTTGTGTATCTATCCATCATTAATGGATTTCACAAACTTTTAAGCTATAATCCAAGTGGTTTAAGCTTTATCCAATTCACATTGCCATTTTGGAAGAAAGTAAAGAATACCATTCTTGAAAAGCAAGCTTTATGCACAAAGTCAATTCTTGAGCCTCTAACTTGTTCCCTTTGATCACACTCCATCTACAAAGTCAGAAGCAAGTGTGTTTAAAGCATAACCACTCTATCTTAGCAAGTACACAAGACTTTGAAACTTGAATTTCTCAAAAAATCACATGTTATGCTTAAACTTATGATTTTGAATTATGATCAACAACAAGCTTCCAAACTTGTTGCTTATAAATAGAGGAACTATTTGTGAGCTAGAACACGAGAAAAAACACCCTGAAACACACCAAAACTCCCTCAAGCCAGAATTTGCACAAGAAACTCCATTGATGCATAGTTATGACCTTAAACTTATATCTCTCATTTCCCTTGTGTGTTTTCCTTCCTAATCAATCACAAAGCTCCTACACATCAAATATAACCCATCCCTGACCCTGTTTCATAACTGTAACTCCATCTTCATCAACCTCCATAACCAAAAATAGAGCTCTGCAAGTTGACTTCTCCAGACCATTTCAGCCATCCATTGCTCAAGCTAATCATTGCATTAGCTTCCTGGGAACTTGAGGAAGCTAACCTGATCATTGCAGCACCTTGAATCAAGCTCATTTGCATTTCACAATTTCCAGTTTTGACGTATTTTTCTTGAACTTATATCTCATTACTTAAGCATTGTTAGGCTTGCATTTGTGAAGATAAAATGTAGACATCATTGTCCTGAAACTGTACATATCCATAGATTTCATTTATATTGATTGAGCTTAGAGAATTTTAGGCTTGAATCTCTGAAAATATTTAGGTCAGAATTTGGTACTTTTAGAAATTTTCATTCTTCTTTGATTTATAGCTCATGATATTTATATGGTTGATTTTGTATGGTAAAATGGAGCAACTTTCATGTTGGCATATTTTATTTTTGTTGAGAAATGAGCAAGTTACATGAACTATGGCTGGAGGTTGAAGATGAAGTTCATTTCTGGAACTTGTTTTGTGTTATGTATTTATTATTTCAGTTATATTAACAGATGTATAGCCACCCTAGTGGTAAGGTAGCGCGATGGTAACCAAGAGGGCGTGGGTTCAACACCCAGCACAATGCCTTTTGTTATTTTTCACACTTTTTTCACATTTTTGCTTTCTTTGCAGCGCCTGGGCCCAACTTTGGGCCTTCTTCATTTTTTTGCCAACCTTCCCCCTGCTTTGCTTCAGCACCTCCCTAACCCATATTTTCATTATTATTTTCTTTTTCTTATTTTATTTCTTTTTCCTTTATTATTATTAATATTATTATTAATATTATTATTAATATTATTTTTTATTGTTATTAATAAAAACCCAAAAAATATTTTATTTATTATTTTTACATTTTTATTTAGTATATTTTTTATAAAACTAAAAGAACAAAAATATTTTCTTAATAAAGTAATTTCTTTCTTAATAAATATTATTTAGGTTTAGGTTTAACTATTATTTTATTTTCTTGAAATTAAAATTAATTTAGAACTTTGGTTTCTTTTATTTTAATTAAATTTCCTATTATTTATATTATTTAAAAACTTTTTATGAAAAACCCTAGAAAACCATTTTTAACTTATTTTTCTTTGATTAATCAATTTAGGTTTTAATTTTAGTTAATCTCCATTAATTATTTTCTTAATTAGGTTAAGATCAAAACCTTCCATAAAACCAAATAAAAATCATTTCTTTTTTTCCATTTTGCATTCTAGCATTTTTATCTTCATTTTTGTACAATATTCAATATAGTTGTAATAATTATTTAGATTTAATTTTCTTGTAAAAATCCCCATTTGTAAATTTGTATACCCCCTCCCCTAATTATGTAATAGCTTAGTATTTTTATCTTCCACAATTTAATGCTTTATATACAAATGTTAGTAAATTAGGGTTTGTATGGAAAGATAATATCAATGCTTAGAAAATCCTAATTTAAAGACAAAACAATGCATATGACTGCATATGAGTACACATAAATTCCATTGACAGGAATGTATGGACTGCCATTAAGAATGGTCCTTTTCAAATTACCATGAGGAATGATGCAGGTGTAATAGTACCTAAACCTGAGGATCAATGGAATGAAATAGATGAAAAGAAGTGGTCGTGCGATTGGAGAGGCAGAAATATGATAATCTCAACACTTGGTGTTGATGAATATTATAGGGTATCTCATTGCACGTCCGCTAAAGAAATGTGGGATGCCTTAGAAATTGCCCATGAGGGCACTACTGAAGTTAAACAGTACCACATTAACACACTCAATCAAGAGTTTGAGCTCTTTCGCATGAAACAAGGAGAATCTGTCTCTGACATGCAAAAGAGATTCATTTATCTTGTGAGTCGTTTAAATGCACTTGGAAAACTTGTTTCCAATGAAATTGCTACTAATAAAATTCTGAGATGTCTTAGCAGGGTATGGAAACCTAAAGTAATAACTATCAAGGAAGCCAATGACCTCACTACCCTTAGCATTACAACTCTGTTTGGCAAGCTGGAAGAACATCAACAAGAATTAGAAAGTCTTGAAAAATATGAAAACAAGAGTAAGAAGGAGAAGAAAAAAGACAGGGATGGTGATAAGAAGTCAATAGCTCCAATGGCTTCTAGCTCCAAGTCCTCAAACAAAGAGTAAGATGATAATTACTCAACTAGTGATGAAAATTCTGAGGATGAAGAAATGGGACTTTTTGTTCAGAGATACAATAGGTTTATTCGAAAGAATGGAATCAAGAACTCCGATAAGAATCTCATAAGCTTTAGAAAACAATCCAAAGAGCCAAGGCAAGAAGAGAATAAAAAGAAAAGAAGTAAAGAACCTTGCTACAATTATGGTAAAGTTGGACACTACAAACCGGACTGTCCAAAGATGAAAAAGGACAAAGGAAAAGCTCCACCAAAGAAGTTCAATAAAAAAAGAAGAGCTTACATTGCGTGGGAAAGTGATAGTGATTCATCAAACGATGACAGTTCGAGTGATAATGATGAGACTGTAAGTTTATATCTCATGACACACACCAAAAATCAATCCTACCACAAGAAAAACAACCACGACAAGCAAGTAAGACAAGCATATCCTAACAACTTTTCTTCTATGTCTTTTTCTAAACTGAAATAGCTTTTGAAAAACTGCAAAACAAAGCTGAAGATGCTTTTAAGAGATTATCCTCCAATAAAAAAATATTTTCATTCTTGGAGAGTAAAGTCTATAAAGCTGAAAAGAATTAAAATGTCTAAAAGCTAGTATTGCATAAAGTTCAAAGAATAAGGATGTTAGAGGATGTATTCCTAGAAAGGAATGTGAAGTTTGTCATATTTGGCAACAAGTTGTTAGAACTCTTAATGCCAAATTGGAAAAAGCTTTACAGCCCAAGGTTACTTTTGCCGTCGATCTTAGACTTTTTAAGAAAACATTGAATTTACCATATGCCAAATATTCTTTTGTTGAAAATATTCCAAAGGATTCAATGAGCAGAAGTAAGAAAATACATCATCATCATGGTTTGTGTCATTATTGTTGTCGTTTTGGTCATACCATTGAAAAATGTAAGTTTAGGAGATTTCTTGTTCCTAAAGGCATTTACCAATGGAGGCCTAAAGGCAACCATGTTACCACTTACCCACATGGATCCAATAAAAATTGGGTACCTACCTCTCTCTTTTGATATTGCAGGAAAAGTGTCTTACGTTCGTGGATAGAAGATGGTTTCTAGACAGTGGGTGTTCAAGGCATATGACATGTGACATATCACTTTTCATTGACTTCAAAGCAAATAAGAAGGGATTTGTTACTTATGGAGACAATAACAAAGGAGCAATACTCAGTAAAGGTAGTGTAGGTAATCCCTCTACCACTACTATTTATGATGTCCATTTAGCAGAGGGGCTTAAACACAATTTATTAAGTATTAGCCAATTGTGTGAAAAGGGTTATAAAGTTACTTTCACAAACACTTGTTGTATAATTGAAAATACTGAACAAAATATTGTGTTTAAGGGTATTAGAGTAAACAACGTCTATATGCTTGACCTTTTTTATGTATCATTAACAAGCACTAAGTGTCTAGTCACCTTGAATGACAATTCTTGGCTTTGACATAGACGTCTAGCGCATGTTAACTTTGATTTACTTAATAAGGTTGTATCTAAGGATCTAGCAGTGGGTATTCCAAAGATAAAATTTACAAAAGATCACCTATGTGATGCATGCCAAATGGGAAAGCAAACAAGGGTCTCTTTCAAATAAAAAAAATGATTTCCACTTTACGAACCCTTGAGCTTCTCCATATGGACCTCTTTGGACCTTCTAGAACAAAAAGTCTAGGTGGAAATTATTATGGTTTTATAATCGTTGACGACTACTCTAGATTTACTTGGACTATATTCCTTCTTAGAAATGATGAAACTTTTTCTGCTTTTAAGAGTTTTGCAAAACTATCTCAAAATAGAATGAAATTAAAAATAATTACAATTCAAAGCGATCATGGAGGTGAATTTCAAAACCATCTCTTTGATAAGTATTGTGACAAGCATGGCATTGAGCATGATTTTTCAACACATCAAACTCTACAGCAGAATGGAGTTGTGGAGCACAAAAATTGAGTTTTAGAGGAGTTGGCAAGAACAATGCTCAATGAGGGTGGATTACCAAAATACTTTTGGGCTGATGCAATTAGCATAACTTGTTATGTTTTAAACAGAATATTAATCCGTCCTATTTGGATAAAACACCTTATGAACTTTTAAAAGGAAGAAAGCCAAACTTGTCACATCTTCACGTATTCGGTTGTAAATGTTTTATTTTGAATAATGGTAAAGAAAATCTTGCGAAATTCGATGCAAAAGCAGATGAAGGTATCTTTCTCGGATACTCACAATCAATTAAAGTATATAGAGTATATAATAAGCATTTACTTACTGTTGAGGAGTCAGTCCATGTTTCTTTTGATGAATCTTATCCAAAAAATGTCGGAAAAGGTATTTCTCTTGATGGTGCAGATGTATCTACAAAAGACATACTCAAGGAAACTGCTGAGGAAATTGGTCAGTCCAAAACAATTGACGACGAGGAGGAAAAAGATACAAGCCATACAAAATATGAGGAAGAAGAGTCAACGAAAGTAAATGATCTTCCACCAGCTTGGAAATCCTCAAAAGACCATCCTATTGACAACATATTGGGAGATATTTCAAAAGGAGTGATGATTCTCTCTAAGATAAGTAATTTTTGTTATCACTTCGCTTTTGTTTCACAAGTAGAACCTAAAAATTCCAAAGAGGCCTTGATTGATGAATTTTGGCTAATGGCCATGCAAGAAGAGCTCAATCAATTTAAATGAAATGATGTTTGGGAACTTGTCCCTCGTCTGTGAGACCATCATATCATAGGCACTAAGTGGGTTTTTAGAAATAAACTTGATGAAAACAGAGTTATAACCCACAATAAAGCACATTTAGTGGAACAAGGGTATAACCAAGAGGAGGGCATTGATTATGAGGAGACTTAAGCTCCAGTTGCTCGCCTTAAGGCTATACGTCTCTTGCTCGCTTATGCGTGTGCAAATTTTTTTAAGCTTTATCAAATGGACGTAAAGAGTGCTTTTCCAAACAACGTCATAAATGAAGAGGTATATGTCTCACAACCTCCCGGTTTTGAGAATAATGAATATCCAGATTACGTTTTCAAATTAAAACGCGCGTTATACAGTCTTAAGCAAGCCCTCCGGGTTTGGTATGAAAGACTTAGTAAATTTCTACTTGATGATGGATATTCAAGAGGTAAAGTGGATACCACTCTTTTCATTAAACGTAAAGGAAAGCACATTCTTTTAGTTCAAATTTATGTAGATGATATTATTTTTGTTTCAACTAACCTATATTTAGTTAAAGAATCTTCTAAGGTTATGCAGGGTGAATTTGAGATGAGTCTCATGGGGGAGCTAAACTACTTCCCCGGCCTTTAAATAAAGCAGCTCAATGAAGGCACAATTGTATGTCAAACAAAATATTGCAAAGAGTTGCTTAAACGATTTGGAATGAACAACTCAAAATCAATTGACACCCCTATGCCTACCAACGGGAATTTAGATACGGATGAACATGGTAAGAGTGTAGATGAATATAGAGCTATGATTGGATCCCTTTTGTATCTTACGACATCTAGGCCTGACATCATGTTTAGTGTTTGCATGTGTGTACGATATCAATCAGATCCTAAGGAATCCCACTTGAAAGCTGTCAAGCGTATACTTAGGTATCTCAATAGTACATCTAAGTATGGGCTATGGTATTCCAAGGGAAGCGATTGCAATTTTGTAAGTTACACCGATTCTGATTTTGATGGCTGCAAGTCAGATAGGAAAAGCACTAGTGGAACATGTTATTTGTTTTCAAACTCTCTAGTGAGTTGGCATAGCAAAAAGCAGGTTTCTGTTGCTTTGTCAACTGCTGAGGCTGAATACGTTGCAGCCGGTAGTTGTTATGCTCAGATTTTATGGCTGAAGCAATAATTACAAGACTATGATATTCAATTAAAACATATTCCAATAAAATGTAACAACACAAGTGCTATAAAACTTACTAAGAATCCTGTCTTACACTCACGCACTAAACACATAGAGATTAGGCATCACTTTCTTTGCGATTGATGTGTAAATTCCACAAGTGCATGAAAATATCGAAGTAATATAAAAGATTGTCGAACCACATAGACCAATGTCAACCTACTGCAATCTATCGCTACTTTTTAAAGCTAAGGATAATGAATAATTGGATTTTTGGGGGAAATTAAAGTAGAGGAAAACTAAATCGAACTAAGGGAATAATAATAATAATAAAACGATCGATATGTAATATAGTGAAACTAAGTGGATTTAATTGAACCTAAGCATATAAAGATGTTTAACTTAGATGGTTATGTAGAAATTATCAGTTTAAAAACCCTCAACTCACACTCTCGTGGTCTTATCTCGGATTATACCCCTAAAGCCCTATGCCTGCTCTCGCTAGCCCATAAGTGTTTAGAAAATACTTTTTGAAAACTTAATAAAATATAATTCGTTTTAAAGCGCTCTCGCTGTATTTAAATCAAATGCCTAACTTTATCTATTCGGTTAAAACCTCACACTCTCGTGGTCTCGATCCTAACCTATTCTACTTTTCTTACTCTCGTAACAAAAAGATTGATTTTAATTATAAAAAGTCACAGCCAGAAATTAAGTTAATTTTAGATTTTAGCTTAGGCACAATTTAATCCATTTGGTTACTATTATCACATCCCGACTCTAGAAAATTAGCTAGTCATAGTACTCGAAATAGACATACAGAAAATATACTCGGGAAAGAATAAAGCATTCATGATAAAATAAATAAATAAATAAACATAAACAAATTATATTAAAATTTAATGCGATTAAAAACTTGAATAACAATATTATTCCTCAAGCTCCCTCTTCCACAAGTCGGCAAGATTGGAACTTCGAAATCTGAACTTGAAACAAATTCTGAGGCTAGAGATAAATTCTGACTACAATAACAATTTCCTAATGTTGGAAATAGTTATTAATTGGTAAAAGGGAAAATAAGCAAGAACGAAAAAATGCAGTATTAAATTTGGCAGGGCTTCCGCAAGAAAATTATGTAGCAAACTCTGTCCCTCCTTCATTGAAATCTCTCCTATTTATAGAGGAGAAATTGACAGTTGAAACAAGAACGTGGACTGCACTTCAATTGTGGAGAAAAATTAGGACTGAGCGTTTTTGAGGTTGAGAGATTGTAGCAGTATTTGAAAAAATCCTTCCATTACGTTGCCCACGTCTCCACGTTCTCCATAACGTTAGTTTTAAGCGTGTGACGGTCGTAAGGCTAAGGTGACGGTCGTAAAACGCTTAAATAGCGCGTTACATTCGTCAATGCTGTGTGACGAGCACTCTTCATGAACTACGCGCGTTACGGTCGTCACACTCCCATGACGACCGTCACAGCATCAAAATCTGCAGAATTTTGCAGATTTGTTCCTTTTCTTCTGATTTTCATGTTAACTTTCTTCCTATGATCTTTATCACTAAATTGACTTGAAACATGTTGTACCTGTGAAAAGACATAAAAACTCAGAACAATCGAGAGTTAAATGGATTAATGTAGTATGAAAATGGACTAAAAACGTAGCAATTATACGATACGATTTCTCGTTATCAAATTCCCCCATACTTAAACCTTTGCTTGTCCTCAAGCAAATAATCATTTAGAAAGATCGGACAAGTTTTATCAAACGCACATGCATAATATACCTTTGGTTTTCAAAACAATTACGAGAAATCAATTGTTAGTTCAGCCGATACTTAAGTAAAACATTAGCGATACGCAAATGACACAAGCAATAAGCTAAGTCGTGGTATTTCATTTTAAACAAACTGTCCAATAATTCTGTTATAATTCTACCCAGAGTCTCTTGTACCTATTTCACTCGGTTTGTTCTAGCGCAATCACATTAAGCCCTTTGTCTTAGCACGTACATAGTGGAGTAACCAGTTAGTGACTTTAATCCTTTTAGCACGGGGTCTGGTACACGAATGTGGCAACCCTACATATATTATCCAAATTGGAGGTTGTGGGGGATCGAGCCGTAGCACGCCCTACCAAATTCAGAACCAGATACCTCTGAACCAACCAACAATGGACTCCTTCATTGTTTGCTCATCTCGTATATGCGACCTTGTATTTTGGTGCAAAATTTCCTTTTTAGCAGCGAGATAAGAAGGACATTTCATTGATTAGGCATCAAACACTTATATTCATCGGCTCCCCACGTGGTTTATGTCAAGACGGTGCTGACTGCTAGTATAAATTACTAGGGGTTACTTTAGAACTAAAACTCAAGATATAGGTATAACGGTTATTGAAACAGATCGCGTAAGTAGGAAGTCTAAGGTGTCATAACCGTATCGATCTTGTTGAATCGTTCTCGGCTTCTTAACTAGGATTTCGTTAAGGTAGGTATGTCAGGCTATGCGAAGATAAAGCAAAATTTTTTCGGTATGGCTAAATAAAGCGGAGAAGAATTGAAACTTAGAAATATCGTAAAAAAATTACTTGTTTAATGGAAAATGGAAAGGTACCTCTCCCACACTATATCCGACATTGTCCTCAATGTTTTGATAAAAGATGGAAACAGAAAAGATAGAACTTGTATGAATGCTATTGATGGGCTATCACGACCAAATCCACTTTGCATCCAGAGGAAGTACCTTTTCCTATCGTACTAATCAACAGTGTCACCACCAGCAGCGACATTCGTACGAATGTGCGTGGGCACCGGCTCATCTTCGAGATGTTCACTATAAATTTTCTTCCTAGAGTTGGCTGATACGTGAGGAGCAATCCATATCTTCATTTTCTGCAAATTCAGACAATAAAACAAAACATTAAATTAAAAGCTTGTGGGTTGCCTCCCACGCAGCGCTTTGTTTAACGTCGATAGCTCGATGGCTCAGGAGTGCAAGCACTCATGGTGGTTCTCTCGAGAATGACTCCTCGGTTGAACTTTTAGTAATCATCGTTTTCCATGGCCACTTATCAAGCCATCTCACATATCCCTCACTTTTTCTTTTCTTTCTTTTATGGGGTAGTGCATTCTTTTGAACTTGTGGTGGTGGTTCTGGATCTATCCTAAGTATCCTATTTTCAAGTTTGGGCTTAGTGATTTCATCCACCACCTCAAAGGTTAACCTTACCCTCTTAACATCAATTATATCCCTAGTTTCACAGTCCTCTAATTTTCTCTTTTTATGCAAGACTTCCAACAAGGGTGCATTAGTGTGGATATTTTCCAATACCTCCATATATGTTTTAGATTGGGAGTCTATCTGAGCTTCCATAAAAATTTTTGGGAAAGGAATCAGTGGAGTATATGGATGAGGAACAACAATAGGTGCTTCCTTCTCTACCTCTTCTACAACCTCCCTTTTAGATGGTGTTGGAGGATTTTTCTCAATCTTTACTCTTTTCTCGTCTAAACTCTCCTCAACCACATCATCACTCTCCTCAACCTCATTATCACTCTCCTTAGGATTTTCAACTTGTTTTTCACTACTGGTTGTTACAACATCCAATTTCTCCTCAGGGAAGGGTCCTAGAGGGTTTTGTTCAAGCTGGGAGATTTGAGTCTCGAAGGCTATGTTGTGAGTCATGAGCGACTCAACCACAGTGGTCAGTTGCCTAAGGTTTTCACTATTTTGAAGACTTTGTTTTCTAAACTCTTCGTTCTGGACAGTTTGTGTCTCTACAAAGTGCTCCATCAGAGATTCTAACCTAGAGTGAATTAGCGTCGTGTCAGAATCCTCCATTGATGTTTCGAAGTTGAAATCATGCGATTCTTCTGATTCTTCAAAGTGAGTTAGAGTCGCATTTTGTGTTTCCACAAAGCGCTTTGTCATCATTGATATTTCATTAAAATTTTCCATTAATATTTCGAGGTCAGATTTATAGGATACTTGCATTTCCTCGAAATATTGGGTGTAGTGATTGTAGGGGAAATTTGGTTGAGGATAAGTTTGGTTGGAATTATAATATTCTTGCGATTCCTCAAAATTTTGGGATTGATAGTTGGAAAGGTAATTCGGGTGAGAATGAGTTTGTGACACATTGAAATTCTCCAATAGTATTTCGAGGTCAGATTTATAGGATTCTTGTGATTCCTCGAAATACTCGGAGTGGGAGTTGTAGAAAAAATTTGGGTGATACATATTAATTGGGACAAGAATGCCTTAGTCTATACGGTGCAATAACAGAATAACAATATTGACTGTTGGTCCCCGGCAACGGCGCCAAAAACTTGATGTGTAAATTCCGCAAGTGCACGGAAATATCGAAGTAATATAAAAGATTGTCGAACCACAGAGACCAATGTCAACCTACTGCAATTTATCGCTACTTTGTAAAGCTAAGGCTAATGAATAATTGGATTTTTGGGGGAAATTAAAGTAGAGGAAAACTAAATCGAACTAAGGGAATAATAATAATAATAATAAAATGGTCGGTATGTAATATAGTGAAACTAAGTGGATTTAATCGAACCTAAGCATATAAAGATGTTTAACTTAGATGGTTCTGTAGAAATTATCAGTTTAAAAACCCTCAACTCACACTCTCGTGGTCTTATCTCGGATTATACCCCTAAAGCCCTATGCCTGCTCTCGCTAGCCCATAAGTGTTTAGAAAATACTTTTTGAAAACTTAATAAAATCTAATTCGTTTTAAAGCGCTCTCGCTGTATTTAAATCAAATGCCTAACTTTAGCTATCCGGTTAAAACCTCACACTCTCGTGGTCTCGATCCTAACCTATTCTACTTTTCTTACTCTCGTAACAAAAAGATTGATTTTAATTATAAAAAGTCACAGCCAGAAATTAAGTTAATTTTATATTTTAGCTTAGGCACAATTTAATCCATTTGGTTACTATTATCACATCCCGACTCTAGAAAATTAGCTAGTCATAGTACTCGAAATAGACATACAGAAAATATACTCGGGAAAGAATAAAGCATTCATGATAAAATAAATAAATAAATAAACATAAACAAATTATATTAAAATTTAATGCGATTAAAAACCTGAATAACAATATTATTCCTCAAGCTCCCTCTTCCACAAGTCGGCAAGATTGGAACTTCGAAATCTGAACTTGAAACAAATTCTGAGGCTAGAGATAAATTCTGACTACAATAACAATTTCCTAATGTTGTAAATAGTTATTAATTGGTAAAAGGGAAAATAAGCAAGAACAAAAAAATGCAGTATTAAATTTGGCAGGGCTTCCGCAAGAAAATTATGTAGCAAACTCTGTCCCTACTTCATTGAAATCTCTCCTATTTATAGAGGAGAAATTGACAGTTGAAACAAGAACGTGGACTGCACTTCAATTATGGAGAAAAATCAGGACTGGGCGTTTTTGAGGTTGAGAGATTGTAGGAGTATTTGAAAAATCCTTCCATTATGTTGCCCACGTCTCCACGTTCTCCATAATGTTAGTTTTAAGCGTGTGACGGTCGTAAGGCTAAGGTGACGGTTGTAAGAAACTTAAATAGTGTGTTACGTTCGTCAATGCTGTGTGACGAGCACTCTTCATGAACTACGCGGGTTACGGTCGTCACACTCCCATGACGACCGTCACAACATCAAAATCTACAGAATTTTGCAGATTTGTTCCTTTTCTTCTGATTTTCATGTTAACTTTCTTCCTATGATCTTTTTCACTAAATTGACTTGAAACATGTTGTACCTGTGAAAAGACATAAAAACTCAGAACAATTGGGAGTTAAATGGATTAATGTAGTATGAAAACGGACTAAAAACGTAGCAATTATACGATACGATTTCTCGTTATCAATGATCATGTTGAAAAGGAGGATGTTATGTTTGAGCATGTTGATACTAAAAATCAACTTACTGACATTTTTACAAAACCACTAGCAATGGAACCTTTCTTCAACATTCGTCGTGAGTTAGGGATTTTAGATCTCTCTTACTTGATGTCTTAAGCATACATGTACTTAAATTATATTTATATCTCATCATGCTGTTGAGATGTGTTTTTAGCTTTCGTACGTGTGTCTTAACATCCCATCAACAAAGGTAATATCTTTCTTCTCTACTTTCTCTCTGAGAATTCTATGATTACTTATAGATTAACCTTAATTGTTCCATTAATACTATCTATATATTTCTTTTACATAAATTGTTTGAAGTTGACATATGCAAATTGCAGTATATCATTCATTATGTATGCATAATCATATTTAAATAGTTCATTTTTCATAATCATATAATTGTAAATGGGCCTCATATCCAACTATTCGTAGGAACTTGTAGAAAACTGCACTTTTGTTATAGCTTATGTAAACTGAATATTTTCTGCGTTAAATGTTTTCACCATAATTATTTCCTTTTTACTCAGTTATTACCATGTTTATGCCAAGACTCGTTGTGTGTCAATCACATTGGTTATTTTTGTTACAAGTTTGCTGAGATTGCATCTCAATTCATGTGTGCTAAAATTGCTGAAAATCTATCTTATTCTCTTTTTAATGTTGTCAAAGGGGGAGTAGAAGATGATGTTAGAAAAGGATTCTTAATATGCGCAAACTCAGGGGGAGCAGCTTATTCATCCATACTGTATCATCACACATCATCAAATATTTGCCATCATAAAAAAGGGGGAGTTTGGGAGCAACCCCTTCATATAATTGGTTTTGAACGATAGAAAATATATGTGAAATAATCAATGAATGTTAAAAACGCTTTACCTACATGTGTGCATTGTAAAAAAATATAGTATAACATGTTTAAAATAAGTTAAGAATGTATTTTACACATAAAATACTGCTATGAGTCGACACAAACAGCTTTGCATCGATGCATACTTAAGCAAAAAATCATAAAAACGATTCTGCTTCAGTATGAGTCGACATATCCATGCTATGCATCGACTCATAACATGTTGATGCCTCTGGAATACAACCTTCAACCTTTATGCATCGATATATAACTTCATGCATCGACACATGATATGTTGATGTCTCTGGAAAATATTTTTGAACTTTTATGCATCGATACATAACATCATGCATCGACTCATAACAGGTTTTGTCTTCAAAAATTAAAAGTTCAATCCAATATGTGTCGACACATAAGTGTTATGCATCGACTCATGTAAAATGGTTGGTTCTGTAATATGTTGTAATATCTGCTTGCATCGACTCATAATAACATGTATTGACTTATTATGTGTTACATAACTAACATGAGTCGACTCATGCTAACATGCATCGACTCATAATACAAATTTCTGTCTCTAACCGTTTTCTGTTACATATATAAGTGAGTTTTTCAGCAGCAAATAAATGACACATTTATTACAATTGTGAGCATGAATTCTGAGCAGCAAGAAGCCTGAAAGATACTTCATCTTCATCATCTTCTCAATTATTTTAATTCAACAACAACAACAACGAAAATTAAACATCTTTGTTCAATTGGATCAAGTGATCAAGAGATAACGTTTGATCAGTGCATTTTGATGCACATTTTTCCATGATTGTACTTATGAATTTTCATGGTTTTTTTAGCTTATTTTTGTATTTTATAGTGTTTTTCTATTTTAGTTTATTTCTACTCTTATTTGATTTTCGCACTTTATTTTCAACATTACCAGTCTGCACGAATAAATTCATAACTTGAGCTACAGAAGTCGGAATGAGGCGTGCTACCAGTCGTTAGAAAGCTAAGAGAAAGAGCTATGGTTTTCATTCAGAAATCGAGAGCTGAATGGGACTGTAGAAGGGCCATAAAATTCGTTGAAGTTGCAGTATTTTATATTTAAGTTTTGGGTCATTTATTTTGGGCTTGGGTTATGTTTTCGACCCAGTTGGGTTATAAACCGAATCCTTGTCCTTGCTATACCTAGCATCCGCTACAGTAATTTCGGGGGGACCTTTTCATTATTCAGAAAAAAATACATTTTGCTTTTACACTTGAATGAAGAACTAATCATCCAAAGTTGATCTACTGTAATCGTGTTCCGATGCTTTGAGGTTTTTAACTTATCAATTCAATTTTGTTTCTCTTTCAATTCTATTTTATGAAATTGCATTTGCTTAATTTGTTATTTCATGGAATGTCTTGATTAAATTCGTATGATTGTATTCCTAATCTTTAATCGTTGTTTACGTCGCTTAGTCGTTAAATCGCGTTTTATATCGTGTTTGCTTAATTCACGATTATATTAATCCGTTTGCGTTTGCTTAATTGATAAGATATAAAATAGATTGAATTCCCATTCTGAATTAAGCAAACGGATTAAGACAATCGTAAATTAGACTTGGTCCCACCATAGTGTTTTTCCTACTTGGATCTTTTTCTGATACGGTTAAGTGTTTTCACCCAGAACCAGGCTCTAATACCAATTGAAGGATTGAAAAACACAAGAAATGGGAGGTCTGAATTGGGTTTTTGAAATCTAAGACAAAATGGCACTTGATTTTTATCCCGGTTCATTTGAACTCAAACTACTCCAGTCCATCCTAGACAAGGTGATTTCGCCTCTCTCAGTCGAGGTCTTAATTCACTAATCAAAACTTGATTACACAATCACAAAGACTACCGTCAATGTCTTCTTAAGTCTAAAGCACAACTTGGTTTCTCAAGGTATTACAAAATATAAATAAAAAATGTGTACAGTAGTGTTTATAGAAAACTATTTCACAACTGTGATTTTTTTACACAAAGTTTAAGCACAATGAAGATAATATAAAAGATAGCTTAAGAGTGTTCTTTGTACGTATGTATACCAATTTTATTTCTTCTTCAAGTCTTCTTTATATAGACAACGCTTTTGAGAACCGTTGGAGACGCCCGAATCTGTTTTTGGAATGTTGATGAATAGAGATGAATGCACTTTCCAAAAATAAAGATCTTGTCTAGAAAATGCCATTACTTTATGATGATCTTTTAAATTAATTATAATGCTTCATAATATGCTCACATCAGAAGATGAATGTTATCGTTGAGACTCTTGCTTTCCAGAACTTTACATATCAGAATATCAGAGTTCTTGTTTCACAGTGTTGGTGCATTAAGAAGTTGTAACATAGAACTTCTTCATTTAGAGTTTTACGCGGATTTTCTTCTAAGTATGTTGTGTCGGAACAAATCTTCAAAATGAAGCTCATTTATCTTCTTACATCATAACTTCCAGGGATGTAGAACAAAAGTATGTTCTACATCAGAATTTCTCATCTTCTATGCTTCTTACATCAGAAATTCTCTGCATATTAAAATACTTTATTAGAGAGCATATATGTTCTTTATATATATCATGTGTTTGTTATCATCAAAATTCTTACAGGGATGTAGGACCAAAACATGTTCTAACAAGCTCCATCTTAACTCCGCTTCTGGTAAACCACTCCTCTCTAGCATTTTATAACTTGAGTTGTTAAATAATTTTGTTGAATGAATAATGAAATTTAGATGTTTTTTATTGTGATGACTCAATGTGAATTTAATTGATGACATTGTTGCTGGTTTATTGTTGAGTTGATGATGACATTGTTGTTAGTTTGTTGTTGAGTTGATAATGACATTGTCATTGATTTAACTGTTGAAGTTGTTGGTGAATTATTGTTGAAGTTGGTGATGAGGTTATTGTTTGATTTAAGTATCAAAATGTTTATAATTTCATGATCTAAATTACTTTGATATCAATAGCTTTCCATTTGTGTTAAAATTGAATTGTGATGTAGGTATATGTTACATTTGTGATGGTTCTAAGTGTTAGATTATAATTGGTTGTCTTAGACCATGTTATTTGAGTCAATGTGACATATATATTGATGATATTTTGGTTTATTTGTGTCAATTTTGAATGAGTTAAACTTGATGTTGATATTGATTGTTTCTCATTGGTTTCGAAACATGTTTGGATTAAAATTATGGAGTTTCTTTGTGTAAATTGAGTTGCTGCCCAAATTTTGATTTAGGGGATTAAAGTTTATTTCAAAACTTAGTTTTCATGCTTTGAAGTTGATTTGAGTATACCTTGAGCTTTTGCTAATTGATTTTTATTTCTCACGAATGGAATGAATATTTGGAATTGTGTAGAGACTTAGAGCTTTCATGAGATTTATGGTTGCAATTCATCTCTTACCACTTACTTTGTTGGTTCACAATTGGAAGCTAATTGCTAATTTGATTCATGTCTTGTGTTACTAACTTGTTTATAGATTGTGAAATCTCTCAAGATGCTTCAAATGCACTTCTTCCCTCTTAGCATCAATTTGTTGCTTTTAGTTAATTAATCGAATGTTGATTTAGTTAGTTGATTTAGTTATTAAAAATTAATTAGTCTTGCTAATTAATTTTTCTTAACCTAATTAATTAAGTTAATCAACACTTGATTAATTGGTTAAACATTCATTTCATATATCATTCATTCATTTAGCTCTGATACATGGTTCTAACTCATTTGGACACGAGTTCTTATTTCATCTAAGACATTCAGATTATTTCTTTGTTATCCTGGCTTTGTCTGTTTGTCAAGAGTTTCATATGAGGCAGAAATTCTTATCCGATATCTTAATGATCATCTGATGCTTTGAGCTTTTTCTGATACCTTGAGTTTATCTGATGCATTCTCTGCTTGTAATTTATTTTCACCTGATGCATTCTCTGCTTGTGATTTATTTTCACCTGATGCTTGGTATACTATTGGTTTATTATTTGCTTGTGGCTTTAATCTAAAGGATGAGAATTATGTGTTGACCTTATTATGTCAAGTGTTGGCTTCTTGTTTGGTCAAAACTTTCTTACCTTAGCATTTACTTTATGCTTTAGGATAGTCTCTTCATCTCCTCGCGTTCTTCAATTTTCAAAACCTTCTCATCTTTTTTTGAAAATCTTCTTGTTTCCCTTTGTTGATTGCTTGTGCTTACATGTACCCTTAGGAGTTTGATTCCATCTTATTCAAGGTGTGAATTAAATAGACTTTAGGTTTTAAACCAAGCATGATAATATTAGGTCCATGATGCATGTTAACTTTTTTTAGTGTTCCCTTTGATATCCTAACTCTAGGACCATTGTGCATGACAACATTAGGATTTTAGTTTCCCCTTAGATTTTATCTTCCCTTTTGAATTTGCATCTTTAAAACTAAAACTCTTTTCTTTATTAAATTTCAAAAACACTTAACAATAAAGAGGCAAATCATGTGTCATGAGACTTAAGTATTGGGATAAGTATGAGGTGGTGCATTCCTAACCTTGTACTTCCTCTGAATCATAGTCTTTAATGTGGTTCAAATCACCAAATCCTTTTTCAAAGACTAAAAAACATTCAACCTCATTCAAACTTTTTCGTGTCCTCATGCACCTTTTCTCCTTTAAAACCCTTTTCAAAGGTTAGACCTGAGTCATTTATAATTGAGATGTTATTTCACTATCTCCATGGTTGTAAAGATGCCGACATTTTCACTTGAGTACTAGAGGTGTGTCCAAACCCTTCCCTATGCGGGTGCGGTGTTCCTCTTTCTCATACTCTGTAGGCGATTAGTCGATTTTTATCCTTAAAGATGACGACTTATATCTTCATTTAAAAACAATCAACCAAGAAACCTTTTCGAGAAGAACTATGGTACTCCAATTCCCTATTGCACGATGAGGATAAGTAGGCACGAGGTTTCAAAACTGAGGCAAGCACATTAATAAAAACTTTTATTTTTGTTCTTTAACAATTCATTCATGCATTCCCTTAGCTGGTAAGCTTTAGATTTTACCCACCCTTTAATTAGAACAACCAAAGTGGATCCTGTTGAGTACAACAAACATGAGGGATGCTAATACCTTCCCCTTGAGTAATCGACTCCCATACCCTTCTCTTGGTTATGTGACCATGATCTTTTCCCTTACAGGTTTTCTTTGATGTTTTCCTTTCCCTTCCTTGAGATAAATAAATATTCGATGGCGGCTTCATTATGTGTTATGATTTTTTTCACGGTAGTGACAACTTGGAGACTTCACTAGAGACACATCTCTAAGTGGGTTAATCCTAGTTTTGTTTGTTAGAACATAGTTTGATTCTACAACCCTTGTAATAGTTTTGATGATAACAAACACAAAGAACAATTATGCTCCCTAAATTTATATTTTGTTTGGCAGAGAAGTTCTGATAGAAGAAGATCAGAAGATGAGTTAAAAAGCTGTTTTAAATCTGATTATAAATATCTCTTAAAGAATTTCTAACGCTGCAAACAGGACTCCGTGTTTCTGATCCACAAAGCTCTGGAAAGAAGTAAGAGATACTTTCATCTTCTGAATCAAGCATATTCTGAAGCGTTACAAATCAATTATTACCATTTCAAAAGTAACGGCTGGAAGGGAATAAGGATCTTTATTTTTGCAAAGCTCTTTAATTGTCATTGATCAACATTCCAAAAGCTCCTACATGCTTCTCCTATTTAAATTTTTTTGAAGGATAAATCGTTTATGATTTTTCACGCACAGTAACGAAGCTATCTTTATCATCCTCAAATGTCCCAAATTCAAACCGTGTAAAACATCACTGGTGATACTGCTTTATTAGAAAACATTCTTGTACACTTTTATTCAATATTGTTTAGTGAAATTCCTTGAGAAAATTGGCTTGTGGTTTATACTCAAGAAGACTTTCACAGTTGTCGTTGTACCCTAAAATTTTCCCTCCCATTTTTACTCAAGACATGCTCATTGAGGTCCTAAATTGCTCAAGAAGTTTCAAATGATTTCCATGATACCTATATGCCTCAGCATAATGGCATAGATGAAAGAAGAAAAAGAAGTGTACATAACAAGGTGTAGGTCTAAAGCTGAAAATAGGCCTAAGAGCTTTTGGGTCGAAGCAGCTTCGACAGCAGTATTCAGTCTATTCTGATGCCCAACGAAGTGCTAGGATTGAAGAATGAATGGTTCAAAAGAAAATATGAGAAGGCTTTTGTGAAGCCTTCGATTCATGAAGAGCTAGTAAAGAGCGTCATCGAAGGGTTCGTTTTTGAACCATTCGAAATGTATGCTACTTGAAGCATTACAAGGAAGACACACTTTGACTGACATGTTGTTTGAATGGGATCTTCGAGTAGAAGAATATCTTGAATTCGAAAGCTTTTATCTTATCCAAAGAAGAACGTGGAAGTCTAATGGTTCGAAGGACATGCAATCTTCAAACATGGCATGATCGAAGGACAGTTAGGGACAAATCAGAAAAATATAAGTCACCTTAAAGCTTTTGGAATGTACCTGAACATGTGTTGGATGATTAAAGTGAAATCCTAATACTCATAGGTTACCTTTCGATTAGTGCATACAAGCTGTATTCACCAATCAAAGATGAACTAGTGAGCAAGAAAGATATTCTTGTAGACAAAAGAAAAGGGTTGGAGTTGGAATTGAAGAACCACCTACACAACTGTGTTCGAAGGAAATCGAAAGGAGAAAAACGAAGCTTTGATAGGCTAGGATGAAGATATGATACTTCGATTGGTCAGGAGATCAAAAGAAACAAGAGCTGAGTTCGATTGGGCTGATTGGATAGTGTTCAGATTAAGCAGCTAAGGCAGATATTGACTCAATCGAAGAAGACATGATGATGAGGCCTTGAACCATTCGAATTTGAACTCAGAGCCATCAAATAAAAAATCTTGGGAGCATTCGAAGGAGTTAAGATGTGAAAAGTTGAAATGAACACCTAATGGGATGAAACCTGTCGAGGTTCACTCAAAGCCTGAAATGGTAGAAAATCATCAAAAATGGCAACTTCTTAAATATTTCGATTTTGCTTTCAAATCCATGGTTAATGGATGATTCATTCCATTTTTGTTCACCACCACACCCTTATAAATACAAGACACACATTGCCTACACATATAGAGATAGATAGGTTACCTCAAAAAGTCACAGCAAATTCTCAAAATCTTTACAAAGTTGTCATAAACGAAACAATCTTTGCATGCCTCCTCACTCAAAAATGAGCATTCCACTCACTCCCTGAAGGTTCCAGGAGATATTTCTAAGCATTAGGCAGGTCCAATGCATGCAGAAGAATCACTCACATAATCCCTTCATTGGTAACTTGTCTTGGATCTTAAACTCGTTTAACCTTTAATCCAGGTCTCTTCCAATTGCATATTCATGTTATTGTCATTATTTAAGAATGTTTTAATGTTATTCATGTGATTTTCAATGCCCAAAACACAAAATGCCATTTCTAGGGCGTTCAAAATTGGTTCTTTTGAATATAAGGATTCATGGTGTTTAAGGACAAAGTAGCTTCAGATTTGGACTCAGGGGTTTGAATTAGGTGGGGGTTCGATTTAAGGGGAAGGACCTGGGTTTGACACCCAGTTCATCTATTTTGTTTTTCTAACAATTTTATTCTATATACCATGCTTGCAGGTCTAACTTGCACACCATGCACCACGCGGACAACACCAGTAGTTCCCATCAATCCAGATCCAATACCCTCAGCATGCAGTCCATCATGCACTTTCAACAGCCTCCCTCATTAGATCGAAAGACAGCCCCCTCATTGGATAGAAAGACAACTTCTCTCATGGGATCAAAAGACAACCTCCTCTCACTTTGGGCCCACGTTTTTAAACTTACACCACCCCTTGTTTACTTTTGCTGCCTGACCCATTTTACATGTTTGTTTTTATTCTTTTAGTTACTTTTTATTTAATTATAAAATCAGGTAAAATCACAAAAATTAGGTTTTAGTTTTTTTATTAAAGTTAGTTTTGTTAATTAATTATTAATTACCTAAACACTTTCTTAAAATTAAAATTAAGTAGACTTAGATTTTATTCTCTTTTATAGAACAAAAAACAACAAAAAGATTTCACCTTCTTTAGGATTTAGACGTCCTTTCTAATTCGCGCGCGATTTTATTTTAGCATTATTATTTTTCATACTATTGTACTTTCTTCCTGATTGTAATAGTTTAAAGTAGGACTTTTACTTTTTCTGCTTTATTCCCCACTTTGGACTTGTAATAATCCCCCTCCCCGAAGCCATGTAATAGTTGGATTTTACATTTCCGCACTTTTAATTTCTGCAAATTATTAACTATTTAGATGTATGCTAACTAGGATTGTATAAAACAAAATGCTAGAAAACCGAATGCAAATACAAAAATAGCTGAATATAACACAATTGCACATGCGCACCTCTAGGATACCCCACTTTGGTTGCCTTAGGAAAACAATCACAACTCTCGAAATATGAGAGATTTTAGTGGCTGTCCTCCGGTTTAAAAGATCACAAGCCCCTCGATGACCCTCTCGATGTTGCCTCGGTAAAAATGATCTTAAAACCCTAGGGTAGTTACTAGGATTTCTTGCCCAGTTGCCTTTGTGACTATAAACGTCCCTTCGAATGTCCCTCAAAACATCCAACGACTAGGGCTACCTACTCACTAATAGTAGGATAGTACGGTCTAAAGGAAAAGAGGAAAAGAACAACCTTTTGAGTAAAAGTAGATAGTTCATAGATGCTATGCTCAAACAAATTCTTACACTTACACAAAACAACTTTCAAAAACATTTTCAAAGAAACGCTTTATCAACACTCTTGAGGACTGATACAAGAGTTATCATAAAGAGAGCTTCCTTACTATTAGAATTTCAAAAATACTTTCAAAAACACACAAAGCACAAGGTATTTTAAAATGAGCTAAGCATCTAAGAGCCCGTAGAAAACTACGGATGGAAAGGGTGCTAACACCTTCCCTTTGCATAATTTACCCCCTTACTCAGAAAACTCTCGAAAGGTCTTTTTCTGTTCTTTTCACCCTTTACTTTGTTGGATAAAAGAAAAGTAGGTGGCGACTCTTGCTTACCACAACATTTGCGAATACAAACTCAAAACTAGTATAACAGTCGGTTCTGCCACCGTATCATAGAGCTGGCGACTCTGCTAGGGATGTCAGA
This sequence comes from Vicia faba, assembly GCA_948472305.1. NCBI lineage: Eukaryota > Viridiplantae > Streptophyta > Magnoliopsida > Fabales > Fabaceae > Vicia > Vicia faba. The sequence goes on along the minus strand of OX451739.1, from coordinate 1,473,777,872 downwards.
AAAGTGGGGTTACCTTAGAGATAGATAATTTTAAAATTGCTTTCCTTGTATGTTTTGCTTGCTTTACTTTAAGGGTTTTTTTGGGTTTACTTGTAAAGATCCTACACCCGGATCTAGGGCACCTTTTAGGTAAGCAATAATAGATCATGGAGACTGTACGACATAGACCGATATGGTTTAAGTGATGGCTACATTAGTGTGACACATTTGTTGGTACCGGTATCCCTTGTGTTAAATCAAGGAGAATACGGGGCCGCTGTGTGGTGTCATAAAGCACTAACAGACCTTAAAACCCTAGTTGAACAAACATGGCCATTAGAAAGTAGTGAGATAGCCAGCCTCGGTATAAAGCTGAGGATTGGTTGATACTCGATACTACACTCATTGATATCGGACTTTCAGGATATTTCGGTCGCGAGAAAAGATCGCCTGACCTGAAACAATGCCTGATAAAGAAAGATCAGTGATATTGAGACTCCTTAGAACCTAGTTACTTTTCTAAGACAGGTTAAACCAACTAAACTTCAAGAGGGTATCTGCCTATAAACCCCATGCAAGCCTAAACCTAAGGCCTTGTGTGTTTTGCTTGTGTGATTAAATTGTTCAAACATAACATCATGCATCATAACATCCATATTCATTTCACTAACCATTTCAAGGACTAAGGGAATTTATCTTTGTTCTGTTTTGCAGATCATGGCTTCCGTTCGTAGAAACACCATCCGAATCAGCTTTGTGAGAAGACCGCTCCAACTTAAAGAGTAAGTATCAAGGGTTCCTGAGACTTCCTCATTCACCAAGAAATATGGTCAACTTCTCAACCTGGTTACCTCAAACATTGATGAGAAGATGATGGGTGTACTCTTTCAGTTCTTTGACCTCAAACACCATTACTTCACATTTCCCGATTATCAGTTGGTATCCACCACATAAGAGTTCTCTCACTTATTGGGTATACCTATCCTTGATCAGATGCCTTTCACCGGTTTAGAGGAGGCTCCAAAGCCAGAGGTCATTACAGCAGCCTTGCATCTGAAACGGCCCGACATTATATCCAACTGGGAAACAAGAAGTGGAGTCAAGGGTTTCCTAGTCAATTTCCTACTAGCAAAGGCTTAATTGTTTTGGGATGATTTAGATTTCCAAGATTTATAAGAAGTCCTAGCTCTTCTAATCTATGGGTTAGTACTGTTCCCTAATCCAGACTTACTCATATATGTGAATGCTGTCAAGATTTTTCTTTCCCGTAACCCTGTGCCTACTTTGCTCGGAGATATCTTGCATTCCCTTCACACTCGTACCATGAAGAGAAGAGGGGTTCTTATGTGTTGTATACCATTGCTGTCTAGGTGGTTTATTTAGCACCTTCCCAAAATCAGTATTGAAGAACGAACAAGGTTCAGGTTGGTCGCAAAGGATAATGTCACTTTCTTACTCGAATATTATTTGGTACTCCCGGTCTATGGGAGATATTTCTATTATTGACCGCTATGGGGAATTACCTAATGTCCCACTCCTCGACATTAGGGGAGGTATCACTTATAATCTTTCTCTGGCTCTACGACAACTCGATCATGCTCGAAGGGATGGTCCCAATGATATGCTTATCCAAGGCATTATGTTCAACTACGAGGATGATGTTCAAGGGTATCGTCAAAGGTTCGTAGGAGCTTGGGGCATGGTAAATAAGGTTGATAGCAAGGCTTTGGGGCACAAGATTCCACCCCTATGGAGCCTTATCTCAAATGGGTACGAACTCGCGCCCAAAACCTTATGATGCCATATACAACCATCTTACCAGTGATTGTGGAACCTGTCACCGAAGAAGATGTTTGTTATACAGCTCTCCATCCTGAAATGCCCACTGATTTTGAAGAGTTACAGAGGTCCTGGATTTAGCTGATGGAAGAATGGGATACCTTCAGAGATCAATTCTACACCAGTGAGAAGAAAGTGTTGGAGCTCACGAAGCAACTTCATAAAGAAGAAATTCTTAATGTCTACCTCTGCATGAAGATGAAGTGCCCATGGGAGATTTGATTCTTAGATTTTAAGAGTTTTTTTATTTTATTTTCAATTGTAAGCCTAAAAGGCAGTTGTAATTTGAATTTTACTAATAAAATATTTGTTTCATTTTGGTTCACAAATTTAAATTTCCCGAAGTCCTTGAGAACACTGCATAAACATTATCATGCATATAATTACATTAAGCAGGTATTTCAAGACATGTTTCTTATCTTTTCGCTGTTTATTTCAGAAGAAAGAAATGGCCCTCGAATAAACAGTTAAGGATCTTCAAGCACAAAATGCTCAATTCCAACAAATGTTCCTGGCTCTAGCTAAGGGACAAGAAAATCTGAAAGCTCTCATTCTCAAAGACAAGAAGAAGAAGGCAAAGAAACCGGCCGGTGTTTTGATTATGGGAAGGAGATTCAGAGGACCAACCAAGCGAGCTCTAGACTTCACAACTCCGTCAGACGAGGGAGACAATCAGGAAGAGAAGCCAACCGAAGAAAACAACAACCCAGGGACTGATGAAGAAGAGGTTGATTACTCTGAGGAACAATATCCTCCTGCTGATGATAAATACAAACAGCTGGAGGATCGTCTTAATGCTATAAAAATTAAGAGGGTACCTGGTATGGACTTTGAAGAGTTAGGGATGGTCTCTGGAGTAATCATTCTCCATAAGTTCAAATTTCCCACATTTGCTAAGTATGACGGGGTTTCGTGTCCTAAGCTACATCTAAGATCCTATGTCAGGAAGATTCAACCTCATACTGCTAATAGGAAGTTATGGGTCCATTTCTTCCGAGAAAGTTTGGCTGGCACTCAACTGGAGTAGTTTTATCAGTTGGAAGGAACCAACATTCATACATGGGAAGAATTGGTTGTTGCTTTCTACAAGCAGTACCAATACAATGCTGACCTGGCACCAACTCGAGTGCAACTGTAGAATATGTCCATGGGCTCAAGAGAAGGATTAAAGGAATATGCACAAAAACAGAGGGATTTAGCTAGAAGGGTGCAACCTCCTCTAACTGATCGAGAAATGATAGACATGTTCATGGGTACTCTGACAGGCCTGTTCTTTAATTTGCTGATTGGGAGTTCTTCGTATGGTTTTACAGAAATGGTTCTGACTGGGGAAAGGATCAAAAACGGCATCAAGAGTGGGAAAATTCCGATGGCTGCATCTTCTAATGCTGCGAAGAAGCCATTTGGTGGCAAGAAGGAGGCCAATGCTATGTATGGCTAGAAGGGTCGTAATAAGATAGACTACAACCAATCTGTAGGGGCAGTACTGGTGTCTAATCCTAGGCTTATGCAACAACATCATCATGGGAATCAGCGTAAGGAGGTCGCGCCTAAGAGACGATTCACTAAAATCAACATGTCACTAGCTCAAGTGTTATAACACATGTTGAAGGCATAGTTGATTACGTTAAAGGCTCCTCTGTGGAATGCCAATACTTCTGCTCCTAGTTACCATCCCAATGAAAGGTGTGCATAGCATTCTGATAGCCCTGGACATGATACGAATGGCTGCTGGGCTCTGAAGAACAAAATTCAGGATATGATTGACGCCAAGGAGATTGAATTCGACCCTCCAGAGACTCCCAACGTGATCACTGCCCCCATGCCAAATCATTGAGAGCATCCAGTTCATTTTTTGATTTTTCAATTGTAATTTCTTTTGTTTGTTCAAACACTTATCTATTATGTCAAACTTTGTTTCATTAATGCATTGCATATGTTGGTCTTGAATTAATACATTTGTTTTCACTACACTTAAACTGTGTTTTTACTTCCTTTCGTTGATATTCAACTCTCGATTAAAAGCTATAAGCCTTTAGAGGGAGGATAATGAAAAAGATACCATAATATCTACAGTATGCTTTTGAATAGACCTTGCTGACGATGTACAAGCGTTGTTTCAAATCCTAAACAATGGAGTTATAAGGAAGATAATCCCTAGTCAACCACTTTGAGCCTGAGAAGTAGGAGTTCTCTTTTTCATGCAAATTGAAACCCTTAATCATAACCTGGGACAAGATAGTTTCTGAGTTAATTCAAAGGTCCATTTGATCGCAAGCTTTCTCTTCATACACAACGAGTGGTGTCGAAGATTCCCTTCCAAAAAAAAAGATGGTGATGGTTCTGCATAATCATCAAAACAGACAATCATTATCTCTCAAAAGAAAAGCCCGCTGAGTCAAAACCTATGAAGGAGACTTAAGAAAAAAACTGGGGCATCCCGCTGACTGTAATCACAAAAGAAACAGTTCAGGAAAAAGGTAGGGATAATATAAAAAAGAGGTCGCTACAAGTCCTCAACAAAAGAAAAAATGTTACAAAAAATGATTGCCTTCTCAAATAAACTTTCATTATCCAAACCATCAGCAGAATATCAACGTGAAGATTCTAGAACTCAATTAGGATCTAAACATATAGTTAACTGAGTATAGGACTGAAGAACATCATGAAGAACGAGTTGGGTACAAATAAATTTCGAGCCTTTATCCTTTATTTCTTAAACTGTGAACCAGGCCACACTACAACCTTTAAAAGTCCTAACTGAAGCATTGGTTAGTTTGAAATCATACTGTTACAAAAAGGTATCCTGACTCCTGTAAGTTTTACTATAAATCCTGAGTTGAATTCATATTCTTACAAAATTCGGTTTGTTTACTAAAAAAATGAATTTTCAAAAACTTCAAGACAGACATAAGCTTTGCATTATTAATACCATTGTTTGCATATAACTAAATGTTCAACAATAGAGAAATTCGCATGACGAATATTCAATGAGCGAAAATCCTCTTAATAGACAAAATCACCTCAGTTGGAAAGACATTTCCAGTAGCAGGCCTTTCATAATCAAGGGGCATTACATGATGTCTAACTGGTCTAGGGGCAGTCAAGTCAAGATTCGAGGAATCTCTCAAAAGTGCCAAATAGCCAGGGGAAGACCTCCGTCTGAACCACTTGGGGCATTAAACATGAGTTCCAACAAAGGGCCATGTGCGATCAAGCAAACATCTTCCTAGAAATATCACCAACCTACAGAGTTCCAATCAGTACAGTTCATGGATTTTCTCTTCCCCAACTGAGCTTGTTCCTCCAAGGTTGTAAAATCCCCTTTCAGACTTCTGCTCTCCAGCAGAGTTCATTTCCTTAACAAGGGTGTTTCCTCAGCAAGAGTACTTCTCCATCAATATGGTTTATTTCCCCAAACAGTTTATCATCTTCTAGATACAGTGCAGATAAAATTAAGACACATATTCATTCTGGAACTCATTCCACATTCTCTTCTAGATACAGTCCAGATACGAATGACATTCTGACACTTATTCCAGATTTATCTTTTAGATACAATTCATATACGCTCCAAATACGGATGTTATTCTAATACTCATTCAATATATCTTCTAGATACAATCCATATATGATCCAGAGATGGATGACATTCTGACACTTATTCTGGATTCTCTTCTAGATACAGTTCAGATATGATCCAGAGACGACTGACATTTTGACACTTATTCTAGATTCTCTTCTAGATACAGTTCAAATATGATCCAGAGACGAATGACATTCTGACACTTATTCCGGATTCCCTTCTAGATACAGTCCAAATAAGATCCAGAGACGAATGAAATTCTGACACTTATTCCGGGTTCTCTTCTAGATATAGTTCAGATACGATCCAAAGACAGATGACATTCTAACACTTATTCTAGATTCTCTTCTAGATACAGTCCAGATATGATCCAGATACGAGTAACATTCTGACACTTATTCCAGATTTTCTTCTAGATACAGTCCGTATACGATCCAGAGACGGATGAAATTCTGACACTTATTCCAGATTCTCTTCTAAATACAGTTCAGATACGATCCATAGACAGACGTTATTATGACACTCATTCAACATATTTTTCAGATACACTCCAACTACGAATGTCATTCTGATACTCATTCAGTACATCTTTAAGTTCAGATATGATCAAGATATAGATTCATTATGATACTCCTACTCAATATATCTCCAGATACAATCACAACATAAATTCATTCTGACAATCACCAATCGGTTTGTAGAGTTTCCTTTCCCCAATAGAGTTTATTTCTCTAGCAATAGAAATCCATCTCCCAACATTTCAACTTAAACAAAATTTGAAGACTTACATTCTTCATCCCCAACAACAATCAGGGATTTATTTTCCCTAGTTCAACAAGACTGCAGTAGAACAACTGATATGTTCATACATTGCATTCATACATAATTTTACGAGCGTCATAGCATATGCAACACAAATGCATATATCACAATCTCATTTATTTTGAGAACATAATTACCCAATGCATTTCATGCATCGTGACATTACATACAACTGACTCTTTACCTTTTTCAGGAAAGTTCGCAAGCAGACAATATCATCATAAATTTTCAACAGTTCCAGATTAATTCCTGAAACTAGATATGGCAACTATCTGTGAACGTCTGATTGTAGATCAATTCCCAAAACAAGACGAGGCAACTATCTACAAGACCAAGTCAAAGATTAATTCCTGAAACAAGCCAGGGCAACTATCTCTACGACCAATAAAAAAACAAGTTCTAGATTAATACCTGAAACAAGACAGGGAAACTATCTGTGAAAAACTGGTTGTAGATTAATACCTGAAACAAGATAGGACAACTATCTACCTGAGCAGATTGAAGATTAACTCCCGAAACAAGACGAGGAAACTATCTTTCTTTCTCTAAGGTTAGAGATTAATTCCTGAAACAAGCCAGGGCAACTATCTCTATGACTAGTAAAAGGCGAGTTCCAAATTAATACCTGAAACAAGATAAGACAACTATCTGTGAACAACCGATTATAGATTAATACATGAAACAAGACAGGACAACTATCTACATGAGCAGATTGATGATTAACTCCCGAAATAAGATGGAGAAACTATCTTTCTTTCTCTTAGGTCAGAGATTAATTCCTGAAACAAGCCATGGAAACTATCTCAACGACCAACAAAAGCAACTTCCAGATTAATTCTCGAAACCAGACAGGGAAACTATCTATGAACAACTGATTATGGATAAATTCCCGAAACAAGACGGGGTGACTATCTACACTACCGGACGAATCAATCTTACACAGGTTCCTTCTCATGATCTCCAGATGCAGCTTTACACGGGCTCATCCTAAAGCAATCTTACACGTGATCCTTCTCATGATCTCCATATACAACTTTACATGGGCTCATCCTAAAGCAATCTTACACGGGTTCCTTCTCATGATCTCCAGATGCAACTTTACACGGGCTCATCCTGAAACAATCTTACACAGATTCCTTCTTGTAATTTCCAGATGCAGCTTTACACAGGCTCATCCTGAAGTAATCTTACACGAGATCCTTCTCATGATTTCCATATGCAGCTTTACACGGGCTCATCCTGAAGTAATATTACACGGTATCCTTCTCATGATCTCCAGATGCAACTTTACACGGGCTCATACTGAAACAATCTTACACAAACTCCTTTTCATGATCTCCAGATGCGGCTTTACACGGGCTCATCCCGAAGCAATCTTACACAAATTCCTTCTTGTAATTTCCAGATGCAGCTTTACACAGGCTCATCCTGAAGCAATCTTACACGGATTCCTTCTCATAATTTTCAGATGCAGTTTCACACAGACTAATCCTAAAGCAACTCTACACAGGCTCCTTCTCATATATCTCCAGTTGAAGTTTAACATGGACTCATCCTGAAGCAATCTTACACATTCTCCTTCTAATATATTTCCATATAACAGTTAATTACATTTCCCCAGTAAGTTACTGTGAAGCCCGAATTTCAACCAGAAAATAACTAACTTTCATCTCTCCAGTCCAGAGAAAACTCCTCAGCAGAGCCATAGACAACTAAAGCTCCTAGACTCTATTCCCCACATAGTTTTCCTCAAGCAAGGGAACAACAGAAACCAACATTCTCTAGTGGAGTCCTCCTCAGATAACAGGAACAAGAATCCCCACAAAGAGACCTCTTATGAAGTCAGCATTTACTTTGGATGGTATCTTTAAGCCCATCTATAACAACTCTCAGTTATCTTCTCCAAATGGCATCTGTAAGCCCATTCCTGATATCATCAACCAACGATGTTACTTCATGCGAGTGAAAATTTCTAGGCACTTGAGTGTTCAATCATCTTCCATCTTCAGATCACGAAAGGCATACAAGCTAATCCAAATCTTCAGATTTAAGAAGATTGAATAGGGGAAGCTATTGTACCCCAAATTCCCCCCCCCCCCCCCCATTTTTACTCAATACATTCTCATTGAGGTCCTCAATTTCTCAAGAAGTTTCAAATGATTTCCATGAGACCCTATGTGCCTCAGCATAATGGCATAGCTGAAAGAAGAAAAAGAAGTGTACATAACAAGGTGTAGGTCGAAAGATGAAAATAGGCCTAAGAGCTTTTGGATCAAAGCAGCTTTGACAGCAGTGTGATACGGTGGCAAAACCGACTGTTTTGAAAATGCTGTTTTGCGTTTTGTGTTTTTTATTCGCAAAATTTCGCGGTAAGAAAGAGTCGCCACCGACTTTTATTTCATCCAACCGGAAAGGAAAAAATCACAGAAAAATCCTTTTTTGAGATATTCTGAGTATGGGGGGTAGATTATAGAAAGGGAAGGTGTTAGCACCCTTTCTATCCATGGTTTTCCATGGGCTCTTAGGTACTTGCTCATTTTGAAAATTGCTTGTGTGTGCTTGCTTTGAAAAAGTTTTGACTTCGTGATAACCTTTGTATCAGTCCTCAAAGGTGTGCCGAAGTTGTTTTGAAAATTATTTTGAAAAGTGTAAGTGTGAAAAGTTTGATTTGAGCAAGTATCTACTAACATCTACCTACTCGAAAAAAGATCATTTCTATTCTTGCTTCCTTTAGACAATGCTATCCTACTATTGAGAAATAGGTAGCACCATCGTTGGAGTTGTAAGGGTCAATTCGTAAGGGATGTACGATCACTGAAGCAATGTTAGGACATCTTAGTAATAACCCTAAAGTCTTAAGATCATATTCGAGGCAACATTTCCGAGGCAACACCCGAACAAGACATTTGATCTTTTTAGGTACGAGGGTAACCACTAAGACACCCTATACTTAATGATCGTTTACCGAAGGCAACCGAAGTGAGGGTATACCCTAAGAGTGATATGTGCAAGTGATTAATTTCCGTTATTTATCTTTGCACGTTAGGGTTTTCTAACAGTATTAAATTATCATGCAATCTTGTCATTCAATCCTATTACATACATCTAGACAGTGAAATATTTGCAGAGATTAAGATGCGAGAAAGTAAATGTACGCTATTACAAGGCTTCGGGGAGGGGATTAATTACATAGCAAAAAAACCCGTAAAAGACGATAAATAAAGAAAGTCATAGATTAAACTATTACATACAGTGGACATTTACATCAGTATTGCAAAAATAAATAATCAGCGCGTGACGAATTAAATACGAAGCGACTAGGGTTTTGACCCATGACTGAACCTAATTGTAATTGATTAAAGTAAACATATTTTTTGTCATTTTTTGTTATTTAAGAAAGTAATGAAATAATTGAATTAAAAAAAAAGAAAATCCTAAATTCTAATTAATTTTAATTGTGAAAGAAATTAGAATTGCCTTAAATTAATTAAACTAATTAAATTAAAAAACACATTAATTAAGAAAATAAGTCTTCTTTTTATGATTTTTTTATTGGTCATTTTTTATAAAATAAATTTGGTGTTTGATAAAAAAAAGAAAAATTAAAGAAAAGAAATTAAAAGAGGAGAAAGAAAAAAAAAGAAATAACCCAAAGGCCCGCTGTCAGCAGCTCCGATCAGAGGATGATGGTCTAGAAGATGGTGGCCCTCAGAAGATGGGGATACTGGGCCTGCTCCTGGTTGGTGGATCCAACAGATCATGACCAGAGGATGCTTGATCTGGTCCTGGTTGATGGGTCCAAAAGAAGATGGCCAGAGGATGCTTGACCTGGTCCTAGTTAATGGATCCAAAAGATGACCAGAGAACACCTGATCTGGTTCTGGCTGATGGAACCAGAAGATGACCCTCAGAAAGTGCAGGCGCTGGATCTGGTGAACACAAATGGGAAAAATGCCAAAAGATCACGCTTGGGATCGAATCCAGAATCATGAGCTTCTGACTTCCTTCTATTGACCAACTGCGCTGGGTGTTAGTTTATCAATACAATAAAAACGAACAAATAGATCAGAACTACAGGCTTCTGGCCAGAATAACGTGCCAGAATTTGAATCATCCAGTCAGGGTATGACATGCTATTGTCTTCTTCCCTGGAACTGTCGTTTAAAACTCTAAACCTTTACCTACAGACATGGCGCTGTTGCTATAACCTGCGTGCCTCAAACATCAAAAATATGCATGATAAATAGATTTAAAGACCAGGGATCGATTGGTATGGATGCCACGATCGTTCCAGTATCCAATTCTTGGCCTGATTTTGCATGTATCAAGAAACCCTAAAACAAAATCTCAAACCCTAACAATGGCAACTGTTAATATATGCCCTCAAACATCAATTGAACCAGATCAATATGTTGCAAACATGTTAACAAACGCATACATACCATTAAAACATGTTTATAATGCAAGAATCGTGATAATAGGATTTTGAAAGGGAAACAAACCGTGATGGTTGTGCAGCGTGTTCCCGGACTCGTGGAGGCTTGGTGATGCTTGCAATCGCTTCAGAGGATGTCCAAGAGTTGATTGGTGTGGTTAGAATGGCTTGAGACGGTCTGCAACTTGGAATTTGGTCTGCACTTTTTCTTTGAAATTTTGTAATTCTTTCTCTGCCTTTGCACGCCTCTAGCCCCTTTCTTTTGGCCTGCCTTTGTTCCTTATGTATAATAGAGTACATTAGGGTTCATATTTGCATCCAATCTTTGCCATTTATGAATATTGATCCATGATTTAATCCTTGCACCAAATATTTCCAAAACAAGAAAATTCAATCTTTTTGGGTCCATATGAAGCCTTGCATGATTTGATCTTGTCTCCAGCTGTATAATGGACCTAATCATGTACAAAATCTCAAGGTTTTAATGATTTTTGATATTTCACTATTTTATATTGATTTTATTTGATTTAAATGAAATGAAATAAAAATAAATAACAAAAATAAAATAATGACAAGTGGAAGGGATCATGGTTCATGGATCACATTAGCAACTCAGTGCAAGCATAAAAAGTTGGGCCCATTTAGCAAAAAATGCAATTTTGGACACATTTGACTTTTGGCAATTTTGCAAAAAAGGTCAACTTGGCCAATGCATAACTCTCTCAGTTTTGACCCTAGAGATGTGTTCTTTTACTTTTTATAAAGCTTAGGATGTCCTCTAAGCAACCCTTTTGGTCACATCTCAATTGAGTCTTCCATGTTCATGTATGAAGCTTTGACCCAAAAGGTGTTTTTGTTAACTTTTCAAAATGACCTATAATGTCCAAATTCATATCTTCTTGTGAGTGAATATTTTGAACTTGGGAGATGAATATGGATTGTAGGTAATTACATCCTCTTCAAAATGAGCTTTAGATGTGTCATTTTTGATAAAATATGAGAAAGTTATGCTTGGTCAAATTTGAGTTGACTTTTCCTACAAAATCCTAATTTAGCAACTTTGGGGTTTTGATGAATTGTGAGAAATCCTTGAGGAATCATGATCAACCCTTGATCAAATGATGAATAAAACTTCAAAATGAGAATGTTGACCAAAAATCTTGAAGTTTGACTGTATGTGGGCCAGAATTGACTTTTGCCCTAGCACCGTCGATTTTCAGGCCTTTGAGCAATTGACTGAGCAAATCTTCTCTACAAGGCTTGAAATGTGACATGGATGATCTTGAGAACATATTAGGACAAATGTGAGAATTTTGGATCCTTTGGACTCAAGCATCTTGATGTAAAATGAAACCCTAATTTGGGGTAGACTGTCTTAGGAGAGGGTTTGTCTGGTCCACTCTTGGACTTCCTTGAGCCATTTGAAGACCTTACTTGACATGTATTGAGAAATATGGGAGGGCAAATTTTGGGGTACAACAGCTGCCTCTGTTCAATCTTCTTAAATTTGAGGATGTAGATTGGCGTGTCTGCCTTTCGTGATCTGAAGGTGGAAGATGATTGAACACTAAAGTGGCCAGAAATTTGCACTCGCATGAAGTGGTACTTGTCTTGTGATATCGGGAATAGGCTTATAGATGCCATTTGGAAGTCAGTGACGGAAGATGGGCTTAAAGATGCCATCCGAAGAAGTGTTGATCACATAAGAGATTCCTTTGCGAGAACCCATATACATGTTGTTGAGGAGGATTTCGCTGGGAGCATGCTGGTCTCTGTCTTGGGAGAAATACTATTTTAGGAGCTTCAGTTGTCCGTTACTCTACTGGGGAATCATCTCTTAGTTGAGGAGGTGACAATGAACTGCTATCTGGTCGTGCTCCAGGCCTTACAGTGTTTTACTGGGGAGATGAGATTAAACTTGCTATCTGGTCATCCTCCAGGCTCTACAATTTCTCAATTATTATCTGGTCGTGCTCCAGGATTCAGAAGGAATTAAGTGGTTATCCGGTCACACCCGGGTTTCCACTTGAATTTAAGGTATACTAATGTCCTATCGATTTCCGGGTTTCATAGTAATTGGCCGAGTAAACTACTATTTGGTCGAATTCCAAGCTTCACAATACCTTATACTTTTATCTGGTCGTGTCCCAGGTTTCAGTGTCCATTGCCGCTATCTGGTCGTGCTCCAGTCTTCACAGCGTCTTATACCGTTATCTGGCCGATTCCAAGCTCCATGGTATCTTGTACTGCTATCTGGTCGATTTCCAGGTTTCATAATAACTTGTTGAGGGTTAAGCTGTTTTCCGGTCAATTTCCAGGCTTCAAAGCTTGAATTGGAATATAAATCTTAGTATCGATTTGATTGAACCAGGGGAAACTTGTGGGAACTTTAACTGGGAGAGAAATCTTAGTGTCGATTTGACTGATCCCGAGAGAGGTCCCGGATTAACTTTGACTGGCATAGAAATCAGGGGAATCTTAGCGACGATTCGACTGACCCAGACGAAAGTCTTAAAATGTCTTCAACTAGAATAGAAACCTTAGTGTCGGTTTGACTGAACTAGAGAAAACTTGTCAGAACTTGATTGCATCTTTCCCTGAAAGGTAAAGAGTTAGTCGTATGTAATGTCATGATGTATGAAATGTATTGAGTAATGATGTTCTCAAAATAAATGAGATTGTGCTGCATGATGCGTATGCGCATGCCACGATGTATGGATATGCAATGTTCTTGTGATATTCTCTGGCTGGGGAGAATAAATCCCGGACTGCTGTTGGAGAGTATAAGGAGTTGAGTTCTTCGTTCTTGCTGGGGATAGTGACCGGAGATGATTAGCTGAAGGCTCGCGTCTGTTCTGCCCGAGAATATTCTTCCGGGAGAGACTCTGTTTGAGAATAATCCTGTGGGAGAATGACTTTATGAGGAAGAGAGATACTCTGTTGGACGATCTGCTGATTTGGAGAAATAAACTCAGCTGGTGGTGAGCTTCTATTGCTAGTGATAGATAAACTCTGCTTGGGGAGAATTTTGCCGACTCATTCGCGATTATGAACCTCGGCTGAGGAGAGCTAACACCACTGTCTTTGGATACTTCCTACTCTGCAGGGAGTGTATGTACCTTTAATCATATTCTCAAGCTGGCTCCATCCCTGTACCTGGTGGGTAGAGCAACTGTAAGGTTTGGACACTTCTTGTTTGCCCCTGTTCCTGGAATTACGAGTAATTGTCTTTTGTTTCTTATGTAAATATTTATGAGCAACAATTATTTTCAAATACATATATAAAAAATGAATCATTGGACGTTCTTGCAAAACAAAACAGAAAAAGAAAAAAAAATTTGACGTTTCTTGTAAAAATGAATTGTATTGATTTTTTTGAAGTTGGCCTGTAATAGGCATTTTGTACAAAGAGGCTAGCACTCTAGTAAGAGAACACCGCCGAAAGATAGAAATTACAATTTGTGTAAAAGAAAGAAAAATAGATATATGAAACAATCCCAATGGGTTCCAATTCTGCTATTTCCTTTATATCTTTAAGCATCTCATCAGTTTGCTACTTGTTCGAAGATGGATCAGATTGATTGGCGTTGTCCGAGTTTGATAGTCGATACCGAAGTCTGGTCGCAAGATGATCCAATGAGACATAGTGTTACGCTTCGATCCCTAATTTTTTCCTGGACCGCGCTTTCAGCCCACCGGGATACCCTTTTTTGGCCCAAGTCGCCTTTTCAGGTTTTCGACTTGTCGGGTGTACAGTTTTTTTATTTTATTTTGTTTTCATCCCTTACTTTTGCCCGAACCCTTTTGGTTCGCTGGGAAGCCCTTATTTTTTCCTAGGCCAGTCAACCTAGCGTGTGTTTGATTAGGCGTAGTATTTTTTCACTATGTCTGCATTGTCGGGGTGAGGAAGGTCGTCACCATCCATGGTGGTTAGAATCATAGCTCCACTAGAAAATATGTTTTTGATCATAAATGGCCCTTCGTATGTGGGGGTCCATTTGCCCCTGGGATCACCTTGTGGTAGTATGATGCATTTGATCACCAGTTCCCCGACTTGATATTCTTGGCGTCTGACTTTCTTGTTAAATGCCTTAATCATTCGCTTTTGATACGTCTGACCATGACAAATAACAGTAAGCCTCTTCTCATCAATTAGATTCAACTGATCAAGTCGGGTCTAGATCCACTCGTCTTCGCTCAAACCCGCATCCTTCATAATCCTGAGAGAGGGTATCTGGACTTCGATGGGTAGGACCGCCTCCATGCCATACACCAAAGAGTAGGGTGTTACCCCTGTCGACGTCCTTGCCGAGGTACGGTACCCATGAAGAGCGAATGGTAACATATCGTGCTAGTCTTTGCATGTCACCGTCATCTTCTGCACAATCTTTTTGATGTTCTTGTTAGCTGCTTCAACAACCCCATTCATCTTCGGCCGGTAGGGAGAAAAGTTATGATGCTGTATCTTGAACTGTTTACAGAGCTCGGTGATCATCAAATATTATTGAGATTTGTACCATTATCCATAATGATCCTCTCTGGTACACCGTATCGACAGATTAGATTGTGTCGGATAAACCGCACCACGACATTCTTGGTTATTGTAGTAAAGGAAGTTGCCTCAACCCACTTTGTGAAATAATCAATTGCTACCAGAATGAAGCGATGCCTGTTAGACGCAGTAGGTCTGATCTCGCCGATCATGTCAATGCCCCACATTGCGAAAGGCCAAGGAGCTGTCAAAACATTCAGAGGAACTGGAGGTACATGTACCTTATCAGCATAAACTTGACACTTATGACAGGTTCGAGAATGCTGATAATAATCGGCTTCCATAATGGACCAATAATATCCTGCCCGTAGGATTTTCTTCGCCATGGTATGTCCACTGGAATGAGTTCCGAAGGTACCTTCATGTAACTCTGCCATGATCCGTTCTACCTCGCTTTTGTCCACACATCGCAGTAAGGTTGAATCATGGTTATCCTTATAGAGGATTCCATTATTGATGAAGAAGCGAACCTTCTCAGAAACTTCTTATCATTAACAGATGCCCCCTCAGGGTATTCTTGAGCCTCAAGATACCTCTTTACCTCGTGAAACAAGGGTTTATCTGCTACCTCTTCCGTCTCAATGTCACAGCAATGTGCGGGTTCGTCCAACCTCTCGATGGTAATCTGGGGAGCTTCATTGTCCCACCTGACCTTGAACATAGAAGATATGGTAGCTAACGTGTCCGCCAGCTGGTTCTCTTCTCTGGGGAAATGTTCAAAGGTTATCTCCTCGAAGTGTGGGAGGAATGTGAGTACATATTCTTTGTAAGGAATAAGATTTGGGTGCTTCATATCCCACTCGCCTTTGATCTGACTGATCACTAGGGAAAAATATCCGAATACACTCAAGAACTTAATCCTCAGGTCAATAGAAGCTCGAAGGCCCATGATGCACGCTTCATACTCCGCCATATTGTTGGTGCAGTTAAAACATAATCGGGCGGTGAATGGAGTATGACAGCCTCAGGAGATATAATTACTGCACCGATGCCATTACCCAACGCGTTAGAGGCTCCATCAAAATACATAGACCATCGAGATCCTTCCTCAGGTCCATCATCCGGTCCAGGTTCTTCACAGTCGGTTACCAACATGATATTCTCATTCGGAAACTCGAAATTCATGGATTGGTAGTCATCCACGGCCTAATGCGCCAAATGATCCGCCAATATACTCCCCTTGATTGATTTTTGGGTTGTGTATTGTATGTCTTACACGGTTAAGATCATCTGCCATCTTGCTATCCTTCCGGAGAGAGCGGGCTTTTCGAAAATATACTTGATTAGATCCATTTTTGATATCAACAAGGTGGTGTGAGTCAGCATATACTGTCTCAGCCGGCGAGCAACCCATGCCAAAGCGCAACAAGTTATCTCGAGCAGTGAGTATCGGGTCTCACAGTCGGTAAACTTTTTGTTAAGCTAATAAATGGCATGCTCTTTTCGGCCAGACTCGTCATGCTGCCCCAGCATGCACTCCATTGAATTGTCTAGTACTGTCAAGTATAAAATCAAAGGTCTTCCTTCAACTGGAGGCATCAGAATTGGTAGTTCTTGAAGGTATTCCTTGATTCTTTCGAAAGCAGTCTGGCATTCATCATTCCACCTTACCACTTGATCTTTCTTCAGCAGCTTGAAGATTGACTCACAAGTAGCAGTCAAATGTGAAATGAATCTGGTAATGTAATTCAGGCGTCACAAGAAACCTTTAACTTCTTTTTCTGTGCGGGGAGCCGACATCTCTTGTATGGCTTTTACCATTGCAGGGTCCACCTGAATACCTTTGTCACTGACAACGAAACCCAAAAGCTTACCAGACCTTACCCCAAAGGTACACTTGTTCGGATTCAACCTTAAATTGTACGTCTTCAACCTGTCAAACAGTTTCTGGAGATGGTCAAGGTGCTCTTCCTCAGTCTGGGACCTAGCTATCCTGTCATCAACATAAACCTCAATCTCGTGGTGAATCATATCATGGAATAAAGAGACCATGGCACGTTGATAAGTTGCCCAGCATTCTTCAATCTAAAAGGCATTACCATGTAACAGAAGGTGCCCCACTGCGTAACAAAGGTTGTCTTCTCCATGTCTTCAGGAGCCATCTTGATCTGGTTGTAGCCAGAAAAACCATCCATGAAGGAGAAGATCTTATGCTGCGCGGTGTTGTCGACCAGAACATCGATTTGAGGAAGTGGGAAATCATCCTTGGGGCTTGCCCTGTTCAGATGTCTATAGTCTACACACATCCGTACCTTACCATCCTTATTAGGTACTATAACAACATTGGCAACCCACTCTGGATAAGAAGCGACATCTAAAAATCCCGCGTCTAACTGTTTCATGACTTCAGCTTTGATTTTCTCAGACATCTCATGGCACATACGAAGGACCTTCTGTTTTACCAGAGGGCAGTCTTCTTTAGTTGGCAAGTGATGAAGCACAATATCAGTGTCTAAACCAGGCATATCTTCATAAGACCAAGCGAAGATCTCAACATAGTCGCGTAGCATTTGTATCAACCGTTGCTTGACACTAGGCTCTAGATTTGCACCTATCTTAACCTCTTTCCTGTCTTCTTCTGTACCCAAATTCACTGACTTAACTTGCTCTTCATGAGGCTGTATGGCCCTCTCTTCCTGCTGTAATAGTCTAGCAAGTTCTCCAGGCACCTCACAATCATCTTCACCTTCGTCCCCGGCTTGGTTGGTCGGATTTTCGAAGTTATAACTGGTAGTAGCAGAGTTGTTATCAATGGGATCCATAGTGGATAAGGATCTGCATTATGATACGTGAATATGTTTAAGAGAATAGCTGTTTTGATAGAGTGGGAGATAGAAAAGAAAAACAAAGAGCGTAAGATTTGTAATGCAAGAAAATGTCCAATGTTTTATTAATGATATATGAAATGACAAGTAATAAGCCCTCACAAGAAAAGCCAAGGTGCCTTGGGCAAGGCACCGGGCCGTAAAGTTTCAAACTGTCTATTACAACTCTTAAAACAAAAGTCAATTACTGTGGAATAAAAGAAACGGGTATGAAGTCCTTCGTCGTCAAGTTGTTCAGCCCACCGTTGGTTGTAGGGTAGATCCAGCTGTCGATATCTGAATCTTCTTCACTGTCCTCAATTGCATTAACTCCATGATTGCTGATGTGCAAAGGAGGTCTTCCAATCCGCGCGGGCCTAATAACCCTTTAAGCTCCTTCTTCAATTACAGCTCTGGCATCCTTGAGAGAAGCCATCTTCATCGGAGGTTTGTCGATAGTAACTTCATTTGACGCCAAGGTCTGAGGGACCTCTTCAAAGTTCTGACAAAAGGGTTTTGATGAATTCCCCATCCATCTCCACGTAGCGAAAGGAATTGAGATGACTCACCATATACTCCTCTTCACCTTGTACCGTGACAATCTATCCTTTCACTGGGTATTTCAGCATTTGATGGAGCGTGGAAGTCACTTCCCCAACCTTATGAATCCAAGGACGACCCAACAAGCAAGAATATGATGGTCTGATATCCATCACATAGAAGGTGGATGCAAAAGTCTGAGAGCCAACTTTAACAGGGATGTCTACCTCCCTGTGCACCATTCTATTTGACCCGTCGAAAGCCCTAACCACAATATTGCTCGGCTTCAGAATCAAACCTTCACAGTCCAGACGATCTACTACTTTCTTTGGTAGAACATTCAATGAAGACCCGATATCCACCAATACATGGGCCATGGTGGTGCCCCTGCACTCGATCGAGACGTGCAGGGCATCATTATGATTTCTCCCCTTAGCAGTCAGACCTGCATCTGAGAAACCTATCCCATTGTCGGCGGTCAGGCTAGCTACGCAATCCTTGAATAGATCGGCTGAAGTTTCCTGCGGCACATGTACATTTTTGAGGAATGCAATTAAAGCCTTTGCATGGGCTTCAGAACACAATAACAAGGACAACATGGAGATTTTTGACGGGGTCTGCCCCAGCTGCTCGACTATGTTATAGTCGCTCTTCTTGATAATCCTTAGAATTTCCTCTATCTCTTGTTTCAAGGTTTCTACAATGATCTTCTTAGGTGCCTCCGTTCGGGCAGGCTCGCCTATGATTTCTTTGCCCCGAGTCCCAGATGGCTCGGCGACATTGGTGATGACTGGAATAGGAACTGGGATAGTAGTTGGTGTAATAGTAGACATAATGACAACAGGTTTGTGAAAAGTCGGAGGGGAAATCTCGGGAGAAAAGAGTCTTCCGCTTCTGGTGACCTTGCTAGCCCCGACAATATTGCTGACATCAACATCAACTTCCTCACTTTTTAAGTCTTGTTTAACTCCATGGTAATATACATCAGCACCATAGTACTAAGGGACAACCTTATCCGAAGTGTATGGGATAGGACCGGGGACAGTAATTATTAACGGAGCAATTCTTGGGACGGGTGTAATCCTAACAGGTTTTCTCGAAGAAACCTTGGAAGGATTGGCGGAAATGGTTATGATGGCAACATCTTAAATTGGTACCAACAGAATCATGGTCTTTTCGAACATGATCTCTTTATTATCCATCAGGCGCTGAACACCTGATTTCAATAAGTGGCAACCAACAGGCATATTTAAACACATGTGGCAACCTTTACCACAACCCAGAAATAAACCGGCCAACAACAAATTCTTCTTAACTGTCGTCAAAGGAGTAGAAATTTCTTCCACACAGGTCACAAATAAATCATCGTCTATAGCTTTTACTCCATGACCATGTTTGGGCATGGGAGAAGTTATGACGTTGGGCTTCTCCGGAGCGTCAAACTCAATCTCTTTGGCTTCGATCAGGTCTTGCACTTTGTTTTTCAAGGCCCAACAGTTGTTTGTATTATGACCTGGACTTTCAGAGTGATAGGCGCAGAGGGAATTCGAGTTATAATAAGGAGAAGTGGTGTTGGGGTTCTTCGGGGCTTCCCTCAGAGCTACCAGATTGGTCTTCAATAATTGTGGTAGAATTTGAGACAAGGTCATATTGAGCCGAGTGAACTGCTTCTGTGGTCTTTCTTCCCTTTGTTGATTGTTGCATTGTGGAGCAACTGTGGGTCTTGATATCACTACCGCATTTACTGCTTGACGGTGTTTAGGTCTGCTTTGGCCCCTCGAGTCATAGACTGCACTAGCTTCCTTCTTACCGGTGAAAGGCTTCTTTACTGTACTTGATGAAGTATCCTTCTGTATTTTACCACTTCGAATGCCAGCTTCTAATCTCTCTCCAGTCAAAATTAACTCAGTAAACCCAGATGACGAACTGCCGATCAGATGATTGAAAAATGGACCAGATAGCGTCCCTAGAAACATGTCAACCAACTCCCTATCAGACAAACGAGGCTGGACTCTTCCAGCCAAGTCTCTCCACTTTTGAGCATAGTCCTTAAAACCTTCACTTGCACCCATAGACAATACCCTGAAGCTGAGTACGAATGGGAGCAAGGTCGGCGTTATACTGATACTTCTTGTAGAAAGCAGCAGCAAGATCTTCCCAATTTCAGACACTGGCTCCTTCCAACTGATAAAACTATTCAAGCTGAGTCCCTGACAGACTATCTTGAAAGAAATGCACCCACAAATTTCTATCAGCAGTGTGAGGTTGGATTTTTCTGACGTACGAGCGGAGATGGAGTTTTGGACAGCATACTCCATCGTACTTGGAAAAAACCAGAGCTTTGAACTTATGAGGGATCACCACTCTCGATACCAATCCCAGTTCTCCGAAATCCAAACCAGGGATCTTTTGAATTTCCATAGCACTCAGACGGTCTTCTAGTTGCTTGTACCTATCCTCAGCAGGAGGATATTTCTCATCATCATAATCCGTATCGTTATCAGAAACTGCTGGACTAAGGTCCTTTGTCCTTTCTTGGTTCTTACCGTCTTTGGATGAGGAGGTCAGATCAACTGATTGTCTTATCCTTTCTCCGAATCTTCTACCCATGTTCAGGATACCAACCTTCTTCTTCTTCTTCTTCTTCTCTTTCAGAATAAGGGTCTTTAGGTCCTCTTGCCCTTTAGCCAAACTCAAGAACATCTGTTGGAATTGGGAGTTCTGTGCCTGAAGATCTTTGATGGCTTGATCGAAATACATTTCTGCGTGTGATAAACAACGAAGAAGATGAGAAACCTGTAAGGGTACCTATGATGATGTGCATGATAATGGGATGCGTATGTAATGATTTCAAAGAATTTGGGAGATTTAAATTTGCAAACCAAAAATAAACAAACTTTATTAGATTAACTTGTAAAAGGTTCAACAATGCCTTTAAGGCGTTACAAAGAAGTAAATGAAAAACAAATCTAAAACTAGAAAAGCAAAATCAAAATTCCCATGGACGCTTCCTCTTTGTGCCGATGTAGTCATTGATCACTCTTTCTTCCTCGAGCTGCCTGGTGAGCTTCAAGATCTTCCTTTCTTGCTCGTGGTACTTTTCCTGGTAAGTATCCCTCTCCTCTTTCAGCTGAATCCAGGACCTCTACAACTCCCCAGGACCAGTGGGCATGTAAGGATAAAGAACTATGTAAGGAACGCCCTCTTCATTGGTGGGCTCCATAATCACTAGTAATACGGCTTCATAGGGTATCCCAAGCTTCTGGGCTCGAGCTCGGACCCACTGGAGATAAGGCTGCATAGGAAGGGAAGTCCTTGGTCCCAGCTCTTGGGGATCAGATCTGTTCACCATGCCCCAAGCTCGTATAAACCTCCGGCGATGCTCCTCAACGTCTTCCTTATAGTCAAATGCAATATCCTCAAGAAGTAGCTCATGGGGACCATCCCTCCGAGCACGACCAAATTGTCGCAAAGCTAGACAAGGATTATAGGTTATACCCCCTCTGATTCCAAGCAATGGGACATTAGGGTATCCCCCACAACGATCAATAAAAGCAATGTTTTCCAAAGCCCAGGAACACCAAAGAATGTCTGTATGGGCAAGTGACATTATCCTGTAGGACCAACCCAAACCTTCTTCGTTCTTCAACACAGACTTAGGGAGGTGCAAAATAAACCACCTTGACAGCAACGACATGCAACACATAAGAGTTCCTCTTCTTCGCACGGTACGAGTATAAAGGGCGTGCAAGATATCACCCAGCAGGGTAGGCAAATGATTACGAGAAAGGAAAATCTTGACAACGTTTACATATACAAAGGAATCCAGATTCGAGAAGAGAACCAAACCATAGATAAGGAGAGCTAAGATATCTTCGAAAGCTTGAAAGTCCAAACTATCCCAGAATAGCTGAGCCTGGTCTATCAAAAATTTGGCTAGGAAAGCTTCGACCCCGCTTCGTGTTTCCCAATTGGATACTACATCAGCCCGTTTCAGATGCAAAGCTGAGGCAATGTATTCTAGTCTAGGAACCTCTTCCATACCTGTGAAGGGTACCTGCTCAAGGATTGATATGCCCAATAAGTGAGAGAACTCTTCCAAGGTGGGAACCAGCTGGTAATCTAGAAAGGTGAAGCAATGATGCACATGATCGAAGAACTGGAAAAGTACACTCATCATCTGCTCATTAAGATTTGAGGTGACCAGGCTAATAAGCTGACCATGTCTCTTAATGAACATAAAATTCTCAGATACTCTTGAGGCTAACTCCTTAATTTGAGCAGGTATTTGCACAAAGTTAACTCAGATGGTATTTCTGCGCATGGAAGCCATAATCTGCAAAATAGAACAAAGATAAATTCCCTTGGTCTTTGAAATGGTTAGTATAATGAAGTATAAATGCCATGTTATGATGCATGATGTCATGATACAGAAACAACAGGTATAGCAGATAACAGGCATGGCAAAGAGAAACAAGTCACACAAAACCCTTAAGTTTAAGGCTTGCATGAGGTCAAAGGTAGTACATTCTTGAAGTTTAGTTGGTTTCAACCTGTCCTAGCAAAAGTATCCGGGTTCTAGAGGTTCTCAATATCACTGACCATCCTTCATTGGTCATGGTTTCAGCTCACGCAATCTTTTCTTGCGGCCGAAACTATCTCAAGAGTATGGTCTCAATAAGTGTAGTATCGAGTATCAACTAGTTCTCAGCTTTATACCAAGGCCGGCTATCTCACTACTTTCTAATGGCCAAGTTGGTCGATTAAAGGTTCTAAGGTCAGTTAATGCTTAACGACACCATGCAGCGGCCCCGTATTCTCCTCGTTTCTCCACAAGGGATACCTGTACCAACCAATGTGCCACATCAACGTAGCTACTGCTTCAACCGTATCAGACTATGCCGTACAGTTCCTTCACAGTCTATTGTTACTTACCAAAAGGTGTCCCCAGATTCGAGTTAGGATCTATAGTAACTCCCAAACAAAACCCTTAAAAGTAAAGCAGTCAAAACAATCAAGAGAAGCAATTATGATGAACTAGATCCTAAGGTATACCCCACATTATAATCCCCAACAGAGTCTCCACTTCTGTGATACGGTGGCAGAATCGACTATTTTGAAAATGCTGGTTTGCGTTTTGCGTTTTTTATTCGCAAAATGTCGCGTTAAGAAAGAGTCGCCACCGAATTTTATTTCATCCAATCGGAAAGGAAAAAAGTACAGGAAAAATCCTTTTTTCGAGATGTTTTTGAGTACGGGGGGTAGATTATAAAAAGGGAAGGTGTTAGCACCCTTTCTCTCCATGGTTTTCCATGGGCTCTTAGGTACTTGCTCATCTTTAAAAATTTCTTGTGTGTGTGCTTTGTTTTGAAAAGTTTTGACTTTATGATAACCTTTGTATCAATCCTCAAAGGTGTGACAAAGTTGTTTTGAAAACTTGTTTTGAAAAGTGTAAGTGTGAAAAGTTTGATTTGAGCAAGTACCTAACAGTTATCTACCTACTCGAAAAAAGATCGTTTCTATTCTTGTTTCCTTTAGACAATGCTATCCTACTATTGAGAAATAGGTAGCACCATCGTTGGAGTTGTAAGGGTCAATTCGTAAGGGACGTACGATCACTAAAGCAATGTTATGACGTCTTAGTAGTAACCCTAAAGTCTTAAGATCATATTCAAGGCAACATTTCTGAGGCAACATCCGAACGGGACATTTGATCTTTTTAGACAGGAGGGCAACCACTAAGACACCCTATACTTAATGATCGTTTACCGAAGGAAACTGAAGTGAGGCTATACCCTAAGAGTGATATGTGCAAGTGAATAATTTCCATTATTTATCTTTGCACATTAGGGTTTTCTAACTGTATTAAATTATCATGCAATCTTGTCATTCAATCCTATTACATACATCTAGACAGTGAAATATTTACAGAGATTAAGATGCGAGAAAGTAAATCTACACTATTACAAGGCTTCAGGGAAGAGATTAATTACATAGCCAAAAAAACCCGTAAAAGACAATAAATAAATAAAGTCCTAGATTAAACTATTACATACCGTGGACAGTTACATCAATATTGCAAAAATAAATAATCAGCCCGCGGCGAATTAAATACGAAGCGACTAGGGTTTTGACCCATGACTGAACCTAATTGTAATTGATTAAAGTAAACATATTTTTTGTCATTAATTTTTTATTTAAGAAAGTAATGAAATAATTGAATTAAAAAAAAAGAAAATCCTAAATTCTAATTAATTTTAATTGTGAAAGAAATTAGAATTGCCTTAAATTAATTAAACTAATTAAATTAAAAAAAGAACACATTAATTAAGAAAATAAGTCTTCTTTTTATGATTTTTTTGATTGGTCATTTTTTAGAAAATAAATTTGGTGTTTGATAAAAAAAAGAAAATTTAAAGAAAAGAAATTAAAAGAGGAGAAAGAAAAAAAAAGAAATAACCCAAAGGCTTGCTGTCAGCAGTTCCGATGAGAGGATGATGGTCCAGAAGATAGTGGCCCTTATAAGATGGGGATACTGGGCCTGCTCCTGGTTGGTGGATCCAGCAGATCATGACCAGAGGATGCTTGATCTGGTCCTGGTTGATGGGTCAAGAAGAAGATGGCCAGAGGATGCTTGACCTGGTCCTAGTTGATGGATCCAGAAGATGACCAGAGAACACCTGATCTGGTTCTAGCTGATGGAACCAAAAGATGACCCTCAGAAAGTGCAGGCGCTGGATCAGGTGAACACAAAGGGGAAAAATGCCAAAAGCTCACGCCTGGGATCGAATCCAGAATCATGAACTTCTGACTTCCTTCTTCTGACCAACTGTGCTGGGTGTTAGTTTATCAATACAATAGAAACAAACAAATAGATCAGAACTACAGGCTTCTGGCCAGAATAACGCACCAGAATTTGAATCAGCCAGTCAGGCTGTGACACACTATCGTCTTCTTCCCTGGAACCGTCGTTTAAAACTCTGAACCTTTACCTACAGACATGGCGCTGTTGCTATAACCTGCGTGCCTCAAACATCAAAAATACGCATGATAAAAGATTTAAAGACCAGGGATCGATTGGTCTGGATGCCACAATCGTTCCAGTATCCAATTCTTGATCTGATTTTGCCTGTATCAAGAAACCCTAAAACACAATCTCAAACCCTAACAATGGCAACTGTCAATATATGCCCTCAAACATCAATTGAACCAGATCAATATGTTGCAAACATGATAACAAACACATACATACCATTAAAACATGTTTATAATGCAAGAATCGTGATAATAGGATTTTTAAAGGGAAACAAACCGTGATGGTTGTGCAACGTGTTCCTAGACTCGTGGAGACTTGGTGATTCTTGCAATCGCTTCAGAGGATGTCCAGGAGTTGATTGGTGTGGTTAGAATGGCTTGAGACGGTCTGCAACTTGGAATTTGGTCTGCACTTTTTCTCTGAAATTTTGCAATTCTTTCTCTACCTTTGCACGCCTCTAGCCTCTTTCTTTTGGTATGCCTTTATTCCTTATGTATAATAGGGTGCATTAGGGTTCATATTTGCATCCAATCTTTGCCATTTATGAAGATTGGTCCATGATTTAATCCTTGCACCAAATATTTCCAAAACAAGAAAATTCAATCTTTTTGTGTCCATATGAAGCCTTGCACGATTTTGTCTTGTCTCCAACTGTATAATGGACCTAATCATGCACAAAATCTCAAGGTTTTAATGATTTTTGATATTTCACTATTTTATATTAATTTTATTTGATTTAAATGAAATAAAATGGAAATAAATAACAAAAATAAAAGAATGACAAGTGGAAGGGCTCATGGGTCGTAGATCACATTACAAACTCAGTGCAAGCATAAGAAGTTGGGCCTATTTAGCAAAAAATGCAATTTTGGACACATTTAACTTTTGGCAATTTTGCAAAAAAGGTCAACTTGGGCAATGCATAACTCTCTCAATTTTGACCCTAAAGATGTGTTCTTAGACTTTTTAGAAAGCTTAGGATGTCCTCTAAGCAACCCTTTTTGTGTCATCTCAATTGAGGCTTCCATGTTCATGTATGAAGCTTTGACCCAAAAGGTGTTTTTGTTGACTTTTCAAAATAACCTATAATGTCCAAATTCATATCTTCTTGTGAGTGTATATTTTGAACTTGGGAGCTTAAGATGGATTGTAGGGAATTACATCCTCTTCAAAATGAGCTTTGTATGGGTCATTTTTTATAAAATATGAGAAAGTTATGCTTGTTCAAAGTTGAGTTGACTTTTCCTACAAAACCCTAATTTAGCAACTTTGGGGTTTTGATGAATTATGAGAAATCCTTGAGGAATCATGATCAACCCTTGATCAAATGATGAATAACACTTCAAAATGAGAACGTTGACCAAGAATCTTGAAGTTTGACTGTATGTGGGCCACAATTGACTTTTGCCCTAGCACAGTCGATTTTCAGGCCTTTGAGCAATTGACTGAGCAAATCTTCTCTGAAAGGCCTGAAACTTGACATGGATGATCTTGAGAACATATTAGGACAAAGGTGAGAATTTGGGATCCTTTGGACTCAAGCATCTTGATGTAAAATGAAACCCAAATTTAGGGTAGACTGTCTTAGGAGAGGGTTTGTCTGGTCCACTCTTGGACTTCCTTGAGCAATTTGAAGACCTTACTTGACATGTATTGAGAAATATGGGGGGGGGGGGGGAATTTTGGGGTACAATAGCTGCCCCTGTTCAATCTTCTTAAACCTGAGGATGTAGATTGGCGTGTCTGCCTTTCGTGATCTGAAGGTGGAAGATGATTGAACACTAAAGTGCCCAGAAATTTGCACTCGCGTGAAGTGGTACTTATATTGCAATATCGGGAATGGGCTTATAGATGAAATTTAGAAGTCAGTGATGGAAGATGGGCTAAAATATGCCATCCAAAGAAATGTTGATCGCATAAGAGATTCCTTTGCGAGAACCCGTATACCTGCTGTTGAGGAGGATTTCACTGGGAGCATGCTGGTCTCTGTCTTGGGAGAAATAGAATTTTAGGAGCTTCAGTTGTCCGTTACTCTACTGGGGAATCATCTCTTAGTTGAGGAGGTGACAATGAACTGCTATCTGGTCGTGCTCCAGGCCTTACAGTGTCTTACTGGGTAGATGAGATTAAACTTGCTATCTGGTCATCCTCCAGGCTCTACAATTTCTCAATTATTATCTGGTCGTGCTCCAGGCTTCAGAAGGAATTAAGTGGTTATCCGGTCACACCCGGGTTTCCACTTGAATTTAAGGTATACTAATATCCTGTCGATTTCCGGGTTTCATAGTAATTGGTCGAGTAAACTACTATTTGGTCGAATTCTAAGCTTTGCAATACCTTATACTGTTATCTGGTCGTGTCCCAGGTTTCAATGTCCTTTGCCGCTATCTGGTCATGCTCCAGTCTTCACAACGTCTTATACCGTTATCTGGCCGATTCCAGGCTTCATGGTATCTTGTACTGCAATCTGGTCGATTTCTAGGTTTCACAATAACTTGTTGAGGGTTAAGCTATTTTCCGGTCAATTTCCGGGCTTCAAAGGTTGAACTGGAATATAAATCTTAGTATCGATTTGACTTTACCAGGGGAAACTTGTGGGAACTTCAACTGGGAGAGAAATCTTAGTGTCGATTTGATTGATCCCGGGAGAGGTCTCGGATTAACTTTGACTAGCATAGAAATCAGGGGAATCTTAGCGATGATTCGGCTAACCCAGACGAAAGTCTTAAAATATCTTCAACTAGAATAGAAACCTTAGTGTCGATTTGACTGAACTAGAGAAAACTTGTCAGAACTTGATTGCATCTTTCCCTGAAAGGTAAAGAGTTAGTCGTATGTAATGTCATGATGTATGAAATGTATTGAGTAATGATGTTCTCAAAATAAATGAGATTGTGCTGCATGATACGTATGCGCATGCCACGATGTATGGATATGCAATGTTGTTGTGATATTCTCTGGCTGGGGAGAATAAATCCTGGACTGCTGTTGGAGAGTATAAGGAGTTGGGTTCTTCGTTCTTGCTGGGGATAGTGACCGAAGATGATTAGCTGGAGGCTCGCGTCCGTTCTGCCCGAGAATATTCTTCCGGGAGAGACTCTGTTTGAGAATAATCATGTGGGAGAATGACTTTGTGGGGAAGAGAGATACTCTGTTGGATGATCTGCTGATTTGGAGAAATAAACTCAACTGGTGGTGAGCTTCTATTGCTAGTGATAGATAAACTCTGCTTGGGGAGAATTTTGCAGACTCATTCGCGATTATGAACCTCGGCTGAGGAGAGCTAACACCACTGTCTTTGGATACTTCCTACTCTGCAGGGAGTGTATGTACCTTTAATCATATTCTCAAGCTGGCTCCATCCCTGTACCTGGTGGGTAGAGCAACTGTAAGGTTTGGACACTTCTTGTTTGCCCCTGTTCCTGGAATTACGAGTAATTGTCTTTTGTTTCTTATGTAAATATTTATGAGCAACAATTATTTTCAAATGCATATATAAAAAATGAATCATTGGACGTTCTTGCAAAATAAAACAGAAAAAGAAAAACAATTTGACGTTTCTTATAAAAATGAATTGTATTGATTTTTTTGAAGTTGGCCTGTAATAGGCATTTTGTACAAAGAGGCTAACGCTCTAGTAAGAGAACACCGCCGAAAGATAGAAATTACAATTTGTGAAAAAGAAAGAAAAACAGCTATATGAAACAATCCCACTGGGTTCCAATTCTGCTAATGCCTTTATATCTTCAAGCCTCTTATCACTTTGCTACTTGGTCGAAGATGGATCAGATTAATTGGCGCCATCCGAGCTAGATAGTCGATACCGAAGTCTGGTCGTAAGATCATCCAATGAGACAGTGTGTTACGCTTCAATCCTTAATTTTTGCCTGGACCGCCTTTTCAGGTTTTCAGTCTACCGGGATACCCTTTTTTTTGCCAAGTCGCCTTTTCAGGTTTTCGACTTGCCGGGTGTACAGTTTTTTTTTAATTTTATTTTCATCCCTTACTTTTGCCCGAACCCTGTTGGTTCGCCGGGAAGCCCTTATTTTTGCCTAGGCCAGTCAACCTAGCGGGTCTTTGATTAGGCGTAGTATTTTTTCACTTTGTCTACATTGTCAGGGTGAGGAAGGTCGTCACCATCCATGGTGGTTAGAATCATAGCTCCACCAGAAAATATGTTTTTGATCACAAATGGACCTTCGTATGTGGGGGTCCATTTGCCCCTGGGATCACCTTGCAGTAGTATGATGGGTTTGATCACCAGATCCCCGACTTGATATTCTTGACGTCTGACTTTCTTGTTAAATGCCTTAATCATTCGCTTCTGATATGTCTGACCATGACAAATAGCAGTAAGCCTCTTTTCATTGATTAAATTCAGCTGACCAAGCCGGGTTTGGATCCAGTCGTCTTTGTTCAAACCCGCATCCTTCATAATCCTAAGAGAGGGTATCTGGACTTCGATGGGTAGAACCGCCTCCATACCGTATACCAAAGAGTAGGGTGTTGCCCCCTGTTGACGTCTGTGCTGAGGTGAGGTACCCATGAAGAGCGAATGGTAACATCTCGTGCCAGTCTTTGTATGTCACCGTCATCTTCTGCACAATCTTTTTGATATTCTTGTTAGCTGCTTCAACAGTCCCATTCATCTTCGGCCGGTAGGGAGAAAAGTTGTGATGCTGTATCTTGAACTGTTTGCAGAGCTCAGTGATCATCGTATTGTTGAGATTTGCACCATTGTCCGTAATGATCCTCTCTGGTACACCGTATCGACATATTAGATTATGTCGGATAAACCGTGCCACGACGTTCTTGGTTACTATAGCAAAGGAAGCTGCCTCAACCCACTTTGTGAAATAATCAATTGCTACCAGAATGAAGTGATGCCTGTTAGACGCAGTAGGTCTGATCTCGCTGATCATGTCAATGCCCCACACTGCGAAAGGCCAAGGAGCTGTCAAAACATTCAGAGGAACTGGAGGTACATGTACCTTATCAGCATAGACTTGGCACTTATGATAGGCTCGAGAATGCTGATAACAATCGGCTTCCATAGTGGACCAATAATATCCTGCCCGTAGGATTTTATTTGCCATGGTATGTCCACTGGAATGAGTTCCGAAGGTACCTTCATGTAACTCTACCATGACCTTTCTGCCTCGCTTTTGTCCACACATCGCAGTAAGGTTGAATCATGGTTACGCTTATAGAGGATTCCATTATTGATGAAGAACTTTACAGTGAACCTTCTCAGAAACTTCTTATCATTAACAGATGCCCCCTCGGCATATTCTTGAGCCTCAAGATACCTCTTTACCTCGTGAAACCAGGGTTTATCTGCTACCTCTTTCATCTCAATGTCATAGCAATGTGCGGGTTCGTCCAACCTCTCGATGGTAATCTAGGGAGCTTCATTGTCCCACCTGACCTTGAACCTATAAGACATGGTAGCTAACGCGTCCGCCAACTGGTTCTCTTCTCTGGGGAAATGCTCAAAGGTTATCTCCTCGAAGTGTGGGAGCAATGTCAGTACATATTCTTTGTAAGGAATAAGATTTGGGTGCTTCGTATCCCACTCGCCTTTAATTTGACTGATCACCAGAGCAAAATCTACGAATACACTCAAGAACTTAATCCTCAGGTCAATAGCAGCTCGAAGGCCCATGATGCACGCTTCATACTCCGCCATATTATTGGTGCAGTTAAAACATAATGGGGCGGTGAGCGGAGTATGACAGTCCTCAGGAGATATAATTATAGCACCGATGCCATTACCCAACGCGTTAGAGGCTCCATCAAAATACATAGACCATCGGGATCCTTCCTCAGGTCCTCATCCGGTCAAGGTTCTTCACAATCGGTTACCAACATGATGTACTCATCTGGAAACTCGAAACTCATGGATTTGTAGTCATCCACGACCTGATGCGCCAAATGATCCACCAATATACTCCCCTTGATTGCTTTTTGGGTTGTGTATTGGATGTCGTACTCGGTTAAGATCACCTTCCATCTTTCTATCCTTTCAAAAAGAGCGGGCTTTTCGAAAATATACTTGATTGGGTCCATTTTTGATATCAACAAAGTGGTGTGAGTCAGCATATACTGTCTCAGCCAGCGAGAAGCCCATGCCAAAGCGCAACAAGTTTTCTCGAGCAGTGAGTATCGGGTCTCAAGTCGGTAAACTTTTTGCTAAGGTAATAAATGGCATGCTCTTTTCATCCAGACTCGTCATGCTGCCCCAGCACGCACCCCATTGAATTGTCCAGTACTGTCAAGTATAAAATGAAAGGTCTTCCTTCAACTGGAGGCATCAGAATTGGTGATTCTTGAAGGTATTCCTTGATTCTTTCGAAAGCGGTCTGGAATTCATCATTCCACCTTACCACTTGATCTTTCTTCAGCAGCTTGAAGATTGGCTCACAAGTAGCAGTCAGATGTGAAATGAATCTGGCAATGTAATTCAGGCGTCCCAAGAAACCTCTAACTTCTTTTTCTGTGGGGGAGCCGACATCTCTTGTATGGCTTTTACCTTTGCAGGGTCCACCTGAATACCTTTGCCACTGACAACGAAACCCAGAAGCTTACCAGACCTTACCCCAAACGTACACTTGTTCGGATTCAACCTTAACTTGTACGTCTTCAACCTGTCAAACAGTTTCTGGAGATGGCCAAGGTGCTCTTCCTCAGTCTGGGACCTAGCTATCATGTCATCAACATAAACCTCAATCTCGTGGTGAATCATATCATGGAACAAAGCGACCATGGTGCGTTGATAAGTTTCCCCAACATTCCTCAATCCAAAAGGCATTACCTTGTAACAGAAGGTTCCCCACCGTGTAACGAAGGTTGTCTTCTCCATGTCTTCAGGAGCCATCTTGATCTGGTTGTAGCCAGAAAAACCATCCATGAAGGAGAAGATCTTATGATGTGCGGTGTTGTTGACCAGAACATCAATGTGAGGAAGTGGGAAATCATACTTGGGGCTTGCCCTGTTCAGATCTCTATAGTCTACACACATCCGTACCTTACCATCCTTCTTAGGTACTGGAACAACGTTGGCAACCCACTGCGGATAAGAAGTGACAGCTAAAAATCCCGCGTCGAACTGTTCCATGACTTCAACTTTGATTTTCTCAGACATCTCAGGGCACATACGGCAGACCTTCTGTTTTACCGGAGGGCAGTCTTCTTTAGTTGGAAAGCGATGAACCACAATATCAATGTCCAAACCAGGCATATCTTCATAAGACCAAGCGAAGATCTCAACATAGTCGCATAACATTTGTATCAATCGTTGCTTGACACTAGGCTTCAGATTTGCACCTATCTTAACCTCTTTCATGTCTTCCTCTGTACCCAAATTCACTGACTTAACTGGCTCTTCATGAGGCTCTATGGCCCCCTCTTCCTGCTGTAATAGTCTAGCAAGTTCTCCAGGCACCTCACAATCATCTTCACCTTCGTCCTCGGCTTGGTTGATCGGATTTTCAAAGTTATAACTGGCAGTAGCAGAGTTGTTATCAATGGGATCCAGAGTGGATATGGATCTGCATTATGATACATGAGTGTGTGTAAGAGAATAATTGTTTTGATAGAGTGGGAGACAAAAAATAAAAACAAAGAGCGCAAGATTTGTAATGCAAGAAAACATCCAATGTTTTATTAATGATATATGAAATGAAAAGTAATAAGCCCTTACAAGAAAAGCCAAGGTGCCTCGGGCAAGGCACCGGGCCGTAAAGTTTCAAACTGTCTATTACAACTCTTAAAACAAAAGTTAATTACTGTGGAATAAAAGAAACAGGTATGAAGTCCTTCGCCGTCCAATTGTTCAGCCCACCATTGGTTGTAGGGTAGCTCCAGCTGTCGATATCTGAATCTTCTTCACTATCCTTAATTGCATTAACTCCCTGATTGCTGATGTGCAGAGGCGGTCTTCCAATCTGTGCGTTCCTAACAAGCCTTTGAGCCCATGTAGTAAAGCCCAAACCAAAATTTTCAGTTTTGTGAGTGAAATCAGGGAGCTGACCCCAATTGGTACACCCACCTTCTTCAATTACAGCTCTGGCATCCTTGAGAGAAGCCATCTTCATCAGAGGTTTGTTGGTATTAACTTTAGTTGACGCTAAGGTCTGAGGGACCTCTTCAAACTTCTGACAATGGGTTTCAATGAATTCCCCGTCCATCTCCATGTAGCGAAAGGAATTGAGATGACTCACCATATACTCCTCTTCACCTTGTATCATGACAATCTTTCCTTTCACTTGGTATTTCATCATTTGATGGAGCGTGGAAGTCACTGCCCCAGCCTTATGAATCCAAGGATGACCCAGCAAGCAAGAATATAATGGTCTAATATCAATCACATAGAAGGTGGATGCAAAAGTCTGAGAGCCAACATTAACAGGGATTTCTACCTCCCTGTGCACCATTCTCTTTGACCCTTCGAAAGCCCTGACCACAATATTGCTCGGCTTCCTAATCAAACCTTCACAGTCCAGACGATCTACTGCTTTCTTTGGCAGAACATTCAATGAAGACCTGATATCCACCAATACATGGGCCATGGTGGTGCCCCTGCACTCGATCAAGACGTGCAGGGCATCATTATGATTTCTCCCCTTAGCTGTCAGATCTGCATCTGAGAAACCCAGCCCATTGTCGGCGGTCAGGCTAGCTACACAATCCTTGAATTGATCGGCTGAAGTTTCCTGCGGCACATGTGCAGTTTTAAGGAATGCAATTAAAGCCTTTGCATGGGCTTCAGAAGACAATAACAAGGACAACATGGATATTTTTGACGGGGTCTGCCCCAGCTGTTCGACTATGTTATAGTCGCTCTTCTTGATAATCCTTAAAATTTCCCCTATCTCTTGTTTCGAGGTTTCTACAATGATCTTCTTAGGTGCCTCCGTCCGGGAAGACTCGCCTATGATTTCTTTGCCCCGAGTCCCAGATGGCTCAGCGACAGGGGTGATGACTGGAATAGGAACTGGGATAGTAGTTGGTGTAATAGCAGACAGAATGACAATAGTTTTCTGAACAGTCAGAGGGGAAATCTCGGGAGAAAAGAGTCTTCCGCTTCTGGTGACCTTGCTAGCCCCGACAATATTGCTGACATCAACATCAGCTTCCTCACTTTTTAAGTCTTGTTTAACTCCATGGTAATATACATCAGCACCATAGTGCCAAGGGATAGCCTTATCCGAAGTGTATGGGATAGGACCGAGGACAGTAATTATTAACATAGAAATTCTTGGGACGGGTGTAATCCTAATAGGTTTTCTCGAGGAAACCTTGGAAGGATTGGCGGAAATGGTTATGATGGGAACATCTTGAATTGGAACCAACGGAATCATGGTCTTTTCGAACATGATCTCTTTATTATCCATCATGCACTGAACACCTGATTTCAATAAGTGGCAACCAGCAGGCAGATTTAAACACATGTGGCAACCTTCACCAAAGCCCGAAAATAAACCGGCAAGCAACAAATTCTTCTTAACTGTCGTCAAAGGAGTAGAAATTTCTTCCACAGAGGTCACAAATAAATCATCGTCTATAGCATTTACTCCATGACCATGTTTGGGCATGGGAGCAGTTATGACGTTGGGCTTCTCCGAAGCGTCAAACTCAATCTCTTTGGCTTCAATCAGGTCCTGCACTTTGTTTTTCAAGGCCTAACAGTTGTTTGTATCATTACCTGGACTTTCGGAGTGATAGGCGCAGCGGGCATTCGAGTTATAATGAGGAGAAGTGGTGTTGGGGTTCTTCGGGGCTTCCCTCAGAGCTACCAGATTGGTCTTCAATAATTGTGGTAGAATTTGAGACAAGGTCATATTGAGCCGAGTGAACTGCTTCTGTGGTCTTCCCCCCTTTGTTGATTGTTGCATTGTGAAGCAACTGTGGGTCTTGATATCACTACCGCATTTACTGCTTAACGGTGTTCAGGTCTGCTTTGGCCCCTCGAGCCATAGACTGCACTAGCTTCCTTCTTACCAGTGAAAGGCTTCTTTACTGCACTTGATAAAGTATCCTTCTGTATTTTACCACTTCTAATGCCAACTTCTACTCTCTCTCCAGTCAAAATCAACTCAGTAAACCCAAATGACGAACTGTCGATCAGATGATTGAAAAATGGACCAGATAGCGTCCCTAGAAACATGTCAACCAACTCCCTATCAGACAAAGGGGGTTGGACTCTTCCAGCCAAGTCTCTCCACTTTTGAGCATAGTCCTTAAAACCTTCACTTGCACCCATAGACATACCCTGAAGCTGAGTACAAGTGGGAGCTAGGTCGGTGTTATACTGATACTACTTGTAGAAATCAGCAGCAAGATCTTCCCAGTTTCGGACACTGGCTCCTTCCAACTGATAAAACCATTCAAGCTGAGTCCCTGACAGACTATCTTGAAAGAAATTCACCCACAAATTTCTACCAGCAGCGTGAGGTTGGATTTTTCTGACGTACGAGCGGAGATGGATTTTTGGACAGGATACTCCATCGTACTTGGAAAAAACCGGAGCTTTGAACTTATGAGGGATCACCACTCCCGATACCAATCCCAGTTCTCCGAAATCCAAACTAGTAATCTTCTGAATTTCCATAGCACTCAGATGGTATTCTAGCTGCTTGTACCTATCTTCAGTAGGAGGATATTGCTCATCATCGTAATCCGTATCGTTATCAGAAACTGCTGGACTAGGGTCCTTTGTCCTTTCTTGGTTCTCCCCGTCTTTGGATGAGGAGGTCAGATCAGCTGATTGTCTTATCCTTTCTCCGAATCTTCTACCCATGTTCAGGATACCAACCTTCTTCTTCTTCTTCTTCTTCTTCTTTTTCAGAATAAGGGTCTTCAGGTCCTCTTGCCCTTTAGCCAAATTCAAGAACATCTGTTGGAATTAGGCGTTTTGTGCCTGAAGATCTTTGATGGCTTTATCGAAAGACATTTATGTGTGTGATAAACAACGAAGAATATGAGAAACCTGTAAGGGTACCTGTGATGATGTGCATGATAATGGGATGCGTATGTAATGATTTCAAAGACTTTGGGAGATTTAAATTTGAAAACTAAAAATAAACAAACTTTATTAGATTAACTTGTAAAAGGTTCAACAATGCCTTTAAGGCGTTACAAAGAAGTAAATGAAAAACAAATCTAAAACTAGAAAAGCAAAAGCAAAATTCCCATGGACGCTTCCTCTTTGTGCCGATGTAGTCATTGATCACGCTTTCTTCCTCGAGCTTCCTGGTGAGCTTCAAGATCTTCCTTTCTTGCTCGTGGTACTTTTCCCGGTAAGTATCCCTCTCCTCTTTCAGCTGAATCCAGGACCTCTGCAACTCCCCAGGACCAGTGGGCATGTAAGGATAAAGAACTGTGTAAGGAACGCCCTCTTCATTGGTGGGCTCCATAATCACTGGCAATACGGCTTCATAGGGCATCCCAAGCTTCTGGGCTTGTGCTCAGACCCACTGGAGATAAGGCTGCATAGGAAGGGAAGTCCTTGGTCCCAGCTCTTGGGGATCAGATCTGTTCACCATGCCCCAAGCTCGTATAAACCTCCGGCGATTCTCCTCAACGTCTTCCTTGTAGTCAAATGCAATATCCTCAAGAAGTAGCTCATGGGGACCATTACTCCGAGCACGACCAAATTTTCGCAAAGCTAGACAAGGATTATAGGTTATACCCCCTCTGATTCCAAGCATTGGGACATTAGTGTATCCCCCACAACGATTAATAACAATAGTGTTTTCCATTGCCCGGGAACACCAAAGAATATCTGTATGGGCAAGTGACATTATCCTGTAGGACCAACCCAAACCTTCTTCGTTCTTCAACACAGACTTAGGGAGGTGCGAAATAAACCACCTTGACAGCAACGACATGCAACAAATAAGAGTTCCTCTTCTTCGCACGGTACGAGTATAAAGGGCGTGCAAGATATCACCCAGCAGGGTAGGCACAGGATTGTGGGAAAGGAAAATCTTGACAGTGTTTACATCTACAAAGTAATCCGGATTCGGGAAGAGAACTAAACCATAGATAAGGAGAGCTAAGATATCTTCGAAAGCTTGAAAGTCCAAACTATCCCAGAATAGTTGAGCCTGGTCTATCAAAAATTTGGCTAGGAAACCTTCGACCCCACTTCGTGTTTCCCAATTGGATACTACATCAGCCCGTTTCAGATGCAAAGCTGAGGCAATGTCTTCTGGTCTAGGAACCTCTTCCATACCTGTGAAGGGTACCTTCTCAAGGATGGATATGCCCAATAAGTGAGAGAACTCTTCCAAGGTGGGAACCAGCTGGTAATATGGAAAGGTGAAGCAATGATGCACAGGATCGAAGAATTGGAAAAGTACACTCATCATCTGCTCATAAAGATTTGAGGTGACCAGACTAAGAACCTGACCATGTCTCTTAATGAACATAGAATTCTCAGATACTCTTGAGGCTAACTCCTTAAGTTGAGCAGGTATTTGCACAAAGTTAACCCAGATGGTATTTCTGCGCACGGAAGCCATAATCTGCAAAATAGAACAAAGATAAATTCCCTTGGTCTTTGAAATGGTTAGTATAATGAAGTATGAATGCCATGTTATGATGCATGATGTCATGATACAGAAACAACAGGTATAGCAGATAACATGCATGGCAAAGACAAACAAGTCACACAAAGCCCTTAAGTTTAAGGCTTGCATGAGGTCAAAGGTAGTACCCTCTTGAAGTTTAGTTGGTTTCAACTTGTCCTAGCAAAAGTAATCGGGTTCTAGAGGTTTTCAATATCACTGACCATCCTCCATCGGTCATGGTTTCAGCTCACGTAATCTTTTCTTGCAGCCAGAACTATATCGAGAGTATGGTCTCAATAAGTGTAGCATCGAGTATCAAACAGTTCTCAGCTTTATACCTAGGTCGGCTATCTCACTACTTTCTAATGGCCAAGTTGGTCGATGAAAGGTTCTAAGGTCAGTTAATGCTTAACGACACCATGCAGCGGCCTCGTATTCTCCTCATTTCTCCACAAGGGATACCGGTACCAACCTATGTGCCACATCAACATAGCTACTGCTTCAAGCGTATCGGTCTATGCCATACAGTTCCCTTATAGTCTATTGCTACTTACCTAAAAGGTGTCCCCGGATTTGGGTTAGGATCTATAGTAACTCCCGAACAAAATCCTTAAAAGTAAAGCAGTCAAAACAATCAAGAGAAGCAATTATGATGAACTAGATCCTAAGGTATACCCCACTTTATAATCCCCAGCAGAGTCGCCAGTTCTATGATACGGTGACAGAACCGACTGTTTTGAAAATGCTGGTTTATGTTTTGCATTTTTTATTCACAAAATGTCGCGGTAAGCAAGAGTCGCCACCGACTTTTATTTCTTCCAATCGGAAAGGAAAAAAGTACAGAAAAAAATCCTTTTTCGAGATGTTCCTGAGTACGGGGGGTAGATTATAAAAATGGAAGGTGTTAGCACCCTTTCTATCCATGGTTTTCCATGGGCTCTTAGGTACTTGCTCATCTTTAAAAATTGCTTGTGTGTGTGCTTTGTTTTGAAAAGTTTTGACTTCGTGATTACCTTTGTATCAGTCCTTAAAGGTGTGACGAAGTTGTTTTGAAAACTTGTTTTGAAAAGTGTAAGTGTGAAAAGTTTGATTTGAGAAAGTACCTAACAGTTATCTACCTACTCGATAAAAGATCGTTTATATTCTTGTTTCCTTTAGACAATGCTATCCTACTATTGAGAAATAGGTAGCACCATCGTTGGAGTTGTAAGGGTCAATTTGTAAGGGACGTACGATCACTAAAGCAATGTTAGGACGTCTTAGTATTAACCCTAAAGTCTTAAGATCATATTCGAGGCAACATCCGAACGGGACATTTGATCTTTTTAGACAGGAGGGCAACCACTAAGACACCTTATACTTAATGAACATTTATCAAAGGAAACCGAAGTGAGGGTATACCCTAAGAGTGATATGTGCAAGTGATTAATTTCCGTTATTTATCTTTGCACATT
Source organism: Vicia faba (assembly GCA_948472305.1). Classification (NCBI taxonomy): domain Eukaryota; kingdom Viridiplantae; phylum Streptophyta; class Magnoliopsida; order Fabales; family Fabaceae; genus Vicia; species Vicia faba. The sequence continues at coordinate 1,473,738,250 of OX451739.1, read as the reverse complement.
AGGGTTTTCTAACTGTATTAAATTATCATGCAATCTAGTAATTCAATCCTATTACATACATCTAGACAGTGAAATATTTGCAGAGATTAAGATGCGAGAAAGTAAATCTACGCTATTACAAGGCTTCGGGGAGGGGATTAATTACATAGCCAAAAAAACCCGTAAAAGACGATAAATAAAGAAAGTCCTAGATTAAACTATTACATACCGTGGACAGTTACATCAATATTGCAAAAATAAATAATCAGCGCGCGACGAATTAAATACGAAGCGACTAGGGTTTTGACCCATGACTGAACCTAATTGTAATTGATTAAAGTAAACATATTTTTTGTCATTTTTTTGTTATTTAAGAAAGTATTGAAATAATTGAATTAAAAAAAAAAGAAAATCCTAAATTCTATTTAATTTTAATTGTGAAAGAAATTAGAATTTCCTTAAATTAATTAAACTAATTAAATTTAAAAAAACACATTAATTAAGAAAATAAGTCTTCTTTTTATAATTTTTTTTATTGGTCATTTTTTAGAAAATAAATTTGGTGTTTGATAAAAAAAATAAAAATTAAAGAAAAGAAATTAAAAGAGGAGAAATAAAAAAATATATAACCCAAAAGCCCGCTGTCAGCAGTTCCGATCAGAGGATGGTAGTCCAGAAGATGGCGGCCCTCAGAAGATGGGGATACTGGGCCTGCTCCTGGTTGGTGGATCCAGCAGATCATGATCAGAGGATGCTTGATCTGGGCCTGGTTGATGGGTCCAGAAGAAGATGGCCAGAGGACGCTTGACCTGGTCCTAGTTGATGGATCTAGAAGATGACCAGAGAACACCTGATCTTGTTCTGGCTGATGGAACCAGAAGATGACCCTCAGAAAGTGCAGCCGCTGGATCTGGTGAATACAAAGGGGAAAAATGCCAAAAGCTCACACCTGGGATCGAATCCAGAATCATGAGCTTCTGACTTCCTTCTTCTGACCAACTGCGTTAGGTGTTAGTTTATCTACAATAGAAGAAAAAAATTGATCAGAACTACAGGCTTCTGGCCAGAATAACGCGCCAGAATTTGAATCAGCCAGTCAGGCTGTGACACGCTATCATCTTCTTCCCTGGAACGATCGTTTAAAACTCTGAACCTTTACCTACAGACATGGCGCTGTTTCTATAACATGCATGCCTCAAACATCAAAAATACGCATGATAAATAGATTTAAAGACCAGGGATCGACTGGTCTGGATGCCACGATCGTTCCAGTATCCAATTCTTGGCCTGATTTTGCCTGTATCAAGAAACCCTAAAACACAATCTCAAACCCTAACAATGGAAACTGTCAATATATGCCCTCAAACATCAATTGAACCAGATCAATATGTTGCAAACATGATAACAAACACACACATACCATTAAAACATGTTTATAATGCAAGAATCGTGATAATAGGATTTTGAAAGGGAAACAAACCGTGATGGTTGTGCAGCGTGTTCCCGGACTCGTGGAGGCTTGGTGATGCTTGCAATCGCTTCAGAGGATGTCCAGGAGTTGATTGGTGTGGTTAGAATGGCTTGAGATGGTCTGCAACTTGGAATTTGGTCTACACTTTTTCTTTGAAATTTTGCAATTCTTTCTCTGCCTTTGCACGCCTCTAGCCTCTTTCTTTTGGTATGCCTTTGTTCCTTATGTATAATAGAGTGCATTAGGGTTCATATTTGCATCCAATCTTTGCCATTTATAAAGATTGGTCCATGATTTAATCCTTGCACCAAATCTTTCCAAAACAAGCGAATTCAATCTTTTTATGTCCATATGAAGCCTTTCACGATTTGATCTTGTCTCCAGCTATATAATGGACCTAATCATGCACAAAATCTCAAGGTTTTAATGATTTTTGATATTTCACTATTTTATATTGATTTTATTTGATTTAAATGAAATAAAATTAAAATAAATAACAAAAATAAAATAATGACAAGTGGAAGGGCTCATGGGTCCTGGATAACATTACAAACTGAGTGCAAGCATAAAAAGTTGGGCCCATTTAGCAAAAAATGCAATTTTTGACACATTTGACTTTTGGCAATTTTGCAAAAAAGGTCAACTTGGCCAATGCATAACTCTCTTAATTTTGACCCTAGAGATATGTTCTTGGACTTTTTAGAAATCTTAGGTTGTCCTCTAAGCAACCCTTTTGGTATCATCTCAATTGAGTCTTCCATGTTCATGTATGAAGCTTTGACCCAAAAGGTGTTTTTGTTAACTTTTCAAAATGACCTATAATGTCCAAATTCATATCTTCTTGTGAGTGCATATTTTGAACTTGGGAGCTGAATATGGATAGTAGGGAATTACATCCTCTTAAAAATGATCTTTAGATGGGTCATTTTTGATAAAACATGAGAAAGTTATGCTTGGTCAAAGTTGAGTTGACTTTTCCTACAAAACCCTAATTTAGCAACTTTGGGGTTTTGATGAATTGTGAGCAATCCTTGAGGAATCATGATAAACCCTTGATCAAATGATGAATAACACTTCAAAATGATAATGTTGACCAAAAATATTGAAGTTTGACTTTATGTGGGCCATAGTTGACTTTTGCCCTAGCACAGTCGATTTTCAGGCCTTTGAGCAATTGACTGAGCAAATCTTCTATGCAAGGCTTGAAACTTGACATGGATGATCTTGAGAACATATTAGGACAAAGATAAGCATTTGGGATCCTTTGGACTCAAGCATCTTGATGTAAAATGAAACCCTAATTTGGGGTAGACTGTCTTAGGAGAGGGTTTGTCTGGTCCACTCTTGGACTTCCTTGAACAATTTGAAGACCTTACTTGACATGTATTGAGAAATATGGGAGGGAAAATTTTGGGGTACAACAAGAAGTATGCAGTCTATTCTGATGCCCAACAAAGCGTTAGGATCGAAGAATGAATGGTTCGGAAAAAAATATGAGGAGGCTTTTGTGAAGTCTTCGATTCATGAAGAGCTAGTAAAGAGCGTCATCAAAGGGTTCGTTTTCAAACCATTCGGAATGTATGCTATTCGAAGCATTACAAGGAAGACACACTTCAACTGACATGTTGTTTGAATGGGCGCTTCGAATAGAAGAATATCTTGAATTCGGAATCTTTTATCTTATCCAAAGAAGCACGTGGAAGTCTAATGGTTTGAAGGACATGCAATCTTCAAACATGGCGTGATCGAAGAACAGTTAGGGATGAATCAGCCAAATATCAGTCACCTTAAAGCTTTTGGCATGTACCTGAATAGGTGTTGGATGATTGAAGTGAAATTCTGATGCTCATAGGTTACCTTTCAATTGGTGCATACAAGCTGTATTCACCAATCGAAGATGAACTAGTGAGCAAGAAAGATATTCTTGTAGACAAAAGTAAAGGGTGGGAGTTGGAATCGAAGAACCACCTACACAACTGTGTTCGAAGGAAATCGAAAGGAGAAAAATGAAGCTTCGACAGGCTAGGATAAAGAGGTGATACTTCGATTGGTCAAGAGATCAAAAGAAACAAGAGCTGAGTTTGATTGGGCTGATTGGATAGTGTTCAGATCAAGCAGCTAAGGCATATAATCACTCAATCGAAGAAGCCATGATGATGAGGCCTTGAACCATATGAATTGAAACTCAGAGCCATCGAAGAACAAATCTTGGGAGCATTCAAAGGAGTCAAGATGTGAAAAGTTGAAACGAACACCTAATGGGATGAAACCTGTCCAGGTTCACTCAAAACCCAAAATGGTAGAAAATCCTCAAAAATGGCAACTTCTTAAATCTTTCGATTTTGCTTTCAAAGCCATGGTTAATGGCTGATTCATGCCATTTTTGTTCACAACCACACCCCTATAAATACAATACACACATTGCCTACACATACAGAGACAAACAAATTACCTCAAAAAGTCACACCAAATTCTCAAAATCTTCACAAAGTTGTCATAATCGAAACAATCTTTACACGCCTCCTCATCTAAAACGAGCATTCCACTCACTCCCTGAAGGTTCCAGGAGACATTTCCAAGCATTAGACATGCCCAACACACACAGGAGCATCACTCACACAATCCCTTTGTTGGTAACTTGTCTTGGATCTCGAACTCGTTTAACCTTTAATCTAGGTCTCTTTTGATTGCATATTCATGTTATTGTCATTATTTATGAATTTTTTAATGTTATTCATGTGAGTTTTAGTGCCTAAAACACAAAATGCCATTGCTAGGGCGTTCAAATTTGGTTCCTTCGAATCTAAGGATTCATGGTGTTTCAGGACAAAGTAGCTTCAGATTTGGACTCAGGGGTTCGAATTAGGTGGGGGTTAGAATTAAGGGGAAGGATCTGGGTTCGACACCCAGGTCATGTATTTTGTTTTTCTAACAATTGTATTCTAGATCCCATACTTGCAGGTCTAACATGAACACCATGCACCACGCGGTCAACACCAGTAGATCCCATCAATCCAGATCCAGTACCCTCAGCGTGCAGTCCATCATGCACTTTCAACAACCTCCCTCATTGGATCGAAATACAACCCCCTCGTTGGATCGAAAGACAACTTCTCTCATGGGATCGAAAGACAACCTCCTCTCATTTTGGGCCCACGTTTTTAAACTTACACCACCCCTTGTTTACTTTTGCTGCCTGGCCCATTTTACATGTTTGTTTTTGGTTCATTTAGTTACTTTTTATTTAATTATAAAATCAGGTAAAAATCACAAAAATTAGGTTTTAGTTTTTTTTATTAAAGTTAATTTTGTTAATTAATTATTAATTAGCTAAACACTTTCTTAAAATTAAAATTAAATAGACTTAGATTTTATTCTCTTTTATTAAACAAAAACTAACAAAAAGATTTCACTTTCTTTAGGATTTAAACGTCCTTTCTAATTCGCGCGCGATTTTATTTTAGCATTATTATTTTTCATAATATTGTACTTGCTTCCTAGTTGTAATAGTTTAAAGTAGGACTTTTATTTTTTCTGCTTTATTCCCCACTTTGGACTTGTAATAATCCCCCTCCCCAAAGCCATGTAATAGTTAGGATTTTATATTTCCGCACTTTTAATTTCAGCAAATTATTAACTGTTTAAATGTATGCTAACTAGGATTATATGGCAAGAATAAAACAAAACGCTAGAAAACCTAATGCAAAGACAAAAATAACTGAATATAACACAATTGCACATGCGCACCTCTAGGGTACCCCACTTTGGTTTCCTTCGAAAAACAATCACAACTCTCGAAACGTGAGAGATTTTAGTGGCTATCCTCCGGTTTAAAAGATCATAAGTCCCTCGATGACCCTCTCGGTGTTGCCTCGGTAAAAATGATCTTAAAACCCTAGGGTAGTTACTAAGATTTCTTGCCCAGTTGCCTTTGTGACTATAAACATCCCTTCGAATATCCCTCAAAACATCCAACGACTAGGGCTACTTACTCTCTAATAGTAGGATAGCACGGTCTAAAGGAAAAGAGGAAAAGAACAACCTTTCGAGTAAAAGTAGATAGTCCCTAGATGCTATGCTCAAAAAAATTCTTACACTTACATAAAACAACTTTCAAAAATATTTTCAAAAAAACGCTTTATCAACACTCTTGAGGACTGATACAAGAGTTATCATAAAGTGAGCTGCCTTACTATTGGCATTTCAACAATAATTTCAAAAACACACAAAGCATAAGGTATTTCAAAATGAGCTAAGCATCTAAGAGCCCGTAGATAACTACGGATGGAAAGGGTGCTAACAATTTCCCTTTCCATAATCTACCCCCTTACTCAGAAAACTCTCAAAAGGTCTTTTTCTGTTCTTTTCACCCTTTCCTTTGTTGGATAAAAGAAAATTTGGTGGCGGCTCTTTCTTACCACAATATTTGTGAATACAAACGCAAAACCAGTATAACAGTTGGTTCTGCCACCGTATCGCAGTTGTCATAGTAGTTTTGTAATCAAGATTGATTAGTGGATTAAGACCTCGTTGAGAGAGGTGAAATCACCTTGGCGGGTGTATGGAGTAGTTTGAGTTTAAACTAACTAGGATAACTAACATGTTATTTTCTTTAAGTTTTAAAAATCCCAATTCAAATCCGCCTTTCTTGTGTTTTTCCATTCTTCAATTGGCATCAGAGCACCTGGTTCTGAGTACAAGCACTCAACTGTGTCAAAAAAAGATCCAAGCTAAGAAAAATACTATGGTGGGACCTTGTCAGAACATCAACAATGACTACCATGATGAGAAATAAAAAATCAACGGCAAACATCCAATCTTTGATGAAGATAACTTTGATTACTGGAAAGACAAAATTGAACGTTTCTTTCTGGCTCATGACGCTGATCTCTGAGATATGGTGACTGATGGGTACATACATCCTATTGATGAAAGAGGTCATAAAATTGACAGAAAAAGAATGTCAGATCATCAAAAGTGGGATTTCATAAATCATCACAAGGCCATAACTATTCTCTTGAGTGCTATCTCATACACAGAGTATGAGAAGATCACTGTTGTACCCCAAAATTTTACCTTCCATTTTATTCAAGGCATGCTCATTGAGATCCTCAATTTCTCAAGAGGTTTCAAATGATTTCCATGGCATCCTATATGCCTCAGCATAATGGCACAACTGAAAGAAAGGAAGTGTACATGATAAGGTGTACATCGAAAGCTGAAAATTTGCCTAAGAGCTTTTGGGTCGAAAAAGCTTCGACAGCAATATGTAGTCTATTCTGATGTCCAATAAAGTGCTAGGATCGAAGAACGAATGGTTCGAAGGAAAATATGAGGAGGTTTTTATGAAGCCTTCGATTGATGAAGAGATAGTAAAGAGCATCTTCGAAGGGTTCATCTTCAAACCATTGAAATATAGGCCATTCGAAGCATTACAAGGAGAGACCTTTAAAATGACATGTTGTTTTAATGGGCGCTTTGAAAAGAAGAATATTTGGAATTCAAAAATCTTTTATCTTATCCAAAGAAACACGTGGAAATCTAATGATTCAAAGGACATACAATCTTCAAACATGGCATGATCGAAGGACAGTTAGGGAAGAATCAGCCAAATATAAGTCACCTTAGAGCCTTTGGCATGTACCTGAATATGTGTTTGATGATTAAAGTTAAATACATGATGCTTATAGGTTACCTTTCAATTGGTGCATACAAGCTATATTCACCAATCGAAGGTGAACTAGTGAGCAAGAAATATTTTCTTGTAAACAAAAGCAAAGGGCGGGAGTTGGAATCGAAGGACCACCTACACAACTGTGTTCGAAAGAAAGAAAAAAATGAAACTTCGACAGGACAAGGTGAAGAGGTGATGCTTCGATTGGTCTGATTGAAGGAAAATATATTCAAAAGGAACAAGAAATAAGTTTTTATTGGGCTGATTGGATAGTTTTCAGATCAAGCAACTAAGGCAGATAGTGACCCAATCGAAAAGGCCATGATGATGAGGCCTTGGACCATTCGAATTGGGACTAAGAGCCATTGAAAAGAACAAATTTTGGGAGCATTCGAAAGAATCAAGATGTGAAAGGTTGAAATGAATACTGTCCAGGTCACTCAAAGTCCAAAATAGTAGAAAATATCTAAAAATGGCAACTTCTTAAAACTTTCGATTTTGCTTTAAAAGCCATGGTTAATGGCTGATTCATGCCATTTTCGTCCACCACCACACCCCTATAAATACAAGACAGGATTTCCTATCAACCAGACACACACGCATTTCCAGACACAAAAACATTGACTACACATACAAGAAGCAGCCCCAGAAAACCACCCTAAATTCTCCAAACCTTCACAAAGTTGTCAGAATCGAAGCAATCTTTGCAGGCCTCGTCAATCCAAAGAAAGCATTCCACTCATTCCCTGAAGGTTCTAGGAGATGTTTCCACACATCAGGAAGGCCCAACGCATGCAGGATCATCACTCACGCAATCCCTCTGTTGGTAACTTGTCTTTGATCTCAAACTCATTCAATATGTAATTTAAATACATATTGATCGTATATCCATGCTATGAATGATATTTATGAATGTTTTAATGTTATTCATGTGAGTTTCAGTTCCCAAAACACAAAATTCCAATGTTAGGGAATTCGAATTTGGTTCCTTTAAATCTCAGGATTTAGGTTGTTTCAGGATAAAGTAGCTTTAGATTTGGACTTAGGGGTTAGAATTAGGTGGGGGTTCGAATTAAGGGGAAGGACCTGGGTTCGATACCCAGGTCTTGCATTTTCATTTTTTTCTAATGCTTTACATGGAAATTCAGTGTATCCAGCCAGCGTATGCATACCATACACCACATGGTCAACACCAGGAGATCTCATCTGATCTAGATCAACGCATCCAAGCGCGCATGTATTACGGTGGGAGAACTGACTTGAGTGTTTTGCATTTGATCGCAATTGTTGCGGATAGCAAGAGTCAGCACGAATTTTCTGTTATCCAATAAGGAAAGGTTGAAAATAACAGGAAAGACCTTTAAAGATTATTTCTTGAGTTCGGGGGGTAGGTTATGAAAAGGGAAGGTATTAGCACCCTTTTCATCCGTATTTTTTTACGGGCTCTTAGTTGCTTGCTAGATCACTTGCTTTTGTTTGAAAATGTGCTTTATGGGTTTGAAAATATTTTGAAAACGTCTTTGTAATGATTCTCGTCTCTATAAGAATGCGTACAAAGTGTTATTTTTGAAAATAGTTCAAAGATATGTTTGTGGAAGATGTTTTTGAAAGTGATTTTGAAAAGTGCCTTTGTAATGATTCTCGTCTCTATAAGAATGCGTACAAAGTGCTTTGTCTCTTGAAAATGTTTCAACTGAAAGTGTTGGTGTGAAAATTGAAGATGTGAAAAACACAAGAAGGGGGGGGGGTGAATTGTAAAAATTAAAACAAATGCTTTGACAACATAGTATTTTTATCCTGGTTCGTTTGATCTCAAACTACTCCAGTCCATCCGTCAAGGTGATTTCGCCTCTCTCCAACGAGGTCTTAATCCACTATTCTCAAAGAATTACAACAACTACTTTAACAACTGTTAAAGTCTTCTTGAGTATAACCACAAACCAGTTTATCTCAAGGAAATATTTTACAAATAATTGAACAAGGATGTGTTAACGTTTTCTAACAAAATAATATATCACAACTGTGATAATTATACAACTTAAGCTTGGAATAAACTGAATTTGCTAAAGCGTTTGAATAAGCGTAGTTTTGAAGGCTTGGCAAATTATGTGAGTGCATGCGTGTGTCTTTTCTCAAGAAGACTTGTTTATATAGGCAAGGCAAAGATACGCTGTCCATAAAGCCAGTTTAATGACAATAACGCACTTTCCTTTTGAAGAAGATCTTGTCTGAAGAGAGCCGTTAGCATTTAATTCTATCTTGAATAATTAATAACGCTTCAGAGTCTTCTTTTCTTTAACTTATGATAACGCTTCAGAGTGTTGATGACTTGGTAAAGATCGTTGATCAGAGTCAGAGTGTATTTGTTTATGCGCAGATTCTGGTCATCAAGCTTCGGCGTATAATCTGGTAGCTTCAGCGTGTAGCACATATTACTGATCTTCTGATGCTGATTCCATCAGAACTTCTGTATATACAAAACATAATTTTAAGAATAATATTTGTTTTATATATATATCTTTGAATTTATTTATTCTTTGTATTTTGTTATCATCAAAACTCTAATCAAGGGTTGTAGAATCAAACTATGTTCTAACAATCTCCCCCTTTTTGATGATGACAAAAGCCAGATTTTTGAATTAAAAATAAAGAATAAAAAGTATAGAATTAAGAAGAGAAACTCCCCCTGAGTTGATTACTTCCCTTTAATTCCATGAGTCTTTGAGCATCAGAACCTTATTGTATCTTTCATCAGAGTTTTGTACATGTTCAAGCTTTTCAGAAGAGAGAAGTTTAAATAGATCAGAATGTTTGAGACTTATGTCTCAGTAATCCGTTATTGAAAAATATCTTATTCTTTCTCCCCCTTTTTGTCAGCTATCAAAAAGAACATATAATCAGAGCCAAAATGCATTTATATTAAAAACCAGAATCAACGAAAAGTTCAGAATAGCAGCAATGTACGAATATTATAGATAAACATGTTTTAAAAACGAGGAAATTCTAAGAGGGAGGAGGAAGACGTGTGAACAAAGCTTCCAACATGTTCTTGATCTGGATGTTGGTTTCCTGTTGCTTGGTTAACATGCTCGTGATTTCATCAATTTTGTTGTCCTGTTTATCCATTCTTTCCTTCATCAACATATTAGATCTTTTCAGGTCTTCTAGAGTTTGCCTTTCATAGGAGGAAGCTTGAGGATCTTCAGAAACTGGATGCTTCTTAGAGCATTCTACAATATCCTCTTTTTGACCCAGTTCTTCAGCAGGAATCATATGCTCTGGAGTAACAGTCAGATTGAGATTTTCTGACTCTGGTTAAACTTTGTATGCTGGACGATGTTCAGACCAGGGAGCATTGTCCAGAGGGAGAACTTCTTCCTTGAGCAGCTGACTCAGAACTTGATCTTTAATTACTTTCAGTAGATTACTGAAGTTCTGTTGAACTTGTCCGTAACTATGTTCTTGCATCTTACGAGTTTCAGAATATACCCATCTTCTGAACCTTGTCCAAAGGTAGTCTGATGCAGCAGGATCAATCAACTCAAGACTAGCTTGCTTCAGAGAAGTGATCCACTTCTGTACTTCTGTTTCAAACATCAATAAGTTGGTACCAACATCTGGAGAGGGTTCAAATGGTTTTAGTTTTGGAATAGCTGTTTTGTGGGTTATGGCAACAAGACGTTCAAAAACTGTTAAATCAATGACAGTCTTGATGTTGTCATCTGGATTGTTCTTTGGTGAGGAAGTGGGAGAGTCTGGAATAATTATTGGACTAGTTGGGGAGTTTGGTGGAGTTGATTCTAGTGAAGAGGGAATTTGGGGAATATCCAGGATGGTTAGGGGCATACGGATGGCCAGAGGTTCAGTGATTCCAGGAATGGGAATGGTATCAGAATGAACAGTTTGGTTTGATTGATCGTTATGAGGTTCTGGTTCACAGGATTCAGAAGGTTGAGCCTCAGAAGTTTGAACTTCTGGTCAAAATAGTTCAGGTTGTGGAGAAGGTGGATGAATTTCTGGTTGAGGAGATGGAGGTAGTGGTATTTCTGGTTGTGGAGAGAGGGGAATTTCTGGTTGTGGTGCTTCTGTGGTGGTTTCAGGGTTTGGATTTTCTGGCATGGGAGAAGAAGTATGTTGGTCAAAGGTTTCTATCTCTGATAGAACTTTTGCAAGTTCTTGTTGGGTTGCTTCAATATTTGGATTTGGAGGTAGGGAGCGAGATCTTCTAAGAGTTAAGGTTTCTGAGGGGTCGAATTCAATGTCAAAGTCATCAAATGTTTGTGGTGTGGGGTTTTCTGATTGAGTGGGAATTGGTATAGATGTTGATACAGAAATTGAGTTTAAAACAGTTATAGAAGAAGGATTACCTCTCTTTTTAGGAGTCCGCTGGGATGATCCTTCTGCTACAGCTTTCCTTTTCTTGGTTTTCTTCAGCACAACTTCTGAAGCCTTCTGCTGCAGATCCTGAATGCTCAAATCTGGTGCTGTACCATCCGCCTTGCATGCATCCAGATATCTGACTATTATATCAGGTTTAGAATCAATCTCTGAGAACAGAGGAAAGTTATCCAGAGGGATTCTTCTGCTGGATATTGCAGCAAAAGGAGTGACACTGGGTTCCTTCTTGATGTTCTCAATTAACTTCATCTTCTTCAGATTCTTGGCATTCAACTGTTTGCCAACAGTAGCTTCCAAAGAGCTGATTTCCTGAGCTTCTGTTAGATGATCAATCAGCTTATTCTCTGTTAGAATATCTGATATAAGCCTTCCTAGGGGTATCCAGTCCCTTTTTGTGCGCTCCTCTTCTCTGGTTTCTTTAACACTAGTCCTTAGATGGTTAAACAACAGATGAGCCAGATTCACCTTAATCTTCTGGGAGATGAAGTAGATCAGAAATTGCTGATCAATATTGATGTAGTCAGGAGAACTAGTAGGCTTCCTGTGGTTTATACATCCCAGAATAATCTTGGCCCATATTTTGTGATGGTCTTTTAGATCCCTTATCTTGCTGGAGGGAAGACCCAAAGTGAAGATTTCTCTAGCAATTAGGGCGACATCAGCGCATCTTTCAGCCATGTCAATGCATCGTACACCACCACCATTGTAGCCTATTAATCTTGCAATGAGGTCCTCAGTTATGACTATCTTCTTCCCCATTATGTATGAAGTAACTTGATGGTTGGAAGATGAAGCATGAATCCAAAATTCCTTCACAAGGATTGGGAATGTTGGACCCACCAGTCGGTCAAAATATTTGTCCCAACCTTGAGCCTTTACTTCTTCAGAGAGATTAAACCCGTTTTCTTGAAGATTGTTAAAGTCCACAATCAATTCTGAAAGAACTTCTAGATTTTTGATGGGTGTGAGAAGAGTTCTCTAGGGTTCTTCATATTGTTCGGAGGAATCTGTTTTCTGAGAGCTGGATGTAGGGTTGCTTGAGGAAGCCATTTTCACACGAAGGTTTTGTGAAGAAATTGAAAGGGTTTTGAGAAAGGATGCAAACTGAAATCAATAAGATTGTAGAGAAAATGAAAGTGAAAGTAAAAACTGTAAATAGTGAGAAATGTGTTTAAATAGATTTTTAAAAAAGATTTTGAAAACATAAACGGTAAGAGAGAGAAATAAATTATAATGATTATGAGCATTTAATGATAACTGATTTTGGGGGATTCAGAAAGATATTGAAATGGTTACCCATGACATGTGTCCCAATGCATCCAATCAGCGCTTTTGACCTTTCAGAAACGTGAACGCGTGTTCAGCCTCAGAAAGTAGCTGATGATTGGATGACACTTGTTTGCTTGAGTGAACTGCACATTTCTATCCTTGAAATGAAGCGCGCAGGTCTTCATGGATAGATTCTGATATAATCTGTACTTCTAAAGATCTGAAGAAAGATTGATCAGTAGTTCATGGAAAAATAAACAAAGTTCCGAAGGTTAAGATATGGATTCAAAATAGTTTTATTCTGGGCAGAGCTTCATGCTGAGATGTTTCAGAATGAAGTTGAACCTATCTTCAGAAAGAGGTTTTATAAAGATATCAGCCCATTGATGGTTTGTGTTAATAAATTTTAAATTTAGAATCCCTTTCTGAATATAGTCCCTAATAAAATGATGTTTTATTTCTATATGCTTAGCCCTAGAATGCAAAATAGGATTTTTACTAAGACAAATAGCAAAAGTATTGTCACAGAGGATAGGGATGTTACTCTCAAATATTTTGAAGTCCTCAAGTTGACTTTTCATCCAGAGCATTTGTGTGCTGCATCCAACTGCTGCTATGTATTCAGCTTCTGCTGTTGATAGAGCTATTGTGGATTGTCTTTTGCTGGACCATGAGATCAGATTTTCTCCCAGAAACTGACAGCTTCCAGAAGTGCTTTTACGTTCTACTCTGTCTCCAATGAAATCAACATCACAGTATCCTATCAAGCTGTAATCACTTGATTTTCTATAAAACAAACCCAGATTAGTAGTACCTTTCAGATACTTGAAAATTCGCTTAACTGCTGTTAAGTGAGATTCTCTAGGATCTGATTGGAATCTAGCACAAATGCAAACAATGAATAGAATGTCAGGCCTTGAAGCTGTCAGATAGAGAAGAGAACCAATCATACCTCTGTAGACCTTCTGTTCTACCTTTTTACTTACCTCTTCTCTTTCCAGAATGCACGTGGGATGCATTGGAATCTTTGATGGCTTACATTCTGAGAGATCAAATTTCTTCAGTAGTTCTATGACATATTTGCTCTGATGAATGTAAGTTCCTTCTGGGGTTTGATTAATTTGAATGCCCAGAAAGAATTTTAGTTCCCCCATTAGGCTCATCTCAAATTCTGCCTGCATACATTTAGCAAACTTTCTTCCCAGAGAGGGTTTTGTGGATCCAAATATGATGTCATCAACATAAATCTGACATACTAAAATGTCATTCTTAACTGTCTTACAGAACAAGGTTATGTCCACTTTCCCTCTGGTGAATTCCTTTTCTAGCAGGAAGTTACTTAGTCTTTCATACCAAGCTCTGGGAGCTTGTTTCAGACCATAGAGTGACTTCTTTAGTTTGAAAACATATTCTGGATTTTTGGAACTTTCAAAACCAGGGGGTTGGTGTACATATACCTCTTCTTCTATATAGCCATTTAAGAATGCACTCTTAACATGCATCTGATACAGAGTGATGCCTTTATTAACAGCAAACGAAATTAGGAGTCTGATAGATTCTAACCTGGAGACTGGAGCAAAGGTTTCTGTATAGTCTATCCCCTCTTGCTGACTATAACCTTGTGCTACCAGTCGTGCTTTATTTATGATGACTTCACCTTGTTCGTTCAGTTTGTTTCTGAACACCCATTTTGTACCAATGACGTTGAATCCTTTTGGTTTGGGAACTAGATCCCATACGTCATTTCTCGTGAATTGATTTAGCTCCTCTTGCATTACTAGAATCCAGTCATTGTCCAGAAGTGCTTCATCAATTGTTGTTGGTTCAATTAGAGAAATCAGTCCCATGAGGGATTCTTCAGAGTTTCTGAAGGTGGATCTTGTTCTGATTGGATCTTCCTTCCTTCCTAAGATTGTTTCTTCTGGGTGATCAATGCTGCTTCTGGATGGTCTTTTCTGGAGTTGATCAACAGAAGGTGCTGGATTGCTTGCAGTTACTCTTTCTGATGTTGAGGGAGTGTCTCTGTTGAGAGCTTCTGAAGATTTGTCTTCAGTACCTGTGAGTTCAACTTCCATACCTGCAAGGAATTCATTCTGCTTTGACTTTTGAGAGTCAAGCTTATCATCAAAACGAACACTGATTGACTCTTCCACAATCTGTGTTTCTGTATTGTATACTCTGTACCCTCTTGAGCATTCAGAATATCCTAACATAATACACTTTTGTGCTTTAGAGTCAAACTTGTTCAAATAATGTTTTGTATTCAGGATAAAACATGTACATCCAAATGGGTGAAAATAGGAGATGTTGGGCTTTCTGTTCTTCCACAATTCATATGGAGTCTTTTCCAGAATAGGTCTTATGGAGATTCTATTCTGAATGTAACACGCTATGTTTATTGCCTCTGCCCAGAAGATCTTAGCAACGTTAATCTCGTTGATCATGGTTCTGGCCATTTCTTGCAATGTTCTGTTCTTTCGTTCTACAACTCCATTTTGCTGGGGAGTTCTAGGACAAGAGAAATCATGCAGAATGCCTTTATCATTAAAGAATAACTCAAAATCTTTGTTTTCAAATTCTCCACCATGATCACTTCTGACTTTGACGATTCTAAGATCCTTTTCATTCTGAACTTGGTTGCAGAAGGTAACAAACACAGAGTGTGACTCATCCTTGTGCCTTAAGAACTTTACCCATGTCCATCTGCTATAGTCATCTACGATCACTAACCCATACTTCTTGCCACTGACTGAAGCAATTTTAACTGGTCCAAATAAGTCAATGTGCAGAAGTTCTAATGGCTTGGAGGTGGAAACAACGTTTTTGGATTTGAAAGCTGGTTTTACAAACTTGCCTTTCTGACATGCTTCACACAGAGCATCTGAATTGAACTTCAGGTTAGGAAGTCCTCTGACCAGATTGAGTTTGTTAATCTGAGATATTCTTCTCATACTAACATGTCCCAATCTTCTGTGCCAGATCCATTGCTCGTTGTTAACAGACAATAGACATTTTACATTCTGACTTTTTAGTTCAGAAAGTTTTATTTTATAAATGTTGTTTTTCCTCTTTCCATTAAATAGGATAGTCCCATCTTTCTGACTAACAGCTTTGCATGAATTTTTATTGAAGATTATATCATAACCGTTATCACTTAATTGACTTATGGATAACAGGTTATGCATTAATCCCTCAACTAATAAAACATTACTTATAGAGGGAAGATTTCCATTACCTACTGTTCCAGAGCCAATGATCTTTCCTCTCTGATTGCCTCCAAAGCCTACGTGGCCTCCATGCTTAAGTTCCAGGCTTTGGAACATATGCCTTCTTCCCGTCATGTGTCGTGAGCAGCCAGAGTCCAGGTACCATGATTGGTGTTTTTGCTTTGCTGCTAAAGATATCTGCCACATGTATTATTTTATCCTTAGGTACCCATATTTTCTTGGGTCCTGATTTGTTAGTTTTACCAAAACTCTGGTTGAATTTTGGTTTGACAGAGTAATCACTACTTGTATATTTTATGTCATGTGTGTGCCCATATATAAAGTGTGAATCAAGTGGAGTACGTTTTATAACTAAATCCATGGCATTTTTTGGTGTAGGTACCTTACCTTGATATCCTATCCCTTTTCTGCCATTTATGCTAACTCCATAGATCATTGAAGCCATTTTGCTTTTGTCTATGTTTTTAGCTAGAAATTTCTGAAAGCTGTGATCATACTCCTTGATGATCTCATCAGCATTGCTGGGAGTTTCAGGGATTGTTTCCTTCTGAGAGTTTTGCAATTGGTTTTCTAATTTTGAAATTTTATCTTTTAACTCAGAATTCTCCAATTTGAGACTCTCAGTCTTATCAGAGTCAGAAGCAAGATTCCTTTTCAGGTTTCTGAGTTTGACTCTGATCTGCTGATATCTTTCCAGAATTTCATTAAGGCTTTCAGCTAGTTCAGCCTTAGTAAAGTTTATAGTAAAGTCAGGGAATACCTCTTCTGTATCTGATTCAGAGTCCGACTCAGAAGCTTCACTGTCTTCTGTTATGTTTGCCATGAGAGCTATGTTAGCTCTTTCATCATCTGATTCTGAGTCAGCTTCAGATGTGTCAGAATCATCCCATGTAGCCATGAGACTTTTCTTCTTTTCCTTGCCAAACTTCTTTTTGGGCTTCTCCTTCTGAAGCTTTGGGCAATCACTTTTGTAGTGCCCTTGCTCGTTACATTCATAGTAGATGATGTATTTGTTGTTTGGCTTTCTGTTTCCTGAAGAGCCTTCAGATCTTCTATGTCCAGAGGAGGATTCTGACCTTCTATATCTGGAGAAAGATTCATTCTGATTTTATGATCTTCTGAGATTCCTGAACTTCCTTTTCCTCTGCTTCCACAATTGGTTCACCCTTCTGGAGAGGAGAGATAATTAATCTTCTTCTGATGAGGACCCATCAGAGGTTTCTTCCATAGCCTGCAAAACTTTGGAGTCATATTTTCGGTTATATTTTAAAGCTAATGTCTTACCTTGCTTTTGAGGTTCATCTGCTTCTATCTCTATCTCGTGACTTCTGAGGGAGCTGACAAGTTCCTCCAGAGAGATTTTGTTGAGATCCTTGGCTAGCTTAAGCGCTGTGACCATTGGCCTCCATTGTTTTGGAAAGCTTCTGATGATCTTCTTAACATGATCAGCAGTGGAATACCCTTTGTCAAGAACTTTTAGACATGCAACAAGAATTTGAAATCTTGAAAACATAGTTTCTATTGATTCACTCTCTTCCATCTTGAATGCCTCATACTTCTGAATGAGTGCAAGCGCTTTGGTTTATTTGACTTGAATGTTGCCTTCATGCGTCATTCTCAGAGAGTCAAACATATTCTTTGCAGTGTCTCTGTTTTATATCTTCTCATATTCTGAATAAGAGATGGCGCTGAGGAGAATTGTTCTGGCCTTGTGATGATTTTTGAACTCACGCTTTTGCTGATCAAACATCATTTTCCTTTCAATCTTCTAACCACGTCCATCCACTGGGTGCGTGTATCCATCAGTCACCATGTCCCACAGATCAGCATCATGGGCCAGAAAGAAACTCTCAATTCTGTCTTTCCAGTAGTCAAAGTTCTCTCCATCAAAGACTGGAGGTTTGCCACTGAATCTGTCCCTTTCTTCATTGTTTTCATTGCTGATGTTTTGACTTGGTCCTGCCATTGTGTTTTTCTGACGCTGGATCTTGTACTGACACGGTTAAGTGTTATAAGCTCAGAACCAGGCGCTCTGATGCCAATTGAAGACGTGAAAAACACAAGAAGGGGGGTTGAATTGTAAAACTTAAAACAAATGCTTTGACAACACAGTATTTTGATCCTAGTTCATTTGATCTCAAACTACTCCAGTCCACCCGTCAAGGTGATTTCGCCTCTCTCCAACGAGGTCTTAATCCACTATCCTCAAAGAATTACAACAGCTACTTTAACAATTGTTAAAGTCTTCTTGAGTATAACCACAAACCGGTTTATCTCAAGGAAATCTTTTACAAATAATTGAACAAGGATGTGTTAACGTTTTCTAACAAAACAATATATCACAACTGTGATAATTACACAACTAAAGCTTGGAATAAACTGAATTTGCTAAAGCGTTTGAATAAGCGTGGTTTTGATGGCTAGACAAATTATGTGAGTGCATGCGTGTGTCTTTTCTCAAGCAGACTTATTTATATAGGCAAGGCAAAGATACATTGTCCATAAAGCCAATTTAATGATAATAACGCACTTTCCTTTTGAAGAAGATCTTGTCTGAAGAGATCCGTTAGCATTTAATTCTGTCTTGAATAATTAATAACGCTTCAGAGTCTTCTTTGCTTTAACTTATGATAACGCTTCAGAGTGTTGATGACTTGGTAAAGATCTTTGATCAGAGTCAGAATGTATTTGTTTATGCGCAGATTCTGGTCATCAAGCTTCAGCGTATAATCTGGTAGCTTCAGCGTGTAGCACATATTACTGATCTTCTGATGCTGATTCCATCAGAACTTCTGTATATACAAAACATAATTTTAATAAGTATATTTGTTATATATATATATATATATATATATATATATATATATATATATATATATATGTATCTTTGAATTTATTTATTCTTTGTATTTTGTTATCATCAAAACTCTAATCAAGGGTTGTAGAATCAAACTATGTTCTAACAAAAATGATTTTTTTTAGTTGTGAGAAAGCAAGCAACTACGAGCGTCCTACCTACTCAAAAGGTCTAATGTTCTTTTCCTTCTCCTTTGGATGTTGCTATCTTACCATTTATTTGGTAAGAAGCCCCATCGTTGGATGTGAAGGGATGGGCGTGGGTCATTTGTATAGTCATAGAAGGCAACCTATGAGACGTTTTAGCAATTTTCATTTAGGGACTAGATCGTTTACCAAAGGCAACATCGAGGGACATCGAGGGACTACGATATTTTATCGAGGGTCTTTACTAAAACCCCCATATTGGAGGGACATGACTATTTTCCGAGGCAACAAATTAGATTACCCTAGAGGTGCATGTGTGCAAAGTATGTTTGATTGCATTCATTTTTGTATTTGATTAGGGTGGTCTACTTGTTGGTTTTATCTTGCCACACATCCTAATTACTAACATTTGTATAAAGCAATAAAAATACAGAAAATAAATATCCTACACTATTACAACCATATTGAATAGCAAGAAAATATAAAGAAAAGCATAAATAACATAAAAAGAGAGAAAAAGTGAGTCCTTCGATCCAGGAAGTAGGCTCCTTCGATTCACCCTTCTTTGGCTTCTTTCGATTGGGGCTGGGAATCCATGTTAACACCCTTCGATTACACCCCTTTCTGTTCTTTCGATTGGGGACTGGAAGTCAGTGTGAACACCCTTCGTTTCTCCCTTCTTACTCCTTCGTTTGGACTGTGAAGCAATATGGGCCTGCAAAGCAGCATGAGTGCACATCCTCCATTAACGCCCTCTTTGTCCTTTGTTTAGGACTGTGAAGTAGTAAGGGGTGAAGCCTAAGGCTTCATTTCACATAAAAAATTTCTTTCGTTTGGGGTCTATACAAGTTAGTTTTAACGTATACTTGGACAAGAAAAGCATGCAATGAAAAGGACATAAATGAAAAGTGAACAAATGTTACTTACATGCTTGAAACGAAAGGGTTAAGGTCATAATGACTTACCTTGCTTAACACTGAAGTGTATGTGTTGGACCTTGAGTGGCTCCCCTGAGTGCTCCTAGATTCGAAGGAAAGAAACAAGTGTGGTGTTTCTTTGACTGGATTCGAAGGCCAAGAAGAATGGAGTTATATTTGTTGTTTCTGGATTTGAAGGAAAAGAACAAGTGTAGTGTTTCTTTTGCTGGATTCAAAAGGAACAAAAACAAGGGTGTGGTCTTTTGATTCTGGGTTTGAGAGTGTGTTAAGTGTTTGGTGATTTTCATACCATCAAAGCTACCAAAAACCCTCTAGATGTGTTGTCCATCCCCTTAGATGTGTTATGGAGCCTCTTATTTATAGATGAAGTTGTTTGAGGTTTAGAAGGGAAAACAAAAGAAATTTGAGTAAAAATTGGGTATATTGTTCTTGTAGTCTTCGAGGTCTAGTATTTATATGCCAAATTGGTGCAAGTATGGGTGCATCGTAGTAGGACTGCTGTGCAGCAGTTTTGGAACGTTGCGGCCAGTGTAGCAGGCTTGGACTTGGCAGTGCATTGGACTTTGGTCATCAAGCCTTTGACTATACTCATCAAGATACCAAACATTAATTGTGTTCTTCGAATGAACCTTTTGCATATTATTTCGAATGCAACAAATTCATGTTCTTTGGATGGGCCACCAAATATGTCCTTCCAATGGGCCACCAAATATGTCCTTTGAATGGGACATCTAGGTATGTCTTGAAAGTCCTTCGGATGGGCCACCAAATATGTCCTTCAAATGGGACATCCAGGTATGTCTTGTAGGTCCTTCTAATGGGCCACCAAAGTATGTCCTTCGAATGGAACAACAATTGTGTGTCATAGTGTAGAAATTGTGTGTTGAATATTTTCAAGGGTGGAATCGAAGCAAGCTATTTCAAAGGGAGATATTGTCCATTCGAAACTAGTACGAAAATAGCCAATGCATGAGGGAAGTTCTTGCCTTGTGATTTGAAACAAGCAGGAAAGAAACATTTGCTTCTTGAATCGAAATAAACACTGTAAGGGGCCATTGCTTTGTGAATCAAAGCAAACATGTAAGGGGTCATTGCTTCAATCGAAGTTTACATGCAGGAGGCCACTTGCTTTGTGGGCACTAGCATGAAGGGAAGCCATTTCCTTGTGCAGGAGGGAATGCAGGAGGCCCTTGCCTTATGCACCATGTAGGAGGCCAATACTAAAGGTGGATTCGAAGTAGACCTGAAGGTGAATTCGAAGCAAGCATGGAGGGAGTTATTTGTTCAATCGAAGCTTTTCCAATCGAAAATGCATGCAGGCATCAAATGTACAATCAAAACATGCATGCAGGCAACCATTTCTCCAATCGAAACTTGTCCAATCGAACAAACATGCAGGCATCAAATGTCCAATTGAAACAGGCATGCAGACAACCATTTGTCCAATCGAAGCAAGGGAAATCAAAGCAAACTTGTTGTTCCTTAAAAAGATCATTTTCATCAGTTTTCCCCTTTTTAAACAGTTTCTTCTTTAACTTGATGCTGGAAAATTAATTGTACTTGTGCAAGCTTGAATTTTTGAGAATCCTTGTGAGAAATGCCTTGAGAAAAGAGATGGCAAATTTTGGGGTACAACAATTGCCCCTGTTCAATCTTCTTAAACTTGAAGAGTTAGATTGGTAAGTCCGCCATTCGTGACTTGAAGGTGAAATATGATTGAACACTAGAGTGTCCAGAAATTTGCACTTGATGATGTGGTGGTTAGTTGTGTAGGGAATAGGCTTAAAGATGCCATTTTGAGAGGTGATAGGGAGTTTTCAGAGATGGGCTTATAGATGCCACCCAAAAGTGATTGTTGACAAAAATTAGACTAAGTCTAATCTTGACTTCAACTGGAAAAGAATCAAAATAAGTCTTTAGAGAGATTTAAACTGAACCAGAGAAAGTGTCTACCAGAACAGAATCAGGATAAACCATTGATTAATTCAAACTGAACCAGTAGAGGTCTTGAATAATCTTTAACTGGAAAAGAATCAGAATAAATCTTTGGAGCGATTTAACTAAACCAGAGAAAGCGTCTACCAGAACGGAATCAGGATAAACCATTGATCGATTTAAAATGAACCAACAGAGGTCTTGAATAATCTTTAATTGGAAAAGAACCAGAATAAATCTTTGGAGCGGTTTAACTGAACTAGATAAAGCGTCTACCAGAATGAAATCAGGATAAACCATTGATCGATTTTAACTGAACCAGTAGAGGTCTTGAATAATCTTTAACTGGAAAAGAATCAGAATAAATCTTTGGAGCGATTTATCTGAACCAGAGAAAGTATCTACCGGAACGGAATCATGATAAACCATTGATCGATTTAAATTGAACTAGCAGAGGTCTTGAATAATCTTTAACTGGAAAAGAATCAGAATAAATCTTTGGAGCGATTTATCTGAACCAGAGAAAAGCGTCTACTGGAAAAGTATCAAGATAAATCTTTGGAGCGATTTATCTGAACTAGAGAAAAGCGTCTACTGGAAAAGTATCAGGGTAAATCTTTGATTGACTCAAAACCTGAAGGATATGCTAGAACGGACCCGTGTCTGGAAATGTATTAGAAGGAATCTGTATAAGATTACTTTATGATGAGCCTGTGTAGGGCTGATTTAGGAGATATATGAGAGGGAAGCCTGGGTAGGGCTTCTTCAGAATGAATCCATGTGATACTTCATTTGAAATTTAAGATAAGGAACCTGGGTAGGGTTGCTTCATGATGAGTCAGGGTAAAACTGCATATGGAAATGAGAAGGAACCTGGGTAGGGTTGCTTCACGATGAGTCCGGGTAAAATTGCATCCGGAAATGAGAAGGAACCTGGGTAGGGTTGCTTTTATGAGTCCGGGTAAAACTGCATCTGGAAATGAGAAGGAACCTGAGTAGGGTTGCTTCAGTTGGTTGAGTAGATAGTTGTACTGTCTTGTTTCAGGTATTAATCTATAATCAGTTGTCCTCAGATAGTTGTCATGTCTTGTTTCAAGTATTAATCTGGAACTTGTTTTTGTTGGTCATTGAGATAGTTGTCCTGTCTGGTTTCAGGTATTAATCTCTGACCTATACGAAATAAAGATAGTTTTCCCTTATGGTTTCGGGTATTAATTTTCAATCTGCTCATGTAGATAGTTGTCCTATCTAGTTTCAGGTATTAATCTACAGTCAGTCATTCATAGATAGTTTTCCTGTCTTGTTTCAGGTATTAATCTGGAACTTGCTTTTGTTGGTCGTAGAGATAGTTTCCCTGTCTTGTTTCAGGAATTAATCTCTGACCTTTTGAAAATGGTTGTGGTATTTTCCAAAGAGGACTTTTGTTGATTCACTTTTCCCTGCAAGGAAGAGGGTTAGTTGCATGCAGGTGTATGCATGGCTTGATGATGTTCTCAAAATAAATCAGATTATGCTGTATGCATTTATCATGTATGTAACATGATGTATGAATGTGAAATATTTGTTGAAATGCATCTTTGTCTCAGAAAATAAATCCTTGACACGTGCTGGGGAACTTTGGAAAGTTAAATCCCAGAATGCTGTTGGGGATGAAGAGTATGCACATATTCAAACCTTATTTAGAATCTTTCCACTGGGGATTCTCGTTTTGTTGTTTGAGGAGAAATCCGCTGGGGAAGATTGGCTTTGGCTTGAGGGAAAACTCCGTAGAGAGTTTTGATTTTCGCTTGGGGAAGAAATTCAGGAGTCTTAGTTGTCCGTTGCTCTACTGGGGAGTTGTCTCTTGATGGAAGATAAATGAAGTTAACAACTTATTGGGAATAAAGAAGTTAACTGTTATCTGGTTGTCTTCTAGGCTTTGCGGAAACTCACTTGGGATTATAGAAAAGTCTACTGGGTAAGAGGGGTTGTGGTCCCTTGATTTGTAGTAGTCGGAGAGGAAAACTCAAGCTGGGGAATCAGTAGTTTGTTGAGGAAATAAACCCCATTGACAATCTGCTAGAGAGGTGTTTTCTTTTGGCATAACTCCTTGAGGATTCTTCTTGACACCAACTCAGCTGGGAAGAAGGTTTTCCAGAGATTGAAACTCTGGCTGGGGGTTTCCCTATGAAAAGAACTTTGTGGGAATTTATCACTGCCCCTAGTAGTAAGTGTTGTAGTACTGCCATAAAATGTTTGCTTGGCCGTACATGACCTTTTTTTTTGAAATTCATGTTTAATGCCCCAAGTGATTCAGATACAGACTTGCCCCTGGTTATTCAGCATTTCTTGAGAGATTTCTCGGAATCTTGATTTGACTTCCCCAGACGAGTTGGATAGTGACATGTCATGCCCCCTTTCTATAATAGATTTGTCATTGGAAGTGTCTTCCAATTTGAAGTGATTTTGTTTATTGAGAATTTCCATTCCTTGGATATTCATTGTGTGAATTTCTCCACTGTCAAATAATTAGCCATATGCAAACAGTGATATTCAAATAAATTTAAAGTTTATGCTTGTCTTGAAGTTTTAAAAATGAATTTTAACAAGTAAAGAGAATTTAGTAAGAATATGAATTCAACTCAGGATTTGCAGTAAGCCTTACAGAAGTCAGGATACCTTTTATAACAGTATGCTCTCGAACTAACCCATGCTTCCATTAGGACTTTTGAAAGGTTTTAGCGTGGTCTGGTTCACGGTTTAAGAATCAAAGGATAAGGCTCAAAGTGTATTTGTACCCTCCCGTTCTTCGCTATATTCTTCAGTCTTAAACTCAGTTAATTGCACATTTGGAATCCAATTGAATCTTGGATGACGTTTTGGTGATGGTTCGAACAAGTTACGTTTGTCGGAAAGCAATCATTTTTGCAACATTTGTCATGTTGTTGATGATTTTTAGTGACCTCTTTTTGATTTATTATCCCTAATTTTTGCCTGACTGTTTTTGTTTTGAGATTACAGTCAGCGGGATGCCCCTGTTTTTTTTTCTTAAGTGTCCTTCATAGGTTTTGACTTAGTGGGCTTTTCTTTTGAGATATAATGACTGCCTATTTGATAGGGGACCACCATCGTCTTTGGATTCAGCAGGATGTTTTTAATGTCATTCGTTGTGTACAAAGTGAAAGCTTGCGACTGAATGCGCATTTGAATTAACTGAGAGACTACCCCACCCTAGGTTTTGATTAAAGGTTTCAATTTGCGTGGAAAAGGAAACTCCTACTTCTTTGGCTCAGAGGGGTTGACTAGGGATTATCTTCCTTATAACTCCAGTGTTTAGGAATTGAAACAAATGCTTGTACACCATCAGCAAGGTCTGCCCAAAAGCATATTGTATGAGATTATGACATTGTTTTCGTCATCCTCCCTTTAAAGGCTTGCAATTTTTAAAACAACAGTTGGATATCATAAAGGGAGTAAAAAGCATAGTTTAAATATAATGAAAACGAATGGATTAATTCAAGACAAACATATGAGATGCATTAATGAAACAAAGTTTAATATTAATAGATAAGTGTTTGAATAACAAAAGAGATTACAATTGAAAATTCAAAAAAATGAAATGGACGCTCTCAATGATTTGGCATGGGATCAATGATCACGTTACGAGCCTTTAGAGGGTCGAACCCAATATCCTTGGCGTCAATCATGTTTTGAATCTTGTATTTCAGCGCTCAACAATCATTAGTATCATGCCCGGGACTACCAGAATGATAAACACATATTGCATTAGGATTGTAGTTAGGAGAAGAAGTTTTAGGTTTTGGATGAGGTCCTATCAATGTAATCAGATTCATCCTCAACATGTGTTGTGTGATACGGTGGCAGAACCAGACTGTTTTGAGAAAATGCTGGTTTACGTTTTGCGTTTGTGTTTGCAAAATGTCGCGGTAAGCAAGAGTCACCACCGACTTTTATTTTATCCAAATGGAAAGGAAAAAAGCATAGAAAAATTTCTTTTTCGAGATTTTGAGTACGAGGGATGGATTATAGAAAGGGAAGGTATTAGCAGCCTTTCTATCCGTGGTTTTCCACGGGCTCTTAGGTACTTGCTCATCATTTTAAAAATTGCTTATGTGTTTGTGTGTTTTGAAAAGTTTTTGTCTTACTTCGTTTTAACCCTTGTATCAGTCCTCAAGATTGTTACAAAGTGTTTTTGAAAACTTTGTTTAAAAAGAGTATAAGTGTAGAAAAGTTTGATTTTGAGCAAGTACCTACTAGCATCTACCTACTAAAAAAAAATATGTTTCTGTTCTTGTTTCCTTTAGACAATGCTATCCCACTATTAATGAGTAGGTAACACCGTTGTTGGAGTTGAAAGGGTCAATTCGAAAGGGACGTACGATCACTAAAGCAATGTTAGGACGTCTTAGTAATAACCCTAATGTCTTAAGATCATATTCGAGGCAACATTTCCGAGGCAACATTTCCGAGGCAACATTTTCGAACGGGACATTTGATCTTTGTTTAGACAAAAGAGTGACCACTAAAACACCCTATACTTAATGATCATTTACTGAAGGCAACCAAAGTGAGAGTATACCCTAGGAGTGCGCATGTGCGAGTGATTTGATTACAGTTATTATCTTTGCACATTTAGGGTTTGCTAACCATTTTAAAATTATCATACATTCTTGTCATGCAATCCTATTATCATACATCTAACAGTTAATGTTTACGGAAATTAAAATGCGAGAAATAAAACTACGCTATTACAAGGCTTCGGGGAGGGGGATTAATTACATAGCCAAAACCCATAAAAAATGATGAATAAGCGAAAAGCCCTAATTAAACTATTACAACCCACGAGCAGTTACATTAACATTGTAAAAATAAATAAATGTGCTCGATGAATCGAGGACGAGAGAAATTAGGGTTTTGACCCCGTCTAAACCTAATTGAAGGAAAAATCATTTTTTGTTGTTTTTTGATTAATAAGGTTTTAATTAAATAAATACAAACTTAGTTACTAATTAATTTAAACTAAGAAAAATAATTAATTTGACCTATTTTTACATTTTATTATTTTGAGAAAAAAAAAATAAAAGTTAATATCTAATAAAACCTAATTTTCTAATTTGTTTTAATTTATTTAAAAAAAGATTAAAATTTCCCTAAATTTAACAAACTAATTAAATAAAATTTGATAAAAAAATAAACCTAAATCTAATTTGATGAAAATTGATTTTATGAGTTTTTTGTAAAAAAAGAATTAATTTTATGTGAGAAAATAATTTAAACAAAAATAAATAAATAAAATAAATATAGAAGAAAAGAGAGAAATGGGCCTGGTATCAAATGTAAAAGGGGGGTGTCCATAGCATATCTGAGCCCAAAAGCCTTGGTCCATGTTTGACTTCTCATGATCCAATGCATTGGCTTGACTGATGTTCATGGTAGACCTGCATCATGAACCCTTGGATCTAGCGCGTGGGTAATCTGATGGTTGAAAGATGATGGAGTATGGTAGTCTCCTTGCCTGTATACGCGTCTGATCATACAAGAAATAAAACTATGAAATAATATGGGGGACCTGGGATTCGAACCCAGGCCCTTTGGTTTTTTCTCTCTCCCACTGACCAACTGAGCTGGCATGTTTTGTTGTACAAAGAAAAGCAAGCAAATATTATATTGGAAAATCAAATCAACTCATAAAAAAAACACGCGAATTTTGAATGGACCAGCCAGAGGGTGCCACGCCACCCTTCTTTTTCCTCTCTCCGTTGCTAAAAGTCTAGACACCTTTACCTACAGACAAAAGTCTGTAGCTATAGCCTTGTGTATTTCCAGAATCCACTGCACGCATGATAAATTGATTCCAGTGGTACCAATCAACTCGTGGCAACCTCACGAGCATCATGGTACCACTCTTCATGGCCAATTGCCCCTGCAATCAAAACCCCTAAAAACGAAACCTAAACCCTAATCATGGCAAACCTTTGTATGGCTAACAAAAACGCAATTGAACACTATCATTAGCTTGCAAATGTTTCACTGAACAAGAATATGTAAAGAATTCATGCTACAAATGCCAGAATCGTGAGATTGAATTTCAAGAAAGTACCAATGTCGTGAGACACTTACAGTGGGTTTTTGGGCACGAAAATGATTGTTGATGATTGGGATAGACTCCTTGAATGTCCAGCAAGGGAATGGTATGCTTAGAATAGCTTGAAAGAGCCCCGAACTATGAAATCAGATTGCCACTTTTGTTGAGTTTTTTCAAGTATTTCCTCAGCCTCTCACGCCTCTAACCCTTATACTTTTGGTCTGGATTTGTTCTATATGTACTCTTGAGTGAATTAGGTTTACAAACTTGCTTCAAATCTTCTCCAATAATGATCATTGATCATGATTTGATTCTCATGTAAATCTTTCCAAATCAAGCCAAAATCTACTCTTTTTATGTACAAACAAGCCTTGCACGATTTGATCTCATTTCCAGCTATTCATGGACCTGAAATATGCACAAAATCTCAAGGTTTAAATGATTTTGATATTTTCATGATTTAATTTTGATTTAATTTGATTTAATTGAAATAAAAATAAAAATAAATGACAAAAATAAAATAAAGGCAAGTGGGAAGGATCATGGGTCGTGGACCATGTTACAAACTCAATACAAGCACAAAAAGTTGGGCCCATTTGACAAAAATTGCAAATTGAGACACATTTGACTTTTGGCAATTTTGCAAAAAGGGTCAACTTTACCAATGCATAACTCCTTCAATTTTGACCCTAGAGATTTGTTCTTTGACTTTTTAGAAAGCGCAAGATGTCCTATAAGCAACCCTTTTGGCATAATCTCAATTGAGTCTACCATGTTCATGTATGAAGTTTTGACAAAAAAAAGTGTTTTTGTTGACTTTTCAAAGTGACCTATAATGTCCAAATTCACAACTTCTTGTGAGTACATATTTTGAACTTGGGAGATGAAGATTATTTGTAGGGAATTACATCCTCTTAAAAATTATATTTGGATGGGTCATTCTTGATAAAGTATGAGAAAGTTATGCTTGGTCAAAGTTGAGTTGACTTTTCCTACAAAACCCTAATTTAGCAACTTTTGGGTTTTGATGAATTGTGAGCAATCCTTGATGAATCATGATCAACCCTTTATAAAATGATGAATAAAACTTCAAAATGAGTATGTTGACCAAAAATATTGAGGTTTGACTGTATGGGGACCACAATTGACTTTTGCCCTAGCAGAGTCGATTTTCAGGTCTTTGAGCAATTGACTGGGCAAACTTTCTCTGTAGGGCTTGAAACTTGACATGGATGATCTTGAGAACATATTAGGATAATAGTGAGCATTTGGGACCCTTTTGATTCAAACATCTTGATGCAAACTGAAACCCTAATTTGGGGTAGACTGCCTTAGGAGAGAGTTTGTCTGGTCAACCCTTGGACTTCCTTGAGCAATTTGAGGACCTTACTTGGAATGTATTGAGAAATATGGGATAGAAAATTTTGGGGTACAACATGTTGCAATTCTTGAGACAATGGCATGTTGATGTTGGTAAACTGTCTTTTGGGCTCATCTTGCCTTCGCTGATTTCCCGGTTGTTGTTATCGCCGTGATGAAGGACCGGAGATCGGGATTTCCCCCACGTGTTGGTCGTGGTTATTATGGTTACGACATTTTTGACCGTACGTGACATCGATCTCTTTATTCACATTGAAAGGCTATTTCCCTGCACTTGAAGATGCACCCCTTTGGATTTTACCGCTTTTGATTCCAGCCTCTACTCTTTCGCCTATCAGTATTAGCTCAGTGAACTCGACCAAGGAGCTTCCGATTAGGTGATTGAAGAAAGGTCCCGTCAAAGTTCCCATAAAGATGTCAATCAGCTCCCTGCCAGTTAATGGGGGCTGCACCCTACCATCCAGGTGTCTCCACTTTTGTGCGTATTCTTTGAAGCCCTTGTTGGAACCCATGGGCATATTCTACAACTGCACGCGAGTTGGTGCAAGATCAGCGTTGTACTCGTACTGCTTATAGAAAGAAGTAGCTAAATCCTCCCAGGTGTGGATGCGAGAACCTTCCAATTGATAGAACCATTCAAGTTATGTCCCAGCTATACTCTCTTGGAAGAAATAGACCCAGAGTTTCTGATCAGTAGTGTATGGTTGAATCTTGCGGACATAAGATCTCAGATGCATCTTAGGGCAAGAGATCCCATCATACTTGGAAAAAGTAGGAATCTTGAATTTCGGTGGGATGACCACTCCATAAACCAATCCCATTTGTTCAAAGTCTAGACTAGATACTCTTTGGATTTCCATGGGGTTGAGACAATCCTCCAGTTGTTTGTATTTTTCGTTCGCAGAAGGATACTGTTCTTCAGCGTAGTCAACCTCTTCTTCGTTAGACCCTAGACTGTGGTCCCCTTCTTTTGTCTAGTTGTCTCCTTTAGTTAACGGGGTTGCGAATTCTAGAGCTCACTCTGTTGGTCCTCTGAACCTCCTTCCCAAATTCAGGACGCCCACTGCATTTTTTGTCTTTTTCTTCTTGTCTTTGAGAATGAGAGTCTTCAGGTCCTTTTTCCCCTTAGCCATAGCCAAGAAAATTTGTTGGAATTGAGAATTTTGTGCTTGAAGATCCTTCACTGTTTGTTCCATATCCATATTACTGAAATAAACAGTGGAAAGATAAGGAAACCTGTGCGGGGAAAAACCTGTTATGATGTATGGTACATGGATACATGTTTTCAAGGATCTCGCGGGGTAAACACAAGAAGATGTTAGTAGTAGAAATTTGGTCACAACTTTGATTGGAGAACTTTGTATCAGTGAATATCTTTCCACGAGAATCAAGCTCACCATGTCAAGTGGGTTATAGTTCTTGACTCAAGTTATCGTACTTTGGTTTTTGATTTACATGAGAGTGAATCATTTTTCCCCTTGATAGACGTCTGGTTCAAAATGACCCTGCATCATAGGCCCTTGAGATCCTTGGAATGGTTATTGAAAATGCTATGTTATGATGTCATGATGTTTATGTACAAGTATGCAAAGCAAACAAGTTGTTATGTACAAACAATCATATACACACAAAGCAAACAAGTCCTTAGGTTTAGGCTTCCATGGATTTTGTAGGTAAGTACCCTCTTGAAGTTTAGTTGGTTCAACCTGTCCTAGAAAGTAATCAAGTTCTAGGGGATCTCAATATCACTGGTCTTTCTTCATCGGACATTGTTTCAGCGCAAGCCTATTTATTGGCGACAAAAATATCCCGAATGTCCAATCTCAATGAGCGTAATATCGAGTATCAACCAACTTCAGACTGCACCAAAGTCGGCTACCTCACTACTTCCTAATGGCCAAGTTATTCAGTTAAGGTTCTAAGGTTAGTCAACATAAATAACATAAAAAGAGAGAAAAAGTGAGTCCTTCGATCTAGGAAGTAGGCTCCTTCGATTCACCCTTCTTTGGATTCTTTCGATTGGGGCTGGGAATCAGTGTAAGCACCCTTCGATTACACCCTTTGCCCTTCTTTTGATTGGGGCCTGGAAGTCAGTGTGAACACCCTTCGTTTCTCCCTTCTTGTTCATTCGTTTGGACTGTGAAGCAATATGGGCCTGCAAAGCAGCATGAGTGCGCATCCTCCGTTCACGCACTCTTTGTCCCTTGTTTGGGACTGTGAAGTAGTAAGGGGCGAAGCCTAAGGCTTCATTTTACACAAAAATTTATTTTGTTTGGGGTCTGTACAGGTTAGTTTTAACGTATACTTGGACAATAAAAGCATGCAATGAAAAGGACA
This sequence comes from Vicia faba, assembly GCA_948472305.1. Taxonomy (NCBI): domain Eukaryota; kingdom Viridiplantae; phylum Streptophyta; class Magnoliopsida; order Fabales; family Fabaceae; genus Vicia; species Vicia faba. The sequence goes on along the minus strand of OX451739.1, from coordinate 1,473,706,554 downwards.
GAAATGAAAAGTGAACAAATGTTATTTACATGCTTGAAACGAAAGGGTTAAGGTCAGAATGACATACCTTGCTTGACACTGGAGTGTATGTGTTGGACCTTGAGTGGCTCCCCTGAGTGCTCCTGGATTCGAAGGAAAGAAACAAGTGTGGTGTTTCTTTGACTGGATTTGAAGGCCAAGAAGAGTGGAGTTGTATTTGTTGTTTCTGGATTCGAAGGAAAAGAACAAGTGTAGTGTTTATTTTGCTGGATTTTAAAGGAACAAAAACAAGGGTGTGGTCTTCTGATTCTGGGTTTGAGAGTGTGTTAAGTGTTTGATGATTTTCACACCATCAAAGCTACCAAAAAACCCTCTAGATGTGTTGTCCAGCCCCTTAGATGTGTTATGGAGCCTCTTATTTATAGATGAAGTTGTATGAGGTTTAGGAGGGAAAACAAAAGAAATTTGAACAAATTGGGTATACTGTTCTTGTAGTCTTCGAGGTGCAGTATTTATATGCCAATTTGGTGCAAGTATGGGAGCAGTGTAGCAGGACTGTTGTGCAGCAGTTTTGGAGCATTGTAGCCAGTGTAGCAGGCTTGGACTTGGCAGTGCATTGGACTTTGGTCAGCAAGCCTTCGAATAGACTCATCAAGAGACCAAACATTAATTGTGTTCTTCGAATGGACCTTTTGCATATTCCTTCGAATGCAACAAATTCATGTTCTTTGGATGGGCCATCAAATATGTCCTTCGAATGGGCCACCAAATATGTCCTTCGAATGGGACATCCAGGTATATTATACAGGTCCTTCGGATGGGCCACCAAATATGTCCTTCGAATGGGACATCCAGGTATGTCTTGTAGGTCCTTCGAATGGGCCACCAAAGTATGTCCTTTGAATGAAACAACAATTATGTGTCATAGTGTAGAAATTGTGTGTTGAAGATTTTCAAGGGTGGAATCGAAGCAAGCTATTTCAAAGGGAGATATTGTCCATTCGAAACTAGTATGAAAATAGCCAAGGCATGAGGGAAGTTCCTGCCTTGTGATTTAAAACAAGCAGGAAATAAACCTCTGCTTCCTGAATCGAAACAAAAACTGTAAGGGGACATTGCTTTGTGAATCAAAGCAAACATGTAAGGGGTCATTGCTTCAATCGAAGCTTACATGTAGGAGGCCACTTGCTTTCTGGGCACTAGCATGAAGGGAAGCCATTACCTTGTGCAGGAAGGCATGCAAGAGGCCCTTGACTTGTGCATCATGTAAGAGGCCAATGCTGAAGGTGGATTCGAAGCAGACATGAAGGTGAATTCGAAGCAAGCATGGAGGGAGTTATTTGTTCAATCGAAGCTTGTCCAATTAAAATAGGCATGCAGGCATCATATATCTAATCGAAACAGGCATGCAGGCAACCATTTGTCCAATTGAAACTTATCCAATCGAATAAACATGCAAGCATCAAATGTCCAATCGAAACATGCATGCAGGCAACCATTTGTCCAATCGAAGCAAGGGAAATCAAAGCAAACTTGTTGTTCCTTAAAAAGATCATTTTTATCTGTTTTGCCCTTTTTTAACAACTTCCTCTTTAACTTGATGCTGGAAAATCCAATTGTACTTGTGCAAGCTTGAATTTTTGAGAATCCTTGTGAGAAATGCCTTGAGAAAAGAGAGGACAAATTTTGGGGTACAACAACACGAATCACCACGGGCACTCAGAGGCTATCCTCACTGGATCACCAGACAGAGTTGGGCTCCTTCTATCTTGGGCTTGCGTTTTGCAAGTCATACCCCCCATATTTCTACTGATGTCCTGGCCCATTTACCTTTTTCTTTTTTTTTTCCTTCTATTTATTTGTTTAATTGTTTTTTTATTATTACAATAAAAAATCACATAAAAATCACAAAAAAAATTAGGTTAGTTTTTTTGGTAAATTAATTAATTAATCACCTTAGCATTTTTTAATTTAAAATTAAAGGGACTTAGATTTTAATTTCTTTTCATAACAAAAATATAAAAAAAAAGCTTAGGTTTGTCTTCTTTATTTTTAATTTCACTTTTTTTCAATAATTATATCTTTTTCTAGGTTAATTAATTAACTTGTTAACTTAAACATTTTCTTAATAATATAAAACCAAAACAAGCAAAAAAGATTTTTCTTCTTAGGGTCGTAAACGTATTCTCAATTCGCGTGTTTACTTTTTACTTTCGCACTTTTGCATATTATTGTATTTGCTTACTGGGATGTAATAGACTTAACTAGGACTTTACTTCTTTTTTTTAGATTTTCCCCAAGTTTTGGACATGTAAATAATCCCCCCTCCCCGAAGCCTTGTAATACCTAGGATTTACATTTCTGCACTTTTTATTATTGTAAATTATTAACTACTTAGATGTATGATTAATAAGATTGCGTGACAAGAGTTAAAAACAAAACGCCAGCAAACCTAAATGCAAAAAGATAAATAACTGAAAACAATGCAATTGCACATGTGCACCTCTAGGGTACCCCATTTTGGTTGCCATCAGAAAACAGTCACAACTCTCGAAATGTGAGAGATTTTAGTGGCTATCCTCCAGTTTAAAGATCATTAGTCCCTCGATGACCCTCTCGACGTTGCCTCAGTAAAAAGATCTTAAAACCCTAGGGTAATTACTAAGGTTTCTTGCCCAGTTGCCTTTATGACTATAAAACGTCACTTCGAATGTCCCTCAAAATATCCAACGATAGGGCTACCTACTCACTAATAGTAGGATAACACTGTCTAAAGGAAAAGAGGAAAAGAATGACCCTTTCGAGTAAAAGTAGATAGTTCCTAGATGCTTGCTCAAAAGAACAAAATTTTACACTTACACAAAACTCTTTCAAAAAAAACATTTTCAAAACGCTTTATCAACACTCTTGAGGACTGATACAAGAGTTATCATAAAGCAAATTGCCTTACTATTGGAATTTCAAAAAATACTTTTCAAAAAAACACAAAGCACAAAGTATTTCAAAATTAACTAAGCATCTAAGAGCCCGTAGATAACTCCAGATGGAAAGGGTGCTAACACTTTCCCTTTCCATAATCTACCCCCCTTACTCAGAAATAATCTCGAAAGGTCTTTTTTCCTATTCTTTTCACCCTTTCCTTTATTGGATAAAATAAAAGTCGGTGGAGACTCTTGCTTACTGCAACATTTGCGAATACAAATGTAAAACCAGTATAAACAGTCGGTTCTGCCACCGTATCACATAACTTGCGACTCTGCTGGGGATCTTCGACTTTTTCTTGAGGAGAGTCGGTCATTTGTCATTCTTTTTGTTGAAGGAATTACATTTTGTATACCCTGACAAGGGATGAAGAGATGGACAATTCTTCCGATGTGCTATCTGACCAGGTTTCAGATATGGGTAGCAGTTTTTCTGGGGATGATAACTTTGAATGAACCATGTTGGAGATAGAGAATTCCATTGAGGAATTTGCAGTATTGAAGAAATGAACTCTGTTGGGGATCTTCGACTTCTACTTGAGGAGAGTCGGTCGTTTGTCATTCTTTTTGTTAAAGGAATTAATTTTTGTATATCTTGACAGGGGATGAAGAGATGGACAATTCTTCCGATGTGATATCTGACCAGGTTTCTGATATGGGTAGCAATTTTCTGGGGATGATGACTTTGAATGAACCCTGTTAGAGATAGAGAATTCCATTGGGGAATTTGCAGTATTGGAGAAATGAACTACGTTGGGGAATTTGATTTTGTATATTGTGTTGAGAAAATAAATTCTGATTAGAAATTCATAGGTCGTGCTAAGGAAGTTTCCACTATTTGCTAGGGAAATAATTAGACTTCCTCATTTGTTGGGGGACCTCTTGGGGAAGATGCTCCTGTTAAGCTATCCATCAGAGGTACGGGGATGAATTGCTGGAAGTTACCTTAGTTTCTGTTTGACTTGCATATTAGACTTGCTGGAGAATATATCTTTATTGAGGGTGAGCTTGTGAAGATAGCTCTGTAGAGATAGTTCCATGGAGATTGCTCTGTGGGGATTTCTGGATAATTTGAAAATTATCTCCACTTCTAGAGTCTTTAGTAAAAGCTGATCAGAATGATAAATCTTCCACTGACATGCAAGCGACATAGATCTCTCAACTCAAGATGCTCAGTTCAAGGAAATGTTCCTAAATCTATCCAAGGGACAAGAAGAATTAAAAGCACTGCTCGCTGGGAACTTGACCAAGAAAAATCATGACAACAACAAGGATGACTAGTTGGAACAACTGCAAGCTGAGATGGAAATGATGAGAATCTAGATGAATAGTCAGATGGCTCATATCCAAAATTTAGCTCGGGGACAAGAAGAGTTGAGAATTCTCATAAGCAAGCTTCATCAAGACAGACACGACCTCCCGGGGAAAACTGTTAGATATTGGGGCCTAATTAATGATCAACCTCTCTTGGCAGATAGGGAATTGGTTGACATGTTCATGCAGGAACATGTTGAAAATAAACTCAAGAATGGTGAAATTCAGGGGACTGCATCTTAAAGTACTCAAAATAGATCATACAACGGAAAAAAGGAGTCCAATACTGTGTACAACCAGAAGGATCATAATAAGAGTGATCTCAACCAATCTGTGGGTGCGATGTTAACTTCTAGTCCTGCACCGATTCAACAATGACGGGGCAATAGGCGTAGGAGAAAGTTTCAGGAATTGCAGTTTACTAAGATTAATATGCATTTATCTCAGGCACTGCAACACTTTCTGAAATCTGAACTCATCTCTCTGCGAGATCCTCATACAAATCCAAATACTGCCTCTCCAAAGTACAATCCTAATGCGAGGTGCGCTTATCATTCGAACAGTCTGGGGCACGACACTGGCGACTGCTGGTCTCTGAAGAACAAGATTCAGGATATGATTGATACTATGGAGATTGAGTCTGACCCTCATGGGGATCCCAATGTGATCACTGTTCCCATGCCAAATTGTGGCCAAGATTGAGAGTGTTTATTTCATTTGAATTTTAAAATTGAAATTTCTTTTGATTGTTCAAACACTTATTTTATGTCAAAATTTGTTGTTTCATTAATACATTGCATATGTTTGTCTTGAAGTAATCCAATCGCTTTCACTTGATTTTACTTCTTTTCTTATGACATTCAACTCTCGATTAAAAAGCTATAAGCCTTTAGAGGGAGGATGACAAAAACAATACCATAATCTCATACAATATGCTTGTGAATAGACCTTGCTGACGATGTACAAACGTTATTTCAAATCCTAAACAATGGAGTTATAAGGAAGATAATCCCTAGTCAACCCCTTTAAGCCTAAGAAGTAGGAGTTTCTTTTCCACACAAATTGAAACCTTTAATCATAACCTGGGGCAAGGTAGTTTCTCAGATAATTCAATGGTGCATTCCAATCGCAAGCTTTCCCTTCGTACACGACGAGTAGTGTCAGAGGTATCCTTCCAAAACAAAAGATGGTGATGGTTCCACATAATCGTTAAAATAGGCAGTCATTATTTTTAAAAAAAAGCCCGCTAAGTCAAAACCTGTGAAGGAGACTTAATAAAAAAAACTGGGGCATCCCGCTGATTGTAATCACAAAAGAAACATTTCAGGAAAAAGGTAGGGATGATAAAATAAAAAAGGAGTTCGCTACAAATCCTCAACAAAAAGAAAAGGTTACAAAAATTACTGCCTTCTGAAATAAACTTTCAGTATCCAAACCATCACCGAAATATCAAGGCAAAGACTCCGGACTCAATTGGGATTTAAACACACAATTAACTAAGTATAGGAGTGAAGAACATCACGAAGAATGGGTTGGGTACAAATAAATTTCGAGCCTTTATTCTTTGTTTCTTAAACTGTGAACCAGACCATGTTACAACCCCTAAAAGTCCTACTTGAAGCATGGGTTAGTTCGAAAGCATACTGTTGCAAAAAGGTATCCTGACTCTTGTAAGACTTGCTATAAATCCTGAGTTGATATCACATGCTTGCAAATTTGTTTTACTAAAAAATGAATTTTCAAAAACTTCAAGACATACATAAGCTTTACATTTTTAATACCACTGTTTGCATATAACTAATTGTTCAACAATAGAGAAATTTGCGCGACGAATATTCAATGAACGAAAATCCTCTCAATGAACAAAATCACCTTAGATGGAAAGATATTTCCAATAACAAGCCTTTCATAATCAAGATACACGACATGGTGTCTAAACTGATCTGGGGGCAGTCGAGTCATGGTTCAAGGAATCCATCAAAAGTGCCGAATAGCCAGAGGCAAACCTCCATCTGAATCACTCGGGGCATTGAACAGGAAGGGCCACGTGCAATCAAGAAAACATTTTCTGGAAGTGCTGCAACACTTACTACTATGGACAATGTCAATTTTCTGCACCCTGTGAACATAGACATAGTCGGAAAATACTACGCATGAAAAAAGACCCGCTAGGTTGACTAGCCTAGGCATAAGTAAGGGCATTCTGACGAACCAAAGGAGTTCGGGAAAAAATTAGGGATATATAAATAAAACTGTACACCAGGTGTGATACGGTGGGAGAACTGACTTGGGTGTTTTGCGTTTGATCATAAATGTTGCGGTTAGCAAGAGTCGCCAACGAATTTTCTTTTATCCAAAAGGAAAGGTGAAAAAGCACAGGAAAGACCTTTCAGATTTTTTCTTGAGTTGGGGGGGTAGATTATGAAAAGGGAAGGTATTAGCACCCTTTTCATCCATGGTTTTCCATGGGCTCTTAGTTACATGCTAGATCACTTGCTTTTGTTTGAAATTGTGCTTTTGTATGGTTTTTGAAAGTATTTTGTAAAGAGGCCATTGTTTAGGCAAACTTTGTAATGATTCTCGTTCGTAAGAATGTATACAAAGATGTTGATATTTTGAAAATGTTTCCAAGTTTGTAAGATGTTTTGAAAGTGTAGGTATACATTGATGATGCATGTATGAAAAGTTCAAAAGTTAGAAAACTTACCTTGCAAGAGGGTATCAGGTTTGAAGTTTGAGAAGCTTTCTGTGAGTTCCAATGATTGGGTTAGCTTCCTCAAGTTCCCATGAAGCTAATGGGATGCTTAGCTTGAGCTGAAAGTGCCTGAGGAGTTTTGGAGAAGTCCAAGTGCAAAGCTCTGTTTTTGAAAATGAAGGATGGTGTTAATGGTGTTATAGTATTATAACAGGGTGTGGCATGAGTTCTAAATGATATTTAGAAACTTTAGGAACTAAAAGGCTTGAAAACGCACGAGGGAGATGTGAGTTTCAAACTTTTGGTCAGGTTAGGGAACAATGGAGGTATGTGATACAATTCTGAGCTCTTGGTGTTTTAACGGGTCAAGCATGCGTGTAATTTATGGCAAATGGTTTGTGTATCTATAAGAAAAGAGTCTTGACTGGTTTTGAAAGTCAGAAGTACAAGTTACAAGCTATTTTTCTATGTTACTTGATTTTTAAGAAAAGTGGGAAACCGAGTTTCAATGTGTAGTACAAGCATGGGCTGGGTGATTGTAAGTATCTAAACCATTTCTATTGTGTTATGACACATGTATCATCAGAAAAGAACAAGTGCAAGGCTCAATAACAAGTTTTATGCAAAAAGTCACTTTATCAAAATGGCATTGTGCACTTTCTTTCCAAAATGGATATAAAGCATGGCCTTATATTGAATGCTTGAAATGAGACCTCTAACAGCTGTGTAAGAAATTAATTATGGAGTGCCTAACAAGTTGAGGCCTGAAGAGTAGAGGTTATGCATCATAACTTTGAATTTTGAATTTGTTCATCACAAAATGACTTGTAATTTAAGGGATAAAACCCTAACTTCCTCTCTTCGATTCTCCTTACTAAAAAATGATCTCAAGGAGTTCTTGGATATTTTGGAAAGCTTTTAATGTTATATACAACCCATATTTGAATAACTTTTGAAGATTCCCATTGGAACTATATGAAAAAGTTCCATGAAGTTAGGTCAAAATCCTGACCAAATTAGGGAAAAATTTCACTAAGTGTTTTTGTTTCATGACCATGTATTCTTAAAATTATAACTTGAGATCCAAGAACTTTTGGAAGGAGTTGTGTAAAGAAATGTTGTAGATTTCATGGAGATATACAACTTTCATGTTGGAAGTTTCTTCTGAATCAGCTTGCATCATGGTGAAAATTTTGCTCAAAGTTATGAAAAAAATAAGAAATTTCCAACACTTAGAAAAATTTCTAAGTTTAGAAATTTTAACTTTTCAAAATGAAATCTTGAATTTTGGATTTATTGATAATAAGTTTCATATTTTGACATTTTTTGATGAATTGTGATCTTTGGCATTTGAATTTGACCAAAAAGTCAAAGTTTGACTTTTTAGTATACAATTAACTTTTGATCAGTTGATTGAGAATTCATCTGTCAATCCATTGGGCTTGAGAAATGTTTTGAGCCATGTTATTAGGTCAAAATGATGTAATTGGATTCTTTAGATCATTCCTTAAACCAATTGATCATTTGCTAGGTCAAAAATCAGAAATTACCCTTTCCCAATCAAAACCCTAATTTTGACCATTTTGCCCTTTTGAAGATTTGGTCAAATTTCTTGAGGGATTGTGGTCCAAACTTGATCAAATGATACATATGAGTTTAAAATGTTGATGTGGGTAAAAAATTATGAAGTTTGACTGTAAATTGGCCATGGTTGACTTTTTCCCCAATACAACTAATTTTTAGGTCAACTGCTCAATTGACTGAGCAAAAGTGTGATCCAAAGCTTGGAAATTGACATGAGAAATCTTGAGGGTCCATAATGATCCATGAAAGTCATATGGGGCATTGGAAGTTCAAAAATCCTTGTGCAAACTCATACCCTAATTTTGGTCATCCGTGCTTAAGGAGATGTCTTGAGTTGATCAGCCATAGTGCAATCTTGAGCCAAATGAGATCTTGTGAGTAAATTCTTGATAAGTGAGAGGGTAAATTTTGGGGTACAACAACTGCCCCTGTTCAATCTTCTTAAGCCTGAAGAGTTAGATTGGCGAGTTTTGCCATTCATGACTCGAAGGTGGAAGATGATTGGACATTAGAGTGCCTAGAAATTTGCCTCGATGATGTGATGGTAGAGGAAGCAGGCTTAAAGATGCCATTTGGAGAGATGATGGAAAGTTGTTGGATATGGCCATGTAGATTCTATCCAGAAATGATTGCTGAACCGTATATGTAAGTTGAAAATGAATGAGTATTAGAATGGCGTCCGTGTATGGAGCGTATCTAAACTGTATCTGAAAACTGAAAGCTGAATGAGTATCAGGATGGCATCCATATCTGAAGCGTATCTGAACTGTATCTGAAAGCTGAATCTGAATAAATATCATAATGGCATCCGTGTCTGGAGTGTATCTGAATTATATCTGAAAAATTGAATCTGAATGAGTATCAGGATGGCATCCGTGTCTGGAGCGTATATGAATTGTATCTGAAAGTTGAATTTGAATGAGTATCAGGATGGCATCTGTATCTGGAGCATATTTGAACTATATCTGAAGATTGAATTTGAATGAGTAATAGGATGGCATCCGTATCTGGAGCGTATCTGAATTGTATCTGAAAGTTGAATCTGAATGAGTATCAGGATGGTATCCGTGTCTGGAGCATATCTGAACTGTATCTGAGAGTTGAATCTAAATGATTATCAGGATGGCATCCGTGTCTGGAGCGTATTTGAACTGTATTTGAGAGCAGAATCTGAATGAGTATCAGGATGGCATCTGTATCTGGAGCGTATCTGAACTGTATCTGAGAGCTGAATCTGAATGAGTATCAAGATGGCATCCATGTATGGAGCGTATCTGAATTGTATCTGAAAAAGCCTTTGAACTTTGTTAATGGTAGCTATTGATTAACCTTATCCTGAAAAGGGTAAAATGTTAGCTAATATGCAAAATCATGCTGTATGAAATGCATGGTATAATGAGATTGTGATACATGCATTCATATTATCGATGTTTATGATATATGGATGCGATGTATGCACATGTGAGCTAATCTGCTGTACTGTTTGTTGGATTGGGCAAAATAAATCCCCGACTACTGCTGAGGATGCGGAGTGCAAGTCTTCATGTTGTGAAGTTGAAGTGTTGATGGATTTCCTCTTAGAGAAATAAACTCTGTTGTAAGGGAAACGTCGTGTACTGCTTGTGAAATCCTGTTGGGGAATCCTGAGAATTTTGGTGACTTCTACCGGGGATTGATAACTGGAAGTTTTGACCCGCTGGAGATTAAACTGCACACTGCAGGGGATTTCACGGAAATAGCTTAGAGAGATTTCCCTACCTCTTAAAGCCATCAGTGATTGTCTTTCTATTTTGTTTATTCGTAAACAGTAATTATGTTCAAATGCATATGTTCAAAAATAAATCATTGGACATTTTTGTAAACAAAACACAAGAGTAAAGAAAACAGATAGTTTTGTACTCTCAAAGGGATATCTTTGTATTGACTTTGAGTAAGTATTTTTATACAATGAGACAAACATTCTAGTAAGAGAATGCCGTCGTAAAAAAATGAAAATTTGATACAAAGAAAAGATAGCTATGTGAAATAATCCCATGGGGTTTCCATTCTACTATAGCCTTCGTGTCTCTGAGCATCTTGTCTATTTGTTGCCTTGTCCGAAGCTGATTGAATTGATCAGAACCGTCGAGTTTGCAGGTAGTCCGTAAGGTGATCCAACGGGACATGGTCATACGATTTAATTCCCTAACTTTTTCCTGGACCTCCCTTTCGGGTTTTCAGTCCACCGGGATACCCTTTTTTGCCCAAGTTGCCCTTTCGGGTTTTCAACTTGTCGGGTGTACAGATTTTTTGTTTTATCCCTAATTTTTTCCCGAACCTTTTTGGTTCTCCGGGATGCCCTTGTTTTGCCTAGGTGTGTCAACCTAGCGGTCCGCGTTCACAGGGTGCAGCAAGTCATCTCCATCCATGGTGGTCAAGATTATTGCTCCACCAGAGAATATGCTTTTGATCATAAATGATCCTTCATAGGTAGGAGTCCATTTTCCCCTGGGATCACCTTGCGGCAGTATAATGCGTTTGATCACCAAATCCCCGACTTGATATACTTGGCATCTGACCTTTTTGTTGAAAGCCTTGATCATCTATTTTTGATACATTTGACCATGACAGACAGCAGTAAGCCTTTTCTCATCAATCAAATTCAGTTGATCAAGTCAAGTCTGGATACAATCTTCTTCATTTAGCCTCAGTCCTGCATCCTTCATAAACTCTTAGAGAGGGGATCTGGACCTCAATAGGCAAGACAACCTCCATGCCGTAAACCAGAGAGTAGGGTGTTGCCCCGATTGATGTGCGAGCCGTGGTACGATAACCGTGGAGAGCAAATGGTAGCATCTCATGCCAGTCTTTGTACATGACTGTCATTTTCTGTACGATCTTGTTGATGTTCTTATTTGCAGCTTCGACATCACCATTCATCTTTGGCCGGTAAGGGGAAGAATTGTGATGCTGGATCTTGAATTGTTCGCACAATGTGGTGATCATAGTATTGTTTAGATTTGTACCATTGTATATGATGATCCTCTCCGGGATACCGTACCTACATATGAGATTTTGTTTAATGAACCGTGCGACAAAATTTTTGGTAACGGAAGCAAAAGAAGCTGCCTCTACCCACTTTGTGAAATAGTCAATGGCCACCAAGATGAAGCGGTGTCCATTAGAGGCTGTTGGCTTGATTTCCCCAATTATATCGATGCCCCACATAGCAAAGGGCCAAGGAGCCGTCAACACATTCAGAGGAACCGGAGGTACGTGCACCTTGTTAGCATAAATCTGACACTTGTGGCAGGTTCGAGAGTGTTGATAGCAATCTGCTTCCATGGTAGACCCGTAATAGTCTGCCCGTAGGATCTTTTTTTCCATCGTATGCCCACTGGAATGAGTGCCAAAAGTGCCCTCATGTAGATCAGCCATGATCTTTTCTGCCTCAACCTTGTCTACACAACGAAGTAACATAGAGTCATGGTTGCGTTTGTATAGAATGCCATTACTAAGGAAGAATTTAGTAGAGAATCTCCTTAAGAACTTCTTATCATTGACTGAAGCTCCTTCCAGATATTCTTGAGCCTCGAGATACGTCTTGACTTCGTGAAACCAAGGCTGGTCCACTACTTCTTCAGTATTAATCTCGTGACAGTGATCTGGTTCATCCATTCGTTCAATGGTGATCTGGGGAGCCTCATTATCCCATTTAAGTTTAAACATGGATAACATTGTGGCTAGTGCGTCTGCTAGCTGATTTTGTTCTCGCGGGAAATGCTCGAAGGTAATCTTCTCAAAATGTGTGATCAATGTCAGCAGATGTTCCTTGTAGGGGATAAGGTTAGGGTGTTTGGTGTCCCATTCCACTTTAATTTGGCTGATGACCAAAGCTGAATCTCCAAATACATTTAAGGATTTAATCCCTAAATCTATGGCATCTTTGAGACTAAAGATGCACGCTTCGTATTCTGCCATGTTGTTTGTACAATTGAAGCAGAGTCTTTCCGTAAAGGGAGTATGACATCCTTTAGGAGATATGAGTACAACACCAATACCATTGCCGAGTGCGTTGGGCGCCTCGTGAAAAACCAGGGTCCATCAGGATCCTTGTTCAGGTCCGTCATATGGTCTGAATTCTTCACAATTGTTTACCATCATGATGTCTTCATCTGGGAATTCGAACTTCATAGACTGGTAGTCATCCACAGTTTGATGAGCAAGGTGATCAGCTAGTATGTTGCCCTTTATTGCTTTCTGGGTAGTATACTGTATATCATATTCTGTCAGGATCATCTGCCATCTCGCTATTCTCCCAGAGAGGGCCGGTTTCTCGAAGATGTATTTTATTGGATCCATTTTAGATATCAATAAGGTAGTATGGGTTAGCATATACTGTCTTAGCCGGCGAGCAGCCCATGCCAGAGTGCAGCAAGTTTTCTCGAGCAGTGAATATCTTGTTTCACAGTCAGTAAACTTTTTTCTCAGGTAATAAATAGCATGCTCTTTTCAGTCACACTCATCATGTTGTCCCAGCACACACCCCATTGAATTTTCTAAAACAGTTAGATACATGATCAATGGTCTTCCCTCGACTGGTGGCATCAAAACAGGAGGCTCTTGTAGGTACTCTTTGATCTTGTCAAAAGCAGTTTGACACTCATCATTCCATTTGACTACTTAATCTTTCTTCAGTAATTTAAAGATTGGTTCACAAGTAGTTGTCAGGTAAGAAATGAATCTAGCAATGTAGTTTAACCTTCCTAAGAATCCTCTGACTTCCTTCTTAGTACAAGGATCAAGCATCTCTTGTATTGCTTTCACCTTGGTAGGATCCACTTCAATACCTTTATTGCTGACAACAAAGCCTAGGAGTTTACCAAACCTTACTCCAAACGTGCATTTATTTGGGTTCAACCTCAGCTTGTACTTCTTCAGCTTCTCAAACAGTTTCTGTAAATGATCAAGATGCTCTTCTTCAGTTTGAGATTTAGCTATCATGTTGTCCACATAGACCTCTACTTCGTGATGTATCATGTAGTGGAACAGAGCTACCATGGCACGTTGATAGGTTGCCCCAACATTCTTCAGCCCGAATGGCATAACCTTGTAGCAGAATATGCCTCACTGCGTGACAAAAGTTGTTTTCTCCTTGTCCTCAGGCGCCATTTTAATTTGGTTGTAGCCTGAGAAACTGTCCATGAAGGAAAACACTTTGTGTTGTGCCGTATTGTCAACTAGAATATCAATGTGAGGAAGTGAGAAATCATCCTTAGGGCTCGCCCGATTCAAATCTCTGTAGTCCACGCACATCCATACCTTTCCGTCCTTTTTAGGCACGGGAACAACATTGGCAACCCACATCGAATAAGAGGTGATAGCTAAGAATACAACATTGAATTGTTTCATGACTTCTGCTTTGATCTTCTCTGACATGTCTGGTCGCATGCGATAGACCTTTTGCTTTATCGGTGGGCAGTCCTCTTTTGTAGGTAGACGATGTACCACGATATCTGCATCAAGTCCTGGCATGTCTTCATACGACCAGGCAAATACCTCAACATAATCATGTAGCAGCTGAATCAGACGCTCTTTGACACTGGGTTCCAGATTGGTATCCACCTTGACTTCTCTTTTGTCTTCTTCGGTACCTAGGTTGATTGTGTCCAATGGTTCTTCGTGGGGCTAAATGGTCCTCTCTTCTTGTTGTAGTAACCTGGCGAGTTCCCCTGGCACTTCACAATCTTCCTCACCTTCGTCTTCAACTTGGTAGATTATATTTTCAGAGTCACAAAAGGACATAGCAGAACCGTTACCCATGGGATCCTGAGTGGATGTAGACCTGCATTGTGAGTGTGAGTGTGTGTAAGAGTATAGCTATCTTTGAAATAAATGAAAAATGTAAAAAAAGAAAAAACAATGAGCATAAAGTTTGTATGCAAAAACGTCCATGATTCAATGATGTCATATGGAAATGAGATAATAACCCTTACAAATGGACCATTATGCCTCGGGTAAGACACAAGGTTTTAAGAGTCTGAATTGTTTTAATATTACAGATCCGACAAAATTTAAAGACAAATTATTGTGGGATAAAAGTGACCGGGACAAAATCTCTAGCCTCCCAGTTGCTGAGTCCTCCACTGACAGTTGGGAAAATCCAATCCTCCAGGTTATAGCTATCTCCATCATTCTCCACGGTGTTGACTTTGCGGTTGCTGATCTTCAAGGGTGGTCCTCCGGCACGAGCGCGTCGTACAACTTTCTGGGCTCCTGAAGTGAAACCCAAACCAAATTTTTCAGATTTGTATGAGATGTCTGGGAGTTGGCCCCAAATAGTGCACCCACCTTCTTCTATCACTGCCTTGGCATCTTTCAAAGACGATATCTTAAGAGGAGGCCTTGTAAACTTGGGGACTTGAGACACAACCTTGGTTACTGCCACAGTCTGTGGGACTTCTTCAAAGTACTGGAATGGAGTTTCAATAAATTCACCATCTAATTCCACATACCTAAAGGAATTTAGATGACTGACCATATACTCTTATTCTCCATGAACGGTGATGATTTTCCCTTGAATCAGATATTTCAGCATTTGATGCAACGTAGAGGTAATAACACCAGCATTGTGAATCCACGGACGGCCTAATAAGCAGGAATATGAAGGGAGAATATCCATTACATAAAAAGTTGAATCAAATGTTTGGGTTCCAAATTTTATGGGGATGCCCACTTCCCCATGCACCATCCTTTTTGAGCCGTCAAAGGCCCTCACTACTATATTTCTAGGATTCAAGATCAATCCTTCACAGTCAAGCCTATCAAGAGCTTTTTTAGGCAACACATTCAGACACGAACCAGTGTCAACCAAGACATGAGCCAAAGTCGTGCCTCTGCATTCAACTGAGACATGCAATGCCTTATTATGCTTCCTCCCCTTTGGCGTTAAATCAGCATCTGAAAAACCTAAACCATTATCTGCGGTCAAGATGGCCGCACAGTCTTAGAACTGATTGGCAGATGTTTCTTGGGGTACATGGGAAGATTTAAGGAACTTTACCAAGGCCTTTGCATGAGCCTCGGAACATAATAATAAATCCAACATGGAAATTTTTGTTGGATTTTGCCTCAGTTGCTCGACTATGTTGTATTCGCTTATTTTTATGATCTTTAGAGTTTCCTCTATCTCTTTTAGGGAGGTCTCAGGGATAGCTACTGATTGTTCCTTCATCTGGACAGGCTCAACCAGAATACCCTTACCTCGAGTCTCGGTTGACTCGGCAGCAGGAATGTCAGTAGGGGTGATAACATGGATTGTAACAGTTTTGTCAACAGGAGTATTAGCGGAGATGATTACAGGATTGGGAATAGCCTTTGGAGGAACAACAACAAGAATGATTACGGGTTCAGAAACAACTTTTGGAGGAGAAATTTTTGGAGAGAAAACCCTTCCACTTCGGGTTATCTTACTAGTCTATGCGATATTACTGATATCGGAGTTAACTTTCTCAGAACTTGAATCTTCAGCAGCTGGCCAATCTTGCTTGATACCATGGTAGTAGACATCACCTCCATAATTCCATGGGACGGTTTCGTCTGACGAATATGGGATTGGTCTAGGCATTGTAATTATCAACGGAGCCACTTTAGGAACTGATGTAATTCTAACGAGTCTTTTGGTGGAGACCCTGGAAGAATTGTTGAAAATGGTCACGATGGAAACATCATTATAAGAAACAATTGGAACTGAAGTCTTCTCAAACAAAATCTCCTTGTTTTCTATTAGGCATTGAACGCCTGCTTTTAACAAAGGACAGCTGGTTTGTGAGGATAAATATAAATGACAGCTTTCATTACAGCCTGGGAATACACCGACATTCAATAAGTTCTTTTGATAGTCAGGAGTGTGGTCACAAGTTCATCAACTGAAGTAACAAATACATCCTCTTCAACGACATTGACATCACGGCCGTGCTTGGGCATAGGGGCAGTAATGACATTGGGAATTTCTGGCGCATCGAATTCAATCTCTCTGGCTTCAAGAAGGTCTTGTACTTTGTTTTTTCAGAGCCCAACAGTTGTTAGTGTCATGGCCGGGACTCTTAGAATGGTATGCGCAACGGGTATTAGGATGATAGTGAGGAGAGGTTGTGTTAGGATTCTTTGGAGCTTCTTTCAAAGTCACAAGATTGGATCTTAACAAATGTGGTAATACTTGATATAGTGTCATATTAATTTGGGTGAACTGTCTGACTGGTCTTTCCGTTTTAGGTGGTTGCTTCTTTGCTGAGTAGGCGCAGGTTTAGGAATCATGACATCCCCCACCATTGGACGTTGTTCATCCCTATCTTGATTTCTCTGAGGATATACAGCAACAACTTCTTTCTTTCCAATGAATGGTTTCCTTACAGCAGCAGAGGATGCATATTTTTGAATCTTCCCATTTTTTATCCTGACCTCTACTCTTTCTCCGGGAAGTATCAACTCAGTAAAGCCTGCCGATGAACTCCCAATTAAGTGATTGAAGAAAGGACCAGACGAGGTGCCCAAAAACATGTCTACCAACTCTCTTTCAGATAGGGGAGGCTAGAATCTTCCTGTTAAGTCCCTCCATTTTTGCGCATAGTCTTTAAAGCCTTCACTTGAAACCATGGCCATACTCTGAAGTTGAGTACGGATGAGAGCAAGATCAGCATTGTATTGGTATTGTTTGTAAAAGGCAGCAACCAGATCTTCCCAGTTATGATCATTGGCTCTTTCTAGCTGATAAAACCAATCAAGTTGAGTTCCAGACAGACTGTCTTGAAAGAAGTGTACCCATAGATCATTGTCAGCGGTATGAGGCATGATTTTCCTCACATAGGACCAGAGATGCATTTTGGGACATGAAACTCCGTCATATTTGGCGAACACCGGTGCTTTGAATTTTGGTGGAATGACAATCCCGGATACTAGACCCAACTCCTCAAAGTCCAATCCAAGCACTTTTTGGATTTCCATTGCACTTAACCATTCTTCCAAATGCTTATACTTGTCTTCAGCTAGAGGATATTGTTCTTCAAAATAATCTTATTCTTCCTCTTCCTCTTCTGAATCTGGATGGACAACTGCTTCCTTGCCTTTCCCATCTTGATTGTCTTTCTCACCAGATGACGTTGCAAAGTCCAGGGTCCTTCTTGCTTGCCCTTGGAATCTTCTTCCCATATTTATAACTCCGATTATTTTCTTTGTCTTCTTCTTTTTCTCTTCAACCAGCAAGGTCTTTAACTCTTCTTGTCCTTTTGCTAGAGTTAAGAACATCTGTTGAAACTGAGAATTTTGAGCTTGGAGGTCCTTCACTGTTTGCTCGAGATCCATCTTACTGAAATAAACAGTAGAAAGATGAGGAGACTGGTTGCAAGAAACCTGCTTATGTTATGATGAATGGTAAATGCATATGCAATGATTTCAAGGATTTAAAGATTCAAATTTGTTTTAGACAAAAAAGGAAACACACGTTATATTAATAAATTAAAGCTTGAGTACATCAATGTCTCTTCTGGAAAAACAACACAAAAACTCTAAGATAAAAAGGTAGTATGCATCCTCTTTGGTGCGATGTATGCATTTAGGTTCCTCTCCTCATGAAGTTGCTTAGTGAGCTCCAAAACCTTCTTCTTGCTAGCATAGAATTGGGCTTCAAAAGTGTCTCGCTCTCCCTTGAGTTGTATCCAATCTCTTTGTAAGTCTTCAAGAGAGGTGGGCATGTCAGGATGTAGGATAGTGTATGGGACATCTCCTTCTATAACAGGCTCCATGATCACCGGGAGGATGGAGGGATAAGGCATCATAAGACTCTGAGCATGAGTTCGTACCCATTTGAGGTAAGGCTCAAGAGGGATGGAATTCTTGTGCCCCAATGTCTTGTTATCTACCTTCTTCAACATCCTCCAAGCTCGGATAAATTTCTGGAGAAGACCCTGATCTTCGTTCTCGTAGTCAAATACCAAACCTTGAATGAGAATCTCATGTGGGCCATCCCTTAGGGTGTAACCAAACTGTCTTAAGGCTAAGCAGGGGTTGTAGGTGATACCTCCCAAAATGCCAAGTAAATGTACATTAGGTAATTCTCCATAACGGTCAACAATAGTAACTATCTCTATAGATCGGGAACACCAATGAATGTCTGAATGTTTGAGCGTCATCAACCTATGTGACCATCTTGAACCTTGCTCGTTCTTCAATACAGATTGGGGAAGATGCAAAATAAACCATCTTGCCAAAAGAGGAGTACAACACATAAGGATACCTCTTTTCCTTATAGTGCGAGTGTGAAAGGAATGTAGGATGTCCCCTAGCAAAGTAGGCATCGGGTTATAAGATATGAAGATTTTGACGGTGTTCACATCTATGAGTTGGTCAGGATTTGGAAACAACACCATCCCATAGATGAGGAGAGCCATAATTTCCTCAAAAGCTTGCAAATCCAAAGAGTTCCAACAATTTTGGGCTTTCTCAAACAAGAACTTGCTAGGAAACCCTTGACACCACTCCTTGTTTCCCAATTAGTTGTGATATCAGATGGTTGCAAATGTAGAGCTTGAGCAATCTCTTCCGGCTTTGGGTCTCTTTCCGTACTGTTGAAAGGTAGTTGATTGAGAATAGGAATCCTCAAGAGTTGGGATAATTCTTCCAAAGTTGGCACAAGTTGATAATCAGGAAATGTGAAGCAATGGTGTAAAAGATCAAAGAACTGAAAGAGCACCTTTATCATGTCTTCATCAGTGTTGGAGCTGACCAAGTTTAGTAGGCAACCATGTCTTTCGATAAATGGAGAGTTTTTAGGAATCCTTGATGCTAGCTTCTTAAGTTGAGGAGGGATCCTTACAAGATTGACTTGAATAGTTTTCCTGCGAATAGAATCCATGTCCTACAAAACAAGAACAAAGAAAAATCCCAAGATCCTTGAAATGGTTAGTGAATGAGTATGATGTTATGATGCTCATGATGTTATGTACAAGTAAATATACACAAACAAAGCAAACAAGTCCTTAAGTTTAGGCTTGCATGGAGTCTCATAGGTAAGTACCCTCTTGAAGTTTAGTTGGCTCAAACCTGTCCTAGTAATAGTTACTGGGTTCTAAGGAGCTCAATATCACTGGTTTGTTTCCTTGAGCATTGTTTCAGCACAAGCCTCTATAATGGCAACCGAAATATCCCAAAAAACCAAACCTCAATGAGTGTAGTATCGAGTATCTACCAACTTCGGACTGTACCAAAGTCGGTCATCTCACTACGTCCTAAAGGCCAAGTTGGTCAAGTAAAGGTTCTAAAAGTTCATTAGTGTTTCATGACATCACACAGTGGCCTCGTATTCTCCTTGATTAACTCAAGACCTACCGGTACCCACAAATATGTCGCACTAATGTAGCTATTGCTTAGACCATGTCGGTATACCCCGCATAATTTCCACAATGTATTGCTACTTACCTATAAGGTAACCCAAATCCGGGTAGAGGATTCAAACCCAAATAAAGAACCATAATATAAAGCAAACAAGTCCAACAATGAAAGCAAGTAAATATGATCTAATCCTAAGGTAACCCCACTTTTAGAATTCTCCCCAGCAGTCGCCGGTTCTGTGATACGGTGGGAGAACTGACTTGAAGGTTTTGCGTTTGATTGTAAATGTTGCGGTTAGTAAGAGTCGCCACCGACTTTTCTTTTATCCAAAAGGAAAGGTGAAAAAGCACAGGAAATACCTTTGAGATTATTTCTTGAGTTTGGGGGGTAGATTATGAAAATGGAATGTATTAGCACCCTTTTCTTTCATGGTTTTCCATGGGCTCTTAGTTACTTGCTAGATCACTTGCTTTTATTTGAAATTGTGCTTTGTGTGGTTTTTGAAAGTATTTTGTAAAGAGGCCATTGTTTAGGCAAACTTTGTAATGATTCTCGTTCGTAAGAATGTATACAAAGTGTTGATCTTTTGAAAATGTTTTCAAGTTTTGTAAGATGTTTTGAAAGTGTAAGTGTTTGCTTTGAAAATAGCAAGGATGTTTTGTTTTGAAATTGAGCAAGTAATTAGGAGCACTCTACCTACTCAAAAGTCTTTCATGTTCATTTCCTTTTCCTTTGACATTGTTATCTTACCATTGATTTGGTAAGTAACCCTATCTTTGGATGTAAACGGGGCGGGCTTAGGTCTTCGTATAACCATAATTAGCAATGTTGTAAGATATCTTAGAAGTCTCTTTTAGGGACTAAGATCATTTGAAAGACAACTTAGATAGCATCGTCGAGGGACTATGATCTTATATTTTGCTTGTTTTTGCTAAGATACCTCGCATGCGTAATATGGCCATTTTGTAAGGCAACCAAGTGGATTTACCCTAGGGGTGCTTGTGTGCAAGTGTATTGTTTTCATGCTTGGTTTTGTCTTTGATTAGGGTTTTCTAAGCATTGGTTTTAGTCTTACCATATAAGCCCTAATTACTAGCATTTGTAGATAAAGCGATAAATTGTGGAATTTAAAATACTATGCTATTACAGTACTTGTGGGAGGGGGGGGGGGTGTACAAATTATAAATAGGGATTGCAAGAAAATAAACCTAATTATCTATTACAACCATATTGAATTTGTACAACAATTGAATAAATAATGTACAAAATGAAATAAATGTAAAGAAAGTGGATATTTGTTTGGATTTTTTTAGAGAAAAGGGAATTTTGTTTTTAACCTAATTAACTAAAGGGAAAATAATTAATTAAAAGTAAAAACCTAAATTTACTAGGAAAAGAAATTAAATAAAATCCTAATCTATTAATTGAAAAAGAAATTAAGTTTATAAGAAGAATATTTTTGATATTTTTTGTCTTAAAAATTATTTATAGTATTATAAAATATTTTTGGTCTTTTTATATTTTTAAATAACATATTTAAATAGTGTAAAAGAAAATAATTAAAACCCTAGTTTTTATTAAATTTACAAAACAATTAGTCAAAATAAAATAAAGTATGATTAAATAAAAATAATTTTTTTGAGGAAAAATAAATAAACTATGTTAAAATATAAACTTACTATTTTTATATTTTTTATGATTTTTTTAGTATTAGAAAAATAATTAAGAAAATAAATAAAATGAAAATAAGAAAATAAAATAAAATGGGCCAGGGGCTGTATAAGTGAAACAGGAGGTGAGAGGTAACAAAAAAACATAAGGCCCAAAGGAGGCCCAACGCATGCCAAAAAGGAAGTCAGAATGCAAAATAAATGTGAAAAAACCAAAAGGGTACCACTGGGGCTCGAACCTAGGTCCCTCAAGTCACAGGCGCGTGCTTCTACCACTGGGGTGGCTATACATCCGTTTATACAAATCAAAGCATAAATATATATGGCAAACACATTTTTGAGGCCAACTTCATCTTCAACCTCACGCCCAGCCAGAGCCTTTGTAACTTGTTCAAATCTCAACAAAAATGAAAACTATAAACATGAAACTTGTAGCAAGTTTTCTCACGATTTCAGAAATGCAAAGAAATAAGATTATAGATCAAAGATAAGCATGGATTTTAATGGCACTAATCTGAACCCTAAAAATCTCAAAAACTTCAATCTTAAAATTCTCTAAGCTCAAGCAAAATTAGTGGAAACTATGGACATGGTTAGCTTTAGGGAAATGATATCTACATGTTTCATTCACAAATAAATCATTGATGATGCCTGTATGAAAAGTTCCAAAGTTAGAAAACTTACCTTGCAAGAGGGTATCGGATTTGGAGTTTGAGAAGCTTTCTGTGAGTTCCAATGATTGGGTTAGCTTCCTCAAGTTCCCAGGAAGCTAATGGGATGCTTAGCTTAAGCTGAAAGTTCCCGAGGTGTTCTGGAGAAGTCCAAGTGCAAAGCTCTATTTTTGAAAATGGAGGATGGTGTTAATGGTGTTACAGTCTTGTAACATGATGTGGGATGAGTTATAAATGATATTTATAAACTTTAGGAACCAAAAGGCTTGAAAACACACGAGGGAGATATGAGTTTCAAACTTTTGGTCAGGTTAGGCAACAATGGAGGTATGTAATACAGTTCTGAGCTCTTGGTGTTTTTAGGGGTCAAGCATGCGTGTAATTTATGGCAAATTGTTTGTGTATCTATAAGCAAAGAGTCTTGAGTGGTTTTGAAAGTCAGAAGTACAAGTTACAAGCTATTTGCTATGTTACTTGATTTTCAAGAAAAGTGGGAAACCAAGTTTCAATGTGTAGTACAAGCATGGGTTGGGTGATTGTAAGTTTCAAAACCATTTATCTTGTGTTATGAGACATGTATCATCAGAAAAGAACAATTGCAAGGCTCAAGAACAAATTTTGTGCAAAAAGTCACTTTATCAAAATGGCATTGTGCACTTTCTTCCCAAAATGGATATAAAGCATGGCCTTGCGTTGAATTCCCAAAATGAGACCTAACTTCCTCTCTTCGATTCTACCCACTCAAAAATAATCTCAAGGAGTTCTTGGACATTTTGGAAATCTTGTAATGTGCTCTACAACCCATATTTGAATTAATTTTAAAGATTCCCCTTGTAACTATAGGAAAAAGTTCCATGAAGTTAGGTCAAAATCCTGAACAAATGAGGGAAAAATTTCACTAAGTGTTTTTGTTTCATGACCATGTATTCTTAAAATTATAACTTGAGTTCCAAGCACTTTTGGAAGGATCTGTGTAAAGAAATGTTGTAGAATTCATGGAGATCTACAACTTTCATGTTGGAAGTTTCTTTTGAATCAGCTTGCATCATTGTGAAAATTTTGCTCAAAGTTATGAAAAAAATAAGAAATTTCCAACAACTGCTCAAATTTTGGATTTCTTGATGAATAAGTTTCATACTTTGACATGTTTTGATGAATTGTGATCTTTGACATTTGAATTTGACCAAAAAGTCAAAGTTTGACTTTTCAGTATACCGTTGACTTTTGATCAGTTGACTGGAAATTCATCTGTCAATCCATTGGGATTAAGCAATGTTTTTAGCCATGTTATTAGGTCAAAATGATGCAATTGTACTCTTGAGATCATGCCTTAAACCAATTGATCATTTGGTAGGTCAAAATTCAGAAATTACCCTTTCCTAGTCAAAACCCTAATTGTGACCATTTTGCCCTTTTGAAGATTTGATCAAATTTCTTGAGGAATTATGGTCCAAACTTGATCAGTGATACATATGAGTTTAAAATATTTATGTGGATACAAAATTATGAAGTTTGACGGTAAATTGGCCATGGTTGACCTTTTCCCCAATACAGTTGATTTTTAGGTCAACTGCTCAATTGACTGAGCAAAAGTGTGATCCAAAGCTCAAAACTTGACATGAGCAATCTTGAGGGTCCATAATGATCCATGAAAGTCATATGGGGCATTGGAAGTCCAAAAATCCTTGTGCAAACTCAAACCCTAATTTTGGTCATCAGTGCTTAAGGAGGTGTCTTAAGCTTATCAACCCTAGTGCAATCTTGAGCCAAAGGAGATCTTGTGAGTAAATTCTTGATAAGTGAGAGGGAAAATTTTGGGGTACAACAACAGCTTCACACGGGCTAATCCTAAACAATTTTACACAGGTTCCTTCTCATGATCTCCAGATGCAGCTTTACACGGGCTCATCCTGAAACAATCTTACACGAATTCCTTCTCGCAATTTTCAGATGCAGCTTTATACGGGCTCATCCTGAAACAATCTTACACGGATTCCTTCACACAATTTCCAAATGCAGCTTTGCAGGGGCTCATCCTGAAGCAATCTTACACAGATTCCTTCTCCTCCTGAAATGCATCTTTACACGGGCTCTTCCTGAAGCAATCTTACACGGGTTCCTTCTAATAACCTTTCAGATGCAGCTTTACACGGGCTCATCTTGAAGCAATCTTACACAGATTCCTTCTCCTCCTGAAATTCATCTTTAATCGGGCTTATTCTGAAGCATTCTTACACGGATTCCTTCTCCTCCTGAAATACAGATTCACACGGGCTCTTCCTAAAGTAATCTTACACGAGTTCCCTCTAATAACCTCTCAGATGCAGCTTTACACGGGCTCATCCTGAAGTGATCTTACACATGTTCCTACTATGACATTTCCAGATGTAGTCTAACACGGGCTCATCCTAAAGAAATCTTACACAAGTTCCTACTAAGACATTTCCAGGTGTAGTCTAACACAGGCTCATCCTGAAGAAGTCTTACACGATTGCCTTCTAATACATTTCTGGACGCAGCTTGACACAAACTCTTTCCAGCATTTCATTCAGATGAAACTAGATACAAGTTCATTCTGATATGCCTATCAACAATTATTTAGATGGAATCTATAAGCCCATATCCATGAATCTCCGTCATCTTCTCCAAATGGCATCTGTAAGCCCATTTCTGATATCAACATCCAATGATGTTACTTCATGCGAGTGCAAATTTATGGGCTCTCTAGTGTTCAATCATCTTCTACCTTCATATTACGAAAGAAAAACAAGCCAATCTAAATCCACAAGTTTAAGAAGATTGAACAGAGGCAGCTGTAGTACCCCGAAAGTTTCTCTCCCATTTTATTCAAGACATGCTCCTAGAGGTCCGCAATTGCTCAAGGTTGACAAAGAATTGATCAGACAAATTCTCCTCCTAAGTAATGGCCTTTCAACTAGGGTTTCACTTTTCACCAAGATATGTGAGCTCCAAAGGTCTCAAATGTTTTCCATGGTCCTTAATATGTCTTCAAGATTGTCCATGCCAAATTTCATGCCTTACACTACAAGTTTGCTCAGTCAATTGCTCAAATGTTTGAAAGTCAATTATATTATGTCAAAAGTTAACTGTGGCCAATATACAGTCAAACTTCAAGATTTTTGGTCAAAATCAACATTTTGAAGTGATATCCATCATTTGGTCAAGGTTTGATCATGATTCCTCAAGGAATTCTCTTAATTTATCAAAAGTCAAGAATTGCTAAATTAGGGTTTCTATAGGAGAAGTCAACTGAACTTTGACTAGACATAACTTTCACACACTTCATCCATTTTCCCCCAAACAAATCTCATTTTCAACATAATAAAAATCCCTACAACTTCTATTTTGTTCTCAAATTCAAGAGATGCACCATTTGAAAGATACAAGCTCACACATTATAGGTTATTTTCAGAAAGTCAACAAAAGACACTTTTTGTCAAGGCAACTTACATCAAGATAATATCTCCAAATTCGAAAATGATTAAAAGAGAAAGTGTAGAGGACATGTAGGGCTTTCAAAAAAGTCAAATATCATCTTCAAAAGATGAAATTTGAGCAAGTTATGGAGTGGACAAGTTGGGAAATTTTCAAGAAAATACATGAAATCTCAATTGAGCAAATTTGTGATTTAAAGTTATTTGGCCTAACTTTTTGGAGTTAAAATATGTTCATGATGTGTCCAAGGACCTCTAAATCTACCCATGCATTTTTATTTATTTATTTGAATTTTTATTCTTTTAAATATGAATTAAAACAAATAAAAACTAAATAAAATTGCATAAAATAGTAAATATTGGTTATGGAAATATGGGTTGATGGTTTGAATTATTTTTGGCTCCAAATTTCGTGCAAAGGAGGCCAGGTGCATTGCACCTCAAAATGGGCAAGAATTTGCATTTTTGGAACTTTTTTAATGTGTTTGATTTTGGTTTGAAAGAGGGCCATTATGGGTGGATTCTTACCATCTTTGCTAGCCCTATTCTTCCTCTATAAATACAAGACCAAGCCATGAGCAAAGGACACAAAAATCATTTCTAGGAAGCCATATCAAAATTCACAAAATTTCTACAAAGTTGTCAAAATCAAAACAACATTTTCAAGCATCCTCGATCCAAACCAATTTCCCAGTTGTGATCCTGAGGTTCCCAGGAACTCATTACATCCATTTATGAGGCTTGCAACACCCTAGATCATCGTATCCACACATCACTGGTTGGTAAGATTTTCTTGAATTTTAAAACTGCATTTTCATGGCATGTTAATACTTTTAACAATTTGATTTGTGTTTAGCATGTCAATTAGAGCAGGTGTGACGTTTAGCATGAAGATTTTGGGGCCACACAAAATTCAAATTACACCCCCTTTTCCACTTACTTCATGGACCGCTTCTATTTGTTTATTTTGTTTTTTTTACTTATTTCTTTTAGTTTGTTTTTTAATCAATATAAAATCAGATAAAAATCATAAAAATATTAGGTTAGCATTTTTTTCAATTAAATTAATTTTGTAAATTAATTAATAATTATTTAAATCATTTTCTTTAATTAAAAACTAAATACACTTAGGATTTTAATTCATTTTCTTTTCATATTAAAAAATACCAAAAAAGCTTAGAAGATTAATCTCTTTTCTTTAATTTCATTTTTTCTTTAATAATTAACTTTTTCTTTAAATATAGATCTATATTAGTTAATTTTAATTCAACTATTTTATTAATATGAAATCAAAAACAAACTAAAAGATATTTCTTATTTCTAGGTTTTTTAGACGTTCTTTCAAATCACGCGCGTTATTTAATTTCACACTTTTTTTCCATACTAATGTATTTTCTTATGGGATGTAATAGACTATAATTAGGACTTGTTACTTTACCACTTTATTTATTTTCCACAAAATTTTGGACATGTAAATAATCTCCTCCCCGAAGCCTTGTAATAGTTAGATTTATATTTTCACACTTTTAATTACTGCAAACTATTAACTGTTTAGATACATGACTAATAAGATTGTATGGCAAGAACAAAAACAAAATGCTAGCAAACCTAATGCAAAGACAAAAATAACTGAATACAACACAATTGCACATATACACCTCTAGGATATTCCCACTTTGATTGTCTTCGGATAAACAATCACATCTCTCAAAACGTGAGAGATTTTAGTGGCTACCCTCGGGTTTAAAGATCATAAGTCCCTCGATGATCCTCTCGACGTTGCTTCGGTATGATCTTAAAAACCTAGGGTAGTTACTAAAGTTTCTTGCCCAATTTCCTTTGTGACTGTATAAACGTCCCTTCAAATGTCCCTCAAACATCCAACAACTAGGGCTACCTATTCACTAATAGTAGGATAACATTGTCTAAAGGAAAAGAGGAAAAGAGTAATCCTTTCAAGTAAAGTAGATAGCTGTTAGATGCTTGCTCAAATAACTTTTACACAAAAACTTCTTTCAAAAAACATTTTCAAACACTTTGTATATGTTCTCTACCATTCCGAGAAACATTACAAAGTTCGTCTCACTAAGACACTTTCAAAATACTTTTCAAAAACACACAAAGCACAAGGTATTTAAAAATGAGCTAAGCATCTAAGAGCCCGTAGATAACTACAGATGGGAAGGGTGCTAACACCTTTCCTTTACATAATCTACCCCCTTACTCAGAAAACTCTTGAAAGGTCTTTTTCTGTTCTTTTCACCCTTTCCTTTGTTAGATAAAAGAAAAGCTGGTGGCGACTCTTGCTTACCATAACATTTGCAAATACAAACACAAAACCAGTATAACAGTCAGTTCTTCCACCATATCACAAAACTAGGGTGAAAAGAACAGAAAAAGAGCTTTTGAGATGTTTTCTGAGTAAGGGGGTAAATTATGGAAAGGGAAGGTGTTAGCACTCTTTCCATCCGTAGTCATCTACGACCTCTTAGATGCTTAGCTCATTTTGAAATACTTTGTGTTTGTGTGTTTGTATGCTTTATCTTTGAGGGTTTATTTGGGTTGTTAATAAAAGATCCTACACCCGGATCTGGGGCACCTTTTAGGTAAGCAATAATAGATCGTGGAGACTGTACGACATAGACCGATATAGTTGAAGCGATGGCTGCATTAGTGTGACACATTTGTTGGTACAGGTATCCCTTGTGTTAAATCGAGGAGAATACGGGGCCATTGTATGGTGTTATAAAGCACTAACGGGCCTTAGAACCTTAGTGAACAAACTTGGCCATTAGAAATTAGTGAGATAGCCGGTGTGATACGGTGGGAGAACTGACTTGAGGTTTTGCGTTTGTGTTCGCAAATGTTTAGGTTTAGCAAGAGTCGCCACT
Source organism: Vicia faba (assembly GCA_948472305.1). Lineage (NCBI taxonomy): Eukaryota > Viridiplantae > Streptophyta > Magnoliopsida > Fabales > Fabaceae > Vicia > Vicia faba. The sequence continues at coordinate 1,473,677,950 of OX451739.1, read as the reverse complement.
GACTTTTTATTTTATCCTAAGGAAAGGTCAAAAAGCACAGGAAAGACCTTTGAGATGTTTTCTTGGGTTCGGGGAGTAGATTATGAAAAGGGAAGGTGCTAGCACCCTTTTCATACATGGTTATCCATGGGCTCTTAGTTACTTGTTTAGATCACTTGCTTTGTTTTTCCAATTGTTTGAAATGGTGCTTTGTGTGTGGTTTTTGAAAGATGTTTTGAAAAGAGGCCATCGTTGTGGAAACCTTTGTAATGATTCTTGTTTGAATGTATACAAAGATGTTTTTGTCTTTTGAAAAGATTTCAATGTATGAAAGTTGGATTTTGAAATTGTGTTGTGAAGTGTGTTTGAAAATAGCAAGGATGTTTTTGCAAGCTTTTGATCAAGTAACTAAGAGCTATCTACCCTATTTTACTCAAAGATCTTTCTTATGTTTTTAACCCTTTTAACAGTGTTGTTTCACCATTGCATTTGGTGAACAACCTTGTGTTAGGATGTTAAACGGGACAGGCGTGGGTCATCGTATAGACCATTTAGCAATTGTGTCAAGTATTTTTGGCAATTTTCTTGAGGGACTTGATCATTTTTTTTAGGCAACCAAGATAGCGTCATCGAGGGACTATGATCTTTTGTTTTGTTTTTGTTTTGCCAAAGTACTCAACATGCATACCATGGCCCATTTTTGAAGGCAACAAGTGGATAGTAACCCTAGGGGTGCAAGTGTGCATTGTGTTTGTTTTTTCATGCATTTTTGTCTTTGATTAGGTCAAACTATTTGTTAATTTGATTTTTTGCATACAAACCCTAATTCTCTAATCATGACATAATTGAAAGCGTTAAGTGCGAGAATTTAAATTCTAAGCTATTACAACATGATTATGGGGATGGGGGTACAATTTTGAATGGGGGTATTTGACAAGAAATATAAACCCTAGTTACTATTACATCCAAATTGAATTTACAATGCAACAATATTTAAATGTACAATATTTAAATAAACAAAATAAATAAATATTAAGTAAAATGTATTATGCAAAAATAAGTTTTTATTTGTTTATGTATGTAAAATATTTTCAATAAAATAAAAAGATCAATTTTATTGTTTAAGGGATGAAACCCTAATTTCTTTTAAGAAAATAAATATTATATATTATTTATATACAAGAAATATATTAATATGTACAAAAATAAAATATATTGAAAAAAAAAGTGTTTATATATATATATATATATATATATATATATATATATATATATATATATATATATATATATATATATATATATATATATATATATATATATATATATATATATATATATATATATATATATATATATATATATATATATATATATATATATATATATATATATATATATATATATATATATATATATATATATATATATATATATATATATATATATATATATATATATATATATATATATATATATATATATATATATATATATATATATATATATATATATATATATATATATATATATATAAAATAAATTATAAAAGTATATAAATTATATATATATATATATATATATATATTTATATATATATATATATATATATATATGTATAATATAAAATAAAAAATGCACAAAAATAAATTATATTTTAAATAATATTTTCAGTGTGAATAAAAATAATAAATAAAAATAAAAGTATATATTTACATATTATATTTTCAAGTTTTAAATAAATTATAAAAGTATTTAAATTGTTTTTATGTTAGAAAAAATAAGAATAAAATGCAACATAAATGTGAAAAAATTACAAAAAATATTTTTGAGCATTTTTTATATTTGAGGATAAATAAATAAAATCAGAAATGAAATTAAATTACAAAAATAACAAAATATAGAGAAAATGGGCCAAGGGGTGCAAAAATCAAGCATAGGGGTGCAAAAAGCATGACAAAGCCAGGCCCAACCCATTTTCTTCTTCATCCTTGACCTTGTGACAAAGAATGCGCGCGCCCTGTGTTCAAATCCGTATCTCCTACATACGTGCTCAAAAACAAAAACTTGCAACGTGAAAGTTATAGCTCTTGATCACATGATTCTAACCATGTAAAAAACTTAATCTAACTCTCAAAGACCAGAGAGAATTTCATTGGCCCTAAATCTTGACCTAGTTTTTTTAGAAAGTTCAAACATCAAATACTCCTAGCTCAGTTAACATAAATGAATTCTATGCATATGTACAACTCAAGGGCAATGAGGACTACATTTTTTATTCACAAACCTAAGCCTAATGAGTCCTAAATAGAGAGATAGAAGTTTGAGAAATACCTGTTTCAGTCAAGCTCGAGTATGGCAATGCAACAACTTTCAGTGAGGCCTGAGGTTCTTTTGAGCTTGCTTGATGTTCCTTTGACCTTTCCCAATGCTTGGCTTGCTTTGAAATGGTCTGAAACTTCTTGTAGAACTCAACCTGCAAACTCAGAATTTGAAAATAGTGAACACTGTAAATGGAGTTACAGTGACTTGGGAATGGTTGAGATAACTTAGGTATGTTATATGGAGTGTGTTGGAAGAGGTTTGGGGCAAAACGCACGAGGCAATGTGAAGCTGGAAATGAAACTGCAGAACTTGCCCTGTTTTGCAAGAACTTGGGATTTTTGTGTACAATGGTGTTTGAGAGGTTGCTAGATCGTATTTTTGTCTTAGTGTAATGTTAGAAACTTGTCTCTAATTCTTGCAAGAGTTGGTCCCGACAGATATGCAAGTTATCTTGTATTTTACAAGTTTCTTGGTTTTGAAGTAAGAAATGAGAGTTGACAATGTTATGGCTGTACTGGCTTGTACTCTAGCTGCTCAAACTGGTTGAACTTTGCCTGACATTAGGGAGCCTTGTTTGCAGCAAAGGGCTTGGTGTATGGCTCAAGAAATGCAATTTGACATAAAGCATGCTTTATGTAAATGGTATTGCTCACTTTTTGCCAAAAATGGATTTATTCATTGTGCCAAGCTTTATTGATCAGAATAAGACCAATGTCCAATGTATTTGCATTTAACCATTGAGTATGAAAGGGTTTATAGACTTGTAATCAAGTACAAAGCTAGTTTGGATAGATTTTGCAACTTGTGTCAACATGAAAATGCCATGGATCAAAGTGAGTTTTTGCCAACTTCAAGCATTCGATTCTCCCTAACCACAAATATGTTTGAGGAGTTCTTGGACAATTTGGAAAGCTTGTAACATGCTCTATAATCCATATTTGAAATTCAACTTGAGAATCCAAGTGGAACCATGTGAAAAATTGCCAAGAAGATAGGTCAAAATCTTGCCTAAACTAGGGCAAAATTTCTCTAAGTTAAAAGTTTTTAGGACCCTTGTTCCAAAAATCATAACTTGAGATCCAAGCTTATTTTGAGAAAACTTTGTGAATAAAAGTTGTAGGCTTTATGGAGGACTACAATTTTCATGTTGTAAGTTTTGTTTGAATCCATTTGCATCATGGTGAAAATGTGGGACAAAGTTAGGAAAAATTAAGAAAATTTCATAACTTAGAAAATTTCTAAGTTATGAAAATTTTCAATTTCAAACCCTAATTTGCAATTTTGGATTTCTTGATGAAAAAGTTTCATAATTTGACATATCTTGATGAAAAATGACCCTTGGCACTTGATTTTGACCAAAAAGTCAAAGTTTGACTTTTCAGTGTACAGTCAAATTTTGATCAGTTGACTGAAAAATTCATCTGTCAATCCTATGCATTTGAGATCTTTTGAACTTGTTGAATAAGTCAAGATGATGCCATTGAGTCATTGAGTCCACGGTTCAACTTAATTTACCATTGGCTAGGTCAAACAGTCAAAAATTGCCTTTGTACAGTCAAAAACCCTAAAAATGACCATTTTGCCCTTTTGGTGATCTGATCAAATTTCTTGTGGAATTGTGGTCCAAACTTGATCAAATGGTTCATATTAGTTCATAATGTTGATGTGGGTCAAAATTCATGAGGTTTGACTGTAAATTGGCCACAATTGACTTTTTCCCCAATACACCTGATTTCTAGGTCAACTGTCCAATTGACTGGGCAAAAATTTGATTCAAGGCTTGAAACTTGGTATGGACAAACTTATGAGTCCAACATGAAGTATGAAAGTCACTTTGAGCATTGAAGGTCCAAAAATCACTGTGCAAACTCAAACCCTAATTTAGGTCAACAATGCAAGAAGGTGTCTTGAGCAGAGCAAACCCTAGCTTGGTCTTGAATTCCAAGAACCTTGTGATGGGAAATGTTGATAAAATGAGAGGGAAAATTTTGGGGTACAACAATTGCCCCTGTTCAATCCTCTTGAACCTGAAGAGTTAGATTGGCAAGTTTTACCTTTCGTGACTCGAAGGTAAAAGAGGATTGGAAACTAGACTGCCCGTAAATTTGCACTCGTCAAAATATTATTGAGGGAATGGGATTAAAGATGCCATTTGGAGGTGATAGAATCTTGTTGGATATGGGATTAAAGATGCCATCTAAGATTTGTTTGTTGAAAATTAGTAGAATGAACATCAGAATGGTATCCGTATTTGGAACGTATCTGAGTTGTATCTGGAGATTGGGTTTGTATGAGCAAGGGAATGGTGTCTGTGTTTAGAGCGTATCCGAGCTGTAACTGTATTTGATCTTTGAATGAATATCAGAATGACTGACGTGTCTGGAGTGTATCTGTATTCTGAATGGGTAACAGAGAAACATCTGTGAATAGAGCAACTGTGTGCTGGGGATAAATTCCGAATGAGTGACAGAATGGCAACCGTGTTTGGAGCGTATCTGGACTGTATCCTAAGTTGAGATCTGTATGAGTAGCAGAATGACTTTCGTGTCTGGAGTATATCCATACTGTAACTGGGATCCAGACAAGTGACAGAATGACTTCCGTGTCTGGAGTGTATCTGAACTTGAAGTTGATAGTTGAATCTGAATGAGAAATAGAATGGCTTCCGTGTCTGGAGCATATCTAGTCTGTATCTGATTGCTGAAGTCTGAATGAGTAGTAGAATGACCGTCGTGTCTGGGGTGTATCCATACTGTATCTTGACTTGAAATTCTGAATGAGTAATAGAGTGACCGCCGTGTCTGGGGTGTATCCATACTGTATCTGAATAATTGTTAACAATAGCCTTTTATCCTATTAAGGGTAAAATGTTAGCTAAAAAACAAAGTTATGTTGCATGATATGTATGATGCAATGAATTGTGTTTCATCAATGTTTATGATATATGAATGTAATGGATGTGCATGTAAGCTGAGTAGCTGTCTTGCTGAGGAAAAATAAATCCTTGATAGCTGTTGTTGTACCCCAAAATTTGCCCTCTCATATTCCTCAAGATTTTCCAAGAATAATCTTCAAATGGTTCAAGATTGCTCAAGAGATTGTACAGTCAAACCATCTCCTCAGCCAGCTGAAATTAGGGTTTTGGCTCTTTCAAAGAATTTGGGGTTCTCAATGGTTCAATCAAGTCTCATAGGCCTATATACATTCTCAAGCATCTACATGTCAAGTCTCAAGACTCACAATGCCAAATTGCACAGTCAAAAGCCTCATTTGAACTACAGTCAACTGCAAGGGCAAAATGGTCATTTTGCAGTCAAAAGTCAGAATTTTTGGTCAACATCTTATTTTGAGTCCACAATTATCATTTGATCAAGTCTTGATCATGATTCCACAAGAATGGCTCAAAAATCATCAAGATGCAAGAAGTTACTATTTTTGGACAGTAGAAAAGTCAACTGTATCTTGACCAGGGCATAACTTTTTCATGGTTCATCAGAAAAATCCCATCCAATGCTCATTTTGAAGGGGATGACATTTCCTACAATCAATCTTCACATTCCAAGTCCAAGAAATGCTCTCACAAAAAGTTATCAATTTCTACATTATAGGTCAAATTCAAAAGTCAACAAAAATGCATTTTGAGTCAAAGGCCATAACTTGAGATTGGTAAATCCAAATGACATGGGACCAAAGGAATTGGTTAGAGGACTTCAAGACCTTTCCAAAATGTCCAAGAACATGTTCATATGATCAAAATTGAGCAAGATATGCATTGGAGAAGTTGGGAAATTTTTGTGAATTTGCAAAAGTCAACTTTGCTCAAAACACCTTATTTTTGCTAATGGGCCTCAAATCTCTTCTTGAAACTTCATCCATGACTTATGCACGACCCATCAAGCTTAATTGAATTATTTTCTTATTTTTTATTAATTAATTGGATTTGTAATCAATATTAATTCATTTAATTAATTTAAATTGTAGGAAAATACAAAGATTTGATTTTTCAATCTTTTTGTGAAGCAAGTATGACCTAAAAAGGCTGGCAATTTCGTGTACAAATCAAAGATGCAATATCTCCAAAATTGGCAATTTTTTCCAATTATGAAGATTCAAAAATATGTGATTTCCAATCAAATATTCAAATCATCATTCCATGGATTTTGGCTCAAGATTTTAACCTAATTTCATTCTCCTATATATACACAAGCAAACCCTGATCATGCACACGTGAGAAAGCTGCAGACAAAGCCATAGCAATATTGAAAAATTCCAAGAAAAACTCAAAACTGTTTTCTGCGTTCTAGGGTGATTTAAGGACATTTGTTGATTTCAATACACTGCAGGAGGTTCCCAGAACGGTTGGCAATCAATTTCCAGCTTCATAGCTCAAAGAATCACTAATTACAGAACCACGGTTTGCGTTTTTTTTCTCAAAATCATATTGTTGAATTCATGCATAATTAACATGTTTTATTGATTGTGTTGCATTGCCAGAGGTCATACGAAGCTAATGATATCACTTAATTGGATTAAAATGCCATAAATCAAAAATTGCCATTGACGATTTCTAGGGTTCATAAGTTGTGAAATTGGGGCTTTCTAAACCCAGAAAAATCAGGACTTGTAAGGCACATGGTTGGATTCGTGAGAACCAGACGAACGCATTGGAACCCTCGCGAAATATTTATATACACCATGGCTCTAGTCGCTATTATTCCTCGTGTCATATTGTGGGGGTTAAAACCCCCCGCTATCTAACATTGCTTTTGCAGGTTCAGCGAGGAAGATGATGATGTGTTGATACATCATTGGTTAATTCAAAAAAAGGCGCGCGTTTTATTTGTTTTACAGCTTAGTGGTTTGTTTCTTAATATAATAATTGCCTGTTATTTTACTGACGACTAAGGCAAGTTGGTGGAGTGGTTCGCCAAGCATCCAATAGGCGTTGGGACCTGGGTTCGAGTCCCAGGTCCACCCAAAACGTTTATGTTATTTTTCCTAACGTATTCACATGCAGGCTTCCCAACGTGATTCACCATGTGCCTCACTTACCAATACTCCAGGCGGCTTCAAATTCAAATCTAATGGTCCAGATAAAATGATCATCATACTCCCAGTCAACACATACCATGGACAATCAAAAAAGGTCAAACGGACTGGAGTTAATGGGCCTGAAGATTACCAAAGCTACCTCCATATTGGGCCAGCACCCCCTGGTTCATTCATTTTTTTTCTTTTCTTTTATAATTTAATTATTTTACTATTAATAATTAGTATTATTATTATTATTTAATTAACTCAATTAATTATTTTCATAATAAATTCAGAAAACTAAAATATTCTTATTATTTATTAATTTCACCTTTAATTTATTATTTTTGTAAATAAATTCTAATGTAATTAATTTAGTTAATTAGGTTAATTTTGACTTTTTTCACAATAAATAAAATTAACATAGAATTAGGGTTTTGATAATTTTAATCATCTTTTTATTTCATTTTATTTTCATTAAAAACATAAAAAACTAAAAAATACTTTTTTCTTTTAATTAATTAATTAATTAGTTTTAGGTTTAATTTAATTAAATGCAAAAAGGACCAAAATTTCTTTCTTTCACAAAAAAGGGTCAAAACCCTAAGGACTTCTCCGATTCAATTTTTATTCGAGCATATTATTTTTTGATCATATTTATGTAATTGCTCCGAGGATGTAATAGCGTTAATTAGGACTTTTTATCGCTTTCTTTAATTTCCCGCAATTTACTTTTCAAGGGTTGTTTTTGGCGATGTAAATACCCGACGCCTTGTAATAGCGTAGCTTTACTTTCCGCAATTTACTTTCCGCAACTATTAACTGTTAGATCTATGTTAATTAGGCTATGCATGACAAGACTTCTCTGAAATTAAAATCAACCCGTAGCTCACCATAACCTGTGCAAAGATAATTTAACTGAATCCTGACACACTCGCACATGCCACTCTTAGGGTACGCCTCACTTGGTTGCCTCAAACGTGGTCATTGAGTATAGGGTGTTTTAGAGGTCGCCCTCCTGTCTAAAGATCAAAAGTTGCCTCGGAATGGTTGCCTCGATAAAAAATGATCTAAGACAATAGGGTTACCGCTAAGGCGTCCTACTATTGCTTTGGTGACCACATGTCCCTATAATCGAATTGACCCGAAACTCCAACGACGGTGCTACCTACTTCTCAATAGTGGGATAGTACTGTCTAAAGGACATTTACACAACTTAATTTCTTTTGAGTAGGTAGAGGTTCTCAGGTACTTGCTCTTTCAAAACAAAACAACTTTTCGCACCTACACTTTTCTGACAAAAGTTTTCAAACAACACTTCATACACTCTTGAGGATTGATACAAGAGTTAAATCGAAGTTTTCAAACAAACTTTTTCAAACCCACAAACACAAGAAAAGCAAAACATTTTTGAAAACATAGTGAGCAAGTACCTAAGAGCCCGTGGATAACCACGGATAGAAAGGGTGCTAACACCTTCCCTTTCTATAATCTACCTCCCGAACCGAGAAACATCTCGAAAAGGAATTTTGCTGTGCTTTTGTCCTTTCCTTGTTGGAAAAAATAAAAGACGGTGGCGACTCTTGCTTACCGCGACATTTTGCTAAACACAAACGCGAACCAGCATAAAAAAATAGTCAGTTCTATTTCCACCGATCACAGCTGGAGATTATGAAATCCTTGACTAATGTCGGGGAAAGTGAATCCTGACCGATGCTGAGGATTCAAAAATATTTGATTGTTGAAGATGAGAAATCCTTGCTGACTGCTTGGGGATTAAAGATCTTTGATTGTTGAGAATGAGAGATCCTGGGACCATTGTTGGGGATTGAAAATCCTTGGTGACTTGTGGAGATTTAACAAGAGCTTTGACAACTTCTCCGGGGAATGAGAATCCTTCATGACTTTCCTGGGAAATAAGGGAAACTCTGAAGACCTCTACTGGGGAATTAAAACCGGGGAGACTTTAAATGGAGAAACAAGAGCTAGAATCTTCGTTCTACTGAGAAATAACTCTGTGGGGAGAGTGTTTATTCTGCCAGAGAAACCAGGAGCTTTGGGTTATATGCCAATCTACTGGGGAATCATCCTAGTTGTGGATAAGACAAAAAATTAACTATTATCTGATTGATTCTCATACTTTTTAAGATAACCTGCTGGGGAAGTTGGGGAAAGCTGAATGGTTCCCACTGGGGATTGATAGTTGGAAATTTGACTTCGCTGGGGAAGAAGGTTTAGAATGTTCTAGCTCCGCTGGGGATATGTATTTTAGGGTTTTCGGGCTCCACTGGGGATCGGGAGTTTGGAGACTTAACTCTGATGGGAACTTTGAAACTTAACCCCGCTGGGGGATAAAGTTTAGAATACACTGGCTCCGCTGGGGATCTTGAAATTTAACTCCGCCGGGGATCTATACTCCAAGGTTTTAGCTTTGTTGAGGAGCTGAATGACATACTGCAGGGGATTTCTTCTGGAATAGCACAAAGATATCTTCCTACACCTTCAACCTATCAGTAATTATCCTCTCTCAATTTCGCTTTATTTGTAAGCAGTGATTATATTCAAATGCATATGCCTATTTAACAAAACATTGGACGTTTTCGAATAAAACATAAGTGTAAAAAGAAAGGAAAGGCAAGCAAATTTCTGCACTTTGAAGTATCTTTGTATTAACTTTTGTAAGTATCTTTGTACAAAGGAGACAAACATCCTAGTAAGAGAATGCTGTCGTAAAATTGAGAAAAAATTTATACAAAAGAAAAGATGTCTATGTGCAACAGTTCCATGGGGTTCCCATTCTGCTATAGCCTTCACAACTCTGAGTATCATGTCCATTTGCTGCTTCGTCCGCCGTTAATTGGATTGATCAGAAGCTTGGAGCTTGTTCGTGAAGAGATTGTCCTTAAAGTGATCCGACGAGACATAGTCATACGCTTTAATTCCCTAACTTTTTCCTGGACCGCACTTTCGGGTTTTCAGTCCACCGGGAAACCCTTTTTTGCCCAAGTCGCCCTTTCGAGTTTTCAACTTGCCGGGTGTACAATTTTTTTTGTTTATCCCTAATTTTTGCCTGAACCGCCCTTTCGAGTTTTCGATTCACCGGGATGCCCATTTTTGCCCAAGTCGCCCTTTCGGGTTTTCAACTTGTCGGGTCATTTTATGCGTAGTATCTTTTGACTATGTCTGCGTTCGCAGGGTGCGGCAAGTCGTCGCCATCCATGGTGGTCAGAATCATTGCCCCACTAGAAAAGATGTTCTTGATCACAAATGGTCCTTCGTAAGTAGGAGTCCACTTGCCCCTGGGATCACTTTGCGGCAAGATGATCCGCTTGATTACAAGATCTCCGACTTGATATACTTGACGTCTGACTTTCTTGTTGAAAGCCTTGATCATCCATTTCTGATACGTCTGACCATGACAAACAGCAGTAAGTCGCTTCTCGTCGATCAAATTAAGTTGGTCAAGCTGGGTCTGAGTCCAATCGTCTTCACTCAAACCAGTATCCTTCATGATCCTCAAGGAAGGAATCTGAACTTCCATAGGTAAAACAGCTTCCATGGCATATACCAAAGAAAAGGGGGTTGCCCCTGTTGAAGTACGTGCCGTGGTACGATATCCATGTAGAGAAAACGGTAACATCTCATGCCAGTTGTGATCAGTGGATTTAGAATTGACTGTTTAACGCTGATTCGCAAAATGTCGCGGAAGCAAGAGTCGCCACCGTCTTTTATTTTCTCCAACATGGAAAGGACAAAAGCACAGCAAAATTCCTTATGAGATAGTTTCTCGGTTCGGGAGGTAGATTTATAGAAAGGGAAGGTGTTAGCACCCTTTCTATCCATGGTTATCCATGAGCTCTTAGATACTTGCTCATCCGTGTTTTCAAAATGTTTGCTTTTCAATTGTGAGTGGGTTTGAAAAAGTTTCGTTTAAAGATTTCAGATCGACTCTTGTATCAGTCCTCAAGAGTGTTTGAAAAATTATTTTGAAAGCTTTTTGAAAGTGTCAGTGTGAAAAGAGTTTGATTTGTTTTTGAATAGAGCAAGTATCTATGAGTCATCTACCTACCCTAAGGAATTAGGCTGTGTAAATGTCCTTAAGGTAGTGCCATCCCACCATTGAGGGGTAGGTAGCACCACCGTTGGAGGTGTTCGGGTCAATTCGTTTGTAGGGACAGTGTGGTCACCAGAGCAATAGTAGGACACCTTAGAAGCTACCCTTATGCCATTGATCCTTTTTTATTTCGAGGCAACCGTTTCGAGGCAACTGGATCATGTCATGGACATAAGGACTTACTAAAACGTCATATACTCGACGACCACATTTCGAGGGCAAGGCAACAGTGAGGCGTACCCTAAGAGTGGTGTGTGAATTTGTGTGTTATTTTCATGTTAGGTTTTATCTTGTACATGTATCATGGTGATCTACGCTTGTTTTTAATTTAGGCCATACATTCTTTCATGCAATTAGAATTTAAAAGTGCGGAAATTTAAATGCGGAAAGTAAAATCCTACGCTATTACAAGGCGCGGGTCTATACATCGCCAAATTAACAAAGACCCGTTTGAATAAAAATGCGGAAAGGAAAACTTAGTTACTATTACATGGCTTGAACAATTACATAATATTCACAAAAGAAAATAAGAATAAATGCGCGAAAGAATTAAAGTTGCACGTTCGAGGGCGTTGGACCCTTTTGAAATTAAATTGAAATTAAAAGCTAATTATTATTAAATTAAAGAAAAGAAATGTTTTTTTAAGGTTTTTTTGTATTTATGAAATAAAGAAATTAAAATTGAAGAGAAACCCTAATTCTAAGTTGTTTTTAATTATTAATGAAAAAATATTTAAAGTTTAACCTAATTTACTAAATATTTATTTACATATTTATTTATAAAATTAATGATAATTAAGGGTTAATACCTATTTTCACCCCTGACATATGGGGTGTATTTGAAAAACCCCCCTGCCAAAAAAAAGTTTCAATTGTTACCTTGACAAATTTTAAAAGTTTCAGTTTTTACCTTGAGGATGCCACATCACCTAAAAGGCTGATGTGGCTTATATTTTTATTATTATTTTAATGACATGGCTTGATTAGTTGTCATTTTTAATTAATTTTTAATTTTTAATTCCATATGGCATTTATATTAATATTTTATTAATTGAGTGTTAATTCAAAGTTAAATTTTTTTTGTCCTTTAGCAGGAATCAAACCATGGACATACCGTTTGCAGTGAACGCTTGTTACCATTAGACCAATGCATTTTCTTTGTTATATATATATACATCAATAAATATTCATATCATTAACATATTAATTACAATTATCAATAAATTTTCTTAACTAGTTGGTTTATATAATTTTTAAAAAAATATTTTACATATTTTATCTTTTTACTGTAACTTTTTTTAAATTTTAAATTTTCAAAAATCACTTAAATTTAAAAAAATCACTTAAATTTTCAAAAATCACTTAAATTTAAAAAAATCACTTAAACTTAAAAAAATCACTTAAATTTAAAAAAATCACTTAAATTTTCAAAAATCACTTAAATTTAAAAAAATCACTTAAATTTTCAAAAATCACTTAAATTTAAATCACTTAAATTTTCAAAAATCACTTAAATTTTCAAAAATCACTTAAATTTAAAAAAATCACTTAAATTTTCAAAAATCACTTAAATTTAAGAAAATCACTTAAATTTTAAAAAATAAGTTAAATTAAAAAAAATCACTTAAATTTTCAAAAATCACTTAAATTTTCAAAAATCACTTAAATTTTCAAAAATCACTTAAATTTAAATCACTTAAATTTAAAATCACTTAAATTTTCAAAAATCACTTAAATTTTCAAAAATCACTTAAATTTAAAAAAATCACTTAAATTTTAAAAAATAAGTTAAATTTAAAAAAATAACTTAAATTTTCAAAAATCACTTAAATTTAAAAAAATCACTTAAATTTTCAAAAATCACTTAAGTTTAAATCACTTAAATTTAAAATCAATTAAATTTTCAAAAATCACTTAAATTTTCAAAAATCACTTAAATTTTCAAAAATCACTTAAATTTTCAAAAATCACTTAAGTGATTTAAATTTAAGTGATTTTTCAAAACTAAGTGATTTTCAAAACTAAGTGATTTTCAAAAATCACTTAAGTGATTTAAATTTAAGTGATTTTTCAAAACTAAGTGATTTTCAAAACTAAGTGATTTTCAAAAATCACTTAAGTGATTTTTGAAAATTTAACTTATTTTTTTAAATTTAAGTGATTTTTTTAAATTTAAGTGATTTTTGAAAATTTAAGTGATTTTTGAAAATTTAAGTGATTTTAAATTTAAGTGATTTTTGAAAATTTAATTGATTTTTCTAAATTTAAGTGATTTTTGAAAATTTAAGTGATTTTTTTAAATTTAACTTATTTTTTAAAATTTAAGTGATTTTTGAAAATTTAAGAGATTTTTTTATATTTAAGTGATTTTTGAAAATTTAAAAAAAGTTACAGTAAAAAGATAAAATATGTAAAACATTTTTTTAAAAATTATATAAACCAACTAGTTAAGAAAATTATTGATAATTGTAATTAATATGTTAATGATATGAATATTTATTGATGCATATATGTAACAAAGAAAATGCATTGGTCTAGTGGTAAGAAGCGTTCATTGCAAACAGTATGTCCATGGTTCAATTCTTACTGAATGACAAAAAAATTTTAACTTTGAATTAACACTCAATTAATAAAATATTAATTTAAATGCCATATGGAATTAAAAATTAAAAATTAATTAAAAATGACAACTAATCAAGCCATGTCATTAAAATAATAATAAAAATATAACAAAAATATAAGCCACATTTGGAACTTTTTTTTTGGCAGGGGGTTTTTCAAATACCCCCATATGTCAGGGGTGAAAATAGGTATTAACCCGATAATTAATAATAATGATAAATAATGATGATTAATAATTTATTTAAGAAAAAGATGAAAATGTCAAAACCTAATTCTACATATTTTTTATTTATTAAGAAAAAGTTTTAAAATTAAAACCTAGATTAACTAAGTTAATTGTTAGAGTTTATTTACAAAAATTAATTAATGAAGAAATTAAATATATTTGTATTTTTTGACTTTTCTGTTTTTTATTATAGAAAATTATTTTATGGTGAAAAAAACAATTAAAATAATTAAAAAAGAATTAGAAAAGAAAAGAAAATAAAATTAAAAAGGATGCAAACCAAGAGGGGTTTCAGGTCCAAGGGGAGGTTTTTTGAAGTAAACTGACCCATTAGACAAAAAGCTTTGTTTGACTTTCTGGCATCACGTGCGTGTTCATTGACTCCTGAGTACCGTGGTCTGCATTCTTTGGCCATTGGATTAGGTTTCATGGCCATTTGTGTTCTGGCTATTGGCCATTTGTGTTCTGGCCGTTGGCCATTTGTGTTCTGGCCTCAACGTTCCTTAATCTTCTCAGGGTCTGTCTCGCCATGTATTGGTGTCATGCATAAGTTGTTCTTTTGGCCATTTGGCTTTTGGCTTTTGGCCATTTGTGTTTTGGCTGTTGGCCATTTGGCTTTTGGCTTTTGGCCATTTGGCTTTTGGCCTCAACGTTCCTTAATGAACCTGCATGGGATCTTGTCTAAATCTGCAGTGTTGAATCTCATGAACACATTAAATAAAATCATAACATGCAAATAAAGTCAATATATGAAGAAATTTAATGTTTAGGCACAATATGGCATGTATGAATTATTATACCCTTTTGATCATGGAGATCAAATCAATCTTACCCTCATTGGAAAATTAGTGACATGAATGCTTTTATGCCTTTTGGATCATGGAGATTAAGTCAGCCTTACCCTTACTGAAGAAGTAGTGAGGTGTTGGTTTGTAACTGTGATGGCTTGTTTGTAGTGAGAGAGAGATTTGTAATAAGGATTTCAAGGTTTTAGGGTTCTTGAAAGAATTTGATATTCTAACAGTGTTGTGACAAGGTTTTTTCTCTCTTTTTTTCTTCTCTGGTTTGTGTGAAAAGAAGGTGATTATATAATGAAAATTAGGGTAAAGAAAATGGGCTTTGAATGTGCAATTGGGCCTCCAATGTTCACTTGAGTTTGTCACTTTCCAGGCTAAATCGCAGGGACTTAAGTGCAATTTTGAAGTTGAAATGTGAAAACAAAATGTAGCCGACATCGATAACTAACTCCTGTCCGAAAATCGACTCAATCGGATAAACGGTGAATTAGTTATGAATTTTTGAAGTTTCAGCTCAGACAAACTTATTTTGGGCTCCAGTGTCGACTCTGACACGTTCTTCAATAAAAAACTGGTATTGATCGGAGCATAATCCGGTCTCTACTTTTGAAGCAAAGTTGTAGATCTACGAGTCAGGGACCTTGTGTAAAAATATGAGCCCAATCCGATAAAAATTGACCGAGTTATGAATTTTCGAAGTTTCGGCCCAGATGAAATAATATTCAGCATTCAGGATTTTCGGTGTGTCACGCACTCTGAGCAAAAAACGAAGGCATTTTGAATACCGTTTGAACTCAATACCTTATGTGAAAATGTAGCCAACTCAATTTGTGAAATTTTGGCGCCAGAACCAGCTCGATACGATGAAAATCGACCAAGTTATGATTTTCTGAACATGACGCAAATAAACTTCTGTCACAAATTTTCTGTATGAAAATACTTGATAAATCCATATTTTTGAAGACCTTCTGATCGAAATTAGCTTCCAGCCGTGAGAGATGAAAACGTAGATAATGTCAAGACGGAATTTTGGCCACCGGAGCGGGTTCAAAACGAGCCACGATCTTCAAGTTATGAATTTTTTAGCGCGTAAAAACTGCACTTTCAGCACACTTTTTCACCATATTTCTTCGAGAAAACTCACACATTCGGATACCTTCTTTAAAGAATTGACTCTTGAGCCGAACCTGAATTTGAGAATACGTTATCAGAGATATCTTGGTGAAAGAATACCTGAATATGACGCGCCGGGTTGGACTTGTGAATTTTTCTTGAAATATTTTGAGAAATATGGGAGGGCAAATTTTGGGGTACAACAGTTGCCCCTGTTCAATCTTCTTAGACCTGAGGATGTAGATTGGCTGGCGTGCCTTTCGTGATCTGAAGGTGGAAGATGATTGAACACTAGAGTGCCCAGAAATTTGCACTCACATAGTAGAATGTCAGCAGTGTGATGCAGGGAATGGGCTTACAGATGCCATTTGGAGACTGTAGGTATGTGGAGATGGGCTTATAGATGCCATCTGGAAGTATGATAGTACCTTGTCGGGAATGGGCTTATAGACGCCACCTAGGTGTCGATCGCGTAAGAGATTCCTTAGCGAGAACTTGCGTACCTGAGAAAGAAAAATAATTACCTGGCCTGTTACAGGAGTTGATCTTCAAACTCTTTACGTAGATGTGCCCTGGCTGGATACAGGAATCGAATCTTTAAACTCTTCAGACGTGCCCTGACAGGATACAGGAATCGAGTCCGGAGAATATTAGTCGTCAACAAATACACCCTGGCAAGATACAGAAATCGAATCTTCGAACTCTTCAGACGTGCCCTGGCAAGATATAGAAATCGAGTCTGGTAATGTTAGTCGTCAACAGATACACCCTGGAGAGATACAAGAATCGGATCTTCGAACTCTTCAGACGTGCCCTGGCCGGATACAGGAATCGAGTCTGGAATTCAGAAAGGTTGGTGAGTTGTCTCTACTGACAGGTTATTTCCATGGACGGGTGGTCTTTATCGACGGGTGTCTATAACGACGAGTGGCTATAACGACGAGTGTCTATAACGACGAGTGTCTATAACGACGAGTGTCTATGACGACGAGTGTCTATGACGACGAGTGTCTATAACGATGGGTGTCTATAACGACGAGTGTCTATAACGACGAGTGTCTATAACGACGAGTGTCTATCACGACGATTGTCTATAACGACGAGTGTCTATAACGACGAGTGTCTATAACGATGAGTGTCTATAACGACGAGTGTCTATGACGACGAGTGTCTATAACGACGAGTGTCTATGACGACGAGTGTCTATAACGACGAGTGTCTATAACGACGAGTGTCTATAACGACGAGTGTCTATAATGACGAGTGTCTATGACGACGAGTGTCTATGACGACGAGTGTCTATAACAACGAGTGTCTATAACTACGAGTGTCTATAACGACGAGTGTCTATGACGACGAGTGTCTATAACGACGAGTGTCTATAACGACGAGTGTCTATAACGACGAGTGTCTATGACGACGAGTGTCTATGACGACGAGTGTCTATAACGACGAGTGTCTATAACGACGAGTGTCTATAACGACGAGTGTATATGACGACGAGTGTCTATGACGACGAGTGTCTATAACGACGAGTGTCTATGACGACGAGTGTCTATAACGACGAGTGTCTATAACGACGAGTGTCTATAACGACGAGTGTCTATAACGACGAGTGTCTATAACGACGAGTTGGATCAGAGAAATCTTTCGGCATTGATTTAACTGGATTTGTATTCTTTGACTGGGTTGGTCTCTTTTGACCGTATTCGTCTACATAGCTGATCTTTTAACTGTATTCTTCCTGAAAGGTAAAGGTCAGTCATATGCAATGCATGATATGGATCAAGCAATAATATTTTTCAACACATGAGATTGTATGATATGATGCGTATATGCATGTATCATGACGTATAACAATGTGATGTTTATGAATGTATCTTCGTCTAGGAAGATAGATCCTTGACGGATGTCGGGAAGTCAAATCTGGGGCTGATGTTGAAGAGTGAGATTCTTCGTTTCTGTTGGGGATGATGATTGCAAGAATACCGGTAGGAGAAGATGACTCCGTTGGGGAATAAACTTGGCGAATAGATTACTCTGCGAGGAAAGAGAGGTACTTTGCTGAGGTTGATGAGGATAACTCCGCTGGAGATACCGTTGTTATGCTCTGTTGGAAGTTTTGATGAACTCCGCTGGGGAATAAGAAGAACTTTGCCAAGGACGATCTTTCCGTGGCTTTTAGCTGAGGATAATCCAGTTATAAGCTCTGGTGGAGAAATAACCTTTGAATAAAACCGTGGAGACGCGTTCGCTCTGCAGGGAGTGAAGGTATCTTGGTCGCCTTCTTCAGCTGAACTTACCTTGGCACCTCGGTGGACAGGGCAACCGGATCATTTAGACAACTCATTATTGCCCCAGTTTCTGTTGGAGAAGAAGGTACCTGTGAAGGTGTTTGATGACTGCCGTTTGACAAATCTTCTTCTGGTAGGCAAGTGACGAGATACCGGGACATAGTCGTACGCTTTGATCCCTAATTTTTGCCTGGACCGCCCTTTCGGGTTTTCAGTCCACCGGGATACCCATTTTTGCCCAAGCCGCCTTTTCAGGTTTTCGACTTGCCGGGTGTACAAATTTTTTTCATTTCATCCCTTATTTTTGCCCGAACCCTTTTGGTTCGCCGGGAAGCCCTTATTTTTGCCTAGGTGTGTCAACCTAGCGGGTCTTTGATTTTGCGTAGTATTTTTTCGACTATGTCCACGTTCTCAGAATGTAGGGAGGTGCCCCTGTTGTTGTGTTGCCATGCCACCAGAAGATCTTCGTTTGATCGTCCAATGCCCCAAGTGACTTAGACGGAGATTTGCCCCAAGCTATTTGGCATTTGAGAGATTCTCTGAATCTTGACTTAACTGCCCCAGATGACGGACAATGATCATGTCATGCCCCTTGTTTGGGAGTGCTTTTGTTCATCCGATATTCGTCGTGCGAGCTTCTATGCTGTTCAAACAAATAGTCGTATGCAAACAAAGTTATGTTAAAAATGCAAAGCTTATGTCTGTTTCGAAGTTTTTGGAAATGCAGTTTTTTAATAAAACAAGTGAGTTCTTTTGTAAACTGTGATGTCAAACTCGTTATTTTACTGCGAGCCTTAAGGAGTCAGGATACCTTTGTAACAGTATGCTTTCGAACTAACCCATGCTTCAGCTAGGACTTTTTAGGGTTGTAACGTGGTCTGGTTCATGGTTTAAGAAACAAAGGATAAAGGCTCAAAGTATTTGTACCCACCCGCTCTTCGTGATGTTCTCCAAACCTAAACTCAGTTGATCATACGTTAGACCTTATTTGAGTCTTTGCTCTGATTTCCGGTGATGGTTCGGATGTTGACAATTTATTTTGAATAGGCAGTCATTCCTTTTTGAGGGTTTGTATGACCTCCTTCTTCTTTTCTTTTTTCTTTTTGATTTTGTTATCCCTATTTTTTTGCCTGAACTGTTCTCTTTGGTGATTACAGTCAGCAGGATGCCCCAGTTTTGTAAGTCTCCTTCATAGGTTTTGACTTAATGGGTTTTTATTTTGAGAAGTAATGACTGCCTGCCTGTATGATTGTTCGGAACCATCACTGTCTTCTTTTTTTTTGTAAGGACCTCTTTGGTGCCATTTGTTATGCACTTGGATCAACTGAGAGAACTACCCTGCCCCAGGTTATGATAAAGGGTTTTAATTTTCGAAAATAAAAACTCCTACTTCTTTGGCTCAGAGGGGTTGACGAGGGATTATCTTCCTTATAACTCCAGTGTTTAGGGATTGAAACAATGCCTGTACCTCATCAGCGGGGTCTGTTCAAAAGCATACTGTAAAAATTATGGTATCGTTTTCGTCATCCTCCCTCAAGAGGCTTAGAATTTTCAATCAAGAGTTGATCATCACAAAAATATGAAAACAATTTGCATATAGTGAATACGAAATAATTACTTCAAAACAGACATGTGTAATGCATTAATGAAATAACCAAGTTTGACATGAAATAAAATGTTTGAACAATCAAAGAAATTACAATCTGAACATTCAAATGAACAAAAGTTTCCAATCCTAGCCATGTTTGGGCAGTGGAGCAGTGGTCACATTAGGAGCCTCTGGAGAGTCGAGCTGGACTTCCTTTGCGTCAATCAGATCCTGAACCTTGTTTCTCAAAGTCCAATAATCATCTGTAGCATGCCCCGGGCTGTCAGAATGATAAGCGCAGCGAACGTTGGGGTTATACCTTGAAGGCGTCCTGTTGGGATTCTTTGGAGGGTCCATGAGAGTTACCAACTTGGTTTCCAGCAACTGTGGCAATATCTGTGACAAAGTCATGCCGAGGGGAGTGAATTGCCTTTTGGGTCTCTCTTCCCTTTGCTGATTGTGACGCTGAGGAGCGCCGGCCGGTTTTGCAATAACCACCGTGTTGACGTCTTGGCGGTGTTCGGACCTATTCTGCCCTCTTGAGCCATAGACAACACTAGATTCTCTCTTGGATGGTTTCTTCTCAATGTTCGAGGAGTCACCATTCTGTATTTTCCCTGACTTGATGCCAGCTTCTATTCTTTCCCCGGTCAAGACTAAATCTGTAAACCCAGCCGCCGAATTCCCAATCAGGTGGTTGAAGAATGGACCAGACAGGGTCCCCAAGAACATGTCGACGAGCTCGCGGTCAGTCAGAGGTGGTTGTACCCTTCCAGCAAGGTCCCTCCATTTTTGAGCATATTCTTTGAAGCCTTCGTCTGTACCCATAGACATCCCCTGAAGCTGATTACGCGTGGGAGCAAGGTCGGCATTATACTGGTATTGCTTGTAGAACACAGTGGCCAAGTCCTCCCAGCTGCGGATGTTGGCTCCATTCAGTTGATAGAACTAGTCGAGTTGAGTTCCGGCCAGACTATCCTGAAAGAAGTGAATCCATAAATTCTTGTCAGCCGTGTAGGGCTAGATCCTCCTTGTGTAAGACCTGAGATGCAGCTTAGGACATGATGCCCCGTCGTGCTTTGCAAAGGCAGGTCCCTTGAATTTGTGCGGGATTACTACCCCAGAAGACAGACCTAGATCCTCGAAGTCTAGGCCAGACACTTTTTGTATCTCCATGGCACTTAGCCGGTCTTCCAACTGTTTATACCTGTCCTCAGCTGGAGGGTACTGCTCATCATTGTAATCGGTCTCGTTGTCGGAGACCACTGGACTAGGAACCTCCCTTTCTTAGGGATTGTCTTTCCCAACAGATGGGGTAGTCTTCTCAACTTCATTTCGTGATCCATTCCCAGATTTGCGTCTAGGGTTGAACAGCACCGTCCTCTTCTTCTTCTTTTTCGAAAGCAGGGTCTTCAGATCTTGTTGCCCCCGAGCTAGACTCATGATCAACTCTTGGAACTGGGCGTTCTGAGCCTGTAGGGCCTTGATGGATTGCTCAGTAGATGATTCAGGATTCATGACGATCGGCTGAAATAAACAGCGAAGAAGGTAAGCAACCTGTAAAAGGGATACCTGTAATGCAATGATGTGCATATATGCATGCAATGTTTTCAAGGATCTCGCGGGGTAAACAAGAAAAATTGTTAGAATTGGAATCCGATAGCTTGATTGAAGGAACTTCATGTTGTTGAGATTCCTTCTTCAAGGGTCAAGGCTCACCATATCTAGTGGGTCATAGCCCCTGACAACCTTGGCTAGAGGAAAATAAATCCCCTTTGCCCCTTGCTAGACATTTTGTTCATCATGACCTGCATCACAAGCCCTTGAGATCCTTGAAACGGGTTAGTCTTTATGCAGGATGCATGCAATGGTATGATGTTATGCTATGCATGGGGTAATGTAGGTAAACCCTGTTATGAGTCCAGATTAAGGACTGTAAACAAAACCTGCAAGAAACTCAAGTGTCAGATAACAAGTATGCAAGTAGTCAAGTTTGAAAGCACACAAGTCACACAAAGAGCCCTTAGAGGTTAGGCCAGCATGAAGTTTGGGTATTACCCTCTTTCAGTTTGTTGGTTAAGACCTGTCCTATCAGAAGTAACCGGGTTCTAGAGGATCCCAATATCACTGACTACCCTTAATCGGTCATAACTCCAGCATCGCAATCTTTTCTTGCGGCCAGGACCATCGCGAGAGTTTAGCCTCAATGGGTGTAGCATAATGCTACTGTTCTATTGGCCAAGTTGGGTCATTTAAGGTTCTAAGGTTGGTTGGTGCTTAATGACTCCTTAGAAGACCCATATTCTCCTCGTTGCGACACAAGGGATATCGATACAGACCAAGGTGCCACACCAATCTAGCCACTGCTTCACCCGTGTCGGTCTACGCCGGACAGGTCCCTCACAGCTTATGCTACCTAACAGGGTATCCCCAGATCCGGGTTAGGATCTATGTAACTCCGATGCAGCCCACAATAATAAAGCAAACAAGCACAACAATTGAAAACACAAGTGATCTTAGTCCTAAGGTACACCTCACTTTATCAATTTCCCTAGCAGAGTCGCCAGTTCTGTGATCGGTGGATTTAGAACTGACTGTTTAACGCTGGTTCGCGAAATGTCTCGGAAGCAAGAGTCGCCACCGTCTTTTATTTTCTCCAACATGGAAAGGACAAAAGCACAGCAAAATTCCTTATGAGATAGTTTCTCGGTTCGGGAGGTAGATTTATAGAAAGGGAAGGTGTTAGCACCCTTTCTATCCATGGTTATCCATGGGCTCTTAGATACTTGCTCATCTGTGTTTTCAAAATGTTTGCTTTTCAATTGTGAGTGGGTTTGAAAAAGTTTCGTTTAAAGATTTCAGATCGACTCTTGTATCAGTCCTCAAGAGTGTTTGAAAAATTGTTTTGAAAGCTTTTTGAAAGTGTCAGTGTGAAAAGAGTTTGATTTGTTTTTGAATAGAGCAAGTATCTATGAGTCATCTACCTACCCTAAGGAATTAGGCTGTGTAAATGTCCTTAAGGTAGTGTCATCCCACCATTGAGGGGTAGGTAACACCACCGTTGGAGGTGTCCGGGTCAATTCGTTTGTAGGGATAATGTGGTCACCAGAGCAATAGTAGGACACCTTAGAAGCTACTCTTATGCCATTGATCCTTTTTTATTCCGAGGCAACCGTTTCGAGGCAACTGGATCATGTCATGGACATAAGGACTTACTAAAACGTCCTATACTCGACGACCACGTTTCGAGGGCAAGACAACAGTGAGGCGTACCCTAAGAGTGGTGTGTGAATTTGTGTGTTATTTTCATGTTATGTTTTATCTTGTACATGTATCATGGTGATCTACGCTTGTTTTTAATTTAGGCCATACATTCTTTCATGCAATTAGAATTTAAAAGTGCGGAAATTTAAATGCGGAAAGTAAAATCCTACGCTATTACAAGGCGCAGGTCTATACATCGCCAAATTAACAAAGACCAGTTTGAATAAAAATGCGGAAAAGAAAACTTAGTTACTATTACATGGCTTGAACAGTTACATAATATTCACAAAAGAAAATAAGAATAAATGCGCGAAAGAATTAAAGTTGCACGTTCGAGGGCGTTGGACCCTTTTGAAATTAAATTGAAATTAAAAGCTAATTATTATTAAATTAAAGAAAAGAAATGTTTTTTTTAAGGTTTTTTTGTATTTATGAAATAAAGAAATTAAAATTGAAGAGAAACCCTAATTCTAAGTTGTTTTTAATTATTAATGAAAAAATATTTAAAGTTTAACCTAATTTACTAAATATTTATTTACATATTTATTTTACAAAATTAATGATAATTA
This sequence comes from Vicia faba, assembly GCA_948472305.1. Classification (NCBI taxonomy): domain Eukaryota; kingdom Viridiplantae; phylum Streptophyta; class Magnoliopsida; order Fabales; family Fabaceae; genus Vicia; species Vicia faba. Next base: position 1,473,654,028 of record OX451739.1, on the reverse strand, counting down.
ATAATAATGATAAATAATGATGATTAATAATTTATTTAAGAAAAAGATGAAAATGTTAAAACCTAATTCTACATATTTTTTATTTATTAAGAAAAAGTGTTAAAATTAAAACCTAGATTAACTAAGTTAATTGTTAGAGTTTATTTACAAAAATTAATTAATGAAGAAATTAAATATATTTGTATTTTTTGATTTTTCTATTTTTTATTATAGAAAATTATTTTATGGTGAAAAAAAACAATTAAAATAATTAAAAAAGAATTAGAAAAGAAAAGAAAATAAAATTAAAAAGGATGCAAACCAAGGGGGGTTTCAGGTCCAAGGGGAGGTTTTTTGAAGTATTCTGGCCCATTAGACAAAAAGCCTTGTTTGACTTTCTGGCATCACGTGCGTGTTCATTGACTCCTGAGTACACATTCTTTGGCCATTGGATTGGGTTTCATAGTCATTTGTGTTCTGACTGTTGGCCATTTGTGTTTTGGCCGTTGGCCATTTGTGTTCTGGCCTCAACGTTCCTTAATCTTCTCAGGGTGTCTGTCTCGCCATGTATTGGTGTCATGCATAAGTTGTTCTTTTGGCCATTTGGCTTTTGGCTTTTGGCCATTTGTGTTTTGGCTGTTGGCCATTTGGCTTTTGGCTTTTGGACTCAACGTTCCTTAATGAACCTGCATGGGATCTTGTCTAAATCTGCAGTGTTGAATCTCATGAACACATTAAATAAAACCATAACATGCAAATAAAGTCAATATATGAAGAAATTTAATGTTTAGGCACAATATGGCATGTATGAATGATTATACCCTTTTGATCATGGAGATCAAATCAATCTTACCCTCACTGGAAAATTAGTGACATGAATGCTTTTATGCCTTTTGGATCATGGAGATTAAGCCAGCCTTACCCTTACTGAAGAAGTAGTGAGGTGTTGGTTTGTAACTGTGATGGCTTGTTTATAGTGAGAGAGGGATTTGTAATAAGGATTTCAAGGTTTTAGGGTTCTTGAAAGAATTTGATATTCTAACAGTGTTGTGGTAAGGTTTTTTCTCTCTTTTTTCTTCTGTGGTTTGCATGAAAAGAAGGTGATTATATAATGGAAATTAGGGTAAAGAAAATGGGCTTTGAATGTGCAATTGGGCCTCCAATGTTCACTTGAGTTTGTCACTTTCTAGGCTAAATCGCAGGAACTTAAGTGAAATTTTGAAGTTGAAATGTGAAAACAAAATGTATCCGACATCGATAACTAACTCCTGTCCGAAAATCGGCTCAATCGGATAAACGGTGAATTAGTTATGAATTTTTGAAGTTTCAGCTCAGACAAACTTATTTTGGGCTCCAGTGTCGACTCTGACACGTTCTTCAATAAAAAACTGGTATTGATCGGAGCATAATCCGGTCTCGACTTTTGAAGCAAAGTTGTAGATCTACGAGTCAGGGACCTTGTGTAAAAATATGAGTCCAATCCGATAAAAATTGACCGAGTTATGAATTTTCGAAGTTTCGGCTCAGATGAAATAATATTCAGCATTCAGGATTTTCGGTGTGTCATGCACTATGAGCAAAAAACGAAGGCCTTTTGAATACCTTTTGAACTCAATACCTTCTGTGAAAATTTAGCCAACTCAATTTGTGAAATTTTGGCGCCAGAACCAGCTCGATACGATGAAAATCAACCAAGTTATGATTTTCTGAACATGACGCAAATAAACTTCTGTCACAAATTTTCTGTATGAAAATACTTGATAAATCCACATTTTTGAAGACCTTCTGATCGAAATTAGCTTCCAGCCGTGAGAGATGAAAACGTAGATAATGTCAAGACAGAATTTTGGCCACCGGAACGGGTTCAAAACGAGCCACGATCTTCAAGTTATGAATTTTTTAGCGCGTAAAAACTGCACTTTCAGCACACTTTTTCACCATATTTCTTCGAGAAAACTCACACATTCGGATACCTTCTTTAAAGAATTGACTCTTGAGCCGAACCTGAATTTGAGAATACGTTATCAGAGATATCTTGGCGAAAGAATACCTGAATATGACGCGCCGGGTTGGACTTGTGAATTTTTCTTGAAATATTTTGAGAAATATGGGAGGGCAAATTTTGGGGTACAACACCAGTCCTTGTAGGTGACTGTCATTTTTGAATGATCTTCTTGATATTTTTGTCTGCGGCTTCAACAACACCGTTCATCTTTAGCCGATAGGAATATGAATTGTGATGATAAATCTTGAACTACTCGCACAGAGCGGTGATTATAGTGTTGTTCAAATTTGTATCATTGTCCGTGATAATCCTGTCGGGGATACCATACCGACATATGAGGTTCTGCTTAATGAAGCGGGCAACCACATTCTTTGTAACAGAGGCGTAGGAAGCTGCTTCGACCCACTTGGTGAAATAATCAATAGCGACCAAGATGAAGCGATGTCCATTGGATGCCGTAGGCTTGATCTCTCCAATCATGTCGATTCCCCATATTGCAAATGGCCAAGGAGCTGTTATCACGTTGAGAGGAACATGAGGAATATGTACCTTGTGAGCATAGACTTGGCATTTGTGACAAGTACGGGAATGTTGATGACAATCAGCTTCCATGGTAGACCAGTAGTAGCCTGCCCTTAGAATCTTCTTAGCCATCGTATGTCCGCTTAAGTGGGTGCCAAAGGTGCCACTATGTATTTCAGTCATGATCAACTCCGCTTCAACCTTGTCCACACAATGAAGTAGAACACAATCACGGATGCGCTTATAAAGGATACCATTGCTCAGGAAGAACTTGGCAGCAAATCTTCTTAAGAACATTTTGTCATTGACTGAAGCTCCTTCAGGGTATTCTCGAGTCTGGAGATACCTTTTGATTTCATGAAACCAGGGTTGTTCCACTACTTCTTCGGTATTAATCTCATGACAGTGCGCAGGTTCGTCCATTTGCTCGATGGTGATTTAGGGAGCCTCATTATCCCAGTTGAGTTTAAACATGGAAGACATTGTAGCCAAAGCATCTGCTAGCTGATTTTCTTCTCGCGGAAAATGCTCGAAGGTAATCTGCTCGAAATGAGGCAGCAATGTCAGGACATGTTCTTTGTATGGGATAAGATTAGGATGTTTAGTATCTCACTCTCCTTTGACTTGACTGATAACCAAAGCCGAGTCCCCAAATACGACCAAAGATTTGATTCCCAATTCTATAGCAGCCTTGAGACCAAAGATGCAAGCTTCATATTCAGCCATGTTGTTGGTACAGCTGAAGCAAAGTCGGGCAGTGAAGGGTGTATGGCAACCTTCCAGAGAAATGAGTACCGCACTGATACTGTTCCAAGTGCATTTGAAGCACCATCAAAGTACAGGGTCCATCGGGATCCTTGTTCAGGTCCGTCATACGGTCTGTTACCTTCAATGTTGTCCAATGTCATGATGTCCTCGTCAGGGAAGTCGAATCTCATAGATTGGTAATCTTCGACGGCTTGATGAGCTAGATGGTCAGCTAGTACACTCCCCTTTATAGCTTTTTGGGTAGTATACTGGATATCATACTCAGTCAGGATCATTTTCCATCTAGCGATTCTTCTAGATAAAGCAGGCTTCTCGAAGATATACTTGATCGAATCCATCTTGGAAATCAACAAAGTGGTATGAGTCAACATATACTGCCTTAGCCGGCGAGCAGCCCATACCAAAGCGCAACAAGTTTTCTCGAGCAGTGAGTAGCGAGTCTCACAGTCGGTAAACTTTTTGCTAAGGTAATAAATGGCATGCTCTTTTCGACCAGACTCGTCATGTTGGCCCAGTACGCACCCCATTGAGTTATCCAAAACAGTCAGATACATGATTAACGGCCTTCCTTCGACGGGTGGCATCAAGATAGGAGGTTCCAGCAAATACTCCTTGATCTTATCAAAAGCAACTTGACAGTCATTGTTCAACTTGACTACTTGATCTTTCTTCAATAGCTTGAAGATTGGCTCACAGATAGATGTTAGGTGAGAGACGAACCTCGCAATATAATTTAAGCGTCCCAAGAAACCTCTAACCTCCTTTTCAGTGCGGGGAGCAGGCATTTCTTGTATAGCTTTGACTTTAGCAGGATCAACCTTAATGCCTTTGTTGTTGACGATAAATCCCAAAAGTTTACCAGACCTAACTCCAAAAGTGCACTTGCTAGGATTCAGTCTGAGCTTATACTCCTTCAATCTGACAAACAGCTTTTACAGATGATCAAGGTGTTCTTCTTCTGTCTGTGAATGGGCTATCATGTCGTCTACATAGACTTTAATCTCATGATGTATCATGTCATGAAACAAAGCTACCATGGCGCGTTGATAGGTTTCCCCGACATTCTTCAGTCCAAATGGCATCACTTTGTAGCAGAAGGTACCCCACTGCTTAACAAAAGTAGTCTTCTCCATGTCTTCGGGGGCCATTTTGATCTGTTTGTATCCCGAGAATCCATCCATGAAGTAAAATACCTTGTGTTGAGCTGTGTTGTCAACCAAGATGTCGATGTGTGGCAGTGGAAAATCATCTTTAGGGCTAGCCCTGTTTAAGTCCCGATAGTCCACACACATTCTGACTTTGCCGTCCTTTTTAGGCACGGGCACAATGTTAGCAACCCATTGTGGATATGAAGTAACAGCCAGAAAGCCAACATTGAATTGCTTCATTACCTCAACTTTGATCTTCTCAGACATGTCGAGCCTCATTCGGCAGACTTTTTGTTTGATCGGTGGACAGTCTTCTCTTGTAGGGAGACGGTGAACCACGATATCTGTATCTAATCCCGGCATGTCTTCATAGGACCATGCAAATATCTCAACATATTCGTTCAACAACTGCACTAAGTGCTCTTTGACACTCGGTTCCAGGTTGGCACCCACCTTTACCTCTTTCTTGTCTTCCTCTGTTCCTAAGTTGATGGTCTCTAGCAACTCTTCGTGGGGCAGAATAACCCTTTCCTCTTGTTGCAGAAGTCTGGCTAACTCTCCAGGCACTTCACAGTCTTCATCACCTTCGTACTCGGCATGATTGACCAAATCTTCAGATTCACCGAAGGTTAAAGCAGAATAGTCACCCATGGAATCCGGAGAGGATGGGTACCTGCATTTTGTGAGTGTGGGTGTGTGTAAGGGATAGCCATCCTTAAACAAAACAAAATGTAAAGGAAAGAAAATGAACACAACAGTTTATAGATGAAAACATCCAATGATTCATTTAAATATGGCATATGATAATGAAGAAATCAAGCCCTTACAAATAGACCTATATGCCCCGGGTAAGGCATAAGGTGAAAAGAGTGTATACGAATTGTTTAATTATTACAGACCAAAATAGGAAATTGTTCAAAGATAAATTAATGGTTGATGAAAGTGATGGGAACGAAGTCTTTCGCTTCCCAGTTGCTTAATCCTCCTTTGACAGTTGGAAAGATCCAATCTTCAAAGTTGTCTTCTTCATCATCATCTTCTAAGGCATTAATTCCATGGTGAGTGATTTTAAAGGGTGATCCTCCGGCCCGGGAGCGACGCACAGCTTTCTGGCCAGCAGCCGTAAAACCTAATCCGAACTTGTCCGTCTTGTGAGGAAAATCAGGCAGTTGCCCCCACAATGTACTCCTTCCTTCTTTGATTACTGCCTCCACATCTTTGAGAGACGCCATCCTAGACACAAGCTTGGAAACGATAGGCACATCTGTCATTGTCTTTGCAACTGCGACTTCGGGAGAAACTTCTTCAAAATGTTGGAAAGGCGTTTCTATGAATTCGCCATCCAACTCCACATAGAGGAAGGAGTTAAGGTGACTTATCATGTACTCTTCCTCACCGTGCACCATTATAATCTTACCCTGAACTGGATACTTTAGCATTTGGTGCAAAGAGGAAGTGACTGCCCCAGCATAGTGGATCCATGGCCTTCCCAATAAGCATGAATATGAAGGACGGATGTCCATCACATAAAAAGTAGAGTTGAAGGTCTCGGTGCCCACTTTGATTGGGATGTCCACCTCTCCGTGAACCATCCTCTTAGAACCGTCAAAGGCTCTAACAATGATGTTACTGGGTTTTAAAGTCAAACCTTCGCAGTCTAGCCTGTCCAATGCCTTCTTCGGTAGGACATTCAAAGATGAACCGGTATCAACTAGGACATGGGCCAGCGTAGTCCCTCTGCACTCTACCGATACGTGTAGCGCATCGTTGTGCTTCCTTCCCTTATGGGTTAAATCAGCATCAGAAAAACTAAGGCCGTTATCAGCTGTAAGACTAGCCACGCACTCTTGAAACTGGTCAGCAGAAGTTTCTTGAGGCACGTGTGCCGTCTTTAGAAATTTGATTAAGGCCTTAGCATGAGCCTTAGAGTAGAGTAGGAGAGCCAACATGGAGATTTTGGAAGGGGTCTGCCCTAGCTGCTCCACAACATCGTAGTCGCTCTTCTTGATTATCCTTAATATTTCTTCCATCTCTTTCTAGGTGGTATTGGGGATTACTACAGTCTGAGCCTTCATCCTGACAGGCGCTTCTAGTATCCCCTTACCCTTATCGGTAGTATCAACAGAGGGTCTAACTTCAGGAGTATCCAATTCTTCAATTACCGGGCTTTGCACAGATGGATTGACAGGTACAGAAGCTTTTGAGGGTCCGAAGACTGCTCGTGGAGGAGCAATATCCAGAGAGAATATCCTTCCGCTGTGAGTTATCTTGCTTGTTCACGCAATATTCCCTATATCAGGGGTTTCATCATCAGAATTCTCTAGGACTGATTCAATCTGTTTGACACCATGGTAGAAGATTTCTCCTCCGTAATTCCATGGTATCGTCTTGTTAGATTTATACGGGACAAGCCTCGACATGGTGATTTTCAGCGGCACGAACTTAGGATCAGGCGTAATCTTGACAGGCCTTTTGTAGGTCTTAGGAAGATTGTCGGAGGTGGTTATTATTGCAATGTCATTGATAGGAGTAGCAAAGGTAGCAGGAGTAACAGGAGTGATAGTATCAACAAGAGTCTTTTGAAAGAGGATCTCTTGGATATCCATCAGGCGTTGGATGCCTGATTTCAATAGTGGGCAGTCAGTTTGCATGTTTGAACAAAAGTAGCAGTCTTTTCCACAGCCTGGGAATATCCCGACTTTCATCAAATTTAATTTAATCACTGGTAACAGAGTCAAAAGGTCATCAACAATGGTAACATGAAGGTCTTCCACAACGGCATGTACATTATGACCGTGCTTGGGCATTGGGGCGAATATCACGTTGGGTTTTTCAGGAGCATCAAACTCTACTTCCTTGGCGTCTATCAGGTCCTGGATCTTGTTTTTAAGAGCCCAACAGTTATTGGTATCATGCCCTACACTGTCCGAGTGGTACGCACATTTCGCATTGGCATGATAATAAGGAGAAGAGGTATTGGGGTTTTTCGGTGCTTCTTTCAAATTGGTGAGATTCAGCTTTAACAAATGAGGAAGGACTTGAGCCGGTGTCATATTGATTCAGGTGAACTGCCGTTGTGGCCTTTCTACCCTTTGCTGATTTGATCTTGGTTGATTGCTGCGAGGTTGATCAGTTGAAGAGTTTTGGATCATCACGGCCCCCACCGTTGGTCGGCGCTCGATTCTTCCTTGATTTCTCTGTTTGTGAACGGCAGAAACTTCCTTTTTAGCTGGGAAGGTCTTCTTAATAGTATTGGAAGCGGAGGCATCCTTCTGAATTTTACCACTTTTAATGCCAGCCTCGACCCTTTCACCGGTCAGAATTAATTCGGTGAATCCTACAGAGGAACTCCCGATTAAATGATTGAAGAAAGGGCCAGACAGGGTCCCCAGAAACATGTCAACCAGCTCTCTATCCGACAATGGTGGCTGCACCCTTCCAGCTAGATCACGCCACTTCTGGACATACTCTTTAAATCCTTCATTAGAAACCATACCCATACTCTATAGTTGAGTACGAGTAGGCGCTAAATTGGCGTTGTATTGGTATTGTCGGTAGAAAGCAGCAGCTAAATCTTCCCAGTTATAGACCTCCGATCTCTCGAGTTGATAGAACCATTCCAATTGTGTGTCTGACAAACTGTCTTGGAAAAATTGGACCCAATGATCCTTATCAGAGGAGTGAGGTTGGATCTTTCTGACGTAGGATCTCAGATGCATCTTTGGACAGGACAAACTGTCATACTTGGCAAATGTAGGTACTTTGAACTTTGGAGGAATGACAATCCCAGCGACCAACCCTAGTTCTTCGAAATCTAAACCAGGTACCCTTTGCAACTCCATGGCTGCCAACCGATCCTCAAGATTTTTATACTTATCATCCGCTGGGGGATACTGCTGTTCGGAGTAATCTTCATCCTCTACCTCTTCTTCTTCTTCTTCAACTTCAGATTCATAAGGCATCGCAGTTCCTTTTCCTTTACCAGCCCCTTCATCAGACGTCGAGGGGAACTCGAGAACTTTTCTAGCATGGTTTTCAAACCTTCTTCCCATAGTGGCCACACCAGGCCTTTTCTTCTTTTTCTCTTTATCTTTCTCCAACAGTGCTTTAAGGTCCTCTTGACCCTTTGCTAAGGTCATGAGGAGTTGCTGGATTTGCGAATTCTGTGCTTGCAGATCCTTAACCGTCTGCTCCAAATCCATCTTGCTGAAATAAACAGCAGAAAGATTAGGAAACCTGGCGTGAAGACCTGTTTATGCATATGATGAATGCTATGTTATTCATGTAATGCATTCAAGGATTCGGAAAATTCAAAATTGTTGCAAACAAAAAGGAACACACGTCATATTTAGAAGAAATTTGTTAGTACATACATGCCCCATGGGCAAAATATTACAAAATTCTTAATGTAAAAAGACATTGCGCATCCTCTTTGGTGCGATGTAAGTGTTGAGAGTCTCCTCTTCATGAAGTCAGCGGGTAAGCTCCAAAACCTTCTTCTCACAGGCGTAGAAGCTGGCTTCAAAAGTATTTTGTTCTTCTTTGAGTTGTATCCAACTCTTTTGCAATTCTTCCAATGATGTCGGCATGTCTGGATGTAGGAGGGTGTATGGAACCTCTCCTTCCATAACAGGCTCTTTGATCACGGGGAGAATGTGAGGGTATGGCATCATAATACTCTGGGAGCGGGTTCGTACCCACTTGAGGTAAGGCTCAAGGGGGATGGAATTCTTGTGCCCCAGTGTCTTACTATCCACTTTGTTGGGCATCCTCCAAGCTCTAGTGAACCTTTGTCGAAGTCCTTGTGCATCGTTGTCGAAGTCAAAAACTAGGTTAGGAATCAGCATGTCATGAGGGCCATCCCTTCGAGCATATCCAAACTGTCTTAGAGCTAAACAGGGGTTGTAGGTAATGCCTACCCTAATTCCAAGTAGTGGGACATTAGGGAATTCCCCATAATGATCAATGATGATGACATTTTCTCTGGACCGAGAACACCAATGAACATCAGAATGTGTGAGGGTCATCAATCATTGTGACCACCTCAAACCCTGCTCATTCTTCAAAACTGATTGTGGAAGGTGAGAAATAAACCACCTTGCTATAAGAGGAGTACAACACATGAGAACACCTCTTTTCCTCATTGTTCGTGTGTAAAATGAGTGTAGGATGTCCCCAAGCAATGTAGGCACAGGATTCTGAGATATGAAAATCTTGACAGCATTCACATCTATAAGCTGATCAGGGTTTAGGAACAATACCAACCCATATATGAGAAGTGCTACAATATCCTCAAAAGCTTGTAGACCTAGAGAATTCCAGCAGTCTTGTGCCTTCTCAAACAGAAACTTTGCCAAGAAACCCTTGACACCACTTCTGGTTTCCCAATGTCCTTTGATATCAGATGGTTGCAAGTATAATGCTTGAGCAACATCTTCAGGCTTTGGTTCTTTTTCCATACCGTTGTAGGGTAGTTGATGGAGAATAGGAATCCTCATGAGTTGAAAAAATTCCTCCAAAGTAGGTACTAGTTGGTAATCAGGGAATGTGAAACAGTGGTGCAGGGGGTCAAAGAACTGGAAGAGAACTTTCACCATGTCTTCTTGAATGTTGGAGTTGACCAAGTTGAGAAGTCTACCATGTCTTTCAATGAAAGGAGAATTCTCTGGAATCTTGGAAATAAGCTCCTTGAGTTGAGGAGGGATTCTCACAAGGTTGACTTGTATTGTTTTCCTGCGAAGAGATTCCATGACCTACAAAACAAGAACACAGATGAAGATCCAAACCCTTAAAATAGTTAGTGGATGCATATGATGCTTTATGATGTTCATGATGTATGCACAAGCACATGTACAGACAAGTCACACAAGATCCTAGTTTCAGGCTTGCATGAGGTTTCATAGGTAAGTACCCTCTTGAAGTTAGTTGGCTCAACCTGTCCTATAAATAGTAACCGGGTTCTAAGGAACTCAATATCACTAGATTATTTTCTGTGTTCATTGTTTTGGTTTAGCCACTTAACTGGCGACCAAAATATTCCAAGAAAACAACCCTCAATGAGTGTAGTATCGAGTATCTACCAACTTCAGACTGCACCAAAGCCGGCCATCTCACTACCCCTAATAAAAGGCCAAGATGGTCAAGTAAGGTTCTAAGAGTTCATTAGTGCTTCATGACATCACTCAGCGGCCCCGTATTCTCTTTGATTGACTCAAAGGCTACCGGTACTCACAAATATGTCGCACTAATATAGCTATTGCTTCAACCATGTCGGTATACCCCGCACAGTTTCCACAATGTATTGCTATTTACCTATGAATGTTTCCCAAATCCGGGTAGAGGATTTCAAGCCCAAACAAGAGAACCAAATGTAAAGCAATCAAAGCAAACAAGATAAGCATGCAAAAGGTGATCTAAACCCTAAGGTCACTCCTACTTTTAAATAATTCCCCAGCAGAGTTGCCAGTTCTGTGATACGATGGGAGAACTGACTTGAGGTTTTGCGTTTGTGTTCGCAAATGTTTCGGTTTAGCAAGAGTCGCCACCAACTTTTTATTTTATCCTAAGGAAAGGTCAAAAAGCACAGGAAAGACCTTTGAGATGTTTTCTTGGGTTCGGGGAGTAGATTATGAAAAGGGAAGGTGCTAGCACCCTTTTCATCCATGGTTATCCATGGGCTCCTAGTTACTTGTTTAGATCACTTGCTTTGTTTTTCCAATTGTTTGAAATGGTGCTTTGTGTGTGGTTTTTGAAAGATGTTTTGAAAAGAGGCCATCGTTGTGGCAACCTTTGTAATGATTCTTGTTTGAATGTATACAAAGATGTTTTTGTCTTTTGAAAAGGTTTCAATGTTTGAAAGTTGGATTTTGAAATTGTGTTGTGAAGTGTGTTTAAAAATAGCAAGGATGTTTTTGCAAGCTTTTGATCAAGTAACTAAGAGCTATCTACCCTATTTTACTCAAAGATCTTTCTTATGTTTTTAACCCTTTTAACAGTGTTGTTTCACCATTGCATTTGGTGAACAACCTTGTGTTAGGATGTTAAACGGGACAGGCGCGGGTCATCGTATAGACCATGATAGCAATTATGTCAAGTATTTTTTGAAATTTTCTTGAGGGACTTGATCATTTTTGTTTAGGAAACCAAGATAGCGTCATCGAGGGACTATGGTCTTTTGTTTTGTTTTTGTTTTGCCAAAGTTCTCAACATGCATACCATGGCCCATTTTTGAAGGCAACAAGTGGATTGTAACCCTAGGGGTGTAAGTGTGCATTGTGTTTGTTTTTTCATGCATTTTTGTCTTTGATTAGGACAAACTATTAGTTAATTTGATTTTTTGCATACAAACCCTAATTCTCTAATCATGGCATAATTGAAAGCGTTAAGTGCAAGAATTTAAATTCTAAGCTATTACAACATGATTATGGGGATGGGGGTACAATTTTGAATGGGGGTATTTGACAAGAAATATAAACCCTAGTTACTATTACATCCAAATTGAATTTACAATGCAACAATATTTAAATGTATAATATTTAAATAAACAAAATAAATAAATATTAAGTAAAATGTATTATGCAAAAAGAAGTTTTTATTTGTTTATGTATGTAAAATATTTTCAATAAAATAAAAAGATTAATTTTATTGTTTAAGGGATGAAACCCTAATTTCTTTTAAGAAAATAAATATTATATATTATTTATATACAAGAAATATATTAATATGTACAAAAATAAAATATATTGAGAAAAAAAGTGTTTTTTAGTATATAAATAATAATAAAAATAAAAATGTAATATTTTTGTATTTTTATTCTAAGTATTTAATAAAATAAAAGTATATATGTATGTGTGTATATATATATATATATATATATATATATATATATATATATATATATATATATATATATATATATATATATATATATATATATATATATATATATATATATATATATATATATATATATATATATATATATATATATATATATATATATATATATATATATATATATATATATATATATATATATATATATATATATATATATATATATATATATATATATATATATATATATATATATATATATATATATATATTAAATATATTAAATATGTATAATATAAAATAAAATATGTACAAAAATAAATTATATTTTAAATAATATTCTCAGTGTGAATAAAAATAATAAATAAAAATAAAAGTATATATTTACATATTATATTTTCAAGTTTTAAATAAATTATAAAAGTATTTAAATTGTTTTTATGTTAGAAAAAATAAGAATAAAATGCAACATAAATGTGAAAAAAGTACAAAAAATATTTTTGAGCATTTTTTATATTTGGGGATAAATAAATAAAATCAGAAATGAAATTAAAATACAAAAATAACAAAATATAAAGAAAATGTGTCAGGGGGTGCAAAAAGCAAGCATAGGGGTGCAAAAAGCAGGACAAAGCCAGGCCCAACCCATTTTCTTCTTCATCCCTGACCTTGTGACAAAGAATGCACGCGTCCTGTGTTCAAATCTGTATCTCCTGCATACGTGCTCAAAAACAAAAACTTGCAACATGAAAGTTATAACTCTTGATCACACGATTCTAACCATGTAAAAAACTTAATCTAACTCTCAAAGACCAGAGAGAATTTCATTGGCCCTAAATCTTGACCTAGTTTTTTCAGAAAGTTCAAACATCAAATACTCCTAGCTCAGTTAACATAAATGAATTCTATGCATATGTACAGCTCAAGGGCAATGATGACTACATTTTTTATTCACAAACCTAAGCCTAATGATTCCTAAATAGAGAGATAGAAGTTTGAGAAATACTTGTTTCAGTCAAGCTCGAGTATGGAAATGCAGCAACTTTCAGTGAGGCCTGAGGTTCTTTTGAGCTTGCTTGATGTTCCTTTGACCTTTCCCAATGCTTGGCTTGCTTTGAAATGGTCTGAAACTTCTTGTAGAACTCAACCTGCAAACTCAGAATTTGAAAATGGTGAACATTGTAAATGGAGTTACAGTGACTTGGGAATGGTTGAGATAGCTTAGGTATGTTATATGGAGTGTGTTGGAAGAGGTTTGGGGCAAAACGCACGAGGCAATGTGAAGATGGAAGTGAAACTGTAGAACTTACCCTGTTTTGCAAGAACTTGGGATTTTTGTGTACAAGGGTGTTTGAGAGGTTGCTAGCTCGTGTTTCTGGCTTAGTGTAATGTGAGAAACTTGTCTCTAATGCTTGCAAGAGTTGGTCCCGACAGATATGCAAGTTATCTTGTATTTTACAAGTTTCTTGGTTTTGAAGTAAGAAATGAGAGTTGACAATGCTATGGCTGTACTGGCTTGTACTCTAGCTTCTCAAAGTGGTTGAACTTTTCCTGACATTAGGGAGCCTTGTTTGCAGCAAAGGGCTTAGTGTATGGCTCAAGAAATGCAATTTGACATAAAGCATGCTTTATGTAAATGGTATTGCTCACTTTTTGCGAAAAATGGATTTATTCATTGTGCCAAGCTTTATTAATCAGAATAAGACCAATGTCCAATGTATTTGAATTTAATTATTGAGTATGAAAGGGTTTAGAGACCTGTAATCAAGTACAAATCTAGTTTGGACAGATTTTGCAACTTGTGTCAACATGAAAATGCCATGGATCAAAGTGAGTTTTTGCCAACTTCAAGCATTCGATTCTCCCTAACCACAAATGTGTTTGAGGAGTTCTTGGACAATTTGGAAATCTTGCAACATGCTCTATAATCCATCTTTGAAATGAAAATTGAGAATCCAAGTGGAACTATGTGAAAAATGGCCAAGAAGATAGGTCAAAATCCTGCCTAAACTAGGGCAAAATTTCTCTAAGTTAAAAGTTTTTAGGGACCCTTGTTCCAAAAATCATAACTTGAGATCAAAGCTTCTTTTGAGAAAACTTTGTGAAACAAAGTTGTAGACTTTGTGGAGGACTACAACTTTCATGTTTTAAGTTTTGTTTGAATCCATTTTCATCATGGTGAAAATGTGGGACAAAGTTAGGAAAAATTAAGAAAATTTCATAACTTAGAAAATTTCTAAGTTATGAAAATTTTCAATTTCAAACCCTAATTTGCAATTTTGGGTTTCTTGATGAACAAGTTTCATAATTTGACATATCTTGATGAAAAATGACCCTTGGCACTTGATTTTGACCAAAAAGTCAAAGTTTGACTTTTCAGTGTACAATCAAATTTTGATCAATTGACTGAAAAATTCATCTGTCAATCCTATGCATTTGAGATCTTTTGAACTTGTTGAATAAGTCAAGATGATGCCATTAGTCCTTGAGTCCATGGTTGAACTTAATTTACCATTGGCTAGGTCAAACAGTAAAAAATTGCCTTTGTATAGTAAAAAAACCCTAAAAATGACCATTTTGCTCTTTTGGTGATCTGATCAAATTTCTTGTGGAATTATGGTCCAAACTTGATCAAATGGTTCATATGAGTTCATAATGTTGATGTGGGTCAAAATTCATGAGGTTTGACTGTAAATTGGCCACAGTTGACTTTTCCCCAATACAACTGATTTCTAGGTCAACTGTCCAATTGACTGGGCAAAAATTTGATTTAAGGCTTGAAACTTGGTATGGACAAACTTATGAGTCCAACATGAAGTATGAAAGTAACTTTGAGCATTGAAGGTCCAAAAATCCATGTGCAAACTCAAACCCTAATTTAGGTCAACAGTGCAAGGAGGTGTCTTGAGCAGAGCAAACCCTAGCTTGGTCTTGAATTCCAAGAACCTTGTGATGGGAAATGTTGATAAAATGAGAGGGCAAATTTTGGGGTACAACAGCCGGCATAAATCTGAGGATTGGTTGATACTCGATGCTACACTCATTGAGATCGGACTTTCGGGATATTTCGGCTGCGAGAAAAGATCGCTTGAGCTGAAACAATGCCCGATAAAGAAAGATCAGTGATATTGAGACTCCTTAGAACCCGATTACTTTTTCTAAGGCAGGTTGAAACAACTAAACTTTAAGAGGGTACTCACCTATAAACCCCATGCAAACCTAAACCTATGATCTTGTATGATTTGCTTGGGTGTGATTAAATTGTTCAAGTATAACATCATGCATCATGACATCAATTTGTATTTCACTAACCATTTCAAGGACCAAGGGAATTTATCTTTATTCTGTTTTTCAGATCATGGCTTCCATTGATAGAAATACCATCTGAATCGACTTTGTGAGAATACCTCTCCAACTCAAAGAACTAGTATCAAGGGTTCCTGAGACTTCTTAATTCACCAAGAAATATGGTCGAATTCTCAACCTGGTTACCTCAAACTTTGATAAGAAGATGATGGGTGTACTCTTTCAGTTATTTGACCCTAAATACCATTGCTTCACATATTCTGATTATCAGTTGGTACCCACCATGGAAGAGTTCTCTCAATTATTGGGCGTACCTATTCTTGATCAGTTACCTTTCACTGGTTTAGAGGAAGCTCAAAGGAAGAGGTCATTTCAGCAGCCTTGCATCTGAAACGGTTCGACGTTATATCCAACTGGGAAATAAGAAGCGGAGTCAAGGGTTTCTTAGTTAAGTTCCTCTTAGAAAAGGCTCAATTATTCTGGATCATTTGGATTTCCAAGCTTTCAAAGAAATCCTAGCTCTTCTAATCTATGGGTTAGTACTGTTCCCTAATCTAGACTTTCTCATAAATGTGAATACTGTCAAGGTTTTTCTCTCCTGTAACCATGTACCTACTTTTCTCGGAGATATCTTGCATTCCCTTCACACTCGTAACATAAAGAGAAGACGGGTTCTTATGTGTTGCATGACATTGTTGTCTATATGGTTTATTTCGCACCTTCCCTAATCAATATTGAAGAACGAACAAGGTTCGGGTTGCTCACAAAGGATAATGTAACTTTATCACTCGAATATTCTTTGGTACTCCCGGTCTATGGGAGATATTTATATCATTGACCGCTTTGGGGAATTCCCTAATGTCCCACTCCTCGGAATTAGGGGAGGTATCACTTATAATCCTTCTATGGCTCTACGACATTTCAGTTATGTTCAAAGGGATGTTCCCCATGATAGGCTTATCCGAGGCATTGTGTTCAACTACGAGGATGATATTCAAGGGTATCGTCAAAGGTTTGTACGAGCTTAGGGCATGGTAAACAAAGTTGATAGCATGGCTTTGGGGCACAAGAATTCCATTCCCATGGAGCCTTATCTCAAATGGGTACGAGCTCACACCCAAAACCTTATGATGCCATATACAGCCATCTTACCAGTGATTGTGGAACCTGGCACCGAAAAAGATGTTCCTTATACAGTTCTCCATCCTGACATGCCCACTGATCTTGAAGAGTTGCAGAGGTCCTGGATTCAGCTGAAGGAAGAACAAGATACCTTTAGAGATCAATTCTACACTAGTGAGAGGAAAGTGTTGGAGCTCACGAAGAAACTTCACAAGGAAGAAAGTCTTAATGTCTACCTCGGCACGAAGAGGAAGCGCCCATGGGAGATTTGATTATTAGATTTTAAGATTTTTTAATTTTCAATTCTAACCCTAAAAGGCAAATATAATTTGAATTTTACTAATAAAACCTTTGTTTCACTTTGGCTCACAAATTTAAATTTCCCGAAGTCCTTGAAAACATTGCATAAACATTATCATGCATATCATTACATTAAACAGGTATTTCAAGACAAGTTTCTTATCTTTTCGCTGTTTATTTAACCAAAAAGAAATGGCTCTCGAACAAAAAGTTAAGGATCTTCAAGCACAAAACGCTCAATTCCAACAAATGTTCCCGGCTCTGGCTAAGGGACAAGAAGATCTAAATGCTCTCATTGTCAAAGAGAAGAAGAAAAAGGCAAAGAAACTGGCTGGCGTCTTGAATATGGGAAGAAGGTTTAAAGGACCAGCCAAGCGAGCTCTAGATTTCGCAACCCCGTCAAACAAGGGGGACAATCAAGAAGAGAAGCCAACAGAAGAAAACATTAATCCAGGGACTGATGAAGAAGAGGCTAATTACTCTGAGGAATAATATCCTCCTGCTGATGATAAATACAAGCAGCTGGAGGATCGTCTTAATGCTATGGAAATTCAGAGGGTACCTGGTCTGGATTTTGAAGAGTTAAGGCTGGTCTCTGGAGTGGTCATTCCCCAGAAGTTCAAAGTTCCCACATTTTCTAAGTATGATGGTGTATCCTATCCTAAGCTGCATCTAAGATCCTATGTCAGGAAGATTTAACATCACACTGTTGATAGGAATTTGTGGGTGCATTTATTCCAGGAAAGTATATCAGGGACTCAATTAGAATGGTTCTATCAGCTGAAGGGAATTGACATTTTCAATTGGGAAGACCTGGCTGCTTCTTTTTATAAGCAGTACCAATATAATGCTGACCTCACTCCAACCCGTACACAAGTTCAAAGCATGTCTATGGGTTCTAGCGAGGGTTTCAAAGATTATGCCCAAAAGTGGAGAGATCTTGAAGGAAGGGTCCAGCCTCCTCCGTCTGATAGGGAGTTGGTAGACATGTTCTTGGGTACTTTGTCTGGTCCATTTTTCAACCATTTGATTGGAAGCTCTTCATCCGGGTTTATTGAGCTGATATTGATTGGGGATCGAGTAGAAGTGGGTATCAAGAGTGGTAAGATTTAGAGGGATTCATCTTCAAGTACAATGAAGATACCCTTCACTGGAAAGAAAGAGGTCAGTGTTGCTTATGGCCAGAGAATCAAAGCAAAATCGAACACCGTTTGACGGTAGGAGTTGTGATGATCTCCAAACCTGTATCAAATCAACAAAAAACAATCAGCACAGACAGGATGCTCCTAAAAGAAAGTTCACCCGGATTAACATGTCCTTATCTCAGGTTTTGCCACACTTGTTGAAGTCTAATTTGGTCACTCTAAAGGAGGCTCCTAAAAGTCCAAATACTACATCTCCCCGCTACAACCCAAATGGTCGATGTGCCTACCACTCTGAAAGTCCAGGGCATGATACAAACGATTGTTGGGTTCTGAAGAATAAAGAGCAGGATCTCATTGAGGCAAAGGAAATTGAGTTTTACCCTCTGGAGACCCCTAATGTAATAACTGCACCAATGCCCAAGCATGGCCAGGGTGTTAATGTTGTTGATAATAACCCGTTTGTTCCTTCTATTGATGAGCTAGTTACTCCTCTGCCGATGGTTAAGAAGAATTTGTTGCGAGCCGGTTTATTTCTGGGTTATGGTGAAGGTTGCCACCTGTGTATGTCTCTGCCCAATGGTTGCTTGTTGGTAAAGATAGGTGTCCAGCGCCCGATTAACAACAAAGAAATTATGTTTGATAAAGTTCCCTCTACAAAAGTTCGGTGTGAAAACATTTCAATAGTTACCATTTCCGACAATCCTCCTAGGGTCTCCTCCAAAAGACCCGTCAGGATTGCATCCGTTCCTAAGGTTGCTCCTTTGATTATCACTTTTCCTGGACCAATACCATATTCCTCCGATAAAGCTGTTCCTTGGAATTATGGGGGTGGCGTCTATTACCATGGCGTCAAGCAAGATCTATTGGTTATTAAAAATGAAGTTGCTGAAGATATTGAACCTAACATCGACAACATTGTGGGGACTAGTAAAGTTACCAAGAGCGGAAGGATTTTCTCTCCTGAAATCTCTTCGAAGAATGTTGCTACTCCTTTGGTTATTCCTATTGCCACCCATGCTTCTACTCCTGTTATTACTCCCGTTGCTACTCCTACTGTCATCCCTGTTGTTATCCCTGTTACTGAGTCAGCTGAGAATCGGGGCAAAGAGGTATTGGTTGAGCCTGCCTGGACGGAGGCATATAAAGAAGCCATTCCTGAAGCTTCTAAAAAAGAAATGGAAGAAATCCTGAAGATTATACGAAAGAGCAATTACAATGTTGTGGAGCAATTGGGGCAAAAACCTTCAAAATTTTCAATGATGGGCTTACTGTTATACTCTGAAGCCCATGTGTTGTACCCCAAAATTTTCCCTCCCACTTTTACTCAAGGCATGCTCCTAGAGGTCCTCAATTGCTCAAGGTTGACCAAGAATTGATCAGACAAATTCTCCTCCTAAGCAATGAACCTCTAACTAGGGTTTCACTTTTCATCAAGATGTGTGATCTCCAAAGTTCTCTAATGTTTTCCATTGTCCTAATATGCCTTCAAGATTTCCCATGCCAAGTTTCATGCCTTGCACTACAAGTTTGCTCAGTCAATGGCTCAAATGTTTAGAAATCAACTGTACTAGGTCAAAAGTCAACTATGGCCCAAATACAGTCAAACTTCTTGATTTTTGGTCAACATCAACATTTTTAAGTGATATCCATCATTTGATAAAGGGTTTATCATGATTCCTCAAGAAATGCTCCTAATCTATCAAAAGTCAAGAATTGTTAAATTAGGGTTTTTATGGGAAAACTTTACTGAACTTTGACCAGGCATAACTTTCACATACTTCATCCATTTCCCCCCAACCAAAGCTCATTTTGAAGAAAATCTCATTCCATAAAAATTATATTTTGTCCTCAAGATCAAGATATGCACCATTTGAAAGATACATGCTCATACATTACAGGTCATTTTCAGAAAGTCAACAAAAGGCACTTTTTGTCAAGACCATTTACATCAAGATAAAGTCTTGAAATGCAAAATTAATCAAAAGAGAGATTGAAGTAGACATCTTGGGATTTACAAAAGGTAAAAGATCATCATCATTAGATCCAAATTGAGCAAGTTATGGCTTGCCCAAGTGGGGGAAATTTTGGAAATTTCAAGAATTATGCATTGAGCAAAATTAAACTTTTAGGTCAATGGCCCAAATTTTTGGACTTCAAACAACCTCCTAACATTATAAAGGACCTCTAAAAGCATTTCTACCTTACCTTGCATTTTTACTTTATTTTAATCATATTTATTTGATTTATTTCAAATAAATATAAAATAAATGGTACAAAATAATTGGAAATGAAATCTCATTCAGTATCAAACAAGGCATGAAATTTCATTTTTGGAAAGAATTCAAAATGTCATTCATGGCCTTAAAACACGACCTTAATGACTTGATTTCTTTCCATTCTACCTTTATCCCTCCTCTCCTCTATATATACAAGTCATGTGCAAGCCAAACACACGCATACATACAACCTAGAGACCACACGAAAATTACAAAAAATATTCAAAGTTGTCCAATTTCAAAATCCCATCTCTAGACATCTTCAGTCAAGTCCAAGCATCCCACTAGCTTCTTAAAGGTCTCAGGAGTTCGTCCAAGTCCTTGCCTTAGCCTGAAGCACATCTGGATCATACATACAAGTTGCTCCGGTTTGCTCACATTCTTAGATCTCAAACTTTTTATTCATGTTATATAAATTCTTTTTATGCATTGATATGTGTTTGTGAGACCATTTAGGACATGTTAGACGTATCTCATGTGAGCTTTGAATCCTAAAATGCATTTCCCATTGATAGGATTCTGAATTCATTAAGCTTTGATCTGGGCAATACATGTCGTTTCAGACCAAATGGCCACCACCATTGAATTCACAATGGCTGAATTAGATGGATAGACCCTTTCATTTGCTTTATTTCATTGTGTTTTGAAGGATCAGAAAACCCCCATGCCGGAGAAGACGATGGAAACCACCGGGCTAGGCGGTTTGATTAACTTGACTCCAGTCAAGGGCTTGCATGGCTGGATGCGTATCTCTGATTAGTTCTTTAAACCACAGGGGACCCACTGGGCGTGCATTTTTATTTGAATTATTTTTGAATTATTTTTACAATATAATGTTATTATGTTATACAAATTAACGAATAAACAGGTGGCTCCGATGGCAAGGCGTGTGTTTGTGAAGCTAAAAGGGTTGGGCTCGATCCCCAGGCTTGGTGTTTTTATATTTTCTAACAAATTTGTTGCAGATCCAATGCACAACATTCCAGACCTGTACCATACACCCCCAATTAACAACCATTAGATCATGATTATTTTAGATCCAAGAGCTTCCACACGCAGATCTACCATGTGCCATCAAGACCTGTCTTCACAGGATCAGATGGATGTTGGGCTCTTCCATATATGGGCCTAGCAAATTTCAATCAGCACCCCCATTCTGTTTTTGCATATCCAGGCCCAATCCATTTTATTTATTTATTTATTTTTTTTACTTATTTAATTATTTCCTAGATTTTTCTTTTAATCATTTTTTCTAACAAATCATAAAATCAAAAATATTAAATAAACTTAGTTTTTTTTCTTAAATTATTTTTAATTTTGTTAATTAATTTAATTAATTATTTGGACATTATTTTATTAATTTAAAATCAACTAGACTTAGGCTTATTTAATTCAAATATTTTTTAAAAAAAAACCCAAAAATATTAGAATTAGGTTAATTTCATTTAATATTTATTTTCTTAATTAAATTCAGATTTAGTTTAATTATTTTTCTTAATAAAAAATATAAAAAAACAACCAAAAGATTTTCTTGTTTACTTAGAAATTTTTAGGGTTTTAGAAGTATTTTTCCCAATTTGCGCGCGTTCAATTATTCCTTTCTATTTTTTCTTTTTCATATTTTTGTATCTGCTGATGTGATGTAATAGATTAAAATAGGACCTTATAGCTTTCTTTTATTTTTCCTCCATTTGAACATGTAAATATCCCCTCCCTGAAGCATTGTAATTGCGTAGGATTTACGATTCCCGCACTTTAAATTTCTGCAAAATATGAACTGTTATTAATTAGGCTTGTATGGAAAGACTAATAACAAAATGCTAGCAAACTTAATAACAAAGGTAAATAAACTGAATTGAATCACATGCACATACGCACCTCTAGGGTATCCCACTTTGGTTGCCTTCGGAAAGACAGTCATGTCCCTCAAACGGGGATGCTTTAGCAAAGACCCGCAAAATAAAAGATCATAGTCCCTCGATGACCCTACAGTTGCTTCTCGGTAAATGATCTAGTCCCTAAACAAAATTTCTAAAGTGTCTCCACATGTTGCCTTTATGACTGTACGTCCCTTCGATTGTCCCTCAAAATCCAACGATAGGGCTACCTACTCACTAATAGTAAGATAGCACTGTCTAAAGGATATGAGGAAAAGAACGAACTTTTTTGAGTATAAGTAGATAGTTGTTAGATGCTATGCTCAAAATAAACTTCTTACACTTACACATTTCAAAAATAAACTTTCAAAAACATTTGCTTTGTTAACACACTTGAGGACTGATACAAGAGTTATCATAAAACAAATCGCCGCACTAAGGCATTTTCAAAATTACCTTATTTTCAAAAAATACAAAAGCACAAAGTATTTCAAAAAAATGAGCTAAGCATCTAAGAGCCCGTAGAAAACTACTGATGGAAAGGGTGCTAACACCTTCCCTTTCCATAACCTACCCCCCTTACTCAGAAAATTCTTGAAAATGTCTTTTTTCTGTTCTTTTCACCCTTTACTTAATTTGGATAAAAGAAAAGTCAGTGGAGACTCTTGCTTACCGCAACATTTGTGAATACAAACACAAAACCAGTATAACAATCGGTTTTTCCACCGTATCACAGAACTGGCGACTCTGCTGGGGATTACTTATAAAGTGGGGTTACCTTAAAGTTTAGTTTATCACTTTAAAATTACTTGTATGCTTTGCTTGCTTTATTTTTAAAGGGTTGCTTGGGTTATTGTTAAAGATCCTACACCCGAATCTGGGGCACCTTATTAGGTAAGTAGCAATAAATTATGGAGGTTGTATGACATAGAACGATATGGACAAAGTGATATCTACGTTAGCGTGATACTCTAGTTTATACTAATGTTCCTTGAGTCAGTCAAGGATAACATTAGGCTTCCTTAGTGTCATTAAGCGCTAACTGACCTTTAGAACCTTTAATTGACTCATCCTAAGCCATTAGAAAGTAGTGAGATGGTCGACTTTGGTTCCGACCGAAGATTGGTTGATACTCGAGGCTACACTCATTGAGATTGGACTTTTGGGATATTCTGGCTGCAATACTTTGGTGCTTGAGCTAGAACAATGCCTAAAAGAAATATCAGTGATATGAGACTCCTTAGAATCCGATTACTGTGAATAGGACAGGTTGAGCCAACTTAAACTTCAAGAGGGTACTTACCTTTAAAACTCATGCAATCCTTTAAACCTAAGGTCTTTGTGTGATTTGTTTGTGTTTGACATATCTGTGATTTTAAAGCATAATCATCACATCATAAACATCATAACATGTCATGTACACTAACCATTTCAAGGGCCTGTGGATTCATCTCTCCTCTATTTTGTAGGTTATGGATTCAGCTCGCAGAAAAACCATCAGAATCAATTTTGTAGAGATTCCTCTAAAACTCAAAGAAATAGTTTCAAAAGTTCCTGAGAGTTCATCATTCAACAAGAGATATGGTCACTTTCTCAGTTTGGTTACTACCGGTTTTGACGAGGGTTTGATGAGTGTCTTATTCCAGTTCTTCGACCCTAAGCACCACTGCTTTACATTTCCAGACTATCAGTTGGTGCCTACGCTGGAAGAAGTATCTAAAATACTTGGTTTGCCTATATTGGAGCAGATACCCTTTACCGGTTTAGAATAAGATCCAACTGCTAAAGATGTTGTCGTAGCTTTGCACTTGAAGCCATTTGACATTGATTCCAATTGGCAAAGAAGGAGTGGAGTTAAGGGCCTCCTCACAAGTTTTCTGATGAAGAAAGCCCATGTACTCTTAGAAGATATGAGTTACCTTGCCTTTGAAGATGTTTTAGCTCTTTTGATCTACGGGTTGGTTCTATTCCCCAATTCAGACCAGTTTGTAGATGTCAGTGCCATCAATATTTTCCTTGCTCACAATCCGGTTCCTACATTGCTCGGGGATATTCTGCATTCACTCTATACTCGTACCATGAAGAAGCGAGGGACTCTTATGTGTTGTATACCTCTACTTTATAAGTAGTTTATTTTGCACCTACCTCGGTCAGTAATGAAGAAGGAATTAGGTTTAATATGGAACCAAAGATTAATGTCTCTTTCTCACTCTGACATCTATTGGTGCCCTCGCTCCCAAGAAGACATCTCTCTTATTGATCGCTGCGGAGAATTTCCCAATGTTCCCCTCCTTGGAATTAAAGGAGGCATCACCTACAACCCCTCTTTAGCTTTACGTCAATTCGGTTATGCCCAGAGGGATGTTCCTCATGATATGCTCATTCTGGGTATTGTGTTCGACTATTCAAATGATCTGCAAGGTTATCATCAGTAGTTCATCCGTGCTTGGGGAATGGTTAAGAAGACTGATAGCAGGACTCTAGGGCACAAGAACTCCATCCCTCTGGAGCCATACCTCTAATGGGTGCGAGCTCATGCTCAAAATCTTATGATGTTGTATGCTGCTATCCTACCAGTGATTTCAGAGCCTATTGGTCAAGGGGTCGAGTCTCGCATCATTCTGCATCTTGATATGCCAACAAACTTTGAAGAATTGCAAAAATATTGGATATAGCTCAAAGAAGAATGAGATACCTTTGAGTCCCAATTTTATGCCAGTGATAAAAAGGTGTTGGAACTGATGAAGCCGCTTGACGAAGAGTTGAATCTCAATGCCTACATTAGCACCAAAAGGAAGCATCCTTGGGAGACTTACGAAACTTAGATGTTTCTTATTTGTTATTCCTTTGTAAACTTTGATTTCATTTGAACTTACTAATAAAAAGTCTTTGTTTCTATTTTGGTTAAAAGAGTTTGAATCCAATAAGGCCCTTGTAAACATTGCATAAGCATATCACACATATCATCGCATAAACAGGTTGTCAAAACAGGTTTCTTATTCTTTTCGCTGCTTACTTTAGCAAAAGAAATGGCTCTCGATTAGACAGTAAAGGATCTTCAAGCTCAAAACGCTCAGTTTCAGCAGATGTTCGGGTCTTCCCTCAGAGTTACCAGGTTGGTCTTCAATAATTATGGTAGAATTTGAGACAAGGTCATATTAAGCCGAGTGTACTGTCTCTGCGGTCTCTCCATTCTTTGTTGATTGTTGCATTGTGGGGAAACTGTGGGTCTTGATATCACTACCGCATTTACCGCTTGACGGTGTTCAGGTCTGCTTT
This sequence comes from Vicia faba, assembly GCA_948472305.1. Taxonomy (NCBI): domain Eukaryota; kingdom Viridiplantae; phylum Streptophyta; class Magnoliopsida; order Fabales; family Fabaceae; genus Vicia; species Vicia faba. Next base: position 1,473,628,465 of record OX451739.1, on the reverse strand, counting down.
GGCTCCTCGAGCCGTAGACTGCACTAGCTTCTTTCTTACCGGTGAAAGGCTTCTTTTCTTCACTTGATGAAGTACCTTTTTGTATCTTACCACTTCAGATACCAGCTTCTACTCTCTCTCCAGTTAAAATCAATTCAGTAAACCCAGATGACGAACTGCCGATCAGATGATTGAAAAATGGACCCGATAGCGTCCCCAGAATCATCTCAACCAACTCCCTATCAGACAAAGGGGGTTGGACTCTTCTAGCCAAATCTCTCCACTTTTGAGCATAGTCCTTGAAACCTTCACTTGCACCCATGGACATACCCTGAAGCTGGGTACGAGTGGGAGCAAGGTCGGTGTTATATTGATACTGTTTGTAAAAAGCAGCAGCAAGGTCCTCCCAATTTCGGACACTGGCTCCTTCCAACTGATAAAACCATTCAAGCTGAGTCCCTGATAGACTATCTTGAAATAAATGTACCCACAAATTTCTATCAGCAGTGTGGGGTTGAATTTTCCGGACATACGAGCGAAGATGGAGTTTAGGACATGACACTCCATCGTACTTAGCAAAGACTGGAGCTTTGAACTTATGAGGAATCACCACTCCTGATACCAATCCTAGCTCTCCGAAATCCAAACCAGGGATCCTATGAATCTCCATAGCACTCAGACGGTCTTCTAGTTGTTTGTACCTATCCTCAGCAGGAGGATATTGCTCTTCATCATAATCAGTGTCATCATCAGAAATGGCAGGACTAGGGCCCTTTTCTTCTTCTTGGTTCTGCCCTTCCTTGGATGAAAGGGACATATCAGCTTGCTATTTCAGCCTATCCCCAAACCTTTTACCCATGCTCAGAAGAACGACCTTCTTCTTCTTCTTCTTCTTCTTATTCTTCTTCTTCTTCTTCTTCTCTTTCTCTTTCTCTTTCAGGATGAGAGCTTTCAAATCCTATTTCCCTTTAGCCAAGCTTAAGAACATCTCTTGGAATTGGGCATTTTGTGCCTGAAGATCTTTGATAGCTTGATCGGAAGACATAACAGCTGAAATAAACAACGAAGAAGATGAGAAATCTGACATAACAGCGTATGTAATGATTTCAAAGACTTTGGGAGATTTAAATTTGCAAAACAAAAATAAAACAACTTTATTATATTAACTTGTAAAAATGTTTAACAATTCATTTGAGGCGTTACAAAGAAATAAGCGGAAAAAAAATCTAAACTAGAAAAAGCAAAATCGGAAATCCCATGGACGCTTCCCATTCATGCTGACGTAGTCATTGATCGTTCTTTCATTCTCGAGTTGCCTGGAGAGCTTCAAGATCTTCCTTTCTTGCTCATGGTACTTTTCCCGGTAGGTATCCCTCTCCTCTTTCAGCTGAATCCAGGATCTCTTCAATGCCCCAAGATCAGTGGGCATGTAGGGATAAAGAACTGTATAAGGAATGTCCTCTTCATTGGTGGGCTCCACAATCACTGGCAACACAGCTTCATAAGGCATTCCAAGCTTCTGAGCACGAGCTCGGACCCACTGGAAGTAAGGATGCATAGGGAGAGAAGTCCTTGGTCCTAGCTCTTGAGGGTCAGATCTGTTCACCATGCCCCAGGCTCGTATAAACCTTCGGAAATGCTCGTAAACATCCTCCTTGTAGTAAAATGCAATGTCTGCAAGAAGTAGCTCATGAGGACCGTCTCTCCGAGCATGACTGAATTGTCGTAAAGCTAGGCAGGGATTGTAGGTTATACCCCCTATGATTCAAAGCAACGGGACATTAGGATATCCCCCACAACGATCAAGGGACATTATCCTGTAAGACCATCCTAAACCTTCTTCATTCTTCAGCATGGACTTGGGGAGGTGTGAAATAAACCACCTCGCCAGCAGCGGCATGTAACACATGAGAGTCCCTCTTCTTCGCACAGTATGAGTGTTGAAGGCATGCAGGATATCACCCAATAGAGTAGGCACAGGATTGCGAGACAGGAAGATCTTAACCGCATTCACGTCTATAAAGGAATATGGATTCGGGAAGAGAACCAAACCGTAGATAAGGAGAGCCAAGATGTCTTCGAAAGCCTGAAAATCCAAGTTATCCCAGAATAACTGAGCTTGATCCATAAAAAACTTGGCTAATAATCCTTCAACCCTGCTTCGTGTCTCCCAATTAGATGCTACATCAGCCCGTTTCAGATGCAGACCTGAAGCAATGTCTTCTGGTCTAGGAGTTTCTTCCAAACTTGTGAAAGTTACCTGCTCTAGGATGGATATACCCAATAAGTGAGAGAACTCCTCCAAGGTGGGAACCAACTGATAATCTTTGAAAGTGAAGCAATGATGCACAGGATTGAAAAACTGGAAAAGCACACTCATCATCTGCTCATCAAACTTTAAGGTAACCAAGCTAAGAAGCTGACCATTTCTCTTAATGAATAAAGAAGTCTCAGAAACTTTTGAGGCTAACTCTTTAAGTTGGACAGGTATTTGCACAAAGTTAACTCGGATGGTGTTTTTGCGTGTGGAAGCCATAATTTGCAAAAACAGAACAAAGATAAATCCCATATGTCTCTGAAATGGTTAGTATAATGAGGTATGCATGCTATGCTATGATGCATGATGTCATGGTAAAACAAACAACAAGTATAGCAGATAACAGACATGGTAAAGGCAAACAAGTCAGACAATAGCCCTTAAGTTTAAGGCTTGCATGGGTTCAAGGTATTACCCTCTTGAAGTTCAGTTGGTTTCAACTTGTCCTAACAAAAGTAACCGGGTTCTAGAGGTTCTCAATATCACTGACCATCCTCCATCGGTCATGGTTTCAGCTCACGCAATCTTTTCTTGCGGCCGGAACTATCTCGAGAGTATGGTCTCAATGATTGTAGCATCGAGTATTAACCAGTTCCCAGCTTTACACCGAGACCGGCTATCTCACTACTTCCTACCGGCCAAGTTGGTCAATTATGGGTTCTAAGGTCAGTTGATGCTTAACGATACACATAGCAGCCCCGTATTCTCCTCGTTTCTCCACAAGGGATACCGGTACCAACCAATGTTCCACATCAATGTAGCTACTGCTTCAACCGTATCGGTCTACACCGTACAGTTTCCTCATAGTGTATTACTACTTACCTAAAATGTGTCCCCCAGATCCAGGTTAGGATCTATAGTAACTCCCAATACAAGACCCTTTAACAGTAAAGTAACCAAAAAAAAACAAGAGAAGCAATTTATGATGAACTAATCCTAAGGTATACCCCACTTATTATTCCCCAGCAGAGTCGCCAGTTCTGTGATACGGTGGCAGAACCAGACTGTTTTAGGAAAATGCTGGTTTGCGTTGGTGTTCGCAAAATGTCGTGGTAAGCAAGAGTCGCCACCGACTTTTATTTTATCCAACTGGAAAGGACAAAAGCACATAAAAATTCCTTTTTCGAGATTTTGAGTACGGGGGTAGATTATAGAAAGGGAAGGTATTAGCACCCTTTCTATCCGTAGTTTTCTATGGGCTCTTAGGTACTTGCTCATCATTTTAAAAATTGCTTCCGTGTTGGTGTGTTTTGAAAAGTTTTTGTTTTACTTTGTTTTAACCCTTGTATCAATCCTCAAGAGTGTTACGAAGTCGTTTTGAAAACTTTGTTTTTTTAAAAAAAAGTGTAAGTGTGAAAGTTTAATTTTGAGCAAGTATCTACTAGCATCTACCTACTCGAAGAAAGAATGTTTCTGTTCTTGTTTACTTTAGACAACGCTATCCCACTATTAAGAAATGGGTATCAGCGTCGTTGGAGTTGTAAGGGTCAATTCGAAAGGGGCGTACGATCAATAAAGCAATGTTAGGACGTCTTAGTAATAACCCTAGTGTTTTAAGATCATATTCAAGGCAACATTTCCTAGGCGACCTTTCCGAGGCAACATCTCCGAGGCGAAATTTTTGAATGGGACATTTGATCTTTGTTTAGACAAGAGGGCGACCACTAAAATACACTATACTTAATGATCGTTTAACGAAGGCAACCAAAGTGAGAGTATACCCTAGGAGTGTGCATGTGCGAGTGATTTGATTTCAGTTATTATCTTTGCACATTAGGGTTTGCTAGCCATTTTAAATTAACATACAGTCTTGTCATGCAATCCTATTATCATACATCTAATAGTTAATATTTGCGAAAATAAAAATGCGAGAAATAAAGCTACGCTATTACAAGGCTTCGGGGAGGGGGATTAATTACATAGCCAAAAAACCGTAAAATAATAAATAAAAGAAAAGTCCTAATTAAACTATTACATACCATGAGCAGTTACATTAATATTGTAAAAATGATAAACGCGCGCAATGAATCGAAAACGAGAAAAATTAGGGTTTTGACCCCGTCTAAACCTAATTGAAAGAAAAATCATATTTTTGTTGTTTTTGATTATTTTGAGAAAATAAGGTTTTAATTAAATAAATACAAACCTAATTAATAATTAATTTAAATTAAGAAAAAATAATTAGTTTGACCTATTTTTGTATTTTGTTTTATTGAGAAAAGAACTAAAAATTAAATCAAGAACAAACCCTAATTTTCTAATTGATTTTAAATTATTTACAAGAAAAGTTAGAATTACCCTATAATTAAATTAAACTAATATTAAATTAATTTTGATAAAAATAAAACCTAAATCTGAATTTGTGAAATTCATTTTATGATTTTGTAAAAAAAAATAATTTAATTTTGTGTTAGAAAATAATTTAAGCAAAATAAATAAATAAAAGAAATATAAGAAAAATAAAGAAATGGGCCTGGTAGCTAGCAAACAGGGGGGTCTGAATTGAATTTTCTGAGCCCAAAACTCCTTGGCCCACGTTGACTTTCCAGATCCCATGTTGCAAGCTTGACTAGGCCTATGGTAGACCTCCATGTGATAGGCGTTGGATTTGGCATGCTGGAGATCTAGTTGGCTGGACATTGAGGGTGTATAGTGGTCTCCTTGTATGCATGTGTACCTGATGATGTAAAAGAAAATAATATTGACAAATATGGGGACTTGGGGATCGAACCCAGGCCCTTTGGCAATTTCCCTTGTACACTGACCGCCTGAGCTAGCGCGCTTTGTTGTATATGGAACAACAAACCATTATTATATTGGGAAAACAAAATGCTATATGACAAACGCACAAATTTTTGAATGGGCGAATCACAGGGTGCCACGCTACCCTTCTTCTTCCTCCCACTGTTGCTAAAAGTCTAGAACTTTTACCTATAGACAAAGGGTGTAGGTATAACCCTTGTCTATTCCAAAACCTCGTCCCTGCATGATAAATCAATACTAGTGGTACCAATCAACTTGTTGCAACCTCACGAGCATCATGGTACCACTCTCCATAGCTAATTGTTCCTACAAGCAAAACCCCTAAAAACAAAACCTAAACCCTAATCATGGCAACATTCTGTATGGTTAACAAAAATGCAATTAAGTATTATCATTAGCTTGCAAATGTTTCAAGGATTCAGAATATGCCCATAAAATATGCTAACAATGCCAGAATTATGAGATATGATTTCAAAGAAGCATGGAAGTCGTGGGGTACTTACAACGGGTATATGGGCACGAAAAATGCTTACTAATGATTGAGATAGAGTCCTTGGATGCCCAGCAAACGAATGGTATGCTTGGAATGGCTGGAAGAAGCCTGGAATTGATAAATCAGATTGCAACTTTCCTTTGAAATTTTGAGATTTGTTCTTCTCTTTTCACGCCTCCAATGCCTTGGTTTTTTATCTGCACTTGTCCTATATGTACCCTAGAATGAATTAGGTTACAAATTTGCTTCAAATATTTCTCAATTAAGATGATTGAATCATGATTTGATTCTTATGTAAATCTTTCCAAATCAATCCAAATCCAATCTTTTTGTATCCAAATGAAGCTTGCACGATTTGATTCTCTTCCCAGCTGTATAAGAGACCTAAACATGCACAAAATCTCAAGCTTTGATTAGTTTTGATATTTTCATGATTTTATTTTGATTTTATTTTATTTAATTGAAATAAAAATCAAAATAAATGATAAAAATAAAATAAAGACAAGTGGGAAGGACTATGGATCGTGGATCATGTTACAAACTCAATGCAAGCACAAAAAGTTGGGCCCATTTGACAAAAATTGCAATTTGAGACACATTTGACTTTTGGCAATTTTGCAAAAAAGGTAAACTACACCAATGCATAACTACTTCAATTTTGACCCTAGAGATGTGTTTTTGGACTTTTTAGAAAGATTAAGATGTCCTCTAAGCAACCCTTTTGGTCTCATCTCAATTGAGTCTTCCATGTTCATGTATGAATCTTTGACAAAAAAGGTGTTTTTGTTGACTTTCCAAAATGACCTACAATGTCCAAATTTATATCTTCTTGTGAGTGCATATTTTGAACTTGGGAGATGAAGATTAATTGTAGGGAATTGAATCCTCTTAAAAATGAGCTTTGGATGGGTCATTTTTGATAAAGTATGAGAAAGTTATGCTTGGTCAAAGTTGAGTTGACTTTTCCGGCAAAATCCTAATTTAGCAACTTTTGGGTTTTGATGAATTGTGAGAAATCCTTGAGAAATCATGATCAACCCTTGATCAAATGATGAATAATACTTCAAAATGGGAATGTTGACCAAAAATCTTGAAGTTTGACTGTATGTAAGACACATTTGACTTTTGCCCTAGCACAGTCGATCTTCAGCCCTTTGAGCAATTGACTGAGCAAACTTCCTCTGTAAGGCTTGAAACTTGACATGTATGATCTTGTGGACATATTAGGACAATGGTGAGAATTTGGGACCCTTTTGACTTACACATCTTGATGCAAACTGAAACCCTAATTTGAGGTAGACTACCTTATGAGAGAGTTTGTCTGGTCAACCCTTGGACTTCTTTGAGCAATTTGAGGACCTCACTTGAAATGTATTAAGAAATATGGGAGGGGAAAATTTGGGGTACAACAGGTACGTATGTGTGTGGATTACAGATACCTGAGCAGGGCAAGCCCCAAAGATGACTTTCCACTGCCCCATATTGATGTTCTAGTTGACAACACTACACAAGATAAGGTATTCTCCTTCATGGATGGCTTCTCTGGATACAATCAGATCAAAATGGCACCTGAGCACATGGAGAAGACGACCTTTATCACACAGTGGGTCACTTTCTGCTACAAAGTTATGCAATTTGGACTAAAGAACGCCAGGGCAACCTATCAACATGCCATGGTAGGTTTATTTCATGATATGATCCATCACGAGATAGAGGTCTACGTTGATGATATGATAGCCAGGTCTCAGACTGAAGAGGAGCACCTTGATCACCTACAGAAGATTTTTGAAAGGTTGAAGAAATACAAACTGAGGTTGAACCCGAATAAGTGCACATTTGGAGTAAGATCTGGTAGGCTCTTAGGCTTCATTGTCAGCGGCAAAGGTATTGAGGTAGACCCTGCAAAGGTCAAATCTATACAATAAATTCCAACTCCTCACACTGAGAAGGAAGTTAGGGGATTCTTGGGATGGCTGGACTACATCGCCAGATTAATTTCAAATTTGACCGCTACTTGTGAGCCAATCTTCAAGTCATTTAAGAATGATCAACAGTGAAGTGGAATGACGACTGCCAGAACGCCTTTGACCAAATCAAGGAATATCTTCAAGAGCCTCCAATTTTAATTCCTCCGATTGAAGGAAGACCTTTGCCCATGTACTTAACATTGTTAGAGAACTCAATGGGGTGTGTGTTGGGGCAGCATGACGAGTCTGGTCGAAAAGAGCATGCAATATACTACCTTAGCAAAACGTTTATTGACTGTGAAACAAGATACTCACTGCTCGAGAAAACTTTCTACACTTTGGCATAGGATGCTTGCCGACTAAGACAGTATATGTTGACTCATACTACCTTGTTGATATCTAAAATGGATCATATCAAGTACATCTTTGAGAAGCCCGCTCTCTCTGGAAGAATATCAAGATGGCAAATGATCCTGACCGAATACGACATTCAGTATACAACCCAGAAAGCAATTAGGGGAAGTGTACTAGCAGATCATTTGGCTCATCAGGATGTGGATAACTACCAATCCATGAATTTTGAGTTCCTGGATGAGAATAGCATGTTAGTAACTGATTGTGAAAAACCTGGACCAGATGAAGGACCTGAAAAAGGATCCCAATGGACTACGGTTTTTGATAGAGCTTCCAACGCCCGTGGCAATAGCATCAGCGCTGTGATCATATCTCCTGAAGGATGTCATGCTCCTTTCACTGCGAGATTATGTTTCAATTTTACCAATAATATGGCTGAGTATTAAGCATGTATTATAAGTCTCAAAGCTGCTATCGACTTGAGGATCAAATTCTTGAGTGTATTTGAAGACTCGGCCTTAGTAATCAGTCAAATCAAGGTATAATAGGACACGAAGCATCCTAATCTCATCCCTTACAAAGAGCATGTGTTGACACTGATTCCGCATTTTGAAGAAATTACCTTTGAGCATTTTCCACGAGAGGAAAATCAACCAGCAGACGTGCTAGTTACAATGTCATCCATGTTCAAAGTCGGGTGGGATAATAAGGTTCATCATATCACTATCGAAAGGAGGGATGAACCAGCATACTGCCACAATATTGATATTGAAGAAGTAGTGGACAAACCTTGGTTCCATGAAGTCAAAAGATATCTCTATGCCCAAGAGTATCCTGAGGGAGCTTCAGTCAACGATAAGAAGTTCCTAAGAAGGTTCTCTTCCAAGTTCTTCCTCAGTAATGGGATCCTCTACAAGCGCAATCAGGATTCTACCTTGCTTCAGTGTGTAGACAAGAGTGAAGCAGAAAATATTATGGCTGATTTGCATGAAGGTAACTTTGGCACCCATTCTAGTGGACACACGATGGCTAAAAAGATCATATGGGTAGGATACTACTGGTCCACTATGGAAGTAGACTGTTATCAGTGTTCATGGACTTGTCACAAATGCTAAATCTATACTGATAAAGTACATGTGCCTCTGGTTCCTCTAAACGTCCTAACATCTCCTTAGCCATTCGCAGTGTGGGGCATCGACATGATTGGAGAGATTAGACTTATAGCCTCTAATGGGCACCGCTTCATCCTGGTGGCCATTGATTACTTTATGAAGTGGGTCGAGGAAGCTTCATTTGCTTCTGTTACCAAGAATGTTGTGGCCCAATTCATTAGACATAACCTTATCTATTGGTACGGTATTATAGAAAGAATCATCACAGATAATGGTACCAATCTCAATAACACTATGATCACCGAGCTCTGCATGCAATTCAAGATCCAGCATCATAACTCTTCTCCTTACTGACAAAAAATGAATGGCGTTGTAGAAGCTGCTAATAAAAATATCAATAAAATCATATAGAAGATGACGGTGACATACAAAGACTGGCACGAGATGTTACCATTTTCTCTTCATGGTTACCGCACCATAATGCACACATCAACAGGAGCAACTCCTTTCTCTTTGGTATACGGTATGGAAGTTGTCCTTCCCATTGAGGTTCAGATCCCTTCCTTGAGGATAATGAAAGATGCAGGGTTGAGCGAAGACGAATGGGTTCTGTTGTACCCATAAATTTTCCCTCTCACTCATCAAATTTTTCTCACAAAAGATCTCTCTTGGTTCAATACTGCACTAGGGTTGATCAACTCAAGACATCTCCTTAAACACTGATGACCAAAATTAGGGTTTGAGATTGCACAAGGATAATTAAAATTTCAATGCTTCATATGAATTTCATGGATCATTATGGACCCCCAATATTACTCATGTCAAGTTTCAAGCCTTGGATCACACTTTTGCTCAGTCAATTGAGCAGTTGACCTAAAAATCAATTGTATTGGGGAAAAAGTCAACTATGGCCAATTTACAGTCAAACTTCATAAATTTTGATCCAAATCAATATTATGAACTCATATGTATCATTTGATCAAGTTTGGACCATAATTCCTCAAGAAATTTGATCAAATCATCAAAAGGGAAAAATGATCATAATTAGGGTTTTGACTGAGAAAGGGCAATTTCTGATTTTTGACCTAGAAAATGGTCAATTGGTTTGAAGCATGGTTTCAAGAGTTCAATTTAATCTTTTTTACCTAATGGCATGACCTAAAACATTGCTCAAGATCAATTGGATTGATAGTGAATTCTCAATCAACTGATCAAAAGTCAATTGTACACTGAAAAGTCAAACTTTGACTTTTTGGTCAAAATCCAATGTCAAAGATCACAATTCATCAAAACATGTAAAAATATGAAACTTATTCATCAAGAAATCAAAAAGTCAAGATTTCATTTTAAAAAGTAAAAGTTTTCTAACTTAGAAATTTTTCTAAGTGTTTAAAACTTCATGTTTTTTTCACAACTTTGAGTCATTTTTTTACCATGATGTAAGATGATTCAAAAGAAACTTTAAACATGCAAATTGTAGATCTCCATGATATCTACAACATTTATTTACACAAATTCTTCTAAAAATGCTTGGATCTCAAGTTATTAATTCATAAAGTCATGGTCTTCAAATTGAACACTTAGTGAAATTTTGCCCTAGTTTTGGTCAGGATTTTAACCTAACTTCATGGCACTTTTTCATATAGTTCCAAGGGGAATTTCTAAAAGTGATTCAAAGAGGGGTTGTAGAGAAAACTACAAGCTTTCCAAAATGTCTAATAACTCCTTGAGATCATTCTTGAACAGGGAGAATCGAAGAGAGGAAGTTAGGGTTTTCAAACTTGAATTACAAGTCATTTTGTGATGAACAAAATCCAAATTTCAAACCTATGTTGCATAATCTTGCTTTGCAGGCCTCTAAACCTCAAGATGTATCCATAATCAGAAGATTACACTTTCTTTTAAGCTATTATCCACTTGATTCAAGCTTTATCCAAGTAAATTTTCCATTAATGGCACAAAGGCACCATTGCCATTTACATAAAGCAAGCTTTATGCAAACTCAAATTGAATTAAGCTTTGCACTTGTTCCCTTTGCACAAGCTTCCTCTACAAAGACAGATAAGCTTTTTTAAAGTTGGCAACCACTCTACATGCTTGTACTGGCTGCCTTGAAACCAGATTTTTCACTTTTCTTCAAAATCAAGTAATTGAGCCATAACCCTATAACTCAGAAATCTTTTGTGGAATAGCTCTCCAACCTTTTCCATACAAAAACACAAGTCTATTGCAACATAACACACGAATACACAAGCTCTAAAAACTTCAAAAACTCATAAATACATAAAAAAACCACCATTGTTGCATATTCTGACCAAGAACTTCAAACTTCCATTTCACTCGTGCATTTATTGGCTATTTTCTTCCAAAAGCTTCCAAACATCACACATAAGCCATCTCTATCCCTGTTACACGACTGTAACACCATCTTCATCCATTTCCAAGTTCGAAAACATAGCATCATAGTTGGACTTCTCCAGACCATTCCAGTCACCCTCGGCTCAAGCCAGCCATTGCATTAGCTTCCTAGAGGTCTAAGGAAGCTAACCTGATCATCACCACTGCCTGAAACAAGCTCAAATCCATTTCACGATTTCCAGTTTTGAGGTATTTTTCTTGAACTTCTATCTTCATATTTAGGCATTGTTAGACTTGCATTTGTGAAGATAAAATGTAGATATCATTGCCTTGAAACTATACATGTCCATAGATTTCATTTATTTTGATTGAGCTAGGAGAATTTTGAGTTTGAACTTTCTGAAATATTTAGGTCAAAATTTGGTACTTTTAGAAATTCTCATTTATCTTTGATTTATAGCTTATGATATTTATATGGTTGGATTCGTGTGACAAAATGGAGCAATTTTCATGTTTACATTTTTGCAAATGGTTGAGAAATGAGCAAGTTATAAATCCTTTGGCTGGAGTTTGAAGATGAAGTGTAATCAGGGCACGTTTTGTGTTATATATTTATCCCTTCACACCAGTTAACGGATGTATCACCACCCCAGTGGTTAAAGCGCGCGTCTGTCACTATGAGATCCTGGGTGCAAGCCCCAGCGTGACCTTTTTCCATTTTTTTCACTTCTTTGACATTTTTTTGTTTGAAGCGCATGGGCTTTTAGCATTTGGGCCTATTGTTTTTTTCATTTACTAACTCTGATTTGTTTGTGCACCCCTGGCCCAAATTTCTTTAATTATTTTCTTTTTTCTTATTTTTGTTTTTTTATTTCTTTTCTTCTTTAATATTATTATTATTATTACTATTATTATTATTATTATCATTTTTATTAATAAAAAAAATCCAAAAATATTTTATTTATTATTTATACTTATACATTTTATTTTTCCTTATAAAAAACAAAAGCACTAAAAACATTTTCTTAAACAAATTAATTTCTTTTTCTTAAGTATATAATTTTTAGACTTGGGTTAAATGAATATATTATTTTATTTACTTATTTAAAATTAATTTAGAATTTAGGTTATTTTAATTAATTAATATTCATATTATTTTCATTAATTTAAAATCTTTTCATAAAAAACTCTAAAAATCCTTTTCAAATTAATTTCTTTTCTTAATTAGTTTAAGTTAATTTTATTTATTTTTAATTAATCATTTTCTTTAATTAGGTCAAGACAAAACCCTTTCATAAAAATCCCAACAAAAATCATTTATTTTTCCATTTATATTCTTGCATTTTATTTTCAATTTTGTACAATATTCAATATGGTTGTAATAGATAATTAGGTTTAATTTTCTTGCAATCCTCATTTGTAAATTTGTACACCCCCTCCCCTAATGATGTAATAGCGTAGTAATTTTACTTTTCGCAATTTATCGCTTTATATAAATGCTAGTAATTAGGGTTTGTATGAGAAGATAAAATCAACAAGTAGTAAAACCTAATCAAAGACTAAACAAAGCATGAAAACTAATACACTTGCACACAAACACCCCTAGGGTCAAATCCACTTGGTTGCCTTATAAAAATGGCCATATTATGCATGTGAGGTATCTTATCAAAAACAAGCAAAAATACAAGATCATAGTCCCTCGATGACGCTATCTATGTTGCCTTTTCAAAATGATCTTAGTCCCTAAAGAAAGATGCTAAGATACCTTGCAACATTGCTAATCATGGTTATACGATGACCCATGCCCGTACCGTTTACATCCAAAGATAGGGTTACTTACCAAATAAATGGTAAGATGACAATGTCAAAGGAAAGAGAAAATAAACATGAAATACTTTTGAGTAGGTAGATTGTTCCTAGTTTCTTGCTCAATTTCAAAAAACAAAACATCCTTGTGAAACAACGCGACCGAAACCTGTCATCTGGATGTAATGAAACATCAATGAAGTCGCCACCGAACGTCTTTTATCCCGCCGAGAGGGAAAGGTAAACATCGAGAAAACCTAAAAAGGGAGAAATCACGGTCTTTCGACCGAGAGATTGGGTAAGGGAGTCTGTTACACGAGGGAAGGTATTAGCACCCCATATGCCTGTAGTACTCTACGGTATCCACTCTTGTTGTCTAATCTAATGGGTGTGGTCAAATCCTATGTCTATGGCTTAAAACTGAAAAGGGAATGCATGCGAAAGAAGAAAAGAAAAACAATGTAGGGAAAATAAAAAGATGTGCTCGGTTGGGCCCTACCCCTTTGCCTACGTATCCCTTTTAAGGAATCAGAGCAGCCATAGTTCGGCTTATGTATTTTGGTTGGTTTGTGTTTTCTAGTTAAGACAACGAAAACATGCAAGATGGCAAAACATCAAATAAAACAACAAACAAATGAGATGGTCAAACATCGACTAAATAATAACAAGGTAACATGTCAAAGATGGTGAAACATCAAATGATAAAACAGATAACAAAAACATCGATAAAACAGATGACAAAATATCACACCTAATAATGATATTGAGAATCAAAGTAGGATAACAAACATGTGCGATGGCGAAACGTCGGCTTCAAGATAACAAGATATCATGGCAAAGATGGCGAAACATCAATAAAATGGATGACAAAACATCACACCTAACAATGATATTGAGAATCAAAGTAGGATAACAATCATGTGCGATGGCGAAACATCGGCTTCAAGATAACAAGATATCATGGCAAAGATGGCGAAACATCAATAAAACGGATGGCAAATCATCACACCTAACAATGATATTGAGAATCAAAGTAGGATAACAAACATGTGGGATGGCGAAACATAGGCTTCAAGATAACAAGATATCATGGAAAAGATGGCGAAACATCAATAAAACGGATGACAAATCATCACACCTAACAATGATATTGAGAATAAAAGTAGGATAACAAACATGTGCGATGGAGAGTGAAAACTAAACCCGAGAAGACCGCGCCAAGGTGAAGCTGAACTATAGTCAAAAATAGACACTCAAACAAATAAATTATTGACGTCAAAAGATAATGGTATGGGGAGGAAACTGAGGTGATGAGGACGAAGACCTCGCTGGGGATTTAATCCGAAGTATTAGCAAATCATTAGGGATGATGGAAATAAGAATGGCTTATGTTCCGATGCATGTTTGAATTATTTTTATATAGCGCAATGCTCCATATAATGGAAATGCTACGCTTTCGGTAGATGAAATGTAATGATGCATGTTTAAAAGTTTCACTGAGGAATGGCCAACTGAGAAGCCAATAGCCAAGAAGTCAGAATCCGAAAAAACTTGCAAAAATAAATTGCAAAATCCAAAGGAGAGGATAAAATACGGGGAACCATTAGAGAGGGAACCTCGAAGAGATGAAGCTTTGCGGGGAATAAAAACCGAGCAACCAGTAGAAACGGGCCACAAACATTGAGAGGAGCTGCAAAAATAAATTTCAAACTCCTAGAGAAGATCAGATCGACACTGTAGCTTCTGGAGAAGATTAGACATTGAGGGAGAATATCAAGGCAAGACTGTAATCTCTGGAAAATACAGCGCGCGGTCGTGTTTGAGGATGACACCAAGACAACGAACCCGACGTGGGAGGTGAAGATCTTTGCTGGGGGGAACAAAGCTCTGCTGAGGAAACAGGACTTCACCGGGGATACAGAACTCTGTTGAAGATTGGTTGGAGAGATTTCTTTGAATGCAGCCATTGGACGGATCATGCAGATGGTCATACGGTGTCGACCTTACTGGGGATAAGGAAAGATCTTAACATAAGGATGCCCCAGTCAGCAGATCGGCTGGGAAATGAGAGGTCAAGGCGAGGGATCCCTGTCAGCAATTCTGTTAGGGAGTTGAAACTCCTCCAAAGTGGGAGTTCCCATTTAAACGATTCCACTGGGGATGTGCGACATATTCGAACTTGAAGTCTTAGAATGAAGATTTTGAAAGAAGATTCCTGGGGCAATAAGACTTCGCTACGGAAATGAAACTTTACTGGGGATAAGTAGAGTCTTAATCATACATGGGCTCTGTCATAGCAGAAGAAAACCACACATTCCCTTTCTGACAATCATTAAGCTCTTACAGGTGTTCAACGTGTAAACTCTTTTGATGTTAAATAAATGTTTTGCATGCAGGAAGATGTTTATTTTGGGAAAGACATACCTGATGCGATGATTATTTAAGCCTTGAAGTTGAAAATCTTAACAAAGGGTTACATCTCTGTTGTGAATGAATCACTGGCTAGAGTGCAAAAATTTCAAAACTTTTCTTCCCCCCCCCCTTTTTTTTTTGAAAAACCAGTTAAGATGCGGGTGATAAAATACCAATACGGACATGCAACACATATTTGAGAGCTTAGGAAAAGTTATCCTGTTGTAGTATGCTTTCGAGTTAAACCCTTGTTTCAGTTAGGACTTTTAGAGGTTGTAACATGGCCTGGTTCGGGGTTTTTAGAAAAAAAAGTTTTTCAAGGCTCAAGTTATTTGGTGCCCACCCCCTTCGTGATATTCTCCTGTTCTAAGTTCAGTTGACTTATCACAAGCATTCATCTTTCAAAAGGATTTATAATGGTTGAGTGATCACGACAAATTCTCCAACATGATTGTCGCTTAGCTTGTGCTGCCTCTTTTGTTTTTGATATTATTGTTCCTCTTCTTTTGATGAAAATTTTATTGAATAATCTTCTTTTTCCGGCCTTTTAGGCTCTCTTTTCCCTAACTTTTGCCTGGACAAAATCTTTTGAATTTCCAATTCGGGAGTCTAGCGGGATGCCCTAACTTTTGCCTAAGCGACTTGTTTTCAAGTTTCGACTTAGCGGGGCTTTTTGTTTCTTTCTTATTTATACTTTCCACTTCGAACAAGTCAATGTGACTTTAGGTTTTTGAACTTTTTCTTTCTTTCTCTTTTTTTGGCTCTTTTTTTTTTGAAGAAAACAAAAGCCTCATTCCTTGGTCGGCAGGGGATAGCCATTATTGCATCGATTCGATCTCGACCTCAGGGATTTGTGAGGAAATGAACATCGTGGCTTAGACATTTTTCCGGACCTCATGATGTGGAAGATAAAACATGGTGATCCTCAGATGGGACATTCCTTCCGAAATTTGAATGCTTGGTCACATTAACTAAACATCTACCTTGCCTCGGGTTAAAATGGTTTTTTTTGAACGAAAAAGAAACTCCTACTTCAAAGGCTCAGAGGGGTTAACGAGGGTCTAACTTCCTTATATCTCCGGTGTTTGGGGATTGAAACAATGCATGTACATCGTCAACGGGATTCTACTCAAAAGCATACCACTACAGTCATCATTTTTAGCTAAACTCTTGGCTAAGCAAAAGAATTGGCACAGTTGGTATCAAAATGCCAGAAAAATCGATTAAAGAGTGATACCGGATGGATTAAGTGAAAATGAAACAAATTTTTTCCAAAGCAAAAATATTCAACGCATCAAAACTGACATTCGGCTATAAACAAAATCCTATATGTAGACAATGCTTTAAAACAATCAATCAAGACAACACATGAAAGTGCGGCAAAGAAATGTAATAAAAGACATTATGGGGAAGAAAAGTCTCTAACTAGGTTCGCCGATCTCGCCGACCTGCCATAATCTTGACAATACCCTGGCCCATGACCTTTACCAACAGCATGGAGCGGCGAATCAAAATGGCAAGGCATCCTCCAACAGAGTGAAAGAGAAATCTATCAAACATAGCACCAAACATGCCCCTTGCATAGTAGTAGTTGTGTTTATTATCTGCATTTCAAGCGATCAACTAACCATGACTTAGATTACCATATCCGTGTAAGGTCCACGAAGTTTATATGCACATACTTATCAAAAATATTGGACGTTTTTGCAAACAAAATAGTAAAAGGAGAAAAGAAACGTATACGTATACTTGAAAGGAGATGCTTTATTGATTTTGAAAAATCAGCCTGTGAAAAAGGAATTTACATTTGGAAGCAAGTAATTACAAAATCAAAGCAAACAAGTGTTTACAAATGGAAATGTGAATGTGAACATCTATCAAGTCCCGACTCTGCTATGACTCTTATGACTCTCATCTTCTTGCTTTCAGACAGATCATTCTTGGATTAGCCTCGAGCTTATGCCAGGTGACGAAATGAAGGAAAGAAACAAAGGATCCCATGCTGAGCGTAGTCATTTGTTTTAAGTCCCTAACTTTAGCCTGAATCTCCCTTTCGGGTTTTCGATTCACCAGGACACCCTCTTTTTGCCTAAACTGCCCTTTCAGGTTTTCAGTTTAGCGGGTTTTTATATTTTTTTTATGCAAAGTATTTTTTAACTACGTCAGCATTCACAGGGAGAGGGAAATACTCTCCATCCATAGTCGTGAGCATCATCGCTCCTCCAGAGAAAACTTTTCTGACCACGAAAGGACCTTCATAAGTCGGAACCCACTTTCCCCTGGGATCTCTCTGGGGGAGAATTATCCTTTTTAGCACAAGGTCACCTGGCTTGTAACACTGAGGCCGTACCCTCTTATCAAAAGCTTTCCTCATCCTTCGCTGATATACCTGACCATGACATACAACCGTCAACCTCTTCTCGTCAATAAGTTCCAACTGATCCATCCATTTATGTACCCATTCACTTTCATCCAGCTCGACATCCCTCATGACCCTAAGAGAAGGAATCTCAACTTCTACTGGAAATACGTCTTCCATGACGTAAACCATGGAAATGGGGTTTCCCCACTTGAAGTACGCACCGTGGTGCGATAGCCATGCAAAGCGAAAGGCAGCATCTCATGCCAATCTTTATAGGTTACCACCATCTTTTGTATGATCTTCTTGATATTCTTATTGGCCGCTTCGACAACACCGTTCATCTTTGGTCGGTATAGGGAAGAGTTATGATGCTTGATTTTGAAGGACTCACACAACTCCTTCATCATCTTGTTGTTTAAATTAGACCCATTATCGATAATGATCTTCTCAGGCACTCCGTAGCGACAGATAATATTGTGCTTAATGAATCGAGTTACCACCTGCTTGGTGACATTGGCATAGGATGCAACTTCGACCCATTTTGTAAAATAATCGATGGCAACCAAAATGAAAGGGTGCCCGTTGGATGCAGTCGGTTCAATTTTACCAATCATATCAATTCCCCACATTGCAAACGGCCACGGGGAAGTCAAGACATTCAAAGGTACTGGCGGCACATACACCTTATCAGCATAGACTTGACATTTGTGGTAAACCCGTGCATGATTGTAACAATCAGTCTCCATGGTAGACCAATAATAACCCGCTCGCAAAATCTTTTTATCCATGGTATGCCCGTTGGAATGGGTCCCGAAATCACCTTCATGTATCTCCTCAATGATTCTAGCTGCTTCTTTCTTGTCAACACATCTGAGCAGTAAACCTTCATGATGCCTTCTATACAACACACCACCACTGAGGAAAAACTTGGTTGAAAATCTTCTCAATAACTTCTTATCTGTGACGGATGCCTCTTCAGGGTACTCTTGTGTTTCAAGATATCGTTTAACATCATAAAACCAAGGATTACCATCTGACTCCAAACTTGCCTCAAAACATAAAGCTGGCTCACTCAAACTTCTGATGGTAATGGAAGGTGCCTCATTAGCCCACTTAATCTTAAACATGGAGGACAAAGTTGCCAGTGCATCAGCTAGATTGTTTTCTTCTCTGGGAATATGCTCAAACGTGATCTCTTTGAAGTACGAAATCAGTTTCATAACATGCTCTCGATAGGGAATTAGGTTCTAATGGAGAGTCTCCCAATCCCCATTAATCTGGCTGATAACAAGATTGGAATCCCCGTAAACTTTCAAAAATTTGATGCGCAGGTCGATCGCCGCTTCAATGCCATAAATGCAAGCCTCATATTCGGCCATGTTGTTAGTGCAATCGAAACAAATATGAGCCGTGAAAGGAATGTGGTAGCCCTTAGGGGAAGTGATAACAGCTCCGACACTATTGCCCATGGCATTAGAGGCACCATCAAAAACAAGCGTCCAACGTGATCCCGGCTCGGGTCCTTCGTCTGGGTCTGGCATGTTACAATCCCGAATATACACAATTTCCTCATCTGGAAAATCAAACTTCATCAGTTCATAATCGTCCATGGGATGATGCGCAAGATGGTCGGCCAGTACACTACCCTTAATTGCTTTTTTAGTAGTGTATTGGATATCATATTTGGTGAGTATCATCTGCCAACGGGCTACCCTTCCTGTAAGAGCTGGATTCTCGAAAATATACTTGATTGGATCCATTTTGGATATCAAGTAGGTGGTGTGAGTTAACATGTGTTGCCTCAAATGTTTGGCGGCCCAAGCAAGCGCACAATAAGTCTTTTCCAGCAATGAGTACCTTGACTCACATTCCGTAAACTTCTTACTCAAGTAGTAAATGGTCTACTCTTTCTTCCATGTCTCGTCGTGATGGCCGAGGACACAACCCATTGAGCTCTCCAACACAGTTAGATACATGATTAGTGGCCTTCCTTCCACTGGCGGCATGAGTATCGGAGGTTCCTGCAAGTACTCCTATATTTTGTCAAAGGCCTTATGACAATCCTCATTCCATTTCACTGTCTGACTTTTCTTCAACAACTTGAACAAAGGTTCATAGGTGGCTGTGAGATGAGAAATAAATCTAGAAATGTAGTTTAACCTTCTCAAGAAAACACGTATTTCCTTCTCCGTCCTTGGCTCAGGCATTTCTTGTATCGCTTTTACCTTGGTCAGGTCCACCTCGATACCTTTTTTACTCACAATAAAACCCAATAGCTTGCCGGATCTCACCCCGAAGGTGCACTTATTCGAATTCAACCTCAGCAAGAACTACCTCAGTCTCCCGAATAATTTTTCCAGATGAACAAGATGTTCCTCTTTCGTGTCATACTTAGCAATCATATCGTCCACATATACCTCAATCTCTTTGTGAATCAAATCATGAAAGAGAGTGACCATGGCGCGCTGATATGTTGCCCCGACATTTTTCAAACCAAACGGCATCACTTTATAGCAGAAAGTTCCCCAAGGCGTGATAAATGTTGTCTTTTCCATATCCTCCAGAGCCATTTTAATTTGATTATAACCCGAAAAACCATCCATGAACGAAAACACTTTGGAGTGAGCAGTATTATCGACTAACACATCAATATGCGGAAGAGGGAAGTCGTCTTTAGGGCTGGCCCTGTTCAAATCCCTATAATCCACGCACATCCTGACCTTACCATCCTTCTTGGGCACCGACACAATATTTTCAATCCATGGCGAATAATTGACGACCTTTAAGAAATTCGCGTCCAACTGCTTATGGACCTCCTCCTTGATCTTCTTGGACATCTCAGGATGAGTTCTATGGAGTTTTTGCTTGACAGGAGAACAACCTTCTTTGAGCGGTAGTCGATGCACCACTATGTCTGTATCCAACCCAGGCATATCCTCATAAGACCATGCGAAGATATCAGAATACTCACTGAGTAGCTCAATCAATCTGACCTTTACACTTTCTCCGAGATCTGCCCCTATCTTGACTTCTCTTCTTACCTCTTCTGTGCCAATATTCACCACCTCAATCGAATCCTGATTTGGCTGGATAACCTTCTCCTCTTATTTTAACAATCTTGCTAATTCCTCAGGAAGATCACAATCCTCATATGCTTCTTCTTCATCTTGATAAATAGGAGTATCAAAGTCATAATGAGTCATAGCAGAGTCGTTATCAATAGGATCGGTGGTGGAAGTGCATCTACATGAATGACATTTTGGCATTTTTTAGTGACAATGTGTGAAAAGAGAAACATTTCCATTTAAAAAATAAAAAGAAATGGAGCAAAATTTTGAATGCAAAAACGTCTTTTATTTCATGATAAACTTTTTGAAAAATAAACATGGTGGCCCTACACAAATGATTCACTATGCCTTGGGCAGAGCGTAGGAATTATGATACGATTAAAAAGAAACAAGGAAATTACTCCTCAGCGCTTGAAACTTGGATAACATCCACAGAAGTCCAATTGTTGGGTGTCTGGCCAAGAATACTCGGGTGAATCCAATCTTCGATATTGTAGCCATCAACCCTAACATCGCCAACTGCATTGACGTTTCCTTCTTGAGTAGCACAAGGACGGGAAAACTTCACATGAGTAGATAAAATAGATGCTCTGGGAGCTGCACTCTGCTGACTCGGGTTAAAACCAAGACCAAATTTATCAAACTTTGGAGTAACATCCAGCACCTAACCCCAACCTTCAGGGTTACCATTTTCCACCACAGCTCTCGCATCCTTGAGAGATGACATGACAATTTCCGGTTTCTTTTTCTGCTCTAGAAGAGGAATATTGACAGCATGAACTGTCTCAAACGCCTGAAACGGAGTCTCATGTATCTCCCCTTTAACTTCAACATAGCGGAATGATGTCAAATGACTCACGATGTACTCTTCCTTGCTGCACACAGTTATCACCTTTCCCTCTGCAGGATACTTAAGTTTCTGATGTATAGTAGAAGTGACTTCCCTTGCCCTATGAATCCACGGCTTCCCCCAACAAATAACAATATGCTGGCTGTATATCCATCACAAAAAAGTAGCAGTGAAGGTGCGCGGACCAACCTTGATTGGTAACTCCACCTCCCCAAACACTAACCTTCGAGACCCATCAAACGCCTTCACCATCAAATCACTAGGGCACAGCTCCAGTCCAGAATAATCAATCTTCATCAATGCTGACTTAGGCAATACATTTAAAGATGACCCTGTGTCCACCAAAACTCGAGATAAAGTAGTACCCCTACACTCTATTGAAATATGCAACGCTTTGTTATGGTCTTGCCCCTCCGGAGGAAGATCAAAATTTGTGAAGCCCAGACCATTCTCGGCAGATATGTTAGCACAAACATTCTCAAACTGATTGACTGTTATTTCATGTGGCACGAACGCATTCTTTAACAACTTCATCAAAGCATTTCTGTGAGTTTCTGAATAAATCAACAGAGACAAGATATACATCTTAGAAGGAGTATGGCTCAGATGATCAATTATGCTATAATCACTCTTTCTGATAATTCGCATTAACTCTTCAACCTCATCGGGAACTGAAGAAGCTTCTGGTATCGGAATTGGCTGAGTCACATTGGCTGGCGTAACCCTTGGATTACCAATCATCGCCTGTTGTTTTCCTTTTTCTCTTGCGGAAGCATCTGCCGCATCTTGCACATTGGAAGGACCAAAAACTCTCCCGCTTCTAGTCATTCGACCCACACCAGAAAAGTTATGAACTTCCTCTTCATTACCTCCAGCACGTTCTTCCTCAGACACACGGGTACTAACCTCATGCTTCACCCCATGGTAATAGACATCGACACTGTAATGCCATGGGATGTCCTTCTCACTGGTGTACGGCATTGGACCAGGTACTGTGATCATCAAAGGAGGCGCCCTAGACGGGGCAGGAATACGCACAGGGATTTATGGAATAGATGCCACAACAACATCCTCTTCAGTAACCTTGCGGTAACTCGATTTTCTATCAAACTGCAGGGAACCTTCCTTTGTCATCAACTGGATACCGGATTTTAAATCATCACAGCCCTTTGGTTGTTCTCTACACTTGGCACACTCTGAAGTACAACCCGAGAAAATAGAATTGTTAAGCAAATACCTCTTAACATACCACAACAGAGTAGTTACTTGTTCCACATTCATGATTAAATTAAACATTTCACCATTATCATCAATCATATTGACAACACCCCCTCCATGTCTAGGCATTGGATTCTGTGTAACATTCAGACCAGTCACTGGAGTAAACTCAATCGCCTTAGAATCCAACAAGTCTTGTATTTTTCACTTCAATGCAAAGCAATTCAGTAGAATGACCAACTCCGCCTGAATGGAATTCACATCTTGCGTTAGCATCATAGTTAACAGGAAGTCTTGCAGGTGGTGGTGGCATATTTCTCAAATCGATCAATTTCAAATCAAGCAGGTGGTGGAGTGCTTCAGTGAGAGATACCGGCAAGGGATCGAATTTTCTCGGTTGTCTCTTCTGTTGATTATTATACTATCGGGGAGCATCTTGCTATCTCTGTTATTGAGGCACTGCATTCGGTCTCTACTGCGGAGGAGCATTAACAGGAATAGAAACAACATTGATTTGTTGGTGTTGACAATCCTCTCTTCTTCCTCTATGAGAGTAAACCGCACTTGCGTCGCCTTCCCTTTTCTTAGGGTAAGTGTTGAATGGTTTCTTACTGCCCCCGGATGAGCCACTAGAACCTCCAATCTGAATTTCCCCAATTTCAAACCTACCTCAATCCTCTCACCAGCCATAACCAAGTCTGCAAATCCTGCCGAAGTACTTCCTATCATGTGCTCATAAAATGGCCCTTGCAGGGTACTCATAAATATATCAATAAGTTCTCTCTCCATGAGTGGAGGTTGAACCCTCGCAGCCAAATCACGCCACTTCTGAGCGTATTCCTTGAAAGACTCTTTTGGTCCCTACGACATATTCTGTAACTGAGTGCGATTAGGCGCCATATCCACATTGTACTGATAATGTTTGACAAAGGCCCGAGCAAGATCATTCCAGCAACAAATATGAGTTTTCTCCAAATTCATGTACCACTCCAGGGATGCCCCAGATAGGATATCCTGGAAAAAGTGAATCAAAAGCCCCTGATCCTCTGTATGCACCGAAAACTTTCGGAAATAAGCAGTGGCATGAGTAATAGGACATGATGTTTCGTTGTACTTTTCAAATGTAGGAGGTTTAAACTTTGGAGGAACTTTCACCCCAGACACCAACCCGAGATCATTAGCATCCATACCAAGGACTCCTTGCCCTTCCACAGCCTTCAAACGTTCTTCCAACAATCGATACTTCATATCCTCAACCTGAACTTGTGGCTCTGAACGCCGAACATAAAATTGATCTTCATCCTGGTCAAAGTCATAATCCTGCTCCTGATAATTCCTTACACCGCCTTGATTAAATCTTCTGTTCCCCACAAGAAGAGGTCCAGGAGACGGAGGAAACTGCCCTACGTTGCGCATAAAAGGGTTTTCAGGCATCTCGTGAAAATTTCCAGCAGGCTGATCTTGGACATCCCCCAATCCTACAGAAACGTCCTGATAGAGCCCTTGATTTCCAACATCCCCTGGATGGCGATGCTGGTTGTTGACAATGGCAGCCAATTCCTCCTGTCGGAGATTCACATTGGTGATGACCTCCATGAACTGAGTCATCTGAGTAGCCATCTGGGCCCTCATTTCAGCGAGTTCAGCTTGAACCCGTTCCATCTGTCTTGGCAAATTGTTTCTGGTGGAATACCGATGAGTAGTCGTCTTGAATTCTGAATAAGAAAAGAAGAAGAATAAGAATACCGTCTTGAGATAACCTGTAATGTTATGAAATGCATGATGTGCATGATATGTTCGTCACTTCCAGGTATTCAAGAGTCCTTTTATTCATCAGTCACGACGTGCAACCAAAGATAAAGCGTACAATCAATGATAAAAAGGACAATAAGACAAACACTTTAATTATTTACAAACAAAAACGATGTTCGAGTGACTTCGGACATTTAAGAGTGTAACGATAAACAACAAAATATATGTCTTAACAAAAAAACTGAATAATAACAACAAACAAATGGTCCCTTCCAACAATTCTGGGGGTGACCAAATACACCAAAAGTAAATAACAGAACTAAATCTCCGGAACAAGACATGTTTCAAGATGTTGACAATACTCCTTAAGTCTGGATTTCTCATTCAAAAGTTGTGATGTGACCACTTTAATTTCTTGGAACCGATCTTCTGCGACACGCTTCTGGGCTACTTCCTTCTTAAGCTGAGCATCTTTGTCTTTGAGCTGTTTCTCCAAGTTCTGAATCTTCTTCCTGTAGCTGTTCTCGGATGCCTGAAGCTTCTGGAACTCTTGCTGGGTCTTACTCAATTCTTCTTCCATTTTAGCATGAGATCTCTTCCTAAAACTGGTCGCGTCAGAAGTTTCCCCTTGAGCTTCTTTGAGTTTGCGAGCTAAGTCGGCCCTTTCTTGATCTACCCAATAGAGTTTCATCCATGCCTTACGGTCTTTTGCACGAAGCTGAATGTTCTCTACATGAACCTGAGTGAACACCTCGGTTGACACCGTGTTACTCAGAACAGCAGGAGGTTGCTCATATAGAGGAGCCGACCTTGCAAATGGTAACCACAAAATCTTAACCCTGGCTCTAATCCAATCCAGGTAAGGAATCCTAGCAATAGGAACCTTCTTGCCCAAAGCAGTTCTATCCTTTTTGTGAATTCCCTTCCAAGCACTTGTCACTCTTTTCAACATCATAAGATCACTTCCTTTAACAAAATACACTGACTCAGACACCTCCTCAACTTTTGGCGGTCCATCCATTGCATATCCCAATTGACGATAAGCAAGCACATGATTATAGTTAATACACCCCTTAGTTCCTATGAGGGGAATATTAGGGAAATCTCTGCAGCTAGTGATAATACTTCGTACTTCCCGCATGTCATAATTCCACCGGATATCGAATGAAGTAAGGTTAACAAGCCTTGATGACCATCAGAGAGAATGCCTGGCATCCACGAAAGGGCCATTTACCGGTAGATGCAACTTAAACCATTGATACAACATTGAATGACATAAACTTACATTACCACCTTTTCCATGCCTGAAATGAATGGTATAAAGAGTATCTGCCAAGAGTGTAGGTATCGGGTTCTTGTTTCTAAAAACACAAATAGCCGTCAAATCCATAAAATTTCTCTTGTGATGGAAGAGGATAATCCCGTATATCATGAGAGCAAACAGAGTGTTGAAGTCAATCCAATTCCCTTTCTTTGCCCAGTCTTCAGCTTTCTTCATTAAGAAATCCAAATAAAACCCTGTAACATCCTCACTTGATTTCCAATTGTCTTTCACCTCCTTCCAACTCAAATGAAGAATTTCAGCAATAACTTCGAACTTTGGCTTCTCTGGCACTTGGACAAAAGGAACTTCATCGGACAACTTGATATTAAGTAGGTACGCGTACTCTTCTAGTGTGGGGACCTGTTGATAATCTTGAAAAGTAAAACACTGTAATTCCTTGTCATAGAACTGGAAGAGAGTGATCAAAGCCATTGGGTCAATTGGAGTGTTAAGGATTAGTAACAAATTTCCATAATTTTTGTTGAAATTATTCAGAACATCACCCTTCAGATAAGAACTCAACCTCTTCAATTCAGACACATCAATAGTAGGAATCTGATAAGAGAAAGTATGCCTGGTGGGCTCTTTAACACAAACTGAATCAAACTCATCTGACGGGAGGCCAACCATTTCTGATGGAAAGAAGACTCTTGAATGTCCCTGGAAGATGACATGCGCATGCTAGTTTTTTTTTACATCATTTTTCATTTTTTTTAGAAATAAATATGCTATGATGCAACATGACAGGATCAAAGTTTCACACTGGATCATGGTTGGACCATCACAGAACAACACTACTTCAAGATCAAAAGAAAATCCCGAAGCCTCAAAACTATCATGGGAACCTGAGTCACCTTTACAACACAAAGTCACAAACAATACATGTACCTGTAAGAAAAGTTTTCCCGCTCCTCTCACGGGTGTAGTCTAGGTCAAGGTAAGGTTAAAAGCCAAATCAGAGTACAAGAGCTCGAATGTCATTATCATCATATGATAACACCTATCCGAACTACCTCTGAAGTCATGGGTCTCATGGTCAGGTCTACAAAGCATCCGCCTCATAGCCACCATGGCCACTCTATTCCTAGTTCATATTGAATTTACTCATAGCCTGGGTATGGGGCCTTTTACCTCATGGAACAACCCACCCACCAAGAAATCCAGAATCCAAACAGTCCAGCCAAATCCAGTATGCAGAAAGTAAAGCGCACAAAGGATGTAATGCAAACAGATAAATATGCAAAGCAGTAAGATAAACACCCAAAAAAGAAAATAAACAAGAGCTAGGATCGACTCCGGGATGGACCAGCAAGAGGTCAATCTGTCCCCAGTGAATTCGCCAGCTGAAACAACGCGGTCGGAACCTGTCATCTGGATGTAATGAAACATCAATGAAATCGCCACCGAACGTATTTTATCCCTCCGAAAGGGAAAGGTAAACATCGAGAAAACATGAAAAGGGAGAAATCATGGTCTTTCGACCGAGAGATCGGGTAAGGGAGTCTGTTACGCGAGGGGAAGGTATTAGCACCCCACACGCCCGTAGTACTCTAAGCTATCCACTCTTGTTGTCTAATCTAATGGGTGTGGTCAAATCCTATGTCTATGGCTTAAAACTGAAAAGGGAATGCATCCGAAAGAAGAAAAGAAAAAAATGTAGGGAAAATAAAAAGATGTGCTCGGTTGGGCCCTACCCCTTTTCCTACGTATCCCTTTTAAGGAATCAGAGCAGCCGTAGTTCGGCTTATGTATTTTGGTTGGTTTGTGTTTTTTAGTTAAGACAACGAAAACAGGAAAGATGGCAAAACATCAAATAAAACAACAAACAAATGAGATGGTCAAACATCGACTAAATAATAACAAGGTAACATGTCAAAGATGGAGAAACATCAAATGATAAAATAGATAACAAAAACATCGATAAAACAAATGACAAAATATCACACCTAACAATGATATTGAGAATCAAAGTAGGATAACAAACATGTGCGATGGCGAAACATCGGCTTCAAGATGACAAGATATCATGGCAAATATGACGAAACATCAATAAAACGGATGACAAAACATCACACCTAACAATGATATTGAGAATCAAAGTAGGATAACAAACATGTGCGATGGCGAAACATCGGCTTCAAGATAACAAGATATCATGGCAAAGATGGAAAAACATCAATAAAACGGATGACAAATCATCACACCTAACAATGATATTGAGAATCAAAGAAGGATAACAAACATGTGCGATGGCGAAACATCGGCTTCAAGATAACAAGATATCATGGCAAAGATGGCGAAACATCAATAAAACGGATGACAAATCATCACACCTAACAATGATATTGAGAATCAAAGTAGGATAACAAACATGTGTGATGGCGAAACATCGGCTTCAAGATAACAAGATATCATGGCAAATATGGTGAAATATCAATAAAACAGATGACAAATCATCACACCTAACAATGATATTGAGAATCAAAGTAGGATAACAAACATGTGCGATGGCGAAACATCGGCTTCAAACAAATGTGAGATGGCGAAACATCAGCTTCAAACAAATGTGTGATGGCGAAACACCGGCTAAAAGATAACACAGAAAAAGCAAGATTGGTTTGTATCTTTTACTTTGAAGAAGGGTTTGAGTTCATTAGAAATGTCTTATGATTTGCCAAGAAACAAATTTTTGTTTTAAGATGCATAATGCATAGAAAAGGGAAAACAACTAAGGGAAACTAACCTAGTACTATCCCTAGTGTTATCATACAGTGGTTGACCCTAAGGTTGAGGATAAAGGAAAATCTACCTTAAATAACATGCTAAAGGAAGCTTAACAAAACTATCCTATAGGGTGCATGCAATGAGAGCGAAGTCATGATCTCAATTTCTAAATTTAGTGACTCATCGATCAACAATTAAAGAAGAAAAGCAATAAACATCCTATAGGGAACATGCAATGAGAGCGAAGTCGTGATCTCAATTTCTAAATTGAGTGACTCATCGATCAACAATTAAAGAAGAAAAGCAATAAACATCCTATAGGGAACATGCAATGAGAGAGAAGTCGTGATCTCAATTTCTAAATTGAGTGACTCATCGATCAACAACAAACACGACATATGTATTAGACAAAAACTAGAGGGCCTCCTGACATATATCAGCAACAGAGATCCCATCATGCAATAATAGAACTATGCAAAATGAAAATGGAAGAAAGGAGATAGTGCAATACCAAACAGATAACTATCCGTAGCGACTGAGCAAGAATAAAAAGAAACCCAGAGAACTTCAAGCAAGCTGGCATCAGTAGACAAATTAAGTCAGAAATTACGCCATAAGGATGTAAGTAATGAGATTATCAGATATGAACAGATCCCCAAGGGCAATGTATAGTATTCACAATCTCATGTATATATCCTGCATGGAATATCAAACATGCCAAATACAATAGCAGTGCCAGTGTAATAAGTTGTGTTCCACAAATAAAGTGAAACACAGTAGCCTCAGGCCAAAAGTGGAATACTATACATTGTCACAAAGTCTCCAAGATAGGCCAAGGTCTCTAATCATAAGTCCAAGAAAAAGTCTCATGCTCCATAATGCCAAGGATAGTAACCAAATAGTCCAAGTATCATTAAAGTTTTTTATGGTTCATGTTGATTATTAGGTGTCTTTAAAAGGAAAAGAAAAGCTCAAGTGAGCAAAATAAAAATGATATAAAAGTAAATGCTCAAGTGAGCAAAGATGAAAATAGCATGAAATGTAAAATGCTAAAATTAAATGGTATATAAAGCATAAAAAATAAAAGCATAAAGTAAAGTCAATTGTTAGAAATTAGTGGTTAGTTGGATGACCATCTTGAAACTTGCATTTCGAACTCATTAGAGGATTGGTAGAACCAAATCCTCCACACAACAAGTTGCATTTGCTTTTTGTCAAGTATATCATCCATTTTGGAATCCTCAAAAGTAACATTTAATGATCAACGATGTTTAAGTGATCTGTGTTGACCAAAGGTGTTGTAGATCCATTAGAGGATTGGTAGAACCAAAGCCTCCATACAATGAATCTCAAGGTTATTGGATCAAAGAGATCAAATTAACATACTTGGGCTTGCAATCATAAGTTTGGGCCACAAATGATCATTTATTCGAATCGGGACAAAATTTAGCGCTATGTTAAGCACTCGTAAGTGGACTTATGTAGAAGTCGCACCTATTTTGAGGCCGGTCAATATCAATCTATGTACTTCATGTTTGGATAAATGATATAGAGATCGCCATCCCTTAACATGTAACACAATTAAAAAAGAAAGGGATAAGATGAAGAGGGAGGGGAATGATAAGCTAATTTGGATCACCATTTCAAAATTCTTTCATCTTTAAATTCAACCACTCCTCTAGATGGATTAAAGCACTAAAAATATCATTAATCCAAAGCACCAAAAATGAATTAAATAATTCACTCTTAGGTAGATTTGAATTGATGAACATTCATCCAACTTCATCTACATCACAAAGTCCATTGAGTTTAAAGAGAAATTGGACATTTAAAATTGCAATCAAAACCAACAATCAAAAGGAGTGAGTAGAAAAAACATTTTGGATCAAAGTTGCCCCAAAACAAGGCAAAAAAATGAATTATGTCCCTGTGTAAATCGATTGAACTACTGTGTAAATCGATTTACACTGTACAGTTTTCAAAAATATGTGCGAAATTGCTTCTGTGCAATCGATTGCACTGTTACTGCAATCGATTGCACACTGTTACAGGCAGCAAAAACAACATTTTAAAAGGCCAATTTCTTGTTCAAACTTTTCATCAAACACCTTATGATCATGGATCCAATTGAGCACGAAAATTCCATCAAATTATGAGAAAATAACACCATTGGAATCACAAAATAATGCTCAAAGAATCAAACCCAAAGATCAGCAAGAGATCATATTGTGAAAGATGAATTATCCAACTTACCAAAGGTAGATCTGGAGAATTATCAAAACAACTTCAATAATTTGCTTCAATTCAACCACAAGAATAAATTGCTCAAGCTTGGATGTAGAGAATTGATAAAGAAAAAGTGTTTGGATGAAGGTTTAGCTCAAGGATAGTAAGCTTCAATGCAAATCTTACTACCTTTTTGAAAATGGAGCTTTGAGTGAATTTGGTAGATGGAGAGAATTGAGAGATTTTTTAGCAAGATGGATTTGGCTATCAAAAGCTTGAAATTTGAATGAAATGAGGGCTCTATTTATAGAGTTTTAGGATTGGGATTAGTGGTAATTTGGTAATTGATTCTTGGAGCCAAAATTTGAATTAATGATAATTCTTTCAAATATTAGAGCCAAAATTTGAATTAATGATAATTCTTCTTAAAAATGAAAAATTGGCACTAAAATTTGAATTAATGGTACATCTTTCAAAAATGAAGGAAAATTGGAGCCAAAATTTGACAAGTTTAAAATTGCTGATTTTTTTCAAATTTTCACGCTGTGCAATCGATTGCACTACAGTGCAAATCGATTTGCACAGTATCTTTTTTCAAAAATGGCGCAAAATACACTATGTGCAATCGATTTCACTCTAAGAGCAATCGATTGCATCAGTGAAAAAAAATGATTTTTTGTTAATTTTCTTTTGCAAAAAAGAGATTTTAGGAGAATAATACCAGGAATCTTTATTTGTCCGATGCTTCGACTTGGTACCTACAAAACACAAATATGCAAAGACAGAGACAAATATTTTTTGTATTTTGATTAGAAGTTAGTCAACAACACATATACAAAATACACAACTAAGGTGCTTGGAGATAGTTGATCAAGCTTCAAAACTCTAATTCCACTCAACTTGGACCAAACCCTAATTTTGGTTAACATCTCAGGATATTGATGAACCATCTTCAAAACTTTAAAATCCTCTGGACCTCTTGGCCAATTTCTTGTACTAAGACCTTCCAAATATTAATGAGATATTATAGCTTCCAAATCAAAACTTGTATATTGATCAATGATCTTGCTCAAACAAAACCATAAATTGACTGGTGAATCAAAGGAGTGGTTCCTTCACATAATCAATCATAAACTTCAATCATCTGATGGTCCAAAGAGATGGATAAAAAATCTTGAGATATGCAATAACTTTTGGCTTGAAAGATCTAGAGGTTTAGATGATAAGGTTCTTCTTGAGAAACTTGTCAATGCAAACAACTTTCAAAGCTTGAGGAAGACTTGATAACCAAAGTACTTTGATCCCATCACCATGTATGAATGCAATGCAATATGATATTCATGATGAAGCATAAGCCAAAAAAAATCAAGAGGGTAAATTTTTGGGTGCAACACCTTGCTATTTTCAAAACAAACACCAACACTTTAAAAAACATTTTTCAAACTTGAAAACATTTTCAAAAGATCAACACTTTGTATACATTCTTACGAACGATAATCATTAGAAAGTTTGCCTAAACGAAGGCGCCTTTTCAAAATACTTTCAAAAACCACACAAAGCACATTTTCAAACAAAAGCAAGTGATCTAGCAAGTAACTAAAAGCCCATGGAAAACCATGGATGAAAAGGGTGCTAATACCTTCCCTTTTCATAATCTACCCCGCGAACTCAAGAAACAATCTCAAGGGTCTTTCCTATGCTTTTTCACCTTTCCTTTTTGGATAAAAGAAAAGTCGGTGACGACTCTTCCTAACTACAACATTTGCGATAAAACGCAAAACACCCAAGTCAGTTCTCCCACCGTATCATAGAACTGGCGACTCTGCTAGGGACAAGTTTTAAAAGCGGGGTTACTTTAGGGTTAGATCACATTTTCTTGCTTTCATTGTTTGACTTGTATGCTTTACATTATGGTTCTTTGTTTGGGTTTGAATCCTCTACCCGGATTTGGGATACCTTATAGGTAAGTAGCAATACATTGTGGAAACTGTGCGGGGTATACCGACACGGTCTAAGAAATACTTATGTTAGTGCGACATATTTGTGGGTACCAGTAGCCCTTGAGTAGTCAAGGAGAATGCGGGGCCGCTGAGTGATGTCATGAAGCACTAATGAACTTTTAGAACCTTTACTTGACCAACTTGGCCATTAGGACGTAGTGAGATGACCGGATTTGGTGCAGTCCGAAGTTGGTAGATACTCGATACTACACTCATTGAGGTTTGGTTTTTAAAGATATTTAGGTTGCCATTTAAGAGGCTTGCGCTAAAACAATGCCCAAAGAAACAAACCAGTGATATTAAGCTCCTTAGAATCCGGTTACTATTACTAGGACAAGTTTGAGCCAACTAAACTTCAAGAGGGTACTTACCTATGAGACTCCATGCAAGCCTAAATCTAAGTACTTGCTTGCTTTGTTTGTATATATATACTTGTACATAACATCATAAACATCATAACATCATACTCATACTCACTAACCATTTCAAGGATTTTTGGGATTTATCTTTGTTCTATTTTGTATGACATGGATTTTATTCGCAGGAAAACCATTCAAGTCAATCTCGTAAGGATCCCTCCTCAACTCAAAGAGTTAGCATCAAGGATTCATGAAAATTATCCATTTAACGAAAGACATGGTCGCCTACTAAACTTGGTTACCTCTAACACTGATGAGGACGTGATGAAGGTGCTTTTCCAATTCTTTGATCCTCTACACCATTGCTTCACTTTTCCCGACTATCAACTTGTGCCAACTTTAGAAGAATTCTCCCACCTCTTGAGGATCCCCATTCTCAATCAACTACCTTTCAGCGGTATGGAAAGAGATCCAAATCCAGAAGAGATTGCTCAAGCTCTACACTTGCAACCATCTGATATCACAACTAATTGGGAAACAAGGAGTTGTATCAAAGGTTTCCTAGCAAAGTTCTTGTTTGAGAAAGCCCAAAACTGTTGGAACTCTTTGGATTTACAAGCCTTTGAGGAAATTGTGGCTCTCCTCATCTATGGGATGGTTTTGTTTCCAAATCCTGACCAACTCATAGATGTGAACACCGTTAAAATCTTCATGTCTCGTAACCCGGTGCCTACTTTGCTAGGGGACATCCTACATTCCTTTCACACTCGTACTATGAGGAAAAGAGGTATCCTCATGTGTTTCACTCCTCTCTTGGCAAGATGGTTTACTTTGCATCTTCTCCAATATGTGTTGAAGAATGAGCAAGGTTCAAGGTGGTCCCATAGGTTGATGATGCTCAGACATTTAGACATTCATTGGTGTTCCCGATCTATAGAGAATGTTACTATCGTCGACCATTATGGAGAATTCCCTAATGTCTCTTTGATTGGAATTAAAGGAGGTATCACCTACAACCCTTGCTTAGCCTTAAGATAGTTTGATTACGCCCCAAGGGATGGTACCCACGAGATGCTTATCCAAGGAGTGGTATTTGACTACGAGAATGATGATCAAGGTTACCGTCAGAGGTTTATCCGAGCCTGGAGGATGTTGAACAAGGTGGATAGCAAGACGTTGGGACACAAGAACTCTATTCCCCTAGAGCCTTACCTCAAATGGATGCGAGCTCGTGCTCAGAAACTTGTGATTCCTTATCCCTCTATCTTACCAATCATCATGGAGCCTGTGGTTGAAGGAGATGTTCCCTACACTATCCTCCATCCCGACATGCCCACCTCTCTCGAAGACTTGCAAAAGGGTTGGATTAAGCTTAAGGAAGAATGGGATACTTTCGAAGCTCAATTATATGCTAGTGAGAAGAGGGTCTTGGAGCTTACGAAGCAGCTACAAGAAGAGCAAAGTGTGAACGCCTATCTCGCACCGAAGAGGATACGTTCAGTCTTTTTATCTTAGAAAGTTATTTTGTAAGCCCAAGAGGCATGATGTAATCTTTCTTGTTTTATCTAATGAAAATAAACATTTGTTCACTCTTTTGTCTATACAAATTTAAATTTAATTAATCCTTGAAATCGTTTGCATGTACATATTCCATGCATCATAACATGACAGGTTTTCGCATAACAGGTTTCCTTATCTTTCTGCTGTTTATTTCAGCAAGATGGATCTAGAGAAAACTGTGAAGGATCTCCAAACCCAGAATTCTTAGCTTTAGGAGACTGTACTAGCCCTAGACAAGGGGTATCAAGATATGATGGCTTTGCTAGCCGTTACGAAGAAGCCAAAGAAGAAAGCTCTGCTCAACATGGGTAGAAGGTTCAAGGAGACAATCCGTCAAATCTCGGTAGGAGGAGATTCATCTGAAGAGGACGAGAGCCAGATTGGTGAGGTCAAGAGTACTCAGGCTGACTATATCAATGATCAAGTATCCGATGATGATTATTTCAACGAGCAGTATCCACCCGTTAATATCAAATACAAGCAGTTAGAAGACATATTGAAAGCTGTTGAAATCCAAGCCGTCCCCGGTTTAGATTTTGATGATTTGGGTTTGATCTCTGGGGTAGTCATTCACCACAAATTAAAAATACCAATCTTTGCAAAGTACGACGAGGTTTCTTGTCCAAAACTCCATTTTAAATCTTATGTGCGCAAGATACAGCCGCACACTGCTGGTAAGAAGCTCTAGGTTCACTTTTTTGAAGAGAGCTTGGCTGGAACGCAACTTGAATGGTTTTATCAGTTAGATGGTTCTCGTATCAATACTTGGGAGGATTTAGCTATTTCCTTCTACCACCAGTATCAGTACAACGCCGACTTGGCGCCAACGAGGGTTCAGTTGCAAGATATGACCATGGGGAAGAATGAAGAATTTAAGGAATATGCGCAAAAGTGGAGAGACCTTGCTAGTAGGGTCCAACCTCCCTTGACTGATATGGAGCACATCGACATGTTCATGGGCACTTTATCTGGTCCTTTCTTTAATCTGTTGGTTGACTGCTCTTCTTCTGGTTTCACCAAATTGATCTTAACCGGCGAAAGAGTTGAAAGTGGTATCAAAAGTGGGAAGATCTCGATGGAATCTACCTCCACTCCCAATCCTATCAAGAAACCTTTTCCTGCAAAAAAGGAATTCAATGTTGAGCACGGGGCAAGGGCCCATACCAAGAAGAACGATCACCTGTCTGTCAATGTTGTCCGAATCTCCAATCCAAATCCTACTCCAAGACCATCTACAAATCATCAACGTTTTGAAACTCCAAGAAGATAATTTACGAGGTTAGGCATGTCACTGTCTCAAGCCCTTCAACATTTGCTCAAGGCTAATTTTGTGATATTGCGCAATCCTCCCTTCAACCCTGACACCTCATATCCAAAGTATTATCCGAACGCTAAGTGTGCTTACCATTCAACCAGCCCCGGGCACGAGACTGACCAATGCTGGGCCTTGAAGAACAAAATCCGGGATTTGATTGATAACAAAACTATTAAATTTGAGCCTCCTCCAACGTCGAGTGTAATCACTGCTCCAATGCCAAAGCATGACAAAGGTGTTAATGATGTCGAAGATGCAATTTTTGTCGCCTATATTGAAGAATTGACTACTCCGCTGAATATAATCAAAAACAATATGTTGAAAGCCGAGATTTTCCCTGGATGCATAAAGGACTGTGTGTGCTGTACAAGACAACACAATGGATGTGAAGGGCTAAAGAAAGGCATATGACGCCTGATGGATAGCCACAAAATTCTATTCGAGAAGACCCTACTTGCCAAGAGTTTAATTAACAAATGTGAAGAACTCCTCATTATTACCATCTCAAACAAACCTCTTAGGATCACCTACAAAGGTCCTATTAGGATTTCAAATGAATCCACTGTTGCTCCCTTAATAATTACCAATCTCGGACCAATTCCTTATTCTTCAAATAAGGAAGTACCATGGAATTATGGTGCTGAGGTGTTCTATCATGGGATTAAACAAGACGCGTGGATCGAAGAAGAAAAATATGACAATGTTGGTAACATAGCTGGCTCAAGAAAAGTAACTAGAACAGGGAGAATATTTTCACCCAATATCTCACCACCAGTTGTTACAAGGACACCCATCCACATTACTGCTGCCAAGCCAAGTACTGATACAAGAGGGAAGGAGAAAGTTGTTGAGCCTGATGTGATTGAAGTACCCTCCAAGGACGTAGCTGATGAAGAACCCTCCGCTCGCGAGATGGACGAGATTTTGAAGATCATAAAAAAAAGTGACTTCAAGATTGTAGAACAGTTGGGGGCAAACCCCTTCTAAGATTTTAATGTTGTCATTGTTGCTTTGCTCCGATGCCCATGCTCGAACATTAGTCAAGTTCCTAAAAAAGGCTCATGTCCCCCATGAGGCAACAACAGACCAGTTTGAGAATTGCGTGGCTAGCTTGACAGCAGATAATGGCTTGGGATTTTCAGATGCTGACTTCATACCTCTTGGGACGAATCACAATAAATCTTTACATGTTTCTATTGAGTGCAAAGGGACTACCTTAGAACATGTGTTAGTCGACACTGGTTCTTCTCTAAATGTATTACCCAAGGGGGCGTTAGACCATCTAGACTATGAAGGTTTAGTCTTGAAGCCAAGCCATATCATTGTAAGGGCATTTGACGGATCAAAGAGGACTGCTCACGGGGAGGTAGATCTTCCAATCAAAGTGGGCTCCTAAATCTTCAACTCCACCTTCTATATTATATATATTTTTCCTGCCTATTCTTGTCTGTTAGGTCGCCCGTGGATCCATAAAGCTGGGGCAGTAACCTCAACCCTCCACCAGAAACTCAAATATCCAGTCAAGGGCAGAATAGTCACCGTCTGTGGAGAAGAAGAGTTTATGGTGAGCCATCTTAACTCTTTCAAGTACGTAGAGATGGATGGAGAGTTCATTGAGACCCGGTGTCAAGCCTTTGAGGTTGTACCACCGATGATTGCTACTACCAAATGTTCTTCTGATGAGTCTAAAGCTGTTAAGGCCACGCCGAAGATGGTTTCAGTAAAAGAAGCTAGTGCAGCAATTGAAGAAGGAAACTACGATAATTGGGGGCAACTCCTCGATTTCCCATTTAAAGTGGAAAATTTTGGTTTGGGCTTCACCGTCAAAGCTCAGAAGGAAGTGAGGCGTGCTCATTCTAGAAAGCCACCTCTCCGCATTGGAAGCCATGAAGTCAACACCGTGTGTGATTCTGAAGAAGGAGCTGCATTTGAAAAGTGGGTGTATCCAACTACAACGGAGCTGAAGAATTAGCATACGAAGGACTTTGTGCCCATCTCCTTCATTGAGGAGTAATCTACTTGTTATTGCTTTTCTTTCAATTCAAGAACATGTTGTCTACAATATTTTAACAATGACTTTTCAGCCATTTTCCTGGCCCGGAGCACTTTGGTCCATTTGTCAAGGGTTTTATTTATGTTCATATAATCGTATGATCATTCAGTACATTGGACTCTTTTGCATTCAAATATTTGTGTTCATTGTCTTTCCTTTCTTGCAAATACATTTTTCAAAAAAAATAGCCATGTATCTTACATGCACACACACACACTCTTGCAGGTCCACATCCACTCTGGATCCTATTGCTAATGACTCTATTATTGCCGACTACGACTTTAAATGTCCTATCAACCAAGTCGAAGACGAAGGCGAGGAAGATTGTGACATACCGGGAGAATTAGCCAGACTTCTATTACAAGAGGAAAAAGCTATTCAACCGCATGAAGAGTCAGTTGAAGTTATCAACCTTGGTACTGAGTCAGATAAGAAGGAAATCAAGATCGGCGCCAATTTGGAAAGCAGTGTCAAGAGAAGGTTGGTCCAGATGTTGCATGATTATGTTGAAGTATTTTCTTGGTCTTATGAAGATATGTCTGGGTTGGATACCGACATCGTAGTTCATCGTCTGCCGACAAGAGAAGACTTCCCTCCTTTTAAACAAAAGGTTCGTCGCATGAGGCCTGATATGTCTGAAAAGATCAAAGCTGAGGTGATGAAACAATTTGATGCATGATTCTTAGCTGTGATATCCTATCCTCAATGGGTTTCCAATATGGAGCCAGTGCCAAAGAAAGACGGGAAAGTTCACATGTGCATAGGCTATAGGGATCTGAATAGGGCAAGCCCCAAGGATGACTTTGCTCTACCACACATTGACGTCTTAGTTAATACTGCTCAGCATAAAGTCTTCTCTTTCATGGATGGCTTCTCAGGCTATAATCAAATAAGGATGGCTCCTGAATACATGGAGAAGACTACTTTTGTTACGCAATGGGGCATCTTCTGTTACAAGGTCATGCCGTTCGGATTAAAGAATGCAAGGGTAACATATCAAAGGGCTATGGTAGCTTTATTTCACGACATGTTTCATCATGAGATAGAGGTATATGTGGATGATATGATTTCCAGATCACAAACCGAAGAAGAATATCTCGATCATCTGTACAAATTATTCGAGAGGCTGAAGAAGTACAAGCTGAGGTTAAACCCTAACAAGTGCACGTTTGGAGTATGATCTGGAAAGCTTCTAGGTTTTGTTGTCAACAATAAAGGCATTGAAGTTGATCCTGCCAAGGTAAAGGCCATCCAAGAAATTCCAGTCCCTCATTCTGAAAAATAAGTCAGAGGATTCCTGGGTCATCTCAATTACATTGCTCGCTTCATATCACACTTGATTGCTATTTGTGAGCCAATCTTCAAACTCTTGAAGAAAGATCAGATAGTCAGATGGAATGATGAGTGCCAGGTTGCCTTCGACAAAATCAAAGAATACCTACAAGAACCTCCTATTATCATGCCTCTCGTTGAAGGAAGACCCTTGATCATGTACTTGACAGTCTTAGAGAACTCTATGGGGTGTTTTTTGGGCCAACATGACGAGTTTGGCCGAAAAGAGCATGCTATTTATTACCTGAGCAAAAAGTTTACCGACTGTGAAACCAGATATTCACTGCTCGAGAAAACTTACTACACTCTGGAATGGGCTTCTCGTCAGCTAAGACAGTATATGTTGACTCATACCACTCTGTTGATTTCTAAGATGGACCCAATCAAGTACATCTTTGAGAAACCTGCCCTTTCCGGACGGATAGCCAAATGGAAAATGATATTGGCTGAGTACGACATTCAATACACGACTCAAAAGGCCATCAAAGGAAGTGTACTAGCAGATAATTTGGCCCATCAAGCTGTGGATGATTATCAGTC
Source organism: Vicia faba (assembly GCA_948472305.1). Lineage (NCBI taxonomy): Eukaryota > Viridiplantae > Streptophyta > Magnoliopsida > Fabales > Fabaceae > Vicia > Vicia faba. The sequence goes on along the minus strand of OX451739.1, from coordinate 1,473,588,221 downwards.
AATGAACTTTGACTTCCCTGATGAGAACATCATGCTGGTAACCGACTGTGCGAAACCTGGACCACATGACGGGCCTGAACAAGGATCCCTATGGACTATGGTATTCGATGGGGTTTCCAATGCCTTAGGTAATGTAATTGGTGCTGTGATCATCTCTCCTGAAGGTTACCACACTCCTTTCACTGCCGGACTATGCTTCGATTGCACAAACAATATGGTCGAGTATGAAGCATGCATCTTAGGTTTGAAAGCTACTATTGACCTAAGGATCAAGCATTTGGATATGTTCAGGGATTCTTCCCTAGTGATTATCTAAGTAAAAGGATATTGGGACACTAAACACCCTAATCTTATCCCTTACAAGGAACTTATGCTATCCCTAATTCCTTACTTGTTATTGCTTTTCTTTCAATTCAAGAACATGTTGTCTGCAATATTTTAACAACGACTTTTCAGCCATTTGCCTGGCCCGGAGCACTTTGGTCCATTTGTCAAGGGTTTTATTTATGTTCATATAATCGTATGATCATTCAGTACATTGGACTCTTTTGCATTCAAATATTTGTGTTCATTGTCTTTCCTTTCTTGCAAATACATTTTTCAAAAAAAATAGCCATGTATCTTACATGCACACACACACACACTCTTGTAGGTCCACATCCACTCTGGATCCTATTGCCAATGACTCTATTATTTCTGACTACGACTTTGAATGTCCTATCAACCAAGCCGAAGACGAAGGCAAGGAAGATTGTGACATACCGGGAGAATTAGCCAGACTTCTATTACAAGAGGAAAAATCTATTCAACCGCATGAAGAGTCAGTTGAAGTTATCAACCTTTGTACTGAGTCAGATAAGAAGGAAATCAAGATCGGCGCCAATTTGGAAAGCAGTGTCAAGAGAAGGTTGGTCCAGATGTTGCATGATTATGTGGAAGTATTTTCTTGGTCTTATGAAGATATGTCTGGGTTGGATACCGACATCATAGTTCATCGTCTGTCGACAAGAGAAGACTGCCCTCCTGTTAAACAAAAGGTTCGTCGCATGAGGCCTGATATGTCTGAAAAGATCAAAGCTGAGGTGATGAAACAATTTGATGCATGATTCTTAGCTGTGACATCCTATCCTCAATGGGTTTCCAATATGGTGCCAGTGCCAAAGAAAGACAGGAAAGTTCACATGTGCATAGGCTATAGGGATCTGAATAGGGCAAGCCCCAAGGATGACTCTGCTCTACCATACATTGACGTCTTAGTTGATAATACCGCTCAACATAAAGTGTTCTCTTTCATGGATGGCTTCTCAGGCTATAATCAAATAAGGATGGCTCCCGAATACATGGAGAAGACTACTTTCGTTACGCAATGGGGAACCTTCTGTTACAAGGTCATGCCGTCCGGATTAAAGAATGCAGGGGAAACATATCAAAGGGCTATGGTAGCTTTATTTCACGACATGATTCATCATGAGATAGAGGTATATGTGGATGATATGATTTCCAGATACAAAACCGAATAAGAATATCTCGATCATCTATACAAATTATTCGAGAGGCTGAAGAAGTACAAGCTGAGGTTAAACCCTAACAAGTGCACGTTTGGAGTATGATCTGGAAAGCTTCTAGGTTTTGTTATCAGCAATAAATGCATTGAAGTTGATCCTGCCAAGGTAAAGGCCATCCAAGAAATTCCAGTCCCTCATTCTGAAAAATAAGTAAGAGGATTCCTGGGTCATCTCAATTACATTGCTCGCTTCATATCACACTTGACTGCTATTTGTGAGCCAATCTTCAAACTCTTGAAGAAAGATCAGATAGTCAGATGGAATGATGAGTGCCAGGTTGCCTTTGACAAAATCAAAGAATACCTACAAGAACCTCCTATTCTCATGCTTATCGTTGAAGGAAGACCCTTGATCATGTACTTGACAGTATTAGATAACTCTATGGGGTGTGCTTTGGGCCAACATGACGACTCTGGCCGAAAAGAGCATGCTATTTATTACCTGAGGAAAAAGTTTACCGACTGTGAAACCAGATATTCACTACTCGAGAAAACTTGCTACACTCTGGAATGGGCTTCTCGTCAGCTAAGACAGTATATGTTGACTCATACCACTCTGTTGATTTCTAAGATGGACCCAATCAAGTACGTCTTCGAGAAACCTGCCCTTTCTGGACGGATAGCCAGATGGAAAATGATCTTGACTGAGTACGACATTCAATAAATGACTCAAAAGGCCATCAAAGGAAGTGTACTAGCAGATCATTTGGCCCATCAAGCTGTGGATGATTATCAGTCAATGAACTTCGACTTCCCTGATGAGAACATCATGCTGGTAACCGACTGTGCAAAACCTGGACCACATGACGGGCCTGAACAAGGATCCCAATGGACTATGGTATTCGATGGGGCTTCCAACGCCTTAGGTAATGGAATTTGTGCTGTGACCATCTCTCCTGAAGGTTACCACACTCCTTTCACTGCCAGACTATGCTTCGATTGCACAAACAATATGGCCGAGTATGAAGCATGCATCTTAGGTCTGAAAGCTGCTATTGACCTAAGGACAAGCATTTGGATATGTTCAGGGATTCCGCCCTAGTGATTATCTAAGTAAAAGGAGATTGGGACACTAAACACCCTAATCTTATCCCTTACAAGGAACTTGTGCTATCCATAATTCCTTACTTCGAAGAGATCACTTTTGAGCACTTCCCTAGGGAAGAAAATCAGTTGGCTGACGCTTTGGAAACCATGTCTTCAATGTTCAAGGTCAGATGGGACAACGAAGCCCACTATGATAACAATTAAAAGATTCGATGAACCTGCACATTTCTATGAGCTTGACACCGATGCGGAAAAGCCATGGTACCATGAGGTGATGAGATACCTTGAAGCACAAGAGTATCCAGATGGGGCATCTATCAATGACAGAAAGTTCTTGCGAAGATTTGCAGCCAAATTCTTCCTAAGTAACAGGATATTGTACAAGCACAACCATGATTCAACTCTACTCCAATGTATGGACAAGAAGGAGGCGAAGGAGATCATGGAAGACATGAACTATGGTCTCTTCGGTACTCACTCAAGTGGCCATACGATGGCTATGAAAATATTAAGATCTGGTTACTATTGGTTAACGATGGAGACTGATTGCCATCAACATTCAAGAACTTGTCACAAATGCCAAATATATGCTGACAAGGTCCATGTGCCTCATATCCCTCTAAATTTCACGACCGATCCGTGTCCATTTGCAATGTGGGGAATTGACATGATTGGAGAGATCAAGCCCACCACTTCCAACAGACATCTCTTCATTCTTGTTGTTATCGACTATTTTACCAAATGGGTCGAAGCCGCCTCATTTGCCTCAGTCACCAAGAATGTGGTAGCCAGATTCATCAGACATAACCTCATTTGCCATTATGGTATCCCCAAAAGGATCATCACCGACAATGGGACTAACCTCAAAAATGCTATGATCACTGAGCTTTGCACTCAGTTTAAGATCAAGAATCACAATTCTTCTCCGTATAGACTGAAAATGAATGGCGCAGTCGAAGCGGCCAACAAAAATATCAAGAAGATTGTGCAGAAAATTGTAGTAACCTATAAGGATTGGCATGAGATGTTTCCATTTTCTCTACATGGCTACCATACTTCAGCTAGAACATCAACTGGGGAAACTCCCTTTTCTCTAGTCTATGGCATGGAAGCTGTTTTTCCAGTGGAAGTTCAGATTCCCTTGCTGATAATTATGAATGAGGCAGGCCTAGGCGAAGACGAGTGGATTCAAACGAGATTGGATAAGCTGAACTTGATTGACGAAAAACGGTTAGCTGTTGTTTGCCATGGTCAGACGTACCAAAAACAGATGATCAAGGCTTTCAACAAAAAGATCAAGCCTCGAGTATATCAAGTTAGTGACTTGGTGATAAAACACATCATTCTACCACAAGGCGACCTCAGAGGCAAATGAACTCCCACCTATGAAGAGCCATTTGTTGTCAAGAGAGTTTTCTCTGGCGGTGCCATGATGCTGACTACCATGGATGGTAAAGATTTCCCACATCCTATAAACGCGGACATAGTTAAAGAATACTACGCATAAGAGACCCGTTAGGTTAACACGCATAGGAAAAATAAGGGCATCCCGACAAACCAAAAGGTTTGGGCAAAAATTAGGGATATATGCAAAAGATTGTACACCCGGCAAGTTGAAAACCCGAAAGGGCGACTTGGGCAAAAAAGGGTATCCTGGTGGGCTGAAAACCCGAAAGGGAGGTCCAGGAAAAAGTTAAGGATTAAAAGTGTATGACTATGTCCCGTGGAATCAACGCAGGCAATTTTATCACCAAGGTCCAAGTTCAAACGGTCCAAGATCAATCCAATCATCTTCTATCAACGGCAAGGGACATTCAAAGACATTAGGGCAATAATAGAGTTGGAAGGCAATGAGATCATTTCACATGGCTATTTGTTTTCATTCTCAATTTTGTTTTACTTTCGATGATTTCCTCTTACTAGGATCTCCGTCTCTCTGTACAAAAACGCCTATTCATGGGAAAAATATTAATACAAATATACTTTGAAGTGTAAAATTTCTGTCTTTGTTTTGAATGCAAATTTGTTTAATGACTAAAATTGAATGAACATATGCACATGAACATAATTAAAACTATTTGGCACATGTGTCCTACTAAGCAGCAACAAGCATCTCTTTAATGTATATGAAATATCCCCGCAGAGTTATCTCATTATCATTATCCCCAAAAGGACGGCTACAATAGACCTTTCCCCAATGGAGTTGCCCACAAAGTCTCTTTGCATAGGATAATCCCCGACCAGAGTCTCAATCTCTTGGCAGCTCTCTCTCCAGCTAAGTCGATTTTTAAAAGTTGAAGCCTCGTTGATATATTCCTAAAAGAAACTCACTTCCCCAACAGGGTTTACTTCCCCAACAGGGTTTATTTTCCCAACAGGGTTTATTTCCCCAACAGGGTTTATTTCCCCAACAACAATCGAGGAACCACAAAATTCCCCAGCCGAGTACATCCTCCCCAACCGAGTCTGTATTCCCCCGACATAGTCCATCCTCCCCAGCTGTGTATATCCTCCCCAGTTGAGTGTGTCCTCCCCAAGCTGAGTCTATCCTACCCGACTGAGTCTACACTCTCCAGTTTGAATTTTCCTTTCAGATTATTGAAAATCATAGGGCCACAACCCCTGATCCCCAATAAAGTCGTCAGCAAAGCCTTTACTATTTCTAAAAAGATAAAATAAAGCCTGTACCCGACCTGATATTAGCAAAATTTTCAAGCTATTACTGAAGCCTGGACCCGACCAGATAATAGTTTGACTTCTTTAATTGCTGAAGCCTGGGCCCGACCAGATAGCAGTTTAATTCCTACAAAATCATTAGCAAAACTCCTCTTCTCCAGTAGAGTTTGCCACTATCCCTAGTGAGTTACTGAAACCTGGACCTGACCAGATAACAGTTTGAGTATCTGAAACTTGGACCCGACCAGATAACAGTTTGAGTATCTGAAACTTGGACCCGACCAGATAACAGTTGATCTCAATTTCAAAATACTATGAAACCTGGACCCGACTAGATAATAGTCTAAATCTTCAAAGATATAGAAGAACCTAGACTCAACCTAACCAAGGTTTAACTTCTTTTCCCCAGTAGAGTTTGCCTCTGCCCCAACAAATTACTGTGAAACCTGGATCCGACCAGATATCAGTTTTTAATTTCATCTTTTCAAGCAAGTTGTTGTGAAGCCTGGATCCGACAAATATCAATTACCCTCAGAGATTCGTTGTGAAACCTGGACCCGACTAGATAACAATTGACCTCATCAACCTCAGAAATTTGCAAAGCCTGGACCCGACCAGATAACAGTTTTTCAAACAGTTTATTGTGAAAACTGGAGCCCGACCAGATAACAACTAACTATGATCCCCAGAGAGACACTATGAAGTCTGGACTCGACCAGATATTAGTAAAACTTTCCAAAAACCATGAAACCTGGACCCGACCAGATAGTAGTTACCACTTCAAGTTACTACAAAGCCTAGATCCGACCAGATAACAATTAACTTCCATATCCCCAACAAGTTGTTGTGAAGCCTGGATCCGACCAGATAACTATTCAATTTCAAGAAATTTTTTTGCAAAGCCTAGAATCCAACCAGATAACAGTTAATTCGTCTCTTCCCCCAGTAAGTTACCATGAAGCCTGGATCTGACCAGATAGAAGTTGACTACTTCATCCTCAGCAAATTGTGAAGCCTGGATCCGACCAGATAACAGCTGACATTCAAGAGATATTCTCCAAAGAAAGCATCTGTTCAACAAAGTTTGAAGATATGCATATTCTTAATCCCCAACGGCAATCAGGGATTCAACCCCCCAGAATTTCCTCAGCAGCAGTCAGGGATTTATTTTCCCGGACAAAAACATACATGTCACATTCATACATCATAACATGTACATACCATATGCATTTAACATAATACCATATCTGGTGAACATCATGCAGGGATCTGCATTTTACTAACTCTTTTTCTCACAAGTAAAACATCAAGTTTTAGTATAAATCAACAAGATATTTGTAGTGATACTTCTTCAAGTGTTTACCAACATTCCTGCAAATGGCATCTATAAGCCCATTCACCATCCATCTTCGAGTGCAAATTTCTAGGCACTCTAGTGTTCAATCATCTTTCACCTTCAAGTCACGAATGGCGGATCCTCCAATCTAACTCTTCAGGTTTAAGAAGATTGAATAGGGGAAGATGTTGTACCCTAAAATTTTCCCCCTCACTCATCAAATATTTTCTCACAAAAGATCTCTCTTGGTTCAAGACTGCACTAGGGTTTATCAACTCAAGACACCTCCTTAAGCATTAATGAATTAGGGTTTGAGATTGCACAAGGATAATTTAACTTTCAATGCTTCATATGAATTTCATGGATCATTATGGACCCCTAAGATTACTCATGTCAAGTTTCAAGCCTTGGATCACACTTTTGCCCAATCAATTCAGCAGTTGACCTAAAAATCAGTTGTATTGGGGAAAAAGTCAACTATGGCCAATTTACAGTCAAACTTCATAATTTTTGACCCACATCAATATTATGAACTCATATGTATCATTTTATCAAGCTTGGACCATAATTCCTCAAGAAATTTGATCAAATCATCAAAAGGGCAAAATGGTCAAAATTAGGGTTTTGACTGAGAAAGGGCAATTTCTGACTTTTGACCTAGCAAATGGTCAATTGGTTTGAAGCATGGTTTCAAGATTTCAATTTCATATTTTTGACCTAATGGCATGACCTAAAACATTGATCAATATGAATTGAATTGATAGTGAATTCTCAATCAACTAATCAAAAGTCAACTATACACTAAAAAGTCAAACTTTGACTTTTTGGTCAAAATCCAATGTCAAAGATCACAATTCATCAAAACATGTAAAAATATGAAACTTATTCATCAAGAAATCAAAAAGTCAAGATTTCATTTTAAAAAGTACAAGTTTTCTAACTTAGAAATTTTTCTAAGTGTTTAAAACTTCATGTTTTTTTCACAACTTTGAGTCATTTTTTTACCATGATGTAAGATGATTCAAAAGAAACTTTAAACATGCAAATTGTAGATCTCCATGATATCTACAACATTTATTTACACAAATTCTTCTAAAAATGCTTGGATCTCAAGTTATTAATTCATAAAGTCATGGTCTTCAAATTGAACACTTAGTGAAATTTTGCCCTAGTTTTGGTCAGGATTTTGACCTAACTTCATGGCACTTTTTCATATAGTTCCAAGGGGAATTTCTAAAACTGATTCAAATATGGATTGTATAGCACATTACAAGCTTTCCAAAATGTCAAAAAACTCCTTGAGATCATTCTTGAACAGGGAGAATCGAAGAGAGGAAGTTAGGGTTTTCAAACTTGAATTACAAGTCATTTTATGATGAACAAAATTCAAATTTCAAACCCATGCTGCACAATCTTGCTTTACAGGCCTATAAACCTCAATATCTCTCCATAATCAGAAGATTACACTTTCTTTTGAGCTACTATCCACTTGATTCAAGCTTTATCCAAGTAAATTTTCCATTAATGGCACAAATGCACCATTGCCATTTACATAAAGCAAGCTTTATGCAAAGTCAACTTGAATTGAGCTTTGTACTTGTTCCCTTTGCACAAGCTTCCTCTGCAAAGTCAAATAAGCTTGTTTAAAGTTGGCAACCACTCTACTTGCTTGTACTGGCTGCCTTGAAACTAGATTTTTCACTTTTCTTCAAAATCAAGCAATTGAGCCATAACCCTATAACTCAGAAATATTTTTTGGAATAGCTCTCCAACCTTTTCCATACAAAAAACAAGTCTATTGCAACATAACACACGAATACACAAGCTCTAAAAACTTCCAAAACTCAGAACTACATAAAAAACCACCATTGTTGCATATTCTGACCAAGAACTTCAAACTTTCATTTCACTCGTGCATTTCTTGGCCTTTAGCTTCCAAAATATTCCAAACATCATACATAAGCCATCCCTATCCCTGTTACATGACTGTAACACCATCTTCATCCATTTCCAAGTTCAAAAACAGAGCATCAAAGTTGGACTTCTCCAGACCATTCCAGCCACCCTCAGCTCAAGCCAACCATTGCATTAGCTTCCTAGAGGTCCAAGGAAGCTAACCTGATCATCACCACTGCCTGAAACAAGCTAAAATCCATTTCACGATTTCCAGTTTTGAGGTATTTTTATTGAACTTCTATCTTCATATTTAGGCATTGTTAGGCTTACATTTATGAAGATAAAATGTAGATATCATTGCCCTGAAATTATACATGTCCATAAATTTCATTTATTTTGATTGAGCTAGGAGAATTTTGAGTTTGAACTTTCTGAAATATTTAGGTCAAGATTTGGTACTTTTAGAAATTCTCATTCATCTTTGATTTATAGCTTATGATATTTATATGGTTGGATTCGTGTGACAAAATGGAGCAATTTTCATGTTTACATTTTTGCAAATGGTTGAGAAATGAGCAAGTTACAGATCCTTTGGCTGGAGGTTGAAGATGAAGTGTAACCAGGGCGCGTTTTGTGTTATATATTTATCCTTTCACACAAGTTAACAGATTTATCACCACCCCAGTGGTTAAACCGCACGCATGTCACTATGAGGTCCCAGGTTCAAGCCCCAACGTGACATTTTTCCATTTTTTTCACTTCTTTGACATTTTTTTGTTTGCAGCGCCTGGGCTTTCAGCATTTGGGCCTATTGTTTTTTTTCTTTTACTAACTCTGATTTGCTTGCGCACCCATGGCTCAAATTTCTTTAATTATTTTCTTTTTTCTTATTTTTGTTTTTTTATTTCTTTTCTTCTTTAATATTATTATTATTATTATTATTATTATTATTATTATTATTATTATTATTATTATTATTATTATTATCATTTTTATTAATAAAAAAATCCAAAAATATTTTATTTATTATTTATACTTATACATTTTATTTTTCCTTATAAAAAACAAAAGGACTAAAAACATTTTCTTAAACAAAATAATTTCTTTTTCTTAAGTATATAATTTTTAGACTTAGGTTAAATTAATATATTATTTTATTTTCTTAGTTAAAATTAATTTAGAATTTAGGTTATTTTAATTAATTAATATTCATATTATTTTTCATTAATTTAAAACCTTTTCATAAAAAACCCTAAAAATCCTTTTCAAATTAATTTCTTTTTTTAATTAGTTTAAGTTAATTTTATTTATTTTTATTTAATCATTTTGTTTAATTAGGTCAAGACAAAACCCCTTTCATAAAAATCCCAACAAAAATCATTTCTTTTTTCCATTTATATTCTTGCATTTTATTTTCAATTTTGTACAATATTCAATATGGTTGTAATAGATAATTAGGTTTAATTTTGTTGCAACCCCCATTTGTAAATTTATACACCCCATCCCCTAATGATGTAATAGCATAGTAATTTTACTTTTCGCAATTTATCGCTTTATATAAATGCTAGTAATTAGGGTTTGTATGAGAAGATAAAATCAACAAGTAGATAACCCTAATCAAAGACTAAACAAAGCATGAAAATAAATACACTTGCACACAAACACCCCTAGGGTAAAATCTACTTGGTTGCCTTATAAAAATGGCCATATTATGCATGTGAGGTATCTTAGCAAAAACAAGCAAAAATACAAGATCATAGTCCCTCGATGACGCTATTTATGTTGCCTTTTCAAAATGATCTTAGTCCCTAAAGAAAGATTCTAAGATACCTTGCAACATTGCTAATCATGATTATACGATGACCCATGCCCGTCCCGTTTACATCCAAAGATAGGGTTACTTACCAAATCAATGGTAAGATGACAATGTCAAAGGAAAGAGAAAATAAACATGAAAGACTTTTGAGTAGGTAGATTGTTCCTATTTGCTTGCTCAATTTCAAAAAATAAAACATCCATGCTATTTTCAAAACAAACACCGACACTTTCAAAAACATATTTCAAACTTGAAAACATTTTCAAAAGATCAACACTTTGTATACATTCTTACGAACAAGAATTATTACAAAGTTTGCCTAAATGAAGGCGCCTTTTCAAAATACTTTAAAAAACCACACAAAGCACATTTTCAAACAAAAGCAAGTGATCTAGAAAGTAACTAAGAGCCCAGGGAAAACCATGGATGAAAAGGGTGCTAATAGCTCCCTTTTTCATAATCTACCCCCCGAACTAAAGAAACAATCTCAAAGGTTTTTCCTGTCCTTTTTCACCTTTCCTTTTTGGATAAAAGAAAAGTCGGTGGCGACTCTTTCTAACCAGAAGATTTGCGATAAAACACAAAACACCCAAGTCAGTTTTCCCACTGTATCACAGGTTTAGACGCGACTTGACCAATTAAAACTGATTGACGAGAAGAGGCTCACGGCTGTCTTTCTTGGTCAGATGTACCAAAAACATATGATCAAAGCTTTTAACAAGAAGGTCAAGCGTTAGGTATATCAGGCTGGTGATCTAGTAATCAAGCGCATCATATTGCCTCAAGGTGATCCCAGGGGAAAATGGACTCCCACATACGAAGGGCCATTTATGATCAAGAACATATTTTCTGGTGGAGCCATGATCTTAACCACCATGGAAGATGATGACCTTCCACACCCGGTAAATACAGACATAGTTAAAAGATATGATGCATGAACAAAGACCCGCTAGATTGACTGGCCTAGGCAAAAAAATAGGGCATCCCGGCTGAAACAACCGGCTGAAATCATCAAACAATGAAGGCGCCACCGAACATCTTTTATCCCACATGTAGGGAAAGGTAAACATCAAGAAAACCTAAGAAGGGAGAAGTCACAGTGTGATACGGTGGGAGAACTGACTTGAGGTTTTGCGTTTGTTTTCGCACTTGTTCGGTTTAGCAAGAGTCGCCACCGACTTTTTATTTTATCCTAAGGAAAGGTCAAAAAGCACAGAAAAGACCTTTGAGATGTTTTCGTGGGTTCGGGGGGTAGATTATGAAAAGGGAAGGTGCTAGCACCCTTTTCATCCATGGTTATCCATGGGCTCTTAGTTACTTGTTTTAGATCACTTGCCTTTTCTTTTCAATTGTGTGAAATTGTGCTTTGTGTGTGTGGTTTTGAAAATGTTTTGAAAAAGATGCCTTGTCTAGGCAACCTTTGTAATGACTCATGTTTGAGTATATACAAAGATGTATGTCTTTTTGAAAAGATGTTTCAATGTTTTTGAAAGTTTGTTTTGAAATTGTGTGGAGACGTGTGTTTGAAAAATGGCAAGGATGTTTTGCAAGTTTTTGATCAAGTAACTAAGAGTTATCTACCCTATTTTACTCAAAGATCTTTCTTATGTTTTTAACCCTTTTAACAGTGTTGTTTCACCATTGTATTTGGTGAACAACCTTGCGTTAGGATGTTTAACGGGACGGGCGCGGGTCATCATATACAATCATTGAAGGCAACTTGTGAGACGCTCTAGAAATTTTTGTAAGGGACGAGATCGTTTTATCAAAGGCAACATCGAGGGTCATCGAGGGACTAACGATCTTTGTTTATCGAAGGGACGTTTGCTAGAGTGTCTCATACTCGAGGGACATGATTGCATTTTCCGAGGCAACAAGCGAGGTTACCCTAGAGGTGCAAGTGTGAATTGTGTATTGGTTTTCATGCATTTGTCTTGTATTAGGTTATCTAGCGGTTGATTTTGAATCTTCGCATACAAACCCTAATTACTATACAGTATATGGAAAGCGATAAATTGCGGGAATTTAAAGTCTAACGTATTACAAATAAGTATCCGGGGATGGGGGTACAAATGTTTACAAAGGGGGATGAGTCTCATCAGAATAGTAGTGTCCAAATATTATTTACAACCAAATCGAATCATCGCATTCTCAATGTAAAATATAGCAAATTATAAGGATAAAAGAGAATCAAAAGTATTGTAAAATGTATGTGATTATTTACAAATGATCAAAATGTTAACTTAATGTATTATTAAGTATTGTTATTTTTATTTTTTTGTTAATTATAAATGAAAGAAAAAACTATTTAATTCTATTATTTATGTACCTTTTTTTTAATGTTTTAAAAATAAAAAGCATTGTTAATAAAAATGTAATATAAAAAATTAGTATATTATTTTTATTTAAAGGAATTAGTTTAAGTTAAAAAAAGAAATAAAGTGGTCATAAAAAGAAAAGTATTAGTTTGTAAACAAAGAAAAGAAATAAAAAAAAAGGCTTTGGGGGATGCTTGGCCCAAATAATAATAAAAACGGATTAAAAGAAAAAAGGGGGTGTACGCCAGAATTGATTGGGCTTAGGGTGTATTTTGTGAGGCAGGCCCAAACGGTTTGGGACTAGGTTTTTGTTAGGGTTTGAAATATTTTGTTTCAGAACAAGGTTTGTAACATTTGAACGGCGCTGCCTTCCGTCTTCTTCACCTCTTCATCGTTCTCAAACACCTAGCCATTGATGCTTCCTCCAATCGCCTTAGGCCACCAGACGCGATGCCTCCATCTCTTCTCTCCACATTTGCTCAGGGCGATGGAAAAAAAAGGGTAACGATTTGCTTTCTGAACATCTTTTAGGGTTCTTCAAATTTTAGTCTTGCATGTTTTATTTTTTACATGTTATTGACCCTCTGTGTTATTTGTTTATGTGAGGTGTGTAAAAAGAAAGGAGGAATTACTACCTTGAGGTTTTTGCTTCTGAGAGGAGGCGGAGGAGTGGACGGTGATGCTTCTCAGGAGGCCGGGCGAGGAGGCTGTGATGCTGATGAAAGCTTTTCCGGTAACCTCGTATGTTTCTCCTTGGATGGTTTTATGATGAAACTTCTGAAAACCCTAGGATAGCCATTTCTAAATCTTCTTTTCTTTTTCTGATTTGGTTTATACTGTGATGATCTTGGCTCTGAGAAAACTTGCTATTGTTCTGACTTTCTTCCTCTCTTTTGCTTAATGATGATAGCTCTGAGATGCTTGTTTGTTTGATCCTGTGATGAACTTCTTGTTCTGAGGATGCTAGTGTTGTTTGGATATTTGGATTTTCTTGAGTTTGGATTTGAAATGAAGGCAGGTTGAAGGCTATGCAGGCTTGGACATTGAGTTTGTTCAGGTTTATTGTTTGTGTAGTTTTTGAGAGGCTTCAAGGCTTGTGCTTCCAGTTTTGTTTGATGATTTTAAATAGGCTTATTGTGCAGTTTATTATGCTTGAAGGCAGGCTTATTATGCAGTTAGGTTTCTGGATACTGAGTTTGTTCAGGTTTTAGGCAGGTTGATATGTTTTGAGTTTATGCAGGTTGATATGTTTTGAGTTTATGCAGGTTGATATGTTTGCTTCAAGGCTTGTGTTATGCTTGATTTGTGTTTGATAGGCTTGAGGCAAGTTTTGAGATTTGTTTTAGGCTTTTGTAACTGGTACAGGCTTTTAGCTTATGCAGGCAAGCTTGGTTTGCTTGCTTGAAAGCAGGCTTGGAGGTTACAGGCTTGTTGCTTCTGTAACAGTTTTGTAGGTTTGAAGGCAGTTTGAAGCTTGTTTGAGGCAGGCTTTGACAGGCTTGCTTCTTTGGTTACAGGCTTGTTGTTGTTATGTGTTTCAGTTTTGTGGTATATGTTCTGGTTTTTCTGTCCTCCCTTTACAGTGTTGGATATCTTGTTATATTTATTGTCCTCTAAGCCTGCAAAACTGAAAGCCTCTACTTCTCTCTCTCTTTCTCTCTCCACAGGAAAAAAACATATTTTATTGCTTAGAGTCCCTTTTTTCTGAAAAGGTGATGGCTGGAAAATGATGAAGTGTTTTACAAGCTGCTTGCAATTTTAGCTTTCTTCTGCATATTGTACTTTCTTCTTTTCTTTAATGACAGTTTGATGGCTTTTGATATCTTTTGGTATCTTCTTTGACAACTTTTGACAGTTTGATGGCTTTTGATATCTTTTGGTATCTTTTTTGACAACTTTTGACAGTTTGATGGCTTTTGACAGTTTGGCATTTTCAGTTTGACAATGCAATTTGGTTTAGTTTCAGTTTGAACTTTGCAATTTAGCTTGGCATTTTCAGTTTGCATTTTGCAATTTGTTTGGACTTATGCAGCTTTGTGTATTTTGCTTAATTGATTCATGTGCTTGCAAACATTTTACTTCCCTCTTTGTGAACCAAGAAGAGACATCTTCTTGCGATTTGCAGAGAGGACAAACAAACTGATTCCAGCCAACACCTTTAATGATGAGTTTTTTTGATTAACTGTCTGAAAAATACTTTTCCCAAATTTATCTGTGTTTGACTTCTCTTTTTCTTGCTTTGCAGGTGAATATTAATTGGGGCAAGGGAAGCAACAGTAGAAGATGAAGACTTCAAGCAACTTAGGATATAGATTTAATTTATTTTTAATCATTGTAATAAACGTCATTGTAACACTGTAAATAAATTTACTGTATCAAATAAACATTTGTAACAACAATTGAAAATGAATAAAAAAATCCTTTGTCAGTTAATTCTTTAATTCTTCTGCACTTGTTTATTTAATCATTTAAATCTCTTGAGTTATAATAATTGGAAATTATCCCAATAATCTTAACTTAGAAATTATAAATAATCAACAAACGTCGCAGTCACACAGCTTTGCATTAACCAACAATACTTCCGGCATTCCAATTAACCAAAAGCATTGCACAAATAAACAAACAAAAGTCCATACGCCTTTCACTTCACTGATTAAACCAACACTTCAAACTCTCAATTCAAATGCCTCAGCTTTTATCCCAGACGTTTAGGCTTTGAGAGACAGACAGAAATCTTGAACAAACGTCGAAACCATGTGACAGTCAATTGAAAAGAACTGTAGAATTAATTCCTTCTGAGAATGCGCGCGCAAACCCTAATTTGGGATTTACTGTCAATGAAACGTCCGCCTGATCAAACCCTGAGCCAAACTCAAACAAATCAAAAGAAACCCTAATAATCTGCTTGACTGATTCAAAATCAATGAAAACCCTAATTTTGTCTGACTGATGAGAAAAGTCTGTTTGACCGATTCTTGAGCTAATATGAAAAATCAGGGAAAGCCCGGAGCTGTGATTTCTTATGAAAAGAGGAGGGAAAATTTTGGGGTACAACAGTTGCCCCTGTTCAATCTTCTTGAACCTGAAGAGTTAGATTGGCAGGTTTGCCTTTCGCGACTCGAGGGTAAAAGAGGATTGGACACTAGAGTGCCCAAAAAATTTGCACTCGTCAAAGCGTGGTTTGAGGGAATGGGCTTAAAGATGTCATTTGGAGATGGGCTTAAAGATTCCATCTAGAGATGTGACAGAATCTTGTCGGGGGATGGGCTTAGAGATGCCATCTGGAAATTGTTTGTTGAACTGTATATCGTTGGTGAGTGAAATGAGTATCAGAAAGGTGTCCATGTTTTGGAACATCTCTGAACTGGGGGTCTAAATAAGAAATAGATTGACATCCATGTTGGGAAGCATCCGTGAACTGTTTTTAGAAGTTGAGTCTGAACAAGCGATAGATTAACATCCATATTTGGATAATCCGTAAACTGTTTTCAGAAGTCTTGGAGTTGAATAAGCATGAGTTGGTCGAGTAGATATTTGTCCTGTCTGGCTTCAGGTATTAATCTCTGACCTGAGAAAGAAAGATAGTTTTCCTGGCTTGTTACAGGTATTGATCTTCAATCTCTACAGGTATTGTGATGTCGGGAATGGGCTTACAGATTCCATTTGGAGATATGATGGATAGTTGTTGGAGATGGGCTTAAAGATGCCATCAAAGAATTCTTGTTGAATTGTAATTTGGTAAGTTGAAAGAAGGAACCTGTGTAGGGTTTTCTGATGATGATTCCGTGTAAAACTGCATCTGGATTTGAGAAGGAACCGGTGTAGGGTTGCCTGATGATGAGTCCGTGTGAAACTGCATCTGAATTTGAGAAGGAACCGGTGTAGGGTTGCCTGATGATGAGTCTGTGTAAAACTGCATCTGAATTTTGAGAAGGAACCGGTGTAGGGTTGCTTCATGATGAGTCCGTGTAAAACTGCATCTGAAATTTGAGAAGGAACCGGTGTAGGGTTGCCTGATGATGAGTCCGTGTAAAACTGCATCTGGATTTGAGAAGGAACCGATGTAGGGTTGCTTCATGATGAGTCCGTGTAAAACTGCATCTGAAATTGAGAAGGAACCGGTGTAGGGTTGCCTGATGATGAGTCAGTGTAAAATTGCATCTGGATTTGAGAAGGAACCGGTGTAGGGTTGCTTCATGATGAGTCCGTGTAAAACTGCATCTGAAATTGAGAAGGAAACGGTGTAGGGTTTCCTGATGATGAGTCCGTGTAAAACTGCATCTGAATTTTGAGAAGGAACCGGTGTAGGGTTGCTTCATGATGAGTCCGTGTAAAACTGCATCTGAAATTTGAGAAGGAACTTGTGTAGGGTTGCCTGATGATGAGTCCGTGTAAAACTGCATCTGGATTTGAGAAGGAACCGGTGTAGGGTTGCTTTATGATGAGTCCGTGTAAAACTGCATCTGAAATTTTGTTAATGATAGCCTTTTATTCTTATCCTGAAAAGGACAAAATGTTAGCTAAACACAAAGTTATGTTGCATGATATGTATGATGCAATGGATTGCACTTCATCAATGTTTATGATATGAATGTAATGGATGTGCATGTAAGCTGAGTAGCTGTCTTGCTGAGGAAGACGAATCCTGGATAATGCAATCTTTGACTGCTGTCAGGGAAAGTAAATCCTTGACTGCTGCTGGGGATTGAAAATCCTTTCATCGTTGAAAATGAGAAGTCCCGGGACCGCTGTTGGGGAATCAGGAGCTTGGGTTGTATGCCAATCTACTAGGGATTCCTGTTTTGAGGAGATCTTCACTGGGGAACATCTGAATATCCTGTGAGGAGCTGAGAATAAGAGTCTTCATTCTGCTTGGGGAATTTGAATTCTGTGGGGAATAGCCACACTGTTGAAAAGTAGTTATCCTGTTGGAGAGTAAAACTCAGGATTCTGGAAAAAACTTATTCCTGTCTGGAAGAAGTTCAGGTTTAGGTTGTATGCCACTTTGAGAATGAGAATCTTCATTCTGTTGGGGATATCAGGAGCTTGGGTGTATGCCAATCTACTGGGGTTTTAAGGATGAGAGTCTTCATTCTGTTAAGGGTCAGAAATTGGGAGTATACCAATCTTCTGAGGTTTCAAGGATGAGAGTCTTCATTCTGTTAAGGGTCAGAAATTGGGAGTATACCAATCTTCTGAGGTTTTAAGGATGAGAGTCTTCATTTTGTTAAGGGTCAGAAATTGGGAGTATACCAATCTTCTGAGGTTTCAAGGATGAGAGTCTTCATTCTGTTAAGGGTCAGAAATTGGGAGTATACCAATCTTCTGAGGTTTTAAGGATGAGAGTCTTCATTCTGTTAAGGGTCAGAAATTGGGAGTATACCAATCTTCTGAGGTTTTAAGGATGAGAGTCTTCATTCTGTTAAGGGTCAGAAATTGGGAGTATACCAATCTTCTGAGGTTTTAAGGATGAGAGTCTTCATTCTGTTAAGGGTCAGAAATTGGGAGTATACCAATCTTCTGAGGTTTTAAGGATGAGAGTCTTCATTCTGTTAAGGGTCAAAAATTAGGAGTATACCAATCTTCTGAGGTTTCAAGGATGAGAGTCTTCATTCTGTTAAGGGTAAGAAATTGGGAGTATACCAATCTTCTGAGGTTTTAAGGATGAGAGTCTTCATTCTTGAGAGAAACAGATTTTTAGGAGCTTCATTTGTCCGTTATCTTATTGGTGGTTGTAACTTCCAGCAAGTGATGAAGGAAATTTGATGATGACCGTAACTTCCAGCAGGTGATGAAGGAAATTTTGAACGCTCTTGAATTTCAGCAGGTGATGAAGGAATTTTTGATGATGATCGTAACTTCCAGCAGGTGATGAAGGAAATTTTGAACGACCTTTCAACTTGAAATGTAATTTGTTTTGGAGAATAAATCCTTGACAAATGTTGGGGAAATAAACCCATGACCGCTGGTCTACTAGAGAGGTGATGAACTTCTCGAGGACGCTTGAATTTCTTTTCAGAAATATTTCGGAGAGGTTTCATCACTGCCCCTAGTATCAGATGCTTGTGATATTGCCAGGTCACTTGGACTGCACGTAACCCTTTGATGAGATTGACGTTTAAATGCCCCAAGTGATGGTGACGGAGACTTGCCCCAGGTTAATCTGTAATTGAGAGATTTGTTGAAATCTTGACCGGATTGCCCCCGATTAACTGAACTTGGAACGATTTGTTGAAATCTTGACTGGACTGCCCCAGGTTAACTGAACTTTGAAAGATCTGTTGAAACCTTGACTGGACTGCCCCAAGTGTGCTGGATAGTGACATGTCATGCCCCCTTGTTGATAGGAGATTTGTCAATGGAAGTGTCATCCTTTTTGAAGTGATTTTGCTCACTGAGAGGGCTTTCGTTCCTCCGAACATTCGCTGTATGAATTTCTTTGCTGTCAAACAAATAACCATGTGCAAACAATGATATTCAAATAATGCAAAGTTTATGCTTGTCTCGAAGTTTTGAAAAATGCGTTTTTTTAGCATAAAACTTTTTATAAGACAAATTCAACACAAGATTTAGGGCACAACCTTACAGGAGTCAGGATACCTTTTGTAACAGTATGCTTTCGAACTAACCCATGATTCAGTTAGGACTTTTGAAGGGTTGTAACGTGGCTTGGTTCACGGTTTAAGAAACAAAGGATAAAGGCTCAAAGTATATTTGTACCCACCCGCTCTTCGTGATGTCCTTCAGTCCTAAACTCAGTTAATTGTGCGTCGCACTCTATTCAAATTTGGAACGACATTTTGGTGATGGTTCACACCAGTCGAATTTTGATGGGCAGTCATCATCTCTTTTTTTTTGCAACATTTTTCATGTTGTTGAGGATTTGTAATGACCTCGTTCTTTCGATTTGTTATCCCTAACTTTTGCCTGACTGTTCCTGTTTTCGAGATTACAGTCAGCGGGATGACCCTGCTTTCTTAAGCCTCCTTTGTAGGTTTTGGCTTAGTGGGCTTTTCTCTTTTGAGAGGTAATGACTGTCTATGAGATAGGGAACCATCATTGTCTTTTTGATTCCAAAGGAATGTTTTTTTGATGTCATTCGTTTGTATTACGAACTGAGAGTTTGCGACTTCAATGCGCATCTCTTTTTTTTTGAATTAACTGAGAGACTACCCTGCCCCAGGTTTAAATCAAAGGTTTCAATTTATGTTTAAAATAGAAAACTTCTACTTCTTTGGCTCGAAGGGGTTGACTAGGGATTATCTTCCTTATAACTCCAGTGTTTAGGATTTGAAAGAAATGCCTGTACATCGTCAGCAAGGTCTGTTCAAAAGCATACTGTATGAGATTACGGTATTATTTCGTCATCCTCCCTCTAAAGGCTTGTAACTTTTATCAAGAGTTAAATTTCATAAAGAAAGTAGAAAGCATAGTTCAAGTGTAATGAAAATGAGTGGATCAAATCAAGACAAACATATGCAATGCATTAATGAAACAAAGTTTGACATTAAAAGATAATTGTTTGAATAACAAAAGAAATTACAACTTGAAAATTCAAATGGAACAAAAGTCTCTCAGTTCGAGCTTTGTCATCTTAAATGGAGAACCCTTGGCGGAAGATTTTCATCTCGCCATCTGGCATAAATTCCAGCACTCCTTCGTCGATCAAGTCTTGAATCTTGTTCTTCAGCGTCCAACAGTCATCGGTGTCATGCCCAGGACTATAGGAGTGGTATGCACACCTTTCATTGGAGTGATAGGTAGGAGCAGAGGTGTTGGGATTCCGAATAGGATCCCTTAAAGCAAGTAGGTTGACCTCCAACAAGTGTTTCAGTATCAGAGATGATGGTATGTCAGTCTCAGAGAAATGTCTTCCAGACGTATTTTGCTTACGTTGATTACCCCGTTGACGTTGACGAGGTTGTGGCTGGGCTTGTGACCCTGAAGCAAGTTGAGGAGCTTTTCCCTTGTCTTCTTGTCTTAAAGGAGGTGGAGCGATGATTGGATCTTCAACCTTAGGTGTTTGCCCCACTTGGTTATTTTGAAGCAACTTGTTGACGAGGACCCTGAGCTCTTCTTGTCTTTGAGCTAAGTCTTGAATGAGAGCCATCTGGCCCACCAGCTGTCCCATCATCTGGATCTTCATTGTTGCCAACTTGATCTGTAGCCCTTCCAACTGATCATTCCTGATGCCTCCTGGATTCCCTAGGACCAGACCCCTTGTGAGGAGAGCTTTTATCTCTTCTTGCCCTTGGGATAGGTTCAAGAACATTTCTTGAAGTTGGGTGTTTTGAGCCCGGAGATCTTGGTTGTCTCGTTGGAAAGCCATTGCTGAAATAAACAGCGAGGGAATGAGAGACCTGTATTGGGAGACCTGTTATGCAATGATATGTATGATATATGTATGCAATGTTTTCAAGGATCTCTCGGGGTAAACACAAGAAAATGTTAGAGGTTGAACTTCGATCCACATCTTTGATTGGAGAACTTTGTATCAATGGATGTCTTTCCTCGAGAATCAAGCTCACCATGTCAAGTGGGTCATAGCCCCTGATTCAAGTTGTTGCACTTGACCTTTGATGACATTTGTTTAGAGGAGAAAACCTCTTGCCCCTTGGTAGACGTCTAGTTCAACGTGACCCTGCATCAAAAGAACCCTCGAGATCCTTGAAATGGTTATTGAAAATGCTATGGTATGATGTTATGATGTTATGTACATGTATGCAAAAGTAAGCAAGTGTATATACAGGTAATCATATTCACACAGAGCAAACAAGTCCTTAGGTTTAGGCTTGCATGGGGTTTGTAGGTAAGTACCCTCTTGAAGTTAGTTGGCTCATCCTGTCCTAAAATAGAAACCGGGTTCTAAGGAGCTCAATATCATTGGATTATTTTCTATGTTCATTGTTTTGGTTTAGCCACTTAAATGGCGACCAAAATATTCCAAGAAAACAACCCTCAATGAGTGTAGTATCGAGTATCTACCAACTTCGGACTGCACCAAAGTCAGTCATCTCACTACCCCTAAAAAGGCCAAGATGGTCAAGTAAGGTTCTAGAGTTCGTTAGTGCTTCATGACATTGCTCAGCGGCCCCGTATTCTCCTTGACTACTCAAGGGCTACCGGTACTCACAAATATGTCACACTAACATAGCTACTGCTTCAACCATGTCGGTATACCCCGCACAGTTCCCTCACAGTTTATTGCTATTTACCTAAAAAGGTGCCCCCAAATCCGGGTGTAGGATTTACAACAAACCCAAACAAGGACCCAAAAAAAGTAAAGCAATCAAAGCAATCAAAGCAAGCATGTAAAGGTGATCTAAAACCCTAAGGTAACCCCACTTTTAGAAAGATTCCCCAGCAGAGTCACCAGTTCTGTGATACGGTGGGAGAACTGACTTGAGGTTTTGCGTTTGTTTTCGCACTTGTTCGGTTTAGCAAGAGTCGCCACCGACTTTTTATTTTATCCTAAGGAAAGGTCAAAAAGCACAGGAAAGACCTTTGAGATGTTTTCGTGGGTTCGGGGGGTAGATTATGAAAAGGGAAGGTGCTAGCACCCTTTTCATCCATGGTTATCCATGGGCTCTTAGTTACTTGTTTTAGATCACTTGCCTTTGCTTTTCAATTGTGTGAAATGGTGCTTTGTGTGTGTGGTTTTGAAAATGTTTTGAAAAAGATGCCTTGTCTAGGCAACCTTTGTAATGACTCATGTTTGAGTATATACAAAGATGTATGTCTTTTTGAAAAGATGTTTCAATGTTTTTGAAAGTTTGTTTTGAAATTGTGTGGAGACGTGTGTTTGAAAAATGGCAAGGATGTTTTGCAAGTTTTTGATCAAGTAACTAAGAGTTGTCTACCCTATTTTACTCAAAGATATTTCTTATGTTTTTAACCCTTTTAACAGTGTTGTTTCACCATTGTATTTGGTGAACAACCTTGCGTTAGGATGTTTAACGGGACGGGCGCGGGTCATCGTATACAATCATTGAAGGCAACTTGTGAGACGCTCTAGCAATTTTTGTAAGGGACGAGATCGTTTTATCAAAGGCAACATCGAGGGACTAACGATCTTTGTTTATCGAAGGGACGTTTGCTAGAGTGTCTCATACTCGAGGGACATGATTGCATTTTCCGAGGCAACAAGCGAGGTTACCCTAGAGGTGCAAGTGTGAATTGTGTATTGGTTTTCATGCATTTGTCTTGTATTAGGTTATCTAGCGGTTGATTTTGAATCTTCGCATACAAACCCTAATTACTATACAGTATATGGAAAGCGATAAATTGCGGGAATTTAAAGTCTAAGCTATTACAAATAAGTATTCGGGGATGGGGGTACAAATGTTTACAAATGGGGATGAGTCTCATCATAATAGTAGTGTCCAAATATTATTTACAACCAAATCGAATCATCGCATTCTCAATGTAAAATATAGCAAAGTATAAGGATAAAAGAGAATCAAAAGTATTGTAAAATGTATGTGATTATTTACAAATGATCAAAATGTTAACTTAATGTATTATTAAGTATTGTTATTTTTATGTTTTTGTTAATTATAAATGAAAGAAAAAACTATTTAATTTTATTATTTATGTACCTTTTTTTTTAATGTTTTAAAAATAAAAAGCATTGCTAATAAAAATGTAATATAAAAAATTAGTATATTATTTTTATTTAAAGGAATTAGTTTAAGTTAAAAAAAGAAATAAAGTGGTCATAAAAAGAAAAGTATTAGTTTGTAAACAAAGAAAAGAAATAAAAAAAAGGCTTTGGGGGATGCTTGGCCCAAATAATAATAAAAACAGATTAAAAGAAAAAAGGGGGTGTACGCCAGAATTGATTGGGCTTAGGGTGTATTTTGTGAGGCAGGCCCAAATGGTTTGGGACTAGGTTTTTGTTAGGGTTTGAAATATTTTGTTTCAGAACAAGGTTTGTAACATTTGAACGGCGCTGCCTTCCGTCTTCTTCACCTCTTCCTCATTCTCAAACACCTAGCCATTGATGCTTCCTCCAATCGCCTTAGGCCACCATACGCGATGCCTCCATCTCTTCTCTCCACAGTTGCTCAGGGCGATGAAAAAAAAAGGGTAACGATTTGCTTTCTGAACATCTTTTAGGGTTCTTCAAATTTTAGTCTTGCATGTTTTATTTTTTACATGTTATTGACCCTCTGTGTTATTTGTTTATGTGAGGTGTGTAAAAAGGAAGGAGGAATTACTACCTTGAGGTTTTTGCTTCTGAGAGGAGGCGGAGGAGTGGACGGTGATGCTTCTCAGGCGGCCGGGCGAGGAGGCTGTGATGCTGATGAAAGCTTTTCCGATAACCTCGTATCTTTCTCCTTGGATGGTTTTATGATGAAACTTCTGAAAACCCTAGGATAGCCATTTCTAAATCTTCTTTTCTTTTTCTGATTTGGTTTATACTGTGATGAGCTTGGCTCTGAGAAAACTTGCTATTGTTATGACTTTCTTCCTCTCTTTTGCTTGATGATGATAGCTCTGAGATGCTTGTTTGTTTGATCCTGTGATGAACTTCTTGTTCTGAGGATGCTAGTGTTGTTTGGATATTTGGATTTGCTTGAGTTTGGATTTGAAATGAAGGCAGGTTGAAGGCTATGCAGGCTTGGACATTGAGTTTGTTCAGGTTTATTATTTGTGTAGTTTTTGAGAGGCTTCAAGGCTTGTGCTTCCAGTTTTGTTTGGTGATTTTAAACATGCTTATTGTGCAGTTTGTTATGCTTGAAGGCAGGTGTGATCGGTGGAAATAGAACTAACTGTTTTGAAATGCTGGTTCGCGAAATGTCGCGGTAAGCAAGAGTCGCCGCCGTCTTTTATTTTCTCCAACATGGACAGGACAAAAGCACAGCAAAATTCCTTATGAGAACGTTTCTCGGTTCGGGAGGTAGATTTATAGAAAGGGAAGGTGTTAGCACCCTTTCTATCCATGGTTATCCATGGGCTCTTAGATACTTGCTCTTATGTTTTCAAAATGTTTGCTTTTCAAAATGTGAGTGGGTTTGAAAAAAGTTTCATTGAAAGATTTCTGAATGACTCTTGTATAAGTCCTCAAGAGTGTTTGAAAAATCGTTTTGAAAGCTTTTTAAAAGTGTCGGTGTGAAAAGGTTTTTGTTTTGTTTTTGAAGAGAGCAAGTATCCATGAGTCATCTACCCACCCTAAGGAATTAGGCTGTGTAAATGTCCTTAAGGTAGTGCCATCCCACCATTGAGAGGTAGGTAGCACCACCGTCGGAGGTTTTTGGGTCAATTCGATTGTAGGGACAGTGTGGTCACCGAAGCAACAGTAGGACACCTTAGAAGCTACCCTTATGTCCTTGATCCTTTTTTAATCCGAGGCAACCGTTTCGAGGCAACTGTTTCGAGGCAACTGTTTCGATGCAACTGGATCATGGACATAAGGACCGCTAAAACGTCCTATACTTGACGACCACGTTTCGAAGGCAACGAGTGAGGCGTACCCTAGAAGTGGTGTGTGTATTTGTGTGTTGTTTTCATGTTAACAGTTATCTTTGATCATGGCATTGTGAGCTACGAGTTATTTTTTAATTAGCATACATTCTTTCATGCGAGTTTAGCAGTTAGGAGTGCGGAAAATTAAAAAACGGAAAGGTAAAAGCTACGCTATTACAAGGCGCGGGTCTATACATCGCCAAAATACAAAGACCCGTTTTTGATAAAAGATGCGGAAAGTAAATAAATACCTAATTACTATTACATCCGGAAAGCAGTTACATAATAATCATTAAGAAAATAAATGCGCGAAAAGAATTAAAATGAACGTCCGAGGGTTTTGACCCCTTGCTTGAAAATAAATGAAATTAAAGCCTAATTAATTATTTAATTAAAGAAAAGAAAGTGTTTTTTATGTTTTTGGTATTTTATATGGAAATAAAGAAAAGAATTTAAAAGGAAACCCTAATTCTAGATTATTTTTAGTTATTAAAGAAAATATTAAAGTTAACCTAATTTAAGCTAATTAATTATTTGCATATTTATGTACAAAAATAATAATAATAATAAATAATGATGATTAATAATAATGAAAATAATCATTTAAGAAAAGATAAAAAATGTCAAAAACCTAATTCTATAGAATTTTATTTATTAAGAAAATATTGAATTAAAACCTAATTTAAACTAGATTAATTGTTAGTTATTTATTTACAAAATATTCAAATGGTGAAATTAAATATTAATTAAAAAACATATTTTTTGAGTTTCTGATTTTTTATTAGGAAAATTAATTTTATGGTGAAAAAAACAATTAAAACAATTAAAAAGAATTAGAAAAGAAAAGAAAACAAAATTAAAAAGGATGCAAACCAAAGGGGGTTTCAGGCCCCAAATGGAGGTAAAACTGCAGCAATTCAGGCCCATTGACAAAGCAAGCCTCGTTGACTTTCTGATTGTATGCATGGTGGTTGACTGGAGTGCATCATGGAATTCATTCTGAGGCCACTGGATTGGACCTTGAAGCCACTTGGCAGGCTAATACGTGAGGATGCATGATGGCCCCTTGGGTGAACGCTGCATGGGAATGTGTTAAAACAAAAATTATCAATTATATGGGGGGACCTGGGAATCGAACCCGGGTCCCAGCGTTTGCAGGACACGTTGCCAACCATCTGACCATTTGTGTTTGTTTGTATACATAACAACAATGAAATATAATATATGAATAATGCTAATTATACGGAAACATTAAAAAAGCGCGCTAAAGTTTGAATACTCCAACCACATAATGCCACGCGTGCTTTCTTCTTCGTTTATACCTGCAACATGAACAAGATAGCGGGGGTTTTAAACCCCCACTAAGTGAAAGTGTGAAAAATAGTGATTACACCCACAGATAAGATAAATTGAGCGCGAGGGTATCATTTGATTCGTCTTGTTGCAACGAGTTTGTCTATGTTGGTCTGGAGGTCTAATTTCACAGTATATGCAAAGCCCTAATTTTCAAGCTTTGAAAACCCTAGATGTCGTTCATGGTAAATCTTGATTCAGGCAACATTAATTCAATTGAACTGTACCAATCGCTTCAGAAGGTCACCATTAGTGTAAATCAAACAAGAAAAAGGATTAAACGCACGTGAATCATGTTATGCAATTTTGAAAAACAAGACAAACCGAATGGCTTACGTTCTTGGATTCTTCACGTGTTAGGATTAATTCTCGATGCCAATAGACTCCTGGAAGGTCCAGCAATGTGTTAGAATCCTTTTTATGCTTTGAAACGTGCTGCAAGTATGATTTCAGTTTTCCAAATTTCTTGAGTTTTTTCAAGTTGGTTATGGAGTTTCCAGCAGCTTTTTCGTGTCTTTTTGAATAGGGTTTTCTTATGCCTTTGTATGTGAATGAATTAGGTCAAGAATAAGCCCGTGAATCCATTGCAATAATGTTTCATATCTTTGATTTTTTATCACATAATTTCCAATCTTTTTTCATTGAAACCTTTGCCAATCATGGATGATTTTCCTTTTTTGAATGAGAAACGGTTTTTCCAGCTTGCCCTGATATGATTTGCTTCACAAAAGATCCAAAAACATATCTTTTTAATTTTCATATAATTAAAATCAATTAAATGAATTAATATAAATATAAATTCAATTAATTAATTAAAAATAGGAAAATAAATTATTTTGAGCTCAATGGGTCGTGCATAGGCCTTGGGTAATGATTCAAGAAAGAATTTGAGGCCCATTAGCAAATTTGAAGTGTTTTAGGCAAAGTTGACTTTTGAAAGTTCCCAAAAATTTCCCAACTTCTCCAATGCATATCTTGCTCAATTTTGAGGCTATGAGCATGTTCTTGGACATTTTGGAAAGGTCTTGAAGTCCTATAACCAACTCCTTTGGTCCCGTGTCATTTTGATTTACCAATCTCAAGTTATGGTCTTTGACTTAAAGTGCCTTTTTGTTGACTTTTGAAAATGACCTATAATGTTGAAATTGATAACTTTTTGTGAGAGCATTTCTTGGACTTGGAGTGTGAAGATGAGTTGTAGGAAATGTCATCCCCTTCAAAATGAGCATTGGATGGGATTTTTCTGATAAACCATGAAGAAGTTATGCCTTGGTCAATTTGCAGTTGACTTTTTAGCTGTCCAAAAATAGAAACTTTTGCATCTTGAGACTTTTTGAGCCATGCTTGTGGAATCATGATCAAGAATTGATCAAATGATGATTGTGGCTTCAAAATAAGATGTTGACCAAATTTTTGACTTTTGACTGTCAAATGACCATTTTGCCCCTATAGTTGACTGTGGTGCAATTAGGGTTTTTGACTGTGCAATTTGATGCTGTGAGTCTTGAACCTTGACATATGGATGCTTGACAATATATATAGGCATGTGGGACTTGATTGGACCCTTGGAAACCTCAATTTCTTTGCAAGAACCAAAACCCTAATTTTGACTGTATCAGGAGGCAATTAACTGTGCAACTCTTGAGAGATTTTGAAGTTTAATCTTGCCAAATCTTGAAGAATATGAGAGGGAAAATTTTGGGGTACAACAGTTGCCCCTGTTCAATCTTCTTAGACCTGAGGATGTAGATTGGCTGGAGTGCCTTTCGTAATCCGAAGGTGGAAGATGATTGAACACTAGAGTGCCCAGAAATTTGCACTCGCATAGTAGAGTATCAGCAGGGTGATGTAGGGAATGGGCTTACAGATGCCATTTGGAAAGGTGGTAGATAGGAGGATGGGCTTATAGATGCCATCTGGAAATGTGACAGAACCTTGTTGAGAATGGGCTTATATATGCCATTTAGAGACTGTCGGTATGTGGATGGGCTTATAGGTGCCATCTGGGTGTCGATCACGTAAGAGATTCCTTAGCGAGAACTTGCGTACAGATGTGCCCTGGCTAGATACAGGAATCGAATCTGGAAATAGTCGTCAATAGATACACCCTGGCAGGATACAGGAATCAGATCTTCAAACTCTTCAGACGTGCCCTGGCAGGATACAGGAATCGAGTCTGGAATTAGTCGTCAACAGATACACCCTGGCAAGATACAGGAATCGGATCTTCAAACTCTTCAGACGTGCCCTGGAAGGATACAGGAATCGAGTCTGGAATTAGTCGTCAACAGATACACCCTGGCAAGATACACGAATCGGATCTTCAAACTCTTCAGACGTGCCCTGGCAGGATACAGGAATCGAGTCTGGCATTAGTCGTCAACAGATACACCCTGGCAAGATACAGGAATCGGATATTCAAACTCTTCAGACGTGCCCTGGCAAGATACAGGAATCGAGTCTGGAATTAGTCGTCAACATATACACCCTGGCAAGATACAGGAATCGGATCTTCAAACTCTTCAGACGTGCCCTGGCAGGATACAGGAATCGAGTCTGGAATTAGTCGTCAACAGATACACCCTGGCAAGATACAGGAATCGGATCTTCAAACTCTTCAGACGTGCCCTGGCAGGATACAGGAATCGAGTCTGGAATTAGTCGTCAACAGATACACCTTGGCAAGATACAGGAATCGGATCTTCAAACCCTTCAGACGTGCCCTGGCAGGATACAGGAATCGAGTATGGAATTAGTTGTCAACAGATACACCCTGGCAAGATACAGGAATCAGATCTTCAAACTCTTCAGACGTGCCCTGGCAGGATACAGGAATCGAGTATGGAATTAGTCGTCAACAGATACACCCTGGCAAGATACAGGAATCGGATCTTCAAACTCTTCAGACGTGCCCTGGAAGGATACAGGAATCGAGTCTGGAATTAGTCGTCAACAGATACACCCTGGCTAGATACAGGTATCGAATCTGGAATTGCGACAGTTGATGGTAATCATCTTTGTACTGACCTTTGTCCTGAAAAGACAAAACGTTAGTTGTATGCAATGTCATGATGTATGACATGCGTGACGTTCTCAGAATAAATGAGATTGTATGTCCATGATGCGTATGTGCATGCTATAATGTATGAAGATGTGATGTTTATGACTGTATTTTTGTCTAGGAAAGTAAATCCTTGACGGGTGCCGGGAAGTCAAATCCTGGGCTGATGTTTGAGGAGTAGAGTTCCTTGTTTCCGCTGGGGATGATGATTGTAAGAACAAACCGGTAGGAGAAGGTGACTCCGTTGGGGAATAGACTTGCTAGAGAGATTACTCTTTGGGGAATGCTCTGTGGGGAAGAGATGTACTTTGCTGATATGTTGATGATAACTCCGCTGGGGATACCACTGATATGTTATGTTGGAAGATTTGATGAACTCCGCTGGGGGATAGGAAGAGCTTCGCCGAGGACGATCTTTCCGTGGTTTTTGGCTGAGGATAACCCAGTTATATCCTGGTGGGGAAATAACCTTTGAATAAAGCCGGGGGGAGCGTTCGTGCTCTGCAGGTGATAAGCTTCCAGAATCTACTGGGGAGATTGATTCAGCTTTCCTGGGGAAACTTTTGAACTGTACTGGGGAAGTGGCTCCACTGGATGTCCGGTATTCCGCCGGGGAACCACCTTAGATCAAGATTGCCGGGGATGCTTGTTTAAGGAATGTCTGTATACTCCGCTGGGGAATGTTGAGATCTTCCGGGGATAATCAACTTCCTTAAGGCTGACTGAGTATAACTCTGCTCGGGGAGAGTATTGCTGACTTGCTGGAGATACGGTGCCTTATTAGGGTTGATTGGAGACCAACTGCTTGGGAGAGTATCGTTGAATCTTGTCTTACTCGGCGGGGAGTGAAGGTATCTGGGTTACATTCTTCCGCCGAACTTACCTTGGTACCTCGGTGGACAGAGCAATTAGATTGCTTAGACCATTCTTATTGCCCATGTTTCTGTAGGAGAATATACCTTTGGAGGTGTTTGATGACTGCCGATTGACAAATCTCCTTCTGGTAGGCAAGTGACGAGATGACGGAACATAGTCGTACGCTTTTGATCCCTAACTTTTGCCTGGACCGCCCTTTCGGGTTTTCAGTCCACCGGGATACCCATTTTTGCCCAAGCCACCTTTTCAGGTTTTCGACTTGCCGGGTGTACAGATTCTTTCATTTTCATCCCTTATTTTTTCCCGAACCCTTTTGGTTCGCCGGGAAGCCCTTATTTTTGCCTAGGCCAGTCGGCCTAGCGGGTCTTTGATTATGCGCAGTATTTTTTCGACTATGTCCATGTTCTCAGAGTGCAGAGAGTTGTTACTGTCGGTAGCATTGTGTTTCCACATTACCAGAAGATGTTTTATCGTACCAGATTTGTTGCTGGAATTCATGTCCAATTCCCCAAGTGACTCAGGCGGAGGTTTGCCCCTGGCTGTTTGGCATTTTGAGAGATTCTCTGAATCTTGACTTAACTGCCCCAGATGACGGACAATGCTCATGTCGTGCCCCTTGATTGGAATTGTTTTTCCACTTGATGTGATCCTTTTTGAGAAGGTTTTTGTTCACTAGATATTCGTCGTGCGAATTTCTCTGTTGTACGAACAAATAGTCACATGCAAGCAATGTTATATTAAAAATGCAAAGCTTATGTCTGTCTTGAAGTTTTTGAAAATGCATTCTTTTTTTTATAAAGACAAGCAAATTTTGTAAACTGTGATGTCAACTCGTTATTTTACCGCAAGCCTTAAGGAGTCGGGATACCTTTCGTAACAGTATGCTTTCGAACCAACCCATGCTTCAGCTAGGACTTTTAAGGGTTATAACGTGGCCTGGTTCACGGTTTAAGAAACAAAGGATAAAGGCTCAAAGTATATTTGTACCCACCCGTTCTTCGTGATGTTCTTCAAACCTAAACTCAGCTAATCGTGCGTTAGACCTTGTTTGAGTTTTGGTCCTGATATTCCAATGATGGTTCGGATATTGACAGTTTATTTTGAATGGGCAGTCATTTCCTTGTTGAGGGTTTGCAGGTCCTCTTTTCTTTTTGATTTCGTTATCCCTGTTTTTTGCCTGAACTGTTTCTTTTGTGATTACAGTCAGCGGGATGCCCCAGTTTTGTAAGTCTCCTTCATAGGTTTTGACTTAATGGGCGTTTATTTTGAGGGATAATGACTGCCTGTCCTTATGATTATTCAGAACCATCACTGTCTTTCATTTTGTGAGGACCTCTTTGGTGCTATTCGTTGTGCACTTGGATCAACTGAGAGAACTACCCTGCCCCGGGTTATGATTAAGGGTTTTAATTTTTTGTGAAAAGCAAAACTCCTACTTCTTTGGCTCGAAGGGGTTGACGAGGGATTATCTTCCTTATAACTCATGTGTTTAGGAATTGAAACAATGCCGGTACCTCATCAGTGGGGTCTGTTCAAAAGCATACTGTAGATTGTGGTATCATTTTCGTCATCCTCCCTCAAGAGGCTTAGAATTATTTAATTGAGAGTTGACATCAAAAAAATGAAAGCAGTTTGAATATAGCGAATGCGAATATATTGATTCAAAACAGACATATGCGATGCATTAATGAAACAACATCGTTTGACATGATAATTGTTTGAACAATCAAAAGAAAATTACAACTTGAAAATTCTAATGGACAAAAAGTTTTCTCATTTCAGGACTTGTTACTTCAAATGGTGAATCCTGTAGGGATGGTAGAAGAACTCAGCTTGACCCTCTTGGGTGAAATCCACTACTCCTTCATTAATCAGGTCCTGGACTTTGTTCTTTAGAGCCCAGCAGTCGGCAGTGTCATGTCCAGGACTATCAGAGCGGTATGCACATCTTCTGTCGGGATGATAGTTAGGAGTAGAGATGTTGGGATTCCGGGGAGGAGCCCTTAGTGTAATCAGATTCAAACTCAACAGGTGTTGTAAAGCTTGAAACAGCGACACGTTGAGCTGGGTGAATTTCCTCCTGGACCTGCTTGGCTTACTCTGATCAACCTGTTGCTCTGGGCGAGGTTGTGGTTGGACCTGTGAAGCGATAGCAATTTGGAGAGGTCTATTCCTCACCATACCAGACTCTTGTCCTCTTGGAAGCTGATCAATGACCTGGCCCCTGACTTGGACTGGTTGCTTCATGTTGTATTTCTCTTGGTGGAGCTGGTTGATCATGGTCCTCAACTCTTCTTGTTCCCGAGCCAAACCTTGGATGAGAGCCATTTTCCCCAGCATCTGGGTTCTCATTGTATCTACCTCAGCTTGCAGACGTTTCAGCCGTTCGTCCTTGTCCTCTTCGGGACTTTTCTTGGCCAAATTCCCCATGAGGAGTGTCCTCAACTCTTCTTGCCCCTTGGATAGGATTAGGAAGATCTCCCTGAACTGAGTCTCTTGAGCGTGAAGACCCTGGTTATCTTGTTGGGAAGCCATTGCTGAAATAAACAGCGAAGAGGGTAAGTGACCTGCAACAAGGGTACCTGTAATGCAATGATATGTATGATATGCATGCAATGTTTTCAAGGACCTCGCGGGATAAACAAGAAAAATTATTGGAATCTGGTAACTGGTGGCTTGATTGAAGGCACTTCATATTGTTGAGAGTCCTTCTTCAAGAGTCAAGGCTCACCATATCGAGTGGGTCATAGCCCCTGACCCAAGTTATCAACCTTGGCTAGAGGAAAATAAATCCCCTTTTTGCCCCTTGCTAGGCATTTTGATTCATCATGACCTGCATCACAAACCCTCGAGATCCTTGAAATAGATTAGTCCTTATGCAGGATGTATGCAATGGTATGATGTCATGTTATGCATGGAGTGATATGTGTAACCCTGTTATGGGTCCAGATTAAGGACCATAAACAAAACCTGCAAGGAACCCGTGTTGTTAGATAACAAGCATGCAAATAGTCAAGTTTGAAGGCACACAAGTCACACAAAGAGCCCTTAGAGTTTAGGCCAGCATGGGGTCTAGGTATTACCCTCTTGAAGTTGGTGGGCTCAAAACCTGTCCTATCAGAAGTAACCGGGTTCTAAGGATCTCAATATCATTGGATTGTTTTCTGTGTTCATCGTTTCGATTTAGCCATTGAACTGGCGATCGAAATATTCCAAGAAAATAACCCTCAACTGAGTGTAGTATCGAGTATAAACCAACTTCGGACTGCGCCAAAGTCAGTTATCTCACTACCCTAAAGAGGCCAAGATGGTTCAATTAAGGTTCCTAAGGTCAGTTGATGCTTCACGACACCACGCGGCGGCCCCGTACTCTCCTTGACTTGACTCAAGGGTTACCGGTACTCACCAAAGTGCCACATCAACGTAGCAACTGCTTCAACCGTGTCGGTATACCCTGCACAGTTCCCTCACAGTTTGTTGCTACCTAAAAGGTATCCCCCAGATCCGGGTTAGGATCTATGAAACTCCCGAAACAGGCCCACAATATTAAAGCAATCAAAACAGGCAATTGAAAACATAAGAGTGGTCTAATCCTAAGGTACACCTCACTTATTAGTTTCCCCAGCAGAGTCGCCAGTTCTGTGATCGGTGGAAATAAAACTGACTGTTTTGAAATGCTAGTTCGCGAAATGTCGCGGTAAGCAAGAGTCGCCACCGTCTTTTATTTTCTCCAACATGGACAGGACAAAAGCACAACAAAATTCCTTATGAGAACGTTTCTCGGTTCGGGAGGTAGATTTATAGAAAGGGAAGGTGTTAGCACCCTTTCTATCCATGGTTATCCATGGGCTCTTAGATACTTGCTCTTATGTTTTCAAAATGTTTGCTTTTCAAAATGTGAGTGGGTTTGAAAAAAGTTTCATTGAAATATTTCTGAATGACTCTTGTATCAGTCCTCAAGAGTGTTTGAAAAATCGTTTTGAAAGCTTTTTGAAAGTGTCGGTGTGAAAAGGTTTTTGTTTTGTTTTTGAAGAGAGCAAGTATCCATGAGTCATCTACCTACCCTAAGGAATTAGGCTGTGTAAATGTCTTTAAGGTAGTGCCATCCCACCATTGAGAGGTAGGTAGCACCACCGTCGGAGGTGTTCGGGTCAATTCGATTGTAGGGACAGTGTGGTCACCGAAGCAACAGTATGACACCTTAGAAGCTACCCTTATGTCCTTGATCCTTTTTTAATCCGAGGCAACCGTTTCGAGGCAACTGTTTCGAGGCAACTGTTTCGAGGCAACTGGATCATGGACATAAGGACCGCTAAAACGTCCTATACTTGACGACCACGTTTCGAAGGCAACGAGTGAGGCGTACCCTAGAAGTGGTGTGTGTATTTGTGTGTTGTTTTCATGTTAACAATTATCTTTGATCATGGCATTGTGAGCTACGAGTTATTTTTTAATTAACATACATTCTTTCATGCGAGTTTAGCAGTTAGGAGTGCGGAAAATTAAAAGACGGAAAGGTAAAAGCTATGTTATTACAAGGCGCGGGTCTATACATCGCCAAAATACAAAGACCCGTTTTTGATAAAAGATGCGGAAAGTAAATAAATACCTAATTACTATTACATCCGGAAAGCAGTTACATAATAATCAATAAGAAAATAAATGCGCGAAAAGAATTAAAATGAACGTCCGAGGGTTTTGACCCTTTGCTTGAAAATAAATGAAATTAAAGCCTAATTAATTATTTAATTAAAGAAAAGAAAGTGTTTTTTATGTTTTTGGTATTTTATATGGAAATAAAGAAAAGAATTTAAAAGGAAACCCTAATTCTAGATTATTTTTAGTTATTAAAGAAAATATTAAAGTTAACCTAATTTAAGCTAATTAATTATTTGCATATTTATGTACAAAAATAATAATAATAATAAATAATGATGATTAATAATAATGAAAATAATCATTTAAGAAAAGATAAAAAATGTCAAAAACCTAATTCTATAGAATTTTATTTATTAAGAAAATATTGAATTAAAACCTAATTTAAACTAGATTAATTGTTAGTTATTTATTTACAAAATATTCAAATGGTGAAATTAAATATTAATTAAAAAACATATTTTTTGAGTTTTAGATTTTTTATTAGGAAAATTAATTTTATGGTGAAAAAAACAATTAAAACAATTAAAAAGAATTAGAAAAGAAAAGAAAACAAAATTAAAAAGGATGCAAACCAAAGGGGGTTTCAGGCCCCAAATGGAGGTAAAACTGCAGCAATTCAGGCCCATTGACAAAGCAAGCCTCGTTGACTTTCTGATTGTATGCATGGTGGTTGACTGGAGTGCATCATGGAATTCATTCTGAGGCCACTGGATTGGACCTTGAAGCCACTTGGCAGGCTAATACGTGAGGATGCATGATGGACCCTTGGGTGAACGCTGCATGGGAATGTGTTAAAACAAAAATTATCAATTATGTGGGGGGACCTGGGAATAGAACCCAGGTCCCAGCGTTTGCAGGACACGTTGCCAACCATCTGACCATTTGCGTTTGTTTGTATACATAACAACAATGAAATATAATATATGAATAATGCTAATTATACGGAAACATTAAAAAAGCGCGCTAAAGTTTGAATACTCCAACCACATTGATCGCACTAAATCGCACTATGTTTCTGACTCAAATATCACATGTTTTCCTTAGTTTTTATTATCATTTTCTCGTATTATGTTCCTTTTTCCTTTGTTTTCAGGATTCTTGTCATTTCAGAGCCTTCTGTGAAGAAACGAGCCAAAACGCCAAGAAATTAGGGTTTTTCAAGATATTCTGCACTTATGGCATTCAGCGCCGCGCCGGCTACAGGGAACGCGATGACGTGGCCCACTTTCACCCAGAGACCAACTGCCACGTTCCCACGATCTGGCAGTTCCAGCCACCGCGCCCGCGGCCTTCACAAAAGTTTCCCGCTCAGAAGAAGTTAAGGGGCATGCTGGTCTTTACGCATCTCAAGGATCCTCTATAAATAGTTTTCGATTTTCATTTTTTAGTTTCATCCAAGCTTAGTACAATCTTAAGCCATATACTATCAGTTTCTGTAAAGTAATAATCTCTTCACATCGAGGAGTTATTGCGGTGTAGATTGAGTTGTAATCGACTCTTGGAGCACTTTGGTTGAAGTTCATCATACCAGCCTTACCATTCCGCAGATTTGTATCAGATTCAAGTCTCCGACTGGAGCAAAGTTCTATTTTATTGCATTTCTTTACTTATAATTGCTCTTACCATAGTCTACACGTTTTATAGACTCTAAATGCTCTTACCATAGTCTACACGTTTTATAGACTCTAAATGCTCTTACCATAGTCTACACGTTTTATAGACTCGCACTCTTTTACTTACTCGCTCTTATCATAGTCTACACGTTTTATAGACTCGCACTTATTATGTCTGGCTAAACTATAAAGGTTTGGATGTAATGATTGTCATCATGGTCGTGTTCCAATTATCATGCTAGTGAAAATACTCTGGGGATGTTTTGCTTTTAACTTAAGTCAATTATGTTTAAATGTTTATTGGGTAAGATCGAAAGCCGTCCAAACTAATGATACGACTTGATTATTATTTAACCAAACAAAAAGAGCGAAAGCCGTTGATTGGTTAAATAGGAATCATTGACCTTTTTAGAAAACGATTTTGAAACTATTTTCAGACGCGTTTGTAGGTTTGAAATCTGACTCTTGGTCAAAAGCCAAAAGTCTCTTTAAGTTAATCTTTCCAAGTAAAATTACTTTTCTGTTAAGTCAAAACTATCAATTTCTTAAAAATAGGTTTACCTCTTTAACGCGGAAGGCACCCTTTATATGTGACAATAAAGGAATTTAATTTAAAGAGTAAATTCGGTTCTTAGTAGTCAAAAGCTACAAGTTCCCGTTAAATTGATTCTTTGCTATCAATAGAAAATACTGCCCCATAAGTAGTTTCATCTACGCATGACCGGGCCAATATCTGATTACATGATTTACATTCCAACCTGTCTTTTAAACTGTTATTTACCTCGCTCATTTACTTTGTTGCACTGCACTCACATCAATATTCTTGTTCACCTTAGATAAGCACCTTAGCAATAGAGTTGATAGATTGACAATTGGTCTCTATGGTTCGATAATCTTATATATTACTTCGATAGGCTGTGCACTTGCAGTACTATATTTAGGCTATACGTTACAGATCCCCATCAAGTTTTTGGCGCCGTTGCCGGGGACCAACTTCGTCAAATTTCGTACCCTATTGTTATCCCGTTTAGACTAAGGCTATTCTAGCCGGTAGATGCGTAGAAATCGTAGCACCGGTAACCTAATAGATCCTTTAGTAGAACCTGAACGTTACGCTCGTGCCCGTCTTTTTATACGCAAGATAAGAAGAGCTATGGCAGAAGATCGTAACCAAAGACCACTCAAGGAATTCGCCCAACCATCTAACGAGGAACCTAGTTCTAGTATAGTAAACCCTACTATAACTACCAACAACTTTGAACTAAAGCCCTCATTATTACAATTAGTACAACAAAACCAATTCGCTGGTCTCGCTACCGAGAACCCGAATCAACATTTAAAGGTATTTATCCAGTTAGCTGACACCCTTAAGGCAAATGGAGCCACACCCGAAGCCATCCGTTTAAGACTGTTTCCTTTTTCCCTTAGAGGTAAAGCTCACGACTGGTTAGACGCCCTTCCAGCTAACTCAATAACAACTTGGGAAGACCTTAGGAGAGCTTTTCTTGCGAGATATTTTCCACCAAGCAAGACCGCTGTTCTTAGGAACCTGATCACTTGTTTCACCCAAAACCAAGGCGAATCACTTTTTGATGCCTGGGAGAGATATAAAGAACCTTTAAGAGCTTGTCCGCACCATGGCCTGGAGCAATGGTTAATCATACATACCTTCTATAATGGACTCCATTACAACACAAAGATGTCCATAGACGCTGCCGCTGGCGGAGCGTTGATAAACAAACCTTACCCTGACGCTTGTGCCCTAATAGAGGACATAGCCCAAAACCACGCCCAGTGGGGATTAGAACGAGCGACAGTAGAGAAAAAGGAGAGCCATGGAGGAAAGCATGAGGTAAGTTGCATGGACATGATTAATGCCAAGATGGACGCCCTAGCTTTGAGAGTCGGGAACATGTCTCAAAACCCAACCACAGTAGCAGCAATCCAATCAGAATGCAAACTCTGTGGAACTCAAGGACATCAAACCGTTGACTGTAACCTTTTGAACGAATCTAGCTCAGACCAAGTTAACTATACCCAAGGGAACCCTTTCTCGAATACCTACAATCCTGGATGGAGGAACCACCCGAATTTCTCTTACAAAAACAATAACCCTATCCAAAATCCCGGACCTTCGAGACCTCAAGGATTCCAAACGCAAAAACAAAACCAACCTATGCAAATAGTGCCCCCAAGACCAAACCTTAAAGAAACCATAGACACCTTTATTCAGACTCAAACTCAGCAAAATAAGGAGTTTATGAACCAACACATTCACACGAACGAACTAGTTACTCAACTGGCAACCAAGTTTGACCAGATGATAACCCACACCAAAATGCTTGAGACTCAGATTTCCCAAGTAGCACAAAACACCTCTGTACAAGTTGCACCTGGAGGACAATTTCCTGGACAAACTCAACCAAATCCAAAAGGCCAAGCAAATTCTATCACCTTAAGAAGTGGAACTGCTTATGAAGGGCCTAGAAATCCTAACTTAAGCACATCAGAAAAACCTATGGAAGATGCTACACCTAAAGACCAGGTAGAGGAACAAGAGAAACCAGAAAAGCAATCAAAACCAGAAGTAGGGAATAACACTCAACAACCTTATAAACCACCTATTCCGTTCCCACAGAGGCTGAAAAACACCAAAGTAGAAAACCAGTACCAAAAGTTTATTAAGGTAATAGAGAAACTCCATGTAGAGATTCCTTTTACTGAAGCTATAACCCAGATACCATCATATGCTAAGTTCTTGAAAGATATTTTGACCAATAAACAGCGACTCGATGATCCCAAGCCTTTAGAATGTCATTCTATATCCGAAAATAAACTCGCCAAGAAAGATAAAGACCCTGGAAGTTTTTCTATCCCTTGCATCCTAGGTAACCATATGATAGACAAAGCATTTTTTGACTTAGGAGCAAGCGTAAGTCTGATGCCTCTGGCCGTCTGTAAGAGGTTAAATTTAGGAGAACTTCAACCTACTAAGATGTCCTTACAACTAGCTGATAGATCTGTCAAATATCCCATGGGTATTTTAGAAGACATACCTGTCAAGATTGGTCAGTTGTACACTCCGACCGACTTCGTCGTAATGGATATTAAAGAAGATGAAGACATCCCAATCCTCTTAGGAAGACCATTCCTATCGACCGCCGGAGCTATAATAGATGTTAAGAAAGGGAAACTGACTTTCGAGGTAGGAGATGAAAAGATTGAGTTCATTTTATCAAAGTTTCTAATGGCACCAGTGATAGGAGATGCGTGTTATGCCATCGACGTCATTGACGAATGTGTAAATGAGCTCGAACAAAACGAATCTTTAATAAAATTACCATCAACCCCTATTTTAGAGGATGACAGATTTAAGAGTATCGAACCGTACATTGACGACAACCTTTTCGAATGCTTAGCTCTTACCCCTGACCTTATGTCGCGTACTGAGAAACCCACTATAGAACTTAAGGAACTACCCAAGAATCTAAGATATGAGTTTTTGGATGAGGAGATGAATAGACCTGTTATAATTAGCGCCACTCTAAACCAAATAGAAACAAATCAACTCTTAGATACCTTGCAAAAATATCCCTCAGCTTTAGGGTATAAAGTTTCAGATTTAAAAGGTATAAGCCCATCCGTATGCATGCATCGGATTATGCTAGAAGAAGATTCAAAACCCTCAAGAGAACATCAAAGAAGAATAAACCCTATCATGAGTGATGTAGTCAAGAAAGAAGTTCTTAAGTTATTAGAAGCTGGTATCATATACCAAATTTCGGATAGTGAATGGGTAAGCCCAGTCCATGTGGTACCCAAGAAAGGAGGTATCACTGTTATGGAAAATGAGAAAGGTGAGCATGTGGCAAAGCGAACAGAAGGAGGATGGCGTATGTGTATAGATTACAGAAAGTTGAATAAGGCAACGAGAAAAGACCATTTCCCTCTCCCATTTATAGATCAGATGCTTGAACGTCTAGCAAGACACTCATATTTCTGCTATCTTGATGGGTATTCAGGGTTTTTCCAAATCCCTATTCACCCAGAGGACCAAGAAAAAACCACATTTACTTGCCCTTATGGAACATTCGCTTATAGACGAATGCCCTTTGGACTCTGTAATGCACCTGCCACTTTCCAACGTTGTATGATGTCAATTTTCGCAGACTACCTAGATGGAATTATGGAAGTATTTATGGACGATTTTTCAGTGTGTGGGTTTGATTTCAAAAACTGCCTCTCAAACTTAGAGAAAATCTTAAAAAGATGTGTGGAAGTAAACCTTGTGTTGAATTGGGAAAAGTGCCACTTTATGGTAAATGAAGGGATAGTCTTGGGACACATTATTTCTGAAAGAGGTATAGAAGTTGATAAGGCCAAGATAGAAGTTATAGAAAACCTAAACCCACCTAAGACCGTTAGGGAAGTAAGAAGTTTTCTAGGACATGTCGGGTTCTACCGATGTTTCATCAAGAATTTTTCCGGAATAACAAAACCTTTAACTAACTTATTGATGAAGGATGTCGAGTTTGAATTCGACCAAAAATGTCTTGAGGCCTTTGAATTTTTAAAGCAAGCTCTTATTTCAGCACCTATCATAAGACCACCTGATTGGACACAACCCTTTGAAATCATGTGCGATGCTAGTGATTTCGCTGTAGGAGCTGTACTAGGGCAAAGAAAAGACAAGAAACTGCATGCTATTTACTACGCTAGTAGAACACTAGACGCTGCCCAGCTAAATTATACAACCACAGAAAAGGAATTGCTAGCCGTAGTTTTTGCTATTGATAAATTTCGATCTTATTTGGTGGGAGCAAAAATAATAGTATACACAGATCATGCAGCAATCCGGTACTTGTTAAGTAAGAAAGATGCTAAGCCTAGATTGCTCAGATGGGTTCTTTTACTCCAAGAATTTGACTTGGATATTAAGGATAAAAAAGGAGCTGAAAACTTAGTAGCTGATCATCTCTCTAGGTTAGAACACCTTAAACCTGAACTTATACCTATAGACGATCACTCTACTTATGAAAGATTAATAGCTGGGATAAACTCAACTGAAGAAGAGACCTATGAGGAAATCTCAACCTTGAACAACATACCATGGTACGCAGATATTGTGAATTATCTGGCCGCTGATATCATACCCCCTGACTTAAGCTACCAACAGAAGAAGAAGTTTTTTAGTGATGTTAAACACTTCTTTTGGGATGAACCCCTCCTATTCAAAAGAGGAATAGATAATATATTCAGACGATGTGTGCCGGAAGAAGAAGTAGGCAACGTCATTAAACATTGTCATGCTACACCTTATGGTGGACATGCAAGCACATCTAAAACATGCGCCAAAATATTTCAAGCAGGTTTTTATTGGCCTACTGTATGGCGCGATGTCCACACTTACATTACAAAATGTGACTGATGCCAACGCACTGGGAACATCTCAAGACGTGATGAAATGCCTTTAAGTAACATCCAAGAAGTGGAAATATTTGATGTCTGGGGTATAGATTTCATGGGACCTTTTCATTCCTCAATGGGTAACAAGTATATCCTAGTAGCTGTCGATTATGTCTCAAAGTGGATAGAAGCTGTTGCATCACCCACAAACGATACCAAGGTAGTTATCAAACTGTTTAAGAATATTATTTTTCCTAGGTTTGGAACCCCGAGGTTAGTCATAAGTGATGGAGGATCGCATTTTATATCTAAGATATTTGACAAGCTTCTAAGCAAATACGGAGTAAAACATAGAGTAGCAACACCATATCACCCGCAAACCAGTGGCCAAGTAGAAATATCGAATATGGAGATTAAGCAGATCCTAGAGAAAACCGTATCATTATCCAGAAAAGACTGGTCTGGAAAACTTAAAGACGCCTTATGGGCTTATAGAACGGCTTATAAAACCCCTATTGGAATAACTCCTTATCAATTGGTTTATGGAAAGTCCTGTCATTTACCCTTCGAACTAGAACATAAAGCCTATTGGGCCATTAAATCCTTGAATCTAGATTACCTAAAAGCCGGAGAAAAACGTATCCTGGACATTCACAAGCTGGAAGAGCTTCGCTTGAATGCCTATGAGAATGCCATCATATATAAGGAAAGAACCAAGATGTGGCATGATAAAAAAATCATCAAGAAAGATTTCAACATTGGTGACCCTGTTCTCCTATTTAACTCAAGGTTACGACTTTTTCCTGGTAAGCTTCGTTCAAGATGGACAGGTCCATTTGAAGTGTCAAAAGTTCTAAAGTCTGGAGCAGTAGAAATCAAAAACAATTCATGCACTCCATTTGTGGTAAATGGACAAAGACTGAAGCTATACAAAGGAGGCGATTTGCCTGTTGACTACTCTAGTCATATTCTTATAGACCCACCAATACCCACATAAAGTAAGATCTAATCGTCAAGCTAAAGACGTTAAACAAGCGCTGCATGGGAGGCAACCCATGGTTTATTCTTAATTTTATTTTATTTTATTAATTTATATATGTTTTATCTGGACTAATTTCTTGTGTTTATATTTTCAGGATGCATTACCCCGATGGTATGGTTGTGATTTTCAGGGATGAAGCACAAAAAGCCCGATTTGCTACCTTATCTGCTAGACCTATGGTACCCACTAGGTACCCCGATCAGAGCTGCATGGAGGCACTCGGGATTGAGCCAAGTATTAGGTATCTGTGCAACCAACTTGGCTGGGATTATTATGCTGATGATGTCCACAAAACCTACAGGAACCTTACTCTGGAGTTTCTTAGCTCTTTGGATTATAACCCATGGGTGGGTGAAGGAGATGAGCGAGGATGCCTAAGTTTCAGATTGTTTGGTACCGAATATACCCTGACCATCAAAGAATTTAGGGATTTGCTTGGTTTCCAAACTGGACCGACCGCTATCACTGAGTTACCATTGAGTTACTATATGGACAGAGATATTGATAAATTTTGGCAGGACATTACTGATGGAGCCAGCCTTGACCCCTCTACCCAGCTGTCCAGGAAGATCCATAACCCGACTTTCCGATACTTCGAGATGATTCTGTGCCACACTTTCTTTGGGAGGAGTTACTGTGACCACTTAGTCACCGCTGAGGAGATCCTTTTCCTATACTGTGCCAGTCAGTCCAGACCTATAGCTAGTGGAGGTTTTCTGATAGAGAGCCTCGAGCAGACTGCTCGATCCGCTGTAGGACTCATTCATTCCGGAGGGAATGTGACACAGATAGCTTCTGCTCTGGGTTTGGACAGTATGATAGCACAGCTGACCCCATACTGTGGATATACTTTCCTGGATTTAGACTTTTGCATGGATCGTGGGCTCATGAGGAGGGCCTCTTTCCACCCATATCAGTACAGATTGCTCATCGATGACCAGACAGTTTACACCTTCACACTTCCAGACCCTCAGATGACTTGTGTTTCCAACCCTGCTAATTGGAACTATTCTGTAGAAGGTTGGGGTGAGATATCAGAGTATGCCCCAGAATATACTCCTGCTTCCGAAGATCCCACTCCAGAATACACTCCTGCTTCCGAAGATCCTACTCCTGAATACACTCCTGCTCCCGAGGACTCTACTCCAGATCACACATCCCGACCCGAGGTTACACGCACTACTGTTCTTACTAATAACCTCAGCTTGCAGGAACCTGATATTCGCACTCTGTTGACTGCTATGCGCACTGAGATAGCCACTCTCCGCAATGAGGTGGCTGACCTTCATTTACAGTTGGAACTGAATGATGTTACCTTTGCTGGTGAGTTAGATGAATTAGCTCACGAGGTGGCAGAGATTCGACGCTAGCTGACTGAGCTGCGTGGCCCAGACACTCCTGCAGAGCATCCTCCCGGTTGGCGATAGATCTGTGTTATTCACAAGATCTCTGGTTCTAGTATTATTAGTATTATGTTGATTTCCTTTTCAGACTCATTTTTTATCTGTTTCCTGCATTATTAATAACTATTTTGGTGACCCGATGTCCGTACCTATATATATATATATGCATATGTGTTTTTTTTCTCTCTATATATATCTTTCATTTACTAATGTTTTTGTTTTTCTGGTCACCATAATGAAAATTTTGATATAAAAATAAATAAATATACATGTATATATGTATTAACATACATATATGCACGTTCGTAAGAAAACTAGGTACACCTCCAAAAATTGAAGCTAATGGCAAGGAAGGAAAAGCCCGATGGAAAGGAAGCAAGACCGGCCCAACTTGGCTCGCCCTGACCGCGCCCGCGGTG
Source organism: Vicia faba (assembly GCA_948472305.1). Classification (NCBI taxonomy): domain Eukaryota; kingdom Viridiplantae; phylum Streptophyta; class Magnoliopsida; order Fabales; family Fabaceae; genus Vicia; species Vicia faba. Next base: position 1,473,543,268 of record OX451739.1, on the reverse strand, counting down.
ATCCCTGCCGCGCCCGCGGTGACGTAACGGTCACCTAACGGCTAGTGGCTCGGTTTTCCCCCCATTTTGCCTCTTTTTCCACTTCCAATCCCATTTTCTTCCATTCTTAACCCCCCATAACTTCCTTTATTATCCATACCTACCCCACTACATTTATCCCCATCAAGTTTTTTGGTGCGTTTATCCCCATCATAAATATTCATCAACCACCATTTTTCTTCACTACCTATAAATACCCCCACCATTTCATTTTCTTCCTCACACCTTCACTACTTCTACATCCCATTCTTTCTCTTTATATTCATCCACAAGAAAATCCTATGGAGTATCACGGCTACATTTTGCGAGATGGCCAACCCGGCGAAAGACAACAAAAGCGGCTTGAGAAATTGCTGACAACACCAATACACTCTACCAGGTATATCGATGAAAACTGTCTATATTCATTAGGTATATACCATAGTGTATTTTTCCTTCTCGACAAACTACGCATGCATGATATTTTTGCTACTCAAGCACCAACCTACCCTAGGCTGACGTTCAAATTTTTGAGTTCTTTAATTTATAACGTCTCTCCTAACACTGCTAGCGCCGTAGGTGGAGTAAAATTTAGAATGTTTAATGTTGAATATGACTACTCCACTGACGGTCTAGCTGCCATGTTAGGATGGCCTTATGGGGATGGTGCCGTTTGTGAAGCACCTTTAGACACAGATTGGGAATTTGAAGCATTTTGGGCCAGGATTACTAAACAAAATGCAACATCTTTTGATGGCCTACTTGCTTCTCATATCCACAATCTTGTCCTTCGTGTTTTTAGATTTCTTTTAGCATCCACCATCTTTGCTCGGGAAAACCCAAACAAGGTGAATGCTAAAGAATTAATTATCATGCAGAGCTGCCTCACAGACACCAAAGTTAATCCAGTCCCATTTATGATTGCCCACATGCACCATGTTTTAAGAAAAGGTGGGCCGATTTCCTTTGGTGGACTGATTACTACTATTGCCCGTGCCATAGGATTGGATACAGAACTTTCCACCCTTGAGCCACTTCCTCCTCGTATTGCAAATCTTAAATTTTTAAAGGATATGCGTTTATGCAAGACGAGGAGGGAAGGTGGTTACTTCCTCATGGTTGGAGGTGTCGCTGTACCCAGTGTTGTTATTCCTTGCACCCGTCGTACTGATATCAGATTTGAGCGTAACTGGACCTACGATCTCAACGCTCCTGCTTTTATTGGTCCGTTGCCCCCAAATCTACCTTTAAATGAGGGTAACAACACTGATGATGAGTACGATTTCCGTACGGAAGAACCACCCCACTTTTCACCACCACACACGACACCATCTACTTCTAACCCACATGCAGGTACAACTCCTAGTTTCCATGTCACTGAGGACATGTGGCGTGAGCATATGGCCCGAGAGGCCCAGAGGGACACCCTCCTTGCTACTTTGCAGCAACAGGCGACCGATAACATGGCCTTCATCCAAGCTTAGTACAATCTTAAGCCATATACTATCAGTTTCTGTAAAGTAATAATCTCTTCACATCGGGGAGTTATTGCGGTGTAGATTGAGTTGTAATCGAGTCTTGGAGCACTTTGGTTGAAGTTCATCATACCAGCCTTACCATTCCGCAGATTTGTATCAGATTCAAGTCTCCGACTGGAGCAAGGTTCTATTTTATTGCATTTCTTTACTTATAATTGCTCTTACCATAGTCTACACGTTTTATAGACTCTAAATGCTCTTACCATAGTCTACACGTTTTATAGACTCTAAATGCTCTTACCATAGTCTACACGTTTTATAGACTCGCACTCTTTTACTTACTCGCTCTTATCATAGTCTACACGTTTTATAGACTCGCACTTATTATGTCTGGCTAAACTATAAAGGTTTGGATGTAATGATTGTCATCATGGTCGTGTTCCAATTATCATGCTAGTGAAAATACTATGGGGATGTTTTGCTTTTAACTTAAGTCAATTATGTTTAAATGTTTATTGGGTAAGATCGAAAGCCGTCCAAACTAATGATATGACTTGATTATTATTTACCCAAACAAAAAGAGCGAAAGCCGTTGATTGGTTAAATAGGAATCATTGACCTTTTTAGAAAACGATTTTGAAACTATTTTCGGACGCGTTTGTAGGTTTGAAATCTGACTCTTGGTCAAAAGCCAAAAGTCTCTTTAAGTTGATCTTTCCAAGTAAAATTACTTTTCTGTTAAGTCAAAACTATCAATTTCTTAAAAATAGGTTTACCTCTTTAACGCGGAAGGCACCCTTTATATGTGACAATAAAGGAATTTAATTTAAAGAGTAAATTCGGTTCTTAGTAGTCAAAAGCTACAAGTTCCCGTTAAATTGATTCTTTGCTATCAATAGAAAATACTGCCCCATAAGTAGTTTCATCTACGCATGACCGGACCAATATCTGATTACATGATTTACATTCCAACCTGTCTTTTAAACTGTTATTTACCTCGCTCATTTACTTTGTTGCACTGCACTCACATCAATATTCTTGTTCACCTTAGATAAGCACCTTAGCAATAGAGTTGATAGATTGACAATTGGTCTCTGTGGTTCGATAATCTTATATATTACTTCGATAGGCTGTGCACTTGCAGTACTATATTTAGGCTATACGTTACAGATCCCCATCACACATAATGGCACGCGTGCTTTCTTCTTCATTTATACCTGCAACATGAACAAGATAGCGGGGGTTTTAAACCCCCACTAAGTGAAAGTGTGAAAAATAGCGATTACGCCCACAAATAAGATAAATTGAGTGTGAGGGTATTATTTGATTCGTCTTGTTGCAACGAGTTTGTCTATGTTGGTTTGGAGGTCTAATTTCACAGTATATGCAAAGCCCTAATTTTCAAGCTTTGAAAACCCTAGATGTCGTTCATGGTAAATCTTGATTCATGCAACATTAATTCAATTGAACTATACCAATCGCTTCAGAAGGTCACCATTAGTGTAAATCAAACAAGAAAAGGGATTAAACGCACGTGAATCATGTTATGCAATTTTGAAAAACAAGACAAACCGAATGGCTTACGTTCTTGGATTCTTCACGTGTTAGGATTAATTCTCGATGCCAATAGACTCCTGGAAGGTCCAGCAATGTGTTAGAATCCTTTTTATGCTTTGAAACATGCTGCAAGTATGATTTCAGTTTTCCAAATTTCTTGAGTTTTTTCAAGTTGGTTATGGAGTTTCCAGCAGCTTTTTCGTGTCTTTCTGAATAGGGTTTTCTTATGCCTTTGTATGTGAATGAATTAGGTCAAGAATAAGCCCATGAATCCATTGCAATAATGTTTCATATCTTTGATTTTTTATCACATAATTTCCAATCTTTTTTCATTGAAACCTTTGCCAATCATGGATGATTTTCCTTTTTTGAATGAGAAACGGTTTTGCCAGCTTGCCCTGATATGATTTGCTTCACAAAAGATCCAAAAACATATCTTTTTAATTTTCATATAATTAAAATCAATTAAATGAATTAATATAAATATAAATTCAATTAATTAATTAAAAATAGGAAAATAAATTATTTTGAGCTCAATGGGTCGTGCATAGGCCTTGGGTAATGATTCAAGAAAGAATTTGAGGCCCATTAGCAAATTTGAAGTGTTTTAGGCAAAGTTGACTTTTGAAAGTTCCCAAACATTTCCCAACTTCTCCAATGCATATCTTGCTCAATTTTGAGGCTATGAACATGTTCTTGGACATTTTGGAAAAGTCTTGAAGTCCTCTAACCAATGCCTTTGGTCCCATGTCATTTTGATTTACCAATCTCAAGTTATGGTCTTTGACTTAAAGTGCCTTTTTGTTGACTTTTGAAAATGACCTATAATGTTGAAATTGATAACTTTTTGTGAGAGCATTTCTTGGACTTGGAGTGTGAAGATGAGTTGTAGGAAATGTCATCCCCTTCAAAATGAGCATTGGATGGGATTTTTCTGATAAACCATGAAGAAGTTATGCCTTGGTCAATTTGCAGTTGACTTTTCAACTGTCCAAAAATAGAAACTTTTGCATCTTGAGACTTTTTGAGCCATGCTTGTGGAATCATGATCAAGAATTGATCAAATGATGATTGTGGCTTCAAAATAATATGTTGACCAAATTTTTTGACTTTTGACTGTCAAATGACCATTTTGCCCCTGCAGTTGACTGTGGTGCAATTAGGGTTTTTGACTGTGCAATTTGATGTTGTGAGTCTTGAACCTTGACATATGGATGCTTGACAATATATATAGGCATGTGGGACTTGATTGGACCCTTGGAAACCTCAATTTCTTTGCAAGAACCAAAACCCTAATTTTGACTGTATCATGAGGCAATTGGACTGTGCAACCCTTGAGAGATTTTGAAGTTTAATCTTGCCAAATCTTGAAGAATATGGGAGGGCAAATTTTGGGGTACAACAGCAGGCTTATTGTGCAGTTAGGTTTCTGGATACTGAGTTTGTTTAGGTTTTAGGCAGGCTGGAGCTTATGCAGGTTGATATGTTTTGAGTTTATACAGGTTGATATGTTTTGAGTTTATGCAGGTTGATATGTTTGCTTCAAGGCTTGTGTTATGCTTGATTTGTGTTTGACAGGCTTGAGGCAAGTTTTGAGATTTGTTTTAGGCTTTTGTAACTGGTACAGGCTTGTAGCTTATGCAGGCAAGCTTGGTTTGCTTGCTTGAAAGCAGGCTTGGAGGATACAGGCTTGTTGATTTTGTAACAGTTTTATAGGTTTGAAGGCAGTTTGAAGCTTGTTTGAGGCAGGCTTTGACAGGCTTGCTTCTTTGGTTACAGGCTTGCTGTTGTTATGTGTTTCAGTTTTGTGGTATATGTTCTGGTTTTTCTGTCCTCCCTTTACATTGTTGGATATCTTGTTATATTTATTATCCTCTAAGCCTGCAAAACTGTAAGCCTCTACTTCTCTCTCTCTCTCTCTTTCTCTCTCCACAGAAAAAAGCATATTTTATTGCTTAGAGTCCCTTTTTTCTGAAAAGGTGATGGCTGGAAAATGATGAAGTGTTTTACAAGCTGCTTGCAATTTTAGCTTTCTTCTGCATATTGTACTTTCTTCTTTTCTTTAATGACAGTTTGATGGCTTTTGATATCTTTTGGTATCTTCTTTGACAACTTTTGACAGTTTGATGGCTTTTTATATCTTTTGGTATCTTCTTTGACAACTTTTAACAGTTTGATGGCTTTTGACAGTTTGGCATTTTCAGTTTGAAAATGCAATTTGGTTTAGTTTCAGTTTGAACTTTGCAATTTAGCTTGGCATTTTCAGTTTGCATTTTGCAATTTTTTTGGACTTATGCAACTTTGTGTATTTTGCTTAATTGATTCATGTGCTTGCAAACATTTTACTTCCCTCTTTGTGAACCAAGAAGAGACATCTTCTTGCGATTTGCAGAGAGGACGAACAAACTGATTCGGCCAACACCTTTAATGATGAGTTTTTTTGATTAACTGTCTGAAAAATAATTTTCCCAAATTTATCTGTGTTTGACTTCTCTTTTTCTTGCTTTGCAGGTGAATATTAATTGGGGCAAGGGAAGCAGCAGTAGAAGATGAAGACTTTAAGCAACTTAGGATATAGATTTAATTTATTTTTAATCATTGTAATAAACGTCATTGTAACACTAAATAAATTTACTGCATCAAATAAACATTTGTAACAACAATTGAAAATGAATAAACAAATCCTTTGTCAGTTAATTCTTTAATTCTTCTGCACTTGTTTATTTAATCATTTAAATCTCTTGAGTTATACTAATTGGAAATTATCCCAATAATCTTAACTTAGAAATTATAAATAATCAACAAACGTCGCAGTCACACAGCTTTGCATTAACCAACAATACTTCCGGCATTCAAAATAACCAAAAGCATTGCATAAATAAACAAACAAACGTCCATACGCCTTTCACTTCACTGATTAAACTAACACTTCAAACTCTCAATTCAAATGCCTCAGCTTTTATCCCAGACGTTTAGGCTTTGAGAGACAGACAGAAATCTTGAACAAACGTCGAAACCATGTGACAGTCAATTGAAAAGAAATGTAGAATTAATTCCTTCTGAGAATGCGCGCGCAAACCCTAATTTGGGATTTACTGTCAATGAAACGTCCACCTGATCAAACCCTGAGCCAAACTCAAACAAATCAAAAGAAACCCTAATAATCTGCTTGAATGATTCAAAATCAATGAAAACCCTAATTTTGTCTGACTGATGAGAAAAGTCTGTTTGACCGATTCTTGAGCCAATATGAAAAATCAGGAAAAGCCCGGAGATGTGATTTCTTATGAAAAAGAGGAGGGCAAATTTTGGGGTACAACACACGGTCTTGCGACCGAGAGATCGGGTAAGGGAGTCTGTTACGTGAGGGGAAGGTATTAGCACCTCACACGCGCGTAGTACTTTATGGTATCCACTCTTGTTGTCTATCTTATGGGTGTGTTTAACCATGCTTACTGTTTACTACTGCTAAAGGGATAATACATGAAAAAGAAAGGAGAAAAGAATGTAGGGAAAATAAAGTTGTACTCGCTTGGGCCCTACCCTAATGCCTACGTATCCCTTTTGAGGAATCAGAGCTACCATAGATTGACTCACGTGTTTTGTTTGTTTGTTTGTGTTTTTTATGGACAATCTTAATTCCACCTTCTGCCACAGCTCGACCTTTGGAGACTTATTCATTGGCACAAAAGTACGTTAATCATGTCCTTACCTGAAAAGGGTTTTAGAGAAAAGGTGCTTGAGCGCACAAAGAGTTTGAGTTGGTTTGTATTTTGTTACCTTGAAAGAAGGTTTAAGTGTGATTAGCATGTTTTTGATTTGCTAAGAAAGGAAGTTTTAGTTTTAGATGCAATGATGCAAAAAGGGGAAGAAAAGAGTCTAAGGGAGACTAGCCTATTTCTAACCTAATGTTATCATACAATGGTATCCCTAAGTCAAGGATGAATGAAAGGGAAACGTCTACCTAATGTTAGCATGCATAGTTTACAACCTAAGGTCTAACTTGCATCTGAACGGAGCAAGCGCATCCTAAGGGAACATGGTATGTACAAGGATAAAGCAAACAAGCTAATAAACTCAAGAGAGCACACCTAGAGAGATCCTATCTAGGTTAGCATGCCAAATAAAGTCTAACAAAACTATCTTATAAATAACATGCAATGAGAGTGAAGTCGTGATCTCAATTTCTAAATTGAGTGACTCACGATCAACAAGAAATAAAAGAAAGCGATAAAATCCTATAGGGAGAATGCACTGAGAGCGAAGTCGTGTCTTAATTTATAAATTGAGTGACTCATTGATCAACAATCAAAGAAATAAACACAAGCAGAACACATATAGAAAATGAAGTGCGGAATTCCTGCTACAGGTCTTTAAACAGCGACTTCGAGCGTACGCTCTTTATTTCCTACTTCTCATGGTATCTAGAAAAGTGGTAAATTGCGGAAATGAGGAATAAAAGTGATGTTTCGATGATACCGAATAGAGAAGGTTCGTTTCCTCTTCAAAACTACGCAAGCGATAAGAAAACTCTACATAAAACTTCCTTGAAAAAATTATGCTCCTAGTTAAATCTAAAGCTTCTTGAAACTCTTCACTCAAGCCTCTTTGTATTTCGCAACATCACCCACAATAATTGACAAAAAGGAACTTGGAACAATTAAGAGACATTATTGAAAATAAATAACACCAAGGGGGGGGGGGGGGTGAAATTCTGGTTCAGGAGTTATATACAAGAGACTTAAGGCCCCATCATCCTGAATCCACAAGGATTATTTTTTTGGGGCAACCAATTCATGTCAAAAAGTCCATGGGCCTAAGGAATTACCAATTCATCTCATCAACAAAACAAAACTATAAGCTATTCCAATTACCCGTCAATTTCGTTATCTTTATTTTAAGTAAAAAACAAAAATTGTGACAATGAAATGTGATACGGTGCATTTGACCTTTGTTTAGGGTTGAGAAGTGTCAATTGAGTTTCACGAGGTCCTCTTTTTCGAATCAGAACGGCTCCGCGAGCAAACTCCTCATCTCTCTGCGAAACAACGTCCATTACCTCGCTTCTTTCTTCCTCACGTACTCGAGCTTCAATTCTGTTTCAACTCAATTTCTTCCGTTGCGGATTCGACTTAATCCGTCTCACCCTCATCTCTATATAATTCGGATTGGATTTCTACCTAAGCCCATGGCCAAAGCGTAAAATATTGATACAACGACTTAAATCTGACGCCACAAGGATACGACATAGAGGGATAGGATGTGAGGAGATCGAAGGAAACAGAACCTAAATCAGTTGCTCGAAGGGGATAGTGATAAACTCCAAAAGACCAGAGAGGATGTTCTGATGCTATTGTCAGGTATCCACTTCCTCTAATTTCTCACCTCTTCTTTATTTCTCTATGCTTCTTTGGATGTGCAATTTCGTTGTTGTTGTTACGATATTGATCGAAATCGTGATTTTGTTACCGTTTTTCTTGCGGATTCTGTTGATATTGAAACTGCTTCTTGCAGAAGGTTGGAGTCGCCGAAGATGAAGATTGAAGAGGTAGTTGATATGATGAAGATGTTGCAGTGAGAAGAACCGTTATCAAGTTGGTGAAATTTGAAGCTTCAAATTAGTTGATGGAGATGAAGAAAATGTTTTGGAGTCAGGGAGGAGAAAGATTCAGAATGATGGTGAGTTTCCTTCGTGAATAATTATATGTTGTTTTCTGTAACTGAGTTTTCACTCTGTGAACGAATTCTGTTACCTGCCTCTTTTGTAACTGTGAATTCTCTTTTTTCTGTTATGACTCTCAACTCTCTCCTTCCTTTTCTGTTATAGGTTTTTGTTAGTTTATTGAGATGTTAGTTAGAAAAGAGGTTAGGGAATTCTGTTATGCAGGGTAGTTAGGTTGTTAGTAATTCTATTAGAATTCTGTTTCTGTTACAGGGTTATATAATTCTGTTAGCGGTTTGTTTATTACAGGATTGGTTAGAAGCAGTTAGGTGAGCTGGATTTTTGTTAATTCTGTTGGAAGGCTGGGAAGTAAGTTATAGGAATTGGGTGGTTAGCAGATGTTATAAACAGTAGTTACAGGTTAGAGAATTGTTGAAATTCTGTTTCATTTTCTGCTGGAAGATTGTTGGACTGTTAGGGAGATTGTGAAACTCCATTATGAAGTTAGTTAGGGTATGGGGATGGTTAAAATCTGTTTCTGTTATGTTATTTTTTTCTGCTGGAAGTTTCTTCTTAGAGGTCGTTATGAAACAGTTACAGGACAGTTTGTGAAGTTAGTTTTTGTTTAGAAACAATTAGAAATTTGGTTGAAAGTTGTTAATTGGGGGTTGGTAAATAGTCACGGCGAGTAAACTTGAAAGTGTGGGCAGCATGTTTATCAGGTTATATGCATCTGTATGACTAATCTGACTCGCGTTGTGCATTTGATAACGTCTGTAAATCTGAATGTGCTTTGCCTAGCTCACTTGCATTTCCCTTTTTTCATTTTTGTTTCGATGAATTTCCTGTTCTTGAATGAATGATATGGTAATGAAACTTGCTCGATTTGATTTAGAATTTCTGCTTTGGTTCATGTTTCCTTGCAGCTCCTGATTTCTATTTTGAGATGAATGTGCATGATCGTTTATGTAGATTTGAACTTGATTGCCTTGATGGGCTACATCTTGGAATGTGAACCGAAAATCTAGACTTTTCCAACACTCGAACCGGTCTTAATCATGATAATTATCTTTCAAGGTAAACTTGGTTCTGATTTATTTTTATTTGCTGAATTTTTCCGTTGTTTCGAAACCGCCTTGGGACTTTGGTATGCTGGTGTTATGTAAAATTAATGTCCCTATTTTTCTGTATTGACGTCAACTGTTTTTTTTCCGGTTTTGTGCAGATGAGAAGTGAAGCTGGAAGTTTTGTGTCAGGCGCAAGTTTGGTTTAGGCAGGCTATGGTAAAGATGGATAGAATAGGATGAAGTTAAAGTATAGTTTAAAATAAGGGGATTTTAGCACACATGGAGGAAGCATGCAGTATGCGTACATGTATGAAAGGTGGTGGCTGAAGAGGCTCTAAAGATATCTTAGTAACTAGGTCTAGGGATGAACAATGATGAATTGGTTATGATGTTTTGGAATAGTTTTAAGAACATGGTAATTGTACATGCCTTCTTTTGTAATATCTTCTTGTCATTGACTTGGAATTTGTAACTTGTTGACCAAAATGAATGAACATTTCCAGTTTGTATCCTTGAATGATTTGCTCACTTAAGACGCATAACCGAAAGAAATGGTTTTGAGACATACTTTTGGCCAAAAGGGTTTTGTCCATGTATCTTGAACTCAAAAAAAGGCCTTGTATCTTTAAGAAACAAGTCAGATTCAATGAAATACCTTGAATTATTATGCATACAACCCCTAATTGGTGAAATGAGAAACAACTGAATACATATCCTTCTTTTAGTATGAGATCCATATTCAATCCTCTGTGATTCAAGCATTTAAAGGCAGGCTCTTTTTTATTGATCATGAGAAATTTCAAGTGAAACCCTAATCAAGAAATGCACCCTCTGATGATCTTTTGGTCAAAACCTTAACCCAAATACTAAGTGCAAACACATTAATCCCTGAACCATAAAAGACTCTTTGTCTTCAAGTTCAAGCTTTTGAAAGAAACCCATAGGATAACTTGTACCACAAGCAATAATGAAAGTCATTCCCCAGGAGGTAAATAGAATCTAATGTAGAGGAGAATAATCCCTGGACATTCTAAATATGGGGAGATAAACCCTAGTTTATGATCCCTCAGAGTCCTTGGTGAAAATAAACCTTGCATGAAGTTGAATAAAAAATCCATAGTGAACATAGGACCAAATCCTGTTTTAAGACCAATGATATTTCAATAGAACCAAGCTTTTATGAAGTAAGCACCCCAAACCATGCGCCCTAGATTTTCCATTACCATTGATCCCGTGTCTCACGTTCCTTGTGAATACATGATATGTTGAATGACTTAATAGAGAGTGAATGCATAGGAAGAGAATTAAATGCATAAGCCAGACGATTGATAAGAGTAGGACAAATTTGGGGTATGACAGCTGCCCCTATTTAATCTTCTTAAACTCGGAAGTACGATTGGCGCACGCCTTTCGGACGTTCGAGGTAGAAGATGATTAAATACCAATGCCAAAAATTTGTTATGGAGAAAGTGTGAGTATTTATTTATTTTTGTGATATCTATTGGGGAAAGAATTTTTTATTTTCTTGGTGAGAAGGGTTTATAGATGAACCTGGAAGGTGATTGCTCGTAACATGGAAACGGTTCTGAAACGGGTTTTGAAACCGATACGAAGAGCACTTGAAAACTGACACGACGAGTGTTAGAGATTGACACGACGAGTGTTTAGAGATTGACACGACGAGTGTTTAGGAAACTGACACGGACGAGTGTTGGTGGATGACAAGACGAGCGTCTGAAAATAACACGCCGAGTGTTTAGAAGTTGACACGATGAGTGTTGGAAGGTAGCATGATGTAAACACAAGGACAAAGGAGACTTGTAACGTGGCGTGATGCCAATACAAGGAACAGACCGAGCTTGTAACATAGCATGATGCCAATACAAGGAAGAGATTGAGATTGTAACATAGCATGATGCCAATACAAGGAAGAGATCAGACTTGTAACATAGCGTGATGCCAATACAAAGAAGATATCGGACTTGTAACGTAGCGTGATGCCAATACAAGGAAGAGATCAAATTTGTAACATAGCGTGATACCAATACAAGGAAGAGATCAGACTTGTAATGTAGCGTGATGCCAATACAAGGAAGAGATTGGACTTGTAATGCAGCGTGATGCCAATACAAGGAAGAGATCGAACTTGTAATGTAGTGTGATGCCAATACAAGGAAGAGATCAGACTTGTAACGTAGCATGATGCTAATACAAGGAAGAGACCAGACTTGTAACGTAGCACAATGCCAATACAAGGAAGAGATCAGACTTGTAACGTAGCATTATGCGAATACAAGGAAGAGATCGGACTTGTAACATAGCGTGATGCCAATACAAGGAAGAGATCAAACTTGTAACATAGCGTGATGCCAATACAAGGAAGAGATCGGACTTGTAACATAGTGTGATGCCAATACAAGGAAGAGATAAGACTTGTAACGTAGCGTGATGCCAATACAAGGAAGAGATCGGACTTGTAACGTAGCGTGATACCAATACAAGGAAGAGATCAGACTTATAACATAGTGTGATGCCAATACAAGGAAGAGATCAGACTTGTAACGTAGCATGATGCCAGTACAAGGAAGATATCAGACTTGTAACGTAGCGTAATGCCAATACAGGGAAGGGATCTGACTTGTAACGTAGCGTAATGCTAATACAAGGAAGAGACCGGACTTGTAATATAGTGTGATACCAATACAAGGAAGAGATCGAACTTGTAACGTAGCGTGATACCAATACAAGGAAGAGATCAGACTTGTAACGTAGCGTGATACCAATACAAGGAAGAGACCAGGCTTGTAACATAGAATGATGCCAATACAAGGAAGATATCAGATTGTAACGTAGCGCGATGCCAATATAAGGAAGAGATCGGACTTGTAACGTAGCATGATGCCAACACAAGGAAGGTATAACATAGACGGGTGTTTGAATCGGTACAGATAAGTATCGAAAGAAGATACAAACGAGTATCAAGGAAAGGTTAAACATGGATATATGTTTGGGAGACTGAATTATTTGTCAGATGGGAACTGGCTACCAGACGAGAACTGGGTTTAGAATGACAAGGTGTATTTGTTTTATTGGGAATAGGTGGATGAGGTACTGGCACCGTTAGCTGGGCATCGTGAAGGTGAAAGTCATCAGCTGGGGTTTTGGGAGCGACATCCTCTTGAGGGGATTGTTATCCTTGAATGATTCAGGTCTTTCGTGTAAGGTACCTGATCTGGCTTATGCTTTGTGTACATGTTTGAATTTCTTTTGGTACAAAGATCCATTCCGATGGATCGGATATGTGCTTTTGAGGATTCAATGTTATGCAATGATAACTATATGCAATGCAAAGAAATAAAATTCACGGGGATAGGCGGAGGTTCATTGGGAGCTATTGCTCATCGCTGGAGATGCTAATACATAGCAGCACTGGAAGCATGCAGTACCAAGGATTGCTGGGGATACTGAAAAAAGTTGCACTGGGAAGCTCATGATACCAAAGATTATCGATGACTCCACTAAAGATTGAATTGCTGACGGAGTGAGTTTACTGGTACGTCACTGAATTCTGAATTGCATTATTGGGAAAGAGATAATATGGCCTGACTTCTCTACATCCCAAACTGCTGAGAGGATGGTAGAAATGAATATACCAAAGAATGGATATCGAACACCGTGTGAATCTCTCCGAATACATGCCCCAAGTTTACGCCACACTGAGGAATTACCGGATTACCTCTTGAATCAATTGGGGATAAAAGATGGGCATGGAAACCTATGAATGCCCTAGTTTAGCTCTACGAATTCCCCGATTTAGCTTTAATGGGGATGCACTTGATTAAATCTACTGGGGATGCACTTGATTAACTCCACTGGGGATGCATTTGCGTGTGCTGAGTCCAATGGGGAATCATGTTTGAAATTGTCTGTAGTAGATGAAGGCAGCTTTGTGCATGACGGCCAGGTTAGGGTGACCGTTGTGATACTTCTAGCTTGATTGTAGTCTCGTGCAATATAATTGGCTTGAGCATCTTTGCGAATATGAACGAGGAATGCCTCTGTCTGGAGGATTTCTGAAAGAATCTGTGCTGAGTAGAAGATCAGAATATCCGTGCCACAATATGATATGAGGTAGCCTTCCCCAATCTCTTGAGTCACGAAATAAACTATCTCTAATCACAAATTTCTTGGAGAGATTTGTCGAATCTCGACGTAACTTTCCCAGGTTAAACGTGTTCTGAATAGATTTGTCAATGTGACAACCCCTGATCGATAACAACTTGAAGAGATTTATCAATGTGATAGCCTCTGATTGATATTAGCTTGAAGAGATTTATTGACGTGATAGCCTCTGATTGATAGCTTTGAGGGAATGCCCTAGATTTGGCTGAGTACGAAGAGATCGAATCCTGACTTGATTTCCCCATATTGGCAGAATATGCTAACTTCATCCTTGAAGGATACTCAGACAATAAAGTACCACGATGCTTTCTCTTGAAAAAATCATTGGTTAACATGCTCCTGGATAAGTCATTTCTCTTGTGGCAACTGACTCTTACTCCAACAGAGTATTCAAGCCTATCTCCTTTGACAAGATTAAGCTCTTTGCCTATTATTCATTGTGTAAACTTACTTGATGTCAATCAGTTGTTTTGTATGCAAAAGAATGTTTATTATGGGAATGATAATTTTAATGCAACATATATGTAAGTCTTGAAGTTTGAAAAACTTTGAATCAAAATGATGTCACTAGCTAGAGAGAAACATTTGCAAATTCTTTGTTATGGAAGGTAATGCAAGCATATGATGCCAACACAGATATTTAAACATACCTCTTACGAGTCAGTTAAACGTTATCTCGTTGTAGCACGCTTTCAAATTGACCCATGCTTCAGTTAGGACTTTAAAGGGTTGTAACGTGGCCTGGTTCACAGTTTAAGAAAAAAGGATTTAAGGCTCAAAATTATTTGGTGCCCACCCATTCTCCATGATGTTCTCGATTCCTACATTAATTTGAATCAATACAAGCATTCATCTCTCGAGAAGAGTTTGCGCTGGTTGAGGAACCACTTAGACCTCTTGGACACAACAATCACTAACTTCTTATTTTGGTGTCTCATCACACGACCTTGTTCTTTCGATGAGGATTTTCATTTGTAATCCCTTTCTCGCCTCTTAGGATTTTCAATTTCTTTCTCGCTTTCCCTAGCTTTTTCTTGGACAAATTCTCTTGAATTTCGATTTAGAAGTCCAGCGGGGTGCCCCAACTTTTTCCTAAGCAACTTGTTTTCAAGTTTATACTTAGCGGGGATTTTTGTTTCTTTCTTATTAATAATTTCCATTTTGAACAAGTCGTTAATCTCTATGTTGTTTCTGATTTGTTGGAAGTGACCCTGACTGTCAGAGTCTTTGATAGATGAGGGATAACCGTTGTTGTATCATCATATGTTGACCTCCAGATGTGTAAGAGATACCTATTGGGATATCGTTAATTGGATGGATAACCATTTTTGTATCCTTGGATGCACACTTTTGATGAGTTATGAATGCTTGATCAGATTGACTGAACACTACCCGCCCCAAGGTTAAAATGAGGGTTTTTTCTGAACAGAAAAGAAACTCCTACTTCAAAGGCTCAGAGGGGTTAGTGAGGGACTATCTCCCTTATATCTCCAGTGTTTAGGAATATAAATAAGGCATGTACATCGTCAGCAGTGTCTTACTAAAAAGCATACTAACCAGAGATTTTTTGCGCTTTTAGATTATCGTCATCCTCCCTCCAATCTTTTCCTAAGCATAAGACTTGGAAACTTGGCACTAATATGCAAGTAAAACATTTAAAGAGTGATAACGAATGGATGAATAAAAACAAAAGGAGCACTTCAAGACAAGCATACTTATTACATTAAGATTTTCATTCAAAAATAGACAAGTTTTTACATGTAAGCAATGTTTAAACAAACAAGTAAGAATGCAAATGAAAATGCAGTAAAGAAACCAATGATTGCCATCATTGAGGAGACTTGACTCCGTATGGATTTCTTGATTCTGAAGATTTTCTGCAGTCTTGATGCTTAAATGGGTGAGAGAATTCCCCTTCTTATATGATTTGGACACCACAGTCTCTGGATTAATTCAATCTTGGACCTTGTCTCTGGATGACATACCATCTTCAATTGAATGGCTAGGTGGCTTAGAATATATGCGTTGAAGATTCTTTCAGGAGAACAAATGAATGTTATACCAAACAAATTGGTAAAAACTGCATCACCAAACGTCTTATGCCACAAAGAAATAATGTGGTTCGTCTTCTAGCAGAACAACAGAGACATCCAGATGGTGAGAAAGAGTCTGGCAGTTGGCCAAATAGGAATTGGGCCTTTGGAAGAGATGCCAGACAGAAGCTAGGATTTATAATTCAACCCCTTTACAGTTTTCAATATCAAAACCGGGTGCCCTAAGATAGGGGATACATCTAGCATGTGTATCGCAATCGGAAGAGATGTTTGTGGAAGGAGGACCCCAAAGATTAGAGATTTACCAATTGCACTTCCACTAGGTGAGGAAATACCTGGATGCAATACACTGGGATCGCATCAACATGCTCATCAGGCTTCTTCTGTCTTTGCTTAAAAGCTTTGCCCCATGAATTCATTAGGGGAACGAAGACTGGCTGATGTCGAACAGATCAGAGAACACAAAGTTATGGAGAGTGCCCCTGATTGAATAGTCGGATGCCCCAACGTGGTAACCACATATGGCATTGGTATCATGATCTGAAAGGGAATTTATAAACAATACCGAAGTACGGGGTCTAACCCAATAGTAAATGGGGACCATCTGCTGATAAGATGTCCCAAGAATTCAAGATTGTGTAGCACTCCATGATTGAAAGAAATTCCCAAAAGATAAGGAGAAGAGGGAACCTTCTGCGGCAATAAGTGAAAGATTGTTGACATCAACATCAGAGCTTCCATGACCTGGCTTATCTGAGTCTTCAATTGATTATCTTCCTGCTCGAAGAAATTTCTGACCACGAATCAAAGCTTGCATGTATACCACACAGAGTTATTCCATAACTGATCCCTGAGCATGTGAAGCAAGAAATCAAGTTTGAACCTCTAAGGAGAACAGCGGGTATGAATAAGAATCTCCAATATTCAAATACCTGTTATGGATGCATGAATATGCATGGGGTGCATGAATATGCCATGTCATGTTCTGTCATTTCCATCAAATTTACGTGCTTTATTGATTTTACCCAAGTAAGGGATGGAAAAGTTCAACACAAGGCTTGCAAATATGATTCCCTAGAAATAACAGAACATGTATGTTAAGCATGTGGTAACCATGTTATGTATGCAAAAACATGGGATCAAATGGGATCAAGGTTCCATCATTTCTGAATATGATTGCTGCTCCATTTTTGAACCATATGGATATCACCAAATCAAAGGTTCGACATAGCTTCCGCACATACAAGAACCAAGTACCATGCGGATTATCAATTGTACGGGATCAAGGCTTCTGGAACCGGATGTTGTTGAGCCTTTTCTGAACATGCTAGAAATACCAAGATCGAAGGCCTGAATGAACCTCCAAGTAAGCAAGTCAGGGACTCAAAATAAATCTGAGAAACATATGGTCACCAACAGCATATAACATCTTGTGATCGGTGGGAATGAGAACTAACTGTTTTTTAATGCTGGTTCGCGTTTGCGTTTGTTTTCGCAAAATGTCGCGGTAAGCAAGAGTCGCCACCGTCTTTTATTTTATCCAACAAGGAAAGGACAAAAGCACAGAAAAATTCCTTTTCGAGATTTTTCTCGGGTTCGGGAGGTAGATTATAGAAAGGGAAGGTATTAGCACCCTTTCTATCTGTGGTTATCCACGGACTCTTAGGTACTTGCTCACTACGTTTTCAAAAGTTTTCTTTTCTTTGTGTTTGTGGGTTTTGAAAAGAGTTTTGTTTTTGAAGAAAGTGTAAGTGCAAAAAGTTTTGTTTTGTTTTTTTAAAGGAGAAAGTACTTAAGAACCTCTACCTACTCAAAAAGAAATTAAATTGTGCTAATTTCCTTTAGACAATGCTATCCCACTATTCTGGTGGAGCGTTGAGGTTACGACTCCCGCTCTATGGATCCATGGACGACCCAGCAAACAAGAATAGGATGGCCAAATGTCCATCACGTAGAATGTAGAATTGAAGACCTGAGAACCAACTTTTATTGGAATATCAACCTCACCATGCACCATCCTCTTAGACCCATCAAAGGCCCGGACAAAAATATTACTCGGCTTTAGCTTCAAACCTTCGCAATCCAGCCTGTCTAGAGCTTTCTTGGGCAAGACGTTCAACGAGGAACCAGTGTCAACCAACACATGTGCAAGAGTAGTGCCCCTGCATTCAATGGAGACATGCAGGGCATCATTATGGCTCTTCCCTTTAGCAGTCAGATCAGCGTCGAAGAAACCCAAACCATTATCAGTAGTTAAATTGGCCACACAATCGGTAAATTGATCAGCTGATGTCTCTTGTGGCACGTGGGCCGTCTTTAGGAAGGTAATCAGAGCTTTGGCATGGGCCTCTGAACACAACAACAGTGATAACATAGAAATCTTGGATGGGGTTTGCCCCAGTTGCTCAACTACATTAAAATCACTCTTCTTAATAATATTCAGAATCTCTTCCATCTCCTGTTTGGAAGCTTCAACATTGATTGTCTTTGGCGCCTCCGTCTGGGCAGGCATATCAGTGGTGATCCCTTTGCCCCGAGCGTTAGAAGACTCGGCGACAGGGGGAAGGATAGGAATTTTATCAGGAACAATAGTAGGTACACTTGCAGGCTTAATGACAACAAGTCTTCGGACAGTTGGTGGAGCAATATCAGGTGAGAAAAGTCTACCGCTGCGGGTGACTTTAGCAGGCCCAGTAATGTTGCTGACGCCGGTATCAGCATCAAACTCTTGCTTAATTCCAAGAACATAAACATCTGCCCTATAGTGCCAAGGGACAACTTTGTCAGAGGTATAGGGGATGGGCCCCGGAACAGTGATGATTATAGGTGCGATCTTCGGAACAGATGTAATTCTAACAGGCGTCCTCGAGGGAGCCTTGGAAGAATTGTCGAAAATGGTAATGATGGCAACTTCTTCAGAATGAACAGATGGAACAAGAGTCTTTTCAAACAGGATCTCCTTGCTATCCATCGGGTTTTGGATACCTGACTTCAAAGATGGGCAACCAGTAGGTAAAACAGAACACAAATGGCAACCTTCACCACAGCCCGGAAATAAACCGGCTAGCAACAGGTTCCTCTTGACAGTCATCAGAGGGGTAACAATATCATCCACAGACACTACAAACAAGTCTTCCTCTACAGCATTTACTCCATGTTTGGGCATGGGAGCAGTCACAACATTAGGCCTCTCGGGCGCCTCAAACTCAATCTCCTTTGCATCAATTAAGTCTTGAACCTTGTTTTTCAGACTCCAACAATCATCTGTATTATGCCCCGGGCTATCGGAGTGATAAGCACAGCGGGCATTAGGGTTATACTTCGGTGATGCAGTATTTTGATTCTTTGGAGCTTCTCTTAGAGTCACCAGATTAGTCTTCAGCAACTGTGGCAACATCTGAGACAAAGTCATGCTGAGACGAGTAAATTTCCTTCAAGGTCTCTCGTCCCTTCGTTGGTTGTGATGTTGAGGAGCACCAACAGGTTTTGAGATAACAACCGCATTGACAGCTTGGCGGTGTTCAGGTCTGTTTTGTCTTCTTGAACTGTAGACAACACTGGACTCTTTCTTAAACGGTCTCTTCTCGGTGCTCGATGAGGCACCCTTCTGTATCTTCCCAGCCTTAATACCAGCTTCAATCCTCTCACCAGTCAAGATAAGGTCTGTAAACCCGGCTGAAGGCTTCCAATCAAATGGTTAAAGAATGGACCGGACAGGGTCCCCAAAAACATATCAACAAGTTCACGATCAGCTAAAGGTGGTTGCACCCTTCCGACAAGGTCTCTCCATTTTTTAGCATACTCTTTAAATCCTTCACCCGTCCCTATTGACATACCCTGGAGTTGGGTACGCATAGGAGCGAGGTCGGAATTATACTGATAATGCCTAAAGAATGCAGCAGCCAAATCCTCCCAGCTACGGATACTGGCTCCGTCCAACTGATAGAACCACTCAAGCTGAGTCCCTGAGAGACTGCCTTGAAAGAAATGGATCCATAAGTTCTTATCAGTAGTGTAAGGTTGGATCTTCCTCACATATGACCGGAGGTGCATCTTTGGACAGAAAGCTCCGTCATACTTGGCAAAGGCAGGTGCCTTGAACTTATGGGGAATCACCACCCCAGATGATAAACCCAAATCTCCGAAGTCCAGACCGGGCACCTTCTGTACTTCCATAGAGTTCAAACGGTCTTCCAGCTGTTTGTACTTATCCTCAGCAGGAGGATACTGTTCTTCATCATAGTCCGTCTCATTGTCGGAGACCATAGGGCTAGGAGCCCTCCTTTCTTGTGGACTGTCTTTCTCTCTAGACGGGGTGGCCAGATCAATTTCATTCTGCAGCCCGTTTCCAAACCTGCGTCTGGTGTTGAACAGGATGGTCCTCTTCTTCTTCTTCTTTCTCTCTTTCAGAATCAAGGTCTTCAAGTCCTGCTGACCCTTAGTTAGGCTCATGACCAACTCTTGAAATTGGGCATTTTGGGCCTGGAGGGCCTTGATAGCTTGCTCAGGGGAAGGTTCAGCAGATATGATGATTGCTGAAATAAACAACGAAGAAGATAAGAGACCTGTAAAAGGGTACCTGTTATGCATATGTGAATGGTATGCTATTTATGTAATGCATTCAAGGGTTCAAAAATTCAAATTTGTTGCAGACAAAAAGAACACACGTCATACTAAGAAGAAATTTGTTAGTACATAAGTGCCCCATGGGCGAAATATTACAAAAGTCTTAATGTAAAAAGACATTGCGCATCCTTTTTGGAGCGATGTAAGTGTTGAGGGTCTCCTCCTCGTGAAGTCGGCGGGTAAGCTCCAAAACCTTCTTTTCACTGGCATAGAAGTTGGCTTCAAAAGTATTCCGCTCTTCCTTGAGTTGGATCCAACTCTTTTGCATTTCTTCCCATGATGTTGGCATGTCAGGATGTAGGATGGCGTATGGAACCTCTCCTTCCATAACAGGCTCTTTGATCAAGGGGAGAATGTGAGGATATGGCATCATAAGATTCTGGGAGCGGGTTCGTACCCACTTGAGGTAAGGCTCAATGGGGATAGAATTCTTGTGCCCCAGTGTCTTATTATCCACCTTATTAGGCATCCTCCAAGCTCTGATGAACCTTTGTCGATGTCCTTGCGTATCGTTGTCGAAGTCAAAAACTAGGTCAGGAATCAGCATGTCATGAGGGCCATCCCTCCGAGCATATCCAAATTGTCTCAAAGCTAGACAGGGGTTGTAGGTAATGCCTCCCCTAATTCCAAGTAATGGAACATTAGGAAATTCTCCACAACGATCAATGATGGTGACATTTTCTCTGGACCGAGAACACCAATGTACATCAGAATGTGTGAGGGTCATCAATCGTTGTGACCACCTTAAACCCTGCTCATTCTTCAAAACTGATTGTGGAAGGTGAGAAATAAACCACCTTGCTAGGAGAGGAGTACATCACATGAGAACACCTCTTTTCCTCATTGTTCGTGTGTAAAATGAGTGGAGGATGTCCCCAAGCAATGTAGGTATGGGATTCCTGGATATGAAAATCTTGACAGCATTTACATCTATAAGTTGATCAGGATTTGGGAACAAAACCAACCCATAGATAAGGAGTGCCACAATCTCTTCAAAGGATTGTAGATCAAGAGAACTCCAGCATTCTCGTGCCTTCTCAAACAGAAACTTTGCCAAGAATCCCTTGATACCTCTTCTGGTTTCCCAATGCCCTTTGATGTCGGATGGTTGCAAGCGTAATGCTTGAGCAACATCTTCAAATTTTAGTTCCTTTTTCGTACCGTTGTAGGGTAGTTGACTAAGAATAGGAATTCTCAGGAGTTGAGAAAATTCCTCCAAAGTAGGCACCAATTGATAATCAGGGAATGTGAAACAGTGGTGTAGGGGGTCAAAGAACTAGAAGAGAACTTTCATCATGTCTTCTTCAATGTTGGTGTTGACCAAGCTGAGGAGTCTACCATGTCTTTCACTGAAGAGAGAATTCTCGGGAATCCTGGATGTAATCTCCTTGAGTTGAGGAGGGATCCTTACAAGGTTGACTTGAATTGTTTTCCTGCAGAGAGACTCCATGTCCTGCAAAACAAGAACAAAGATGAAGATCTAAACCCTTGAAATGGTTAGCAGATGCATATGATGCTTTATGATGTATGCATAAACACATGTACAAGAAAGTCACACAAAAACCCTAGTTTCAGGCTTGTAGGAGGTTTCATAAGTAAGTACCCTCTTGAGTTTAGTTGGCTCAAAACCTGTCCTATAAATAGTAACTGGGTTCTAAGGAGCTCAATATCATTGGATTGTTTTCTATGTTCATCGTTTCGGTTTAGCCACTTAACTGGCGACCAAAATATTCCAAGAAAACAATCCTCAATGAGTGTAGTATCGAGTATCTACCAACTTCGGACTGCACCAAAGTCGGTCATCTCACTACCCCTAAAAAAGGCCAAGATGGTCAAGTAAGGTTCTAGGTCATTAGTGCTTAGTGACATCACTCAGCGGCCCCGTATTCTATTTGATTGACTCAAAGGCTACCAGTACTCACAAATATGTCGCACTAATATAGCTATTGCTTCAACCGTGTCGGTATACCCCGCACAGTTTCCACAACGTATTGCTATCTATGAATGTTTCCCAAATTCGGGTGGAGGATTTCAAACCCAAACAATAGAACAAAGATAAAGCAATCAAATAACACAATAGAAGCAAATATCATGAACTAATCCTAAGGTATACCCCACTTATTAGAATCCCCAGCAGAGTCGCTAGTTCTGTGATCGGTGGGAATGAGAACTTACTGTTTTTTAATGCTGGTTCGCGTTTGCGTTTGTTTTCGCAAAATGTCGCGGTAAGCAAGAGTCGCCACCGTCTTTTATTTTATCCAACAAGGAAAGGACAAAAGCACAGAAAAATTCCTTTTCGAGATTTTTCTCGGGTTCGGGAGGTAGATTATAGAAAGGGAAGGTATTAGTACCCTTTCTATCCGTGGTTATCCACGGGCTCTTAGGTACTTGCTCACTATGTTTTAAAAAGTTTGCTTTTCTTTGTGTTTGTGGGTTTTGAAAAGAGTTTTGTTTTTGAAGAAAGTGTAAGTGCGAAAAGTTTTGTTTTGTTTTTTTAAAGGAGCAAGTACTTAAGAACCTCTACCTACTCAAAAAGGAATTAAATTGTGCTAATGTCCTTTAGACAATTCTATCCCACTATTGAGGAGTAGGTAGCATCGTCGTTGGAGTTTTCGGGTCAATTCGATTTAAGGGACGTGTGGTCACTAAAGCAATGTTAGGATGCTTTAGCGGTAACCCTAATGTCTTAGATCATTTTTATCGAGGCAACCGTTTCGAGGCAACTTTGATCTTTAGACAAGAGGGAGACCTCTAAGACTTCCTATACTCAATGACCACACTTGAAGCAGCCAAGTGAGGTATACCCTAAGAGTGGCATGTGAGAGTGTATTGTTTTTTTTTTAGTTATATTATCTTTGCATGTCATGGTGAGCTACTGTTGATTTTAAGTTTAAGAGTTAATCTTGTCATACAATCCTAGTTAGCATACATCTAAGCAGTTAATATATGTACAGGAATTTAAAGTGCAGAAATTGTAAATCCTACGCTATTACAAGGCTTCGGGGGATTATTTACATGTCCAAAAATTGGGGGAATAAAAGCAGTAAAGTAAAAGTCTTAATTTAAGCTACCACAAACCAGTAAGCAGTTACAATAAAATAAACGCGCGTGAATCTGAAAAATCCTAAGAATAAGAACTTTTGTTGTTTTATTTTATTTTTGGGAAAATGCTAAATGTTCAATTAAGTAAAATTTAATTAATTAAAAAAAACTGATTAAAATTAACTCCAAAACATACTTAATATTTTTTGCATTTTTTTTGTTTATGAAAAGGATTGAATTTAAATAAATCCTAAGTCTACTGATTTTAAAATTGGAGAAAATAAGTTAAAATAATTAACTAAATTAAATCCTAATTCTAAGTTACTTATTTTTATGATTTTTCTGTTGATAAAAAAAACAAATAAAATGGTCCAAACGAAAATGAAATCAGGCAGTAAATCAAGAAAAACAAAATAATTCTGGAGGCCTGGGTCGAAAGAAGTGTGGGCTGTCTTTCGACCCAGTGAAGAGGCTGGATCGAAGGTGCATGAGGGGCTGCACTCTGAGGGTGTTCGATCTGGATATGTCATCCTTCGATATGGAAGTCCTGGGTCCAGTTCGAAGCTAAGCTGCTGAGCTTCGAAACTCTGAACAGGATCCTGAGAATATATTTCCTGCAAAAACGAAACACATGTTAAAGGTCCAGGGGGGACTTTACCCCCCTGATTCGAATCTCCTCCCTATTCGCGCCTGCTGAATCTGGGTCTGGGTTTATTTTATCCTGGGATTCAAAGGAGAAACTCAGATTGTGCCCAAGCAATGGCACAATCTCATCTCTGCGCCGTAGCTTATATGTAGCACATTAAATCATTCACAAACAACAGTAATAACGTGAATATGCAATCAGAGATCGAAATGAGTTTGAGATTAGATTTCTTTTTACCAAACAGAAGTGCTTTGATCTATGATTCTGAGTGTGGAATGGCTGGTGCAAGGATTGGGTATGGCTTCCTGGAAGTGCTGATGATTTTTGGCAGCGTATCTCCAAGTTCTCCCTGTTTCTTTTCTCTATTTTTTCTGTATATTTTCGTCCTTTTTTGCAACACTTGTGATCTCTTTATATAGAGGGGGTGGAGGGGACAGGAAGACAAAGGTTTAAATGACCTTGATTATGTGTTTGACAGCCATGAATGAGAATTTGTAATGTTGATTATGTGTTTGAAAGCCATGAATGAGAGTTCGTAACGCTGGCTAAACACATGGGATCTTGTCCCTTTTTGAATTTTGAATGACATGTAACTGGCCTTCGAATGCTCTCTTTCGAATGGGCTGATGGCCTCCTTTGAATGTTCCCTTTCGAATGGGCTGATGGCCTCCTTCGAATGCTTTTCGAAAGCTTCTTCGAATGGACCCTTTGAATGCTTCTTCGAATGGACCTTTTTGGAATTCCAATCGAAGGACACTGTTATAATGCCAATCGAAGTACTTATCCATAATGCCAATCGAAAGGCTCCTTCAGAATACCAATCGAAGGGTCTTTCAGAATGCCAATCGAAATCCTTGACATAATGCCAATCGAAATGCTTGTCCATAATGCCAATTGAAGAGCTTGACATAATGCCAATCGAAAGGCTCCTTCAGAACAATAATCGAAGGGTCTTTCAGAATGCCAATCGAAATGCCTTAAAGCACCACTCAAAAATTTTCCTTTTCCTTAGGCAAGAGTTTGTGATCAACCATGCAGGGGGAAGACTTTGGGAAACATGAGAGGGCAAATTTTAGGGTACAACAGTTGCCCCTGTTCAATCTTCTTAAACCTGAGGATGTAGATTGGCTTGTGTGCCTTTCGTGATCCGAAGGTGGAAGATGATTGAACACTAGAGTGCCCAGAAATTTGCACTCGCATGGTGTAGTATCAGCATTGTGATGTCAGGAATGGGCTTACAGATGCCATTTGGAGATTGTTGGTAGGAGGATGGGCTTATAGATGCCATCTGCAGGAGTGTCGATCGCATAAGAGATTCCTTAGCGAGAACTTGGATACCTGTTGTTGTAGAAGATTCCACTGGGGAAGTCTAACTTTGTTTGAGATTTAGGAACTGACTCGTGCTCACCGGGAGTATACCGTTGAGGTTATAGAACTTGTCCTGTCTGGTTCCAAGTATTAATCACTGACCTGAGAAAGAAAGATAGTTTTCCTGGCTTGTTACAGGTACTAACCTTCATGTAGATAATTTCCCTGGTTGGTTTCAGGTATTAACCTACAATCAGTCGTCCACAGATATTTTTCCTAGCTTGCTACAGGTATCAAACTGGGACTTGAAAAGGTTGGTCGAGGAGATATTTGTCATGGCTGGTTTCAGGTATTGATCTCTGACCTGAGAAAGAAAGTCTTCCTGGCTTGTTACAGGTATTAATCTTCAATCTCTTCATGTAGATGATTTTCCTGGCTTGTTACAGGTGTTAATCTTCAATGTAGATGATTTTCCTGGCTTGTTACAGGTGTTAATCTACAATCAGTCGTCCACAGATATTTTCCTGGATTGTTACAGGTATTAAACTGGAACTTGAGAAGGTTTTGGAATAACTTCAACTGGATCGGCAGTAGAAAAATCTTTAGGAATCGATTTAACTGAACCAGAGGAGGTCTTGGAATAACTTCAACTGGATCGGCATCAGAAAAATCTTTAGGAATCGATTTAACTGAACTAGAGGAGGTCTTGGAATAACTTCAACTTGATCGGCATCAGAAAAATCTTTAGGAATCGATTTAACTGAACCAGAGGAGGTCTTGAAATAACTTCAACTGGATCGGCATCAGAAAAATCTTTAGGAATCGATTTAACTGAACCAGAGGAGGTCTTGGAATAACTTCAACTGGATCGGCATCAGAAAAATCTTTAGGAATCGATTTAACTGAACAAGAGGAGGTCTTGAAATAACTTCAACTGGATCGGCATCAGAAATATCTTTAGGAATCGATTTAACTGAACCAGAGGAGGTCTTGGAATAACTTCAACTGGATCGGCATCAGAAAAATCTTTAGGAATCGATTTAACTGAACCAGAGGAGGTCTTGAAATAACTTCAACTGGATCGGCATCAGAAAAACATTTAGGAATCGATTTAACTGAACCAGAGGAGGTCTTGGAATAACTTCAACTGGATCGGCATCAGAAAAATCTTTAGGAATCGATTTAACTGAACCAGAGGAGGTCTTGAAATAACTTCAACTGGATCAGCATCAGAAAAATCTTTAGGAATCGATTTAACTGAACCAGAGGAGGTCTTGGAATAACTTCAACTGAATCGGCATCAGAAAAATCTTTAGGAATCGATTTAACTGAACCAGAG
Organism: Vicia faba; assembly: GCA_948472305.1. NCBI lineage: Eukaryota > Viridiplantae > Streptophyta > Magnoliopsida > Fabales > Fabaceae > Vicia > Vicia faba. The sequence continues at coordinate 1,473,516,289 of OX451739.1, read as the reverse complement.
GAGGTCTTGGAATAACTTCAACTGGATCGGCATCAGAAAAATCTTTAGGAATCAATTTAACTGAACCAGAGGAGGTCTTGAAATAACTTCAACTGGATCGGCATTAGAAAAATCTTTAGGAATCGATTTAACTGAACTAGATGAGGTCTTGGAATAACTTCAACTGGATCGGCATCAGTAAAATCTTTAAGAATCGATTTAACTGAACCAGAGGAGATCTTGGACATAGCTGAGAACTTAACTGGATCTTTCCTAAAAGGTAAAGGTCAGTCATATGTAATGCATGATGTGGATCAAGCAATGATGTTCTCAATATAAATGAGATTGTATGGTATGATGCGTATATGCATGTATCATGATGTATGGAAATGTGATGTTTTAGATGGGGAAAATAAATCCCGGAGCTGCTGGAGAATAGAGTTGAGTTCTTAGTTTCCGCTGGGGATGGCGAACGAAGATGATTGCAAGGATAAACCTGTTAGGAGAAAAGAACTCCGTTGGGGGATAAACATGATGAAGAGATTACTCCGAGGGGAAATACTCTGTGGGGAAGAGATACTTTGCTGAGATTTTAACGATAAACTCCGCTGGGGATTTCGTTGATAAGCTTTGTTGGGGATTTTGATGATGAACTCTGCTGGGGATTGATTACCATTGCTGGTGATATTGAATCTGTTAAGGATAGAAGTCCTGCTTGGGGAAAGAAAGAACTTCGCTGGGGATGATCTTTCAGTTGCAACTTGCTGAGGATAACCTAGTTAGACTCTTGTGAGGATAACCTTCTGAATTTGGCTGGGGAGATACATTTGTATTCTGCAGGGGACAAGCTTCTAGAATCTACTGGGTAAGATGATTCAACTCTGGCGGGGAAGCCTTTTTAGACTGCGCTGGGGAAATGGCTCCACTGAGGGTATCTTGTATTCCTCCGGGAAACATTCTTATACTCTGTTGAGGAATATTAAGACTGTCGGGGATGCTCTTACGCTTGCTGGAGAATGTCTTTATACTCTGTTGGGGAATATTAAGACCTTCTGGGGATACCCGACCTTTTCAGGGCTGATGGTAGACCAACTCTTCTTGGGGAGAGTATTGCGGACTCGTCCGTAGTTGCAAGTTTTAGCTAAGAGAGCTATCATTACTGTCTTATCCTGCGGGGAGTGAAGGTATCTTAGCCATATTCTTTAGCTGAATATATACCTTGGTACCTGGTGGACAGAGCAACTAGACCGCTCAGACAATTCTTATTGCCCCTACTTCTGATATCACCCGTAATTCGTCTTTTGTTTCGCATGTAAATATTTATGAGCAGCAATTAATGTCAAATGCATATATCAAAAATGAACATTGGACGTTCTTTGCAAAACAAAACAGATAAAGGAAAAACAATTTGAAATTTGTTTGAAAATGAATTTGTATTGACTTTGAAGTTTGGCCTGTAAACAGGCGTTTTGTACAAGAGGCTGACGTCCTAGTAAGAGAACGCCGCCGAACAAATAGAATTTATACAATTTGTGAAAACAAAACAGCTATGTGAATAGTCCCACTGGGTTCCAGCTCTGCTATTGTCTTTATATCTTCAAGCATCTCATCACTTTGCTACTTAGTTGAAGATGAATCTGATTGACTGGTGTCGTCCGAGCCTGATAGTTGATACCGAAGTCCAGATGCGAGGTGATCAAATGAGACATAGTGTTACGCTTTAATCCCTAACTTTTGCCTGGACCGCCCTTTCGGGTTTTCAGTCCACCGGGATACCCATTTTTGCCCAAGCCGCCTTTTCAGGTTTTCGACTTGCCGGGTGTACAGATTTTTTTATTTTCATCCCTTATTTTTGCCTGAACCCTTTTGGTTCGCCGGGAAGCCCTTATTTTTGCCTAGGCCAGTCAATCTAGCGGGTCTTTGATTATGTGTAGTATCTTTTTACTATGTCTGCATTGACGGGGTGAGGAAGGTCCTCACCATCCACGGTGGTTAGAATCATCGCTCCTCCTGAGAAGATGTTCTTAACCACAAATGGCCCTTCGTAAGTAGGGGTCCATTTGCCCCTGGGATCACCTTGAGGTAGAATGATGCGCTTGATTACCAGGTTCCCAACTTGATACTCTTGCATTCTGAATTTCTTGTTAAATGCCTTGATCATTAGTTTTTGGTATGTCTGACCATGACAAATAGCAGTAAGTCTCTTTTCGTCGATTAGATTCAATTGATTAAGTCGGGTCTGGATCCAGTCGTCTTTGCTCAAACCTGCATCCTTCATGATCCGAAGAGAGGGTATCTGAACTTCAATGGGCAAGACTGCCTCCATGCCATAAACCAAGGAATAGGGTGTTACCCCTGTTGACGTCCGTGCTGAGGTACGGTACCCATGAAGAGAAAATGGTAACATCTCGTGCCAGTCTTTGTAAGTCACTGTCATCTTCTGCACAATCTTCTTAATGTTCTTATTTGCTGCTTCAACAGCCTCATTCATCTTCGGCCGGTAGGGAGAAGAGTTATGATGCTGTATCTTGAATTGCTCGCATAGCTCAGTGATCATCTTGTTGTTAAGATTGGTACCATTGTCCGTAATGATCCTCTCTGGTACACCGTATCGACAAATCAGGTTGTGCCAAATGAACCGTGCCACGACGTTCTTGGTTACGATAGCAAAGTAAGCTACTTCAACCCACTTCGTAAAGTAATCAATCGCTACCAGGATGAAACGATGCCCGTTGGATGCCGTAGGTCTGATCTCGCCGATCATATCAATGCCCCACATTGGAAAAGGCCAAGGTGCTGTCAAAACATTCAGAGGAACTGGAGGAATATGCACCTTATCAGCATAGACCTGACACTTGTAACATGTCCGAGAATGCTGATAACAGTCGGCTTCCATTGTGGACCAGTAGTATCCTGCCCGAAGGATTTTCTTTGCCATGGTATGTCCACTGGAATGAGTTCCGAAAGTACCTTCATGCAGCTCTGCCATGATTCTTTCTGCTTCAATTTTATCCATGCAACGCAGTAAGGTTGAATCATGGTTACGTTTGTAAAGAATGCCATTGCTGATGAAGAACTTTTCCGCGAACCTTCTTAGAAACTTCTTGTCATTAACAGATGCACCCTCGGGGTATTCTTGAGCTTCAAGGTACCTCTTCACTTCATGATACCAAGGTTTTTTTGTTACCTCTTCAGTCTCAAGATCACAATAATGTGCAGGTTCATCCAATTTCCAAATAATGATCCGGGGAGCCTCGTTGTCCCACTTGACTTTGAACATAGAAGACAATGTAGCTAGCGCGTCCGCCAACTGATTCTCCTCTCTTGGGAAGTGTTCAAAGGTTATCTCCTGGAAATGGGGAAGCAACGTCAATACATACTCCTTGTAAGGAATAAGATTTGGGTGTTTCGTATCCCACTCTCCTTTGATCTGACTGATCACGAGAGCGAAATCTCCAAAGACACTCAGAAACTTAATCCTTAGGTCAATTGCTGCTCGAAGACCCATAATGCAGGCTTCATACTCTTCCATATTGTTGGTGCAGTTAAAACATAGTCGGGCGGTAAACGGAGTATGAGATCCTTTAGGAGATATGATCACAGCGCCAATGCCATTACCCAAAGCGTTTGAAGCTCCATCAAAGTACATAGACCATCGGGATCCTTCCTCAGGTCCTTCATCCGGTCCAGGTGTCTCACAATCAGTCACTACCATGATATTCTCGTCTGGAAATTCAAAGTTCATAGACTGGTAATCATCCACTGCCTGGTGTGCCAAATGGTCTGCCAATACACTTCCCTTGATTGCTTTTTGAGTCGTGTACTGGATGTCATATTCAGTCAAGATCATCTTCCATCTTGCTATTCTTCTGGACAAGGCAGGCTTTTCGAAGATATACTTGATTGGATCCATTTTTGAAATCAACAGAGTAGTGTGAGTCAACATATACTGTCTCAGCCGGCGAGCAGCCCATGCCAAAGCGCAGCAAGTTTTCTCGAGCAGTGAGTATCGGGTCTCACAGTCGGTAAACTTTTTGCTAAGGTAATAAATAACATGCTCTTTTCGCCAGACTTGTCATGCTGCCCCAGCACACACCCCATTGAGTTATTGAGCACCGTCAAGTATAAAATCAAAGGTATCCCTTCAACTGGTGGCATAAGAATAGGTGGCTCCTGGAGGTACTCTTTGATTCTTTCGAAAGCAGCCTGACATTCATCGTTCCAACATACCACTTGATCTTTCTTCAGCAGTTTGAAGATTGGCTCACAAGTAGCAGTTAGGTGCGAGATGAATCGGGTAATGTAGTTCAGTCATCCTAGAAAGCCTCTGACCTCCTTCTCTGTCTTGGGAGCTGGAATCTCTTGTATGGCTTTCACTTTGGCAGGATCCACTTGAATACCTTTGTCGCTAACGATGAAACCCAGCAGTTTACCGGACCGTACCCCGAAGGTGCATTTGTTTGGGTTTAATCTCAACTTATATAACTTCAACCTGTCAAACAGCTTCTGTAGATGGTCAAGGTGTTCCTCCTCAGTTTGGGACCTCGCAATCATATCGTCGACATATACTTCAATCTCATGATGGATCATGTCATGAAATAAAGCAACCATGGCACGCTGATATGTTGCCCCAACATTCTTCAACCCAAAAGGCATAACCTTGTAACAAAAGGTACCCCACTGGGTAACGAAAGTGGTCTTTTCCATGTCTTCAGGAGCCATTTTGATTTGATTATAATCGGAGAAACCATCCATAAAGGAGAATACCTTGTGCTGAGCAGTATTGTCAACCAGAACGTCGATGTGAGGTAGAGGGAAGTCATCCTTAGGGCTTGCCCTGTTCAAATCCCTGTAGTCAACACACATTCGGACCTTACCATCCTTCTTCGGTACCGGAACCACATTGGCAACCCACTGAGGGTAAGAAGTTACTGCTAGAAAACCGACGTCAAACTGTTTCATAACTTCGGCCTTGATTTTCTCAGACATCTCTAGACGCATACGGCGAACCTTCTGTTTTACCGGAGGGAAGTCTTCCTTGGTAGGCAGGCGATGAACCCCAATGTCGGTATCCAACCCAGGCATATCTTCGTAATACCAGGCAAAGATCTCCACGTAGTCATGCAGCATCTAAATCAACCGTTGTTTCCCACTAAGCTCCAGATTTGCACCGATCTTGACTTCCTTTTTGTCTGTCTTGGTACCCATATTCACTGTTTCCACTGGCTCTTCATGTGGATGAATGGCCCTCTCTTCCTGGAGTAGTAGTCTTGCAAGCTCACCAGGCACTTCGCAATCATCTTCACCTTCGTCTTCGGCTAAGTTGATCGGATTTTCGAAGTCATAACTGGCAGTAGCAGAGTCGTTACCAGTGAGATCCAGAGTGGATTGGGACCTGTATATGTGAGTGTGTGTAAAATAATTGTTTTGTAATATAATAAGGAAAGACAAAGAGCGCAAAATTTGAAATGTGAAAACGTCCAATACTTTTATTAATGATATATGAAAATGGCATACAAAAGCCCTCACAAATGAAGCCATGGTGCCCCGGGTAAGACACCGGGCCATCAAGTTTCAAAACATTGTCTGTTACAAATTCGAAACAAAGAGCTCATTACTGAGTAATAAAAGTAATAGGGATGAAATCCTTTGCTGTCCAGTTGTTTGGTCCACTGTTGGTCGTAGGATAGATCCAGCTGTCGAATTCAGACTCCTCCATGTTGTGATACTTCTAGCTTGATTGTAGTCTCGTGCAATATAATTGGCTTGAGCAGCTTTGCGAATATGAACGAGGAATGCCTCTGTCTGGAGGATTTCTGAAAGAATCTGTGCTGAGTAGAAGATCAGAATATCCGTGCCACAATATGATATGAGCTGGCCTTCCCCAATCTCTTGAGTCACGAAATAAACTATCTCTAATCACAAATTTCTTGGAGAGATTTGTCGAATCTCGACGTAACTTTCCCAGGTTAAACGTGTTCTGAATAGATTTGTCAATGTGACAACCCCTGATCGATAACAACTTGAAGAGATTTATCAATGTGATAGCCTCTGATTGATATTAGCTTGAAGAGATTTATTGACGTGATAGCCTCTGATTGATAGCTTTGAGGGAATGCCCTAGATTTGGCTGAGTATGAAGAGATCGAATCCTGACTTGATTTCCCCATATTGGCAGAATATGCTAACTTCATCCTTGAAGGATACTCAGACAATAAAGTACCACGATGCTTTCTCTTGAAAAAATCATTGGTTAACATGCTCCTGGATAAGTCATTTCTCTTGTGGCAACTGACTCTTACTCCAACAGAGTATTCAAGCCTATCTCCTTTGACAAGATTAAGCTCTTTGCCTATTATTCATTGTGTAAACTTACTTGATGTCAATCAGTTGTTTTGTATGCAAAAGAATGTTTATTATGGGAATGATAATTTTAATGCAACATATATGTAAGTCTTGAAGTTTGAAAAACTTTGAATCAAAATGATGTCACTAGCTAGAGAGAAACATTTGCAAATTCTTTGTTATGGAAGGTAATGCAAGCATATGATGCCAACACAGATATTTAAACATACCTCTTACGAGTCAGTTAAACGTTATCTCGTTGTAGCACGCTTTCAAATTGACCCATGCTTCAGTTAGGACTTTAAAGGGTTGTAACGTGGCCTGGTTCACAGTTTAAGAAAAAAGGATTTAAGGCTCAAAATTATTTGGTGCCCACCCATTCTCCATGATGTTCTCGATTCCTACATTAAGTTGAATCGATACAAGCATTCATCTCTCGAGAAGAGTTTGCGCTGGTTGAGGAACCACTTAGACCTCTTGGACACAACAATCACTAACTTCTTATTTTGGTGTCTCATCACACGACCTTGTTCTTTCGATGAGGATTTTCATTTGTAATCCCTTTCTCGCCTCTTAGGATTTTCAATTTCTTTCTCGCTTTCCCTAGCTTTTGCTTGGACAAATTCTCTTGAATTTCGATTTAGAAGTCCAGCGGGGTGCCCCAACTTTTTCCTAAGCAACTTGTTTTCAAGTTTATACTTAGCGGGGATTTTTGTTTCTTTCTTATTAATAATTTCCATTTTGAACAAGTCGTTAATCTCTATGTTGTTTCTGATTTGTTGGAAGTGACCCTGACTGTCAGAGTCTTTGATAGATGAGGGATAACCATTGTTGTATCATCATATGTTGACCTCCAGATGTGTAAGAGATACCTATTGGGATATCGTTAATTGGATGGATAACCATTTTTGTATCCTTGGATGCACACTTTTGATGAGTTATGAATGCTTGATCAGATTGACTGAACACTACTCGCCCCAAGGTTAAAATGAGGGTTTTTTCTGAACAGAAAAGAAACTCCTACTTCAAAGGCTCAGAGGGGTTAGCGAGGGACTATCTCCCTTATATCTCCAGTGTTTAGGAATATAAATAAGGCATGTACATCGTCAGCAGTGTCTTACTAAAAAGCATACTAACCAGAGATTTTTTGCGCTTTTAGATTATCGTCATCCTCCCTCCAATCTTTTCCTAAGCATAAGACTTGGAAACTTGGCACTAATATGCAAGTAAAACATTTAAAGAGTGATAACGAATGGATGAATAAAAACAAAAGGAGCACTTCAAGACAAGCATACTTATTACATTAAGATTTTCATTCAAAAATAGACAAGTTTTTACATGTAAGCAATGTTTAAACAAACAAGTAAGAATGCAAATGAAAATGCAGTAAAGAAACCAATGATTGTCATCATTGAGGAGACTTGACTCCGTATGGATTTCTTGATTCTGAAGATTTTCTGCAGTCTTGATGCTTAAATGGGTGAGAGAATTCCCCTTCTGATATGATTTGGACACCACAGTCTCTGGATTAATTCAATCTTGGACCTTGTCTCTGGATGACATACCATCTTCAATTGAATGGCTAGGTGGCTTAGAATATATGCTTTGAAGATTCTTTCAGGAGAACAAATGAATGTTATACCAAATGAATTGGTAAAAACTGCATCACCAAACGTCTTATGCCACAAAGAAATAATGTGGTTCGTCTTCTAGCAGAACAACATAGACATCCAGATGGTGAGAAAGAGTCTGGCAGTTGGCCAAATAGGAATTGGGCCTTTGGAAGAGATGCCAGACAGAAGCTAGGATTTATAATTCAACCCCTTTACAGTTTTCAATATCAAAACCGGGTGCCCTAAGATAGGGGATACATCTAGCATGTGTATCGCAATCGGAAGAGATGTTTGTGGAAGGAGGACCCCAAAGATTAGAGATTTACCAATTGCACTTCCACTAGGTGAGGAAATACCTGGATGCAATACACTGGGATCGCATCAACATGCTCATCAGGCTTCTTCTGTCTTTGCTTAAAAGCTTTGCCCCATGAATTCATTAGGGGAACGAAGACTGGCTGATGTCGAACAGATCAGAGAACACAAAGTTATGGAGAATGCCCCTGATTGAATAGTCGGATGCCCCAACGTGGTAACCACATATGGCATTGGTATCATGATCTGAAAGGGAATTTATAAACAATACCGAAGTACGGGGTCTAACCCAATAGTAAATGGGGACCATCTGCTGATAAGATGTCCCAAGAATTCAAGATTGTGTAGCACTCCATGATTGAAAGAAATTCCCAAAAGATAAGGAGAAGAGGGAACCTTCTGCGGCAATAAGTGAAAAATTGTTGACATCAACATCAGAGCTTCCATGACCTGGCTTATCTGAGTCTTCAATTGATTATCTTCCTGCTCGAAGAAATTTCTGACCACGGATCAAAGCTTGCATGTATACCACACAGAGTTATTCCATAACTGATCCCTGAGCATGTGAAGCAAGAAATCAAGTTTGAACCTCTAAGGAGAACACCGGGTATGAATAAGAATCTCCAATATTCAAATACCTGTTATGGATGCATGAATATGCATGGGGTGCATGAATATGCCATGTCATGTTCTGTCATTTCCATCGAATTTACGTGCTTTATTGATTTTACTCAAGTAAGGGATGGAAAAGTTCAACACAAGGCTTGCAAATATGATTCCCTAGAAATAACAGAACATGTATGTTAAGCATGTGGTAACCATGTTATGTATGCAAAGACATGGGATCAAATGGGATCAAGGTTCCATCATTTCTGAATATGATTGCTGCTCCATTTTTGAACCATATGGATATCACCAAATCAAAGGTTCGACATAGCTTCCGCACATACAAGAACCAAGTACCATGCAGATTATCAATTGTACGGGATCAAGGCTTCTGGAACCGGATGTTGTTGAGCCTTTTCTGAACATGCTAGAAATACCAAGATCGAAGGCCTGAATGAACCTCCAAGTAAGCAAGTCAGGAACTCAAAATAAATCTGAGAAACATATGGTCACCAACAGCATATAACATCTTGTGATCGGTGGGAATGAGAACTAACTGTTTTTTAATGCTGGTTCGCGTTTGCGTTTGTTTTTGCAAAATGTCGCGGTAAGCAAGAGTCGCCACCGTCTTTTATTTTATCCAACAAGGAAAGGACAAAAGCACAGAAAAATTCCTTTTCGAGATTTTTCTCGGGTTCGGGAGGTAGATTATAGAAAGGGAAGGTATTAGCACCCTTTCTATCCGTGGTTATCCACGGACTCTTAGGTACTTGCTCACTACGTTTTCAAAAGTTTTCTTTTCTTTGTGTTTGTGGGTTTTGAAAAGAGTTTTGTTTTTGAAGAAAGTGTAAGTGCAAAAAGTTTTGTTTTGTTTTTTTAAAGGAGAAAGTACTTAAGAACCTCTACCTACTCAAAAAGAAATTAAATTGTGCTAATGTCCTTTAGACAATGCTATCCCACTATTCTGGTGGAGCGTTGAGGTTACGACTCCCGCTCTATGGATCCATAGACGACCCAACAAACAAGAATAGGATGGCCAAATGTCCATCACGTAGAATGTAGAATTGAAGACCTGAGAACCAACTTTTATTGGAATATCAACCTCACCATGCACCATCCTCTTAGACCCATCAAAGGCCCGGACAACAATATTACTCGGCTTTAGCTCCAAACCTTCGCAATCCAGCCTGTCTAGAGCTTTCTTGGGCAAGACGTTAAACGAGGAACCAGTGTCAACCAACACATGTGCAAGAGTAGTGCCCATGCATTCAATGGAGACATGTAGGGCATCATTATGGCTCTTCCCTTTAGCAGTCAGATCAGCATCGAAGAAACCCAAACCATTATCAGCAGTTAAATTGGCCACACAATCGGTAAATTGATCAGCTGATGTCTCTTGTGGCACGTGGGACGTCTTTAGGAAGGTAATCAGAGCCTTGGCATGGGCCTCAGAACACAACAACAGTGATAACATAGAAATCTTGGATGGGGTTTGCCCCAGTTGCTAAACTACATTAAAATCACTCTTCTTAATAATCTTCAGAATCTCTTCCATCTCCTGTTTGGAAGCTTCAACATTGATTGTCTTTGGCGCCTCCGTCTGGGCAGGCATATCAGTGGTGATCCCTTTGCCCCGAGCGTTAGAAGACTCGGCGACAGGGGGAAGGATAGTAATTTTATCAAGAACAACAGTAGGTACGCTTGCAGGCTTAATGACAACAAGTCTTCGAACAGTTGGTGGAGCAATATCAGGTGAGAAAAGTCTACCGCTGCGGGTGACTTTAGCAGGCCCAGTAATGTTGCTGACGCCGGTATCAACATCAAACTCTTGCTTAATTCCAAGAACATAAACATCTGCCCCATAGTGCCAAGGGACAACTTTGTAAGAGGTATAGGGGATGGGCCCCGGAACAGTGATGATTATAGGTGCAATCTTCGGAACAGATGTAATTCTAACAAGCGTCCTCGAGGGAGCCTTGGAAGAATTGTCGAAAATGGTAATGATGGCAACTTCTTCAGAATGAACAGATGGAACAACAGTCTTTTCAAACAGGATCTCCTTGCTATCCATCGGGTTTTGGATACCTGACTTCAAAGATGGGCAACCAGTAGGTAAAACATAACACAAATGGCAATCTTCACCACAGCCCGGAAATAAACCGGCTAGCAACAGGTTCCTCTTGACAGTCATCAGAGGGGTAACAATATCATCCACAGACACTACAAACAAGTCTTCCTCTACAGCATTTACTCCATGTTTGGGCATGGGAGCAGTCACAACATTAGGCCTCTCGGGCGCCTCAAACTCAATCTCCTTTGCATCAATTAAGTCTTGAACCTTGTTTTTCAGACTCCAACAATCATCTGTATTATGCCCCGGGCTATCGGAGTGATAAGCACAGCGGGAGTTAGGGTTATACTTCGGTGATGCAATATTTTGATTCTTTGGAGCTTCTCTTAGAGTCACCAGATTAGTCTTCAGCAACTGTGGCAACATCTGAGACAAAGTCATGCTGAGACGAGTAAATTTCCTTCAAGGTCTCTCGTCCCTTCGTTGGTTGTGATGCTAAGGAGCACCAACAGGTTTTGAGATGACAACCGCATTGACAGCTTGGCGGTGTTTAGGTCTGTTTTGTCTTCTTGAACTGTAGACAACACTGGACTCTTTCTTAAACGGTCTCTTCTCGGTGCTCGATGAGGCACTCTTCTGTATCTTCCCAGCCTTAATACCAGCTTCAATCCTCTCACCAGTCAAGATAAGGTCTGTAAACCCGGCTGAAGAGCTTCAAATCAAATGGTTAAAGAATGGACCGGACAGGGTCCCCAAAAACATATCAACAAGTTCACGATCAGCTAAAGGTGGTTGTACCCTTCCGACAAGGTCTCTCCATTTTTGAGCATACTCTTTAAATCCCTCACCCGTCCCTATTGACATACCCTGGAGTTGGGTACGCATAGGAGCGAGGTCGGAATTATACTGATAATGCCTAAAGAATGCAGCAGCCAAATCCTCCCAGCTACGGATACTGGCTCCGTCCAACTGATAGAACCACTCAAGTTGAGTCCCTGAGAGACTGCCTTGAATGAAATGGATCCATAAGTTCTTATCAGTAGTGTAAGGTTGGATCTTCCTCACATATGACCGGAGGTGCAGCTTTGGACAGGAAGCTCCGTCATACTTGGCAAAGGCAGGTGCCTTGAACTTATGGGGAATCACCACCCCAGATGATAAACCCAAATCTCCGAAGTCCAGACTGGGCACCTTTTGTACTTCCATAGAGTTCAAATGGTCTTCCAGCTGTTTGTACTTATCCTCAGCAGGAGGATACTGTTCTTCATCATAGTCCGTCTCATTGTCGGAGACCATAGGGCTAGGAGCCCTCCTTTCTTGTGGTCTGTCTTTCTCTCTAGACGGGGTGGCCAGATCAATTTCATTCTGCAGCCCGTTTCCAAACCTGCGTCCGGTGTTGAACAGGATGGTCCTCTTCTTCTTCTTCTTCCTCTCTTTCAGAATCAAGGTCTTCAAGTCCTGCTGACCCTTGGTTAGGCTCATGACCAACTCTTGAAATTGGGCATTTTGGGCCTGGAGGGCCTTGATAGCTTGCTCAGTGGAAGGTTCAGCAGACATGATGATTGCTGAAATAAACAACGAAGAAGATAAGAGACCTGTAAAAGGGTACCTGTTATGCATATGATGAATGGTATGCTATTTATGTAATGCATTCAAGGGTTCAAAAATTCAAATTTGTTGCAGACAAAAAGAACACACGTCATACTAAGAAGAAATTTGTTAGTACATAAGTGCCCCATGGGCGAAATATTACAAAATTCTTAATGTAAAAAGACATTGCGCATCCTTTTTGAAGCGATGTAAGTGTTGAGGGTCTCCTCCTCGTGAAGTCGGCGGGTAAGCTCCAAAACCTTCTTTTCACTGGCATAGAAGTTGGCTTCAAAAGTATTCCGCTCTTCCTTGAGTTGGATCCAACTCTTTTGCATTTCTTCCCATGATGTTGGCATGTCAGGATGTAGGATGGCGTATGGAACCTCTCCTTCCATAACAGGCTCTTTGATCAAGGGGAGAATGTGAGGATATGACATCATAAGATTCTGGGAGCGGGTTCGTACCCACTTGAGGTAAGGCTCAAGGGGGATAGAATTCTTGTGCCCCAGTGTCTTACTATCCACCTTATTAGGCATCCTCCAAGCTCTGATGAACCTTTGTCGAAGTCCTTGCGTATCGTTGTCGAAGTCAAAAACTAGGTCAGGAATCAGCATGTCATGAGGGCCATCCCTCCGAGCATATCCAAATTGTCTCAAAGCTAGACAGGGGTTGTAGGTAATGCCTCCCCTAATTCCAAGTAATGGAACATTAGGAAATTCTCCACAACGATCAATGATGGTGACATTTTCTCTGGACCGAGAACACCAATGTACATCAGAATGTGTGAGGGTCATCAATCGTTGTGACCACCTTAAACCCTGCTCATTCTTCAAAATTGATTGTGGAAGTTGAGAAATAAACCACCTTGCTAGGAGAGGAGTACAACACATGAGAACACCTCTTTTCCTCATTGTTCGTGTGTAAAATGAGTGGAGGATGTCCCCAAGCAATGTAGGTATGGGATTCCTGGATATGAAAATCTTGACAGCATTTACATCTATAAGTTGATCAGGATTTGGGAACAAAACCAACCCATAGATAAGGAGTGCCACAATCTCTTCAAAGGCTTGTAGATCAAGAGAACTCCAGCATTCTCGTGCCTTCTCAAACAGAAACTTTGCCAAGAATCCCTTGATACCTCTTCTGGTTTCCCAATGCCCTTTGATGTCGGATGGTTGCAAGCGTAATGCTTGAGCAACATCTTCAAATTTTAGTTCCTTTTTCGTACCGTTGTAGTGTAGTTGACTAAGAATAGGAATTCTCAGGAGTTGAGAAAATTCCTCCAAAGTAGGCACCAATTGATAATCAGGGAATGTGAAACAGTGGTGTAGGGGGTCAAAGAACTGGAAGAGAACTTTCATCACGTCTTCTTCAATGTTGGTGTTGACCAAGCTGAGGAGTCTACCATGTCTTTCACTGAAGAGAGAATTCTCGGGAATCCTGGATGTAATCTCCTTGAGTTGAGGAGGGATCCTTACAAGGTTGACTTGAATTGTTTTCCTGCAGAGAGACTCCATGTCCTGCAAAACAAGAACAAAGATGAAGATCTAAACCCTTGAAATGGTTAGCAGATGCATATGATGCTTTATGATGTATGCATAAACACATGTACAAGAAAGTCACACAAAAACCCTAGTTTCAGGCTTGTAGGAGGTTTCATAAGTAAGTACCCTCTTGAGTTTAGTTGGCTCAAAACCTGTCCTATAAATAGTAACTGGGTTCTAAGGAGCTCAATATCATTGGATTGTTTTCTATGTTCATCGTTTCGGTTTAGCCACTTAACTGGCGACCAAAATATTCCAAGAAAACAATCCTCAATGAGTGTAGTATCGAGTATCTACCAACTTCGGACTGCACCAAAGTCGGTCATCTCACTACCCCTAAAAAAGGCCAAGATGGTCAAGTAAGGTTCTAGGTCATTAGTGCTTAGTGACATCACTCAGCGGCCCCGTATTCTATTTGATTGACTCAAAGGCTACCAGTACTCACAAATATGTCGCACTAATATAGCTATTGCTTCAACCGTGTCGGTATACCCCGCACAGTTTCCACAATGTATTGCTATCTATGAATGTTTCCCAAATCCGGGTGGAGGATTTCAAACCCAAACAATAAAACAAAGATAAAGCAATCAAATAAAACAATAGAAGCAAATATGATGAACTAATCCTAAGGTATACCCCACTTATTAGAATCCCCAGCAGAGTCGCTAGTTCTGTGATCGGTGGGAATGAGAACTTACTGTTTTTTAATGCTGGTTCGCGTTTGCGTTTGTTTTCGCAAAATGTCGCGGTAAGCAAGAGTCGCCACCGTCTTTTATTTTATCCAACAAGGAAAGGACAAAAGCACAGAAAAATTCCTTTTCGAGATTTTTCTCGGGTTCGGGAGGTAGATTATAGAAAGGGAAGGTATTAGTACCCTTTCTATCCGTGGTTATCCACGGGCTCTTAGGTACTTGCTCACTACGTTTTAAAAAGTTTGCTTTTCTTTGTGTTTGTGGGTTTTGAAAAGAGTTTTGTTTTTGAAGAAAGTGTAAGTGCGAAAAGTTTTGTTTTGTTTTTTTAAAGGAGCAAGTACTTAAGAACCTCTACCTACTCAAAAAGGAATTAAATTGTGCTAATGTCCTTTAGACAATTCTATCCCACTATTGAGGAGTAGGTAGCATCGTCGTTGGAGTTTTCGGGTCAATTCGATTTAAGGGACGTGTGGTCACTAAAGCAATGTTAGGATGCTTTAGCGGTAACCCTAATGTCTTAGATCATTTTTATCGAGGCAACCGTTTCGAGGCAACTTTGATCTTTAGACAAGAGGGCGACCTCTAAGACTTCCTATACTCAATGACCACACTTGAGGCAGCCAAGTGAGGTATACCCTAAGAGTGGCATGTGAGAGTGTATTGTTTTTTTTTAGTTATATTATCTTTGCATGTCATGGTGAGCTACTGTTGATTTTAAGTTTAAGAGTTAATCTTGTCATACAATCCTAGTTAGCATACATCTAAGCAGTTAATATATGTACAGGAATTTAAAGTGCAGAAATTGTAAATCCTACGCTATTACAAGGCTTCGGGGGATTATTTACATGTCCAAAAATTGGGGGAATAAAAGCAGTAAAGTAAAAGTCTTAATTTAAGCTACCACAAACCAGTAAGCAGTTACAATAAAATAAACGCGCGTGAATCTGAAAAATCCTAAGAATAAGAACTTTTGTTGTTTTATTTTATTTTTGGGAAAATGCTAAATGTTCAATTAAGTAAAATTTAATTAATTAAAAAAAACTGATTAAAATTAACTCCAAAACATACTTAATATTTTTTGCATTTTTTTGTTTATGAAAAGGATTGAATTTAAATAAATCCTAAGTCTACTGATTTTAAAATTGGAGAAAATAAGTTAAAATAATTAACTAAATTAAATCCTAATTCTAAGTTACTTATTTTTATGATTTTTATGTTGATAAAAAAAACAAATAAAATGGTCCAAACGAAAATGAAATCAGGCAGTAAATCAAGAAAAACAAAATAATTCTGGAGGCCTGGGTCGAAAGAAGTGTGGGCTGTCTTTCGACCCAGTGAAGAGGCTGGATCGAAGGTGCATGAGGGGCTGCACTCTGAGGGTGTTCAATCTGGATATGTCATCCTTCGATCTGGAAGTCCTGGGTCCAGTTCGAAGCTAAGCTGCTGAGCTTCGAAACTCTGAACAGGATCCTGAGAATATATTTCCTGCAAAAACGAAACACATGTTAAAGGTCCAGGGGGACTTTACCCCCCTGATTCGAATCTCCTCCCTATTCGCACCTGCTGAATCTGGGTCTGGGTTTTTTTATCCTGGGATTCAAAGGAGAAACTCAGATTGTGCCCAAGCAATGGCACAATCTCATCTCTGCGCCGTAGCTTATATGTAGCACATTAAATCATTCACAAACAACAGTAATAACGTGAATATGCAATCAGAGATCGAAATGAGTTTGAGATTAGATTTCTTTTTACCAAACAGAAGTGCTTTGATCTATGATTCTGAGTGTGGAATGGCTGGTGCAAGGATTGGGTATGGCTTCCTGGAAGTGCTGATGATTTTTGGCAGCGTATCTCCAAGTTCTCCCTGTTTCTTTTCTCTATTTTTTCTGTATATTTTCGTCCTTTTTTGCAACACTTGTGATCTCTTTATATAGAGGGGGTGGAGGGGACAGGAAGACAAAGGTTTAAATTACCTTGATTATGTGTTTGACAGCCATGAATGAGAATTTGTAACGTTGATTATGTGTTTGAAAGCCATGAATGAGAGTTCGTAACGTTGGCTAAACACATGGGATCTTGTCCCTTTTTGAATTTTGAATGACATGTAACTGGCCTTCGAATGCTCTCTTTCGAATGGGCTGATGGCCTCTTTCGAATGCTCCCTTTCGAATGGGCTGATGGCCTCCTTCGAATGCTTTTTGAAAGCTTCTTCGAATGGACCCTTTGAATGCTTCTTCGAATGGACCTTTTTGGAATTCCAATCGAAGGACACTATTATAATGCCAATCGAAGTACTTGTCCATAATGCCAATCGAAAGGCTCCTTCAGAATACCAATCGAAGGGTCTTTCAGAATGCCAATCGAAAGCCTTGACATAATTCTAATCGAAATGCTTGTCCATAATGCCAATCGAAGAGCTTGACAGAATGCCAATCGAGAGGCTCCTTCAGAACACCAATCGAAGGGTCTTTCAGAATGCCAATCGAAATGCCTTAAAGCACCACTCAAAAATTTTCCTTTTCCTTAGGCAAGAGTTTGTGATCAACCATGCAGGGGGAAGACTTTGGGAAACATGAGAGGGCAAATTTTGGGGTACAACACATCTGAATAAGCCATCAATAGAAATCCAGAACATAACCATTAGAACAAATAATCACCATCTAAACATGAGTAACCATCTGAACATAGTCACCATCTGAACATAGTCACCAATAGAAATCCAGAACATAATCATTAGAATAAATAATCATTGTCTGAGCATAGTCACCATATGAACATAGTCACCATCTGAACATAGTCACCATATGTACTTGTGATAGAGTATTCCCTCCCCACTCACCAGTGAAAACTAGGTCAAGGTAAAGTCGGGTAACTCAAAATCACGGGTTCGCTTGAGAGTACTATCATCGTACACCTACGTGATAATGATAGCACCTCATTAAAACCTTATCTGAGCATGAACGAAACAACCATCTAGGGTAATCTACATCCCCTATTCGTCATGTTCCACTCCATTCCTAGTGTTCCTGTGTTGTCACTTGGCCTGGGTATTGGGCCTTTTACCTCTTGTAACACCCAACCAACAAGAAACAGATCCAGTACAACAATAAGATATGGGAAACAGTAAAATGCAATGCATACATATGCTCAAGTATATACAAAATGGATGAATAATTAGAAATCATAAAAAATAAACACCCAAAGAAAGGAAACAAGAGCTAGGAGCGACTCCGTGATGAACCAGCATTTTGTCGACCTATCCCTAGTGAAGTCGCCAGCTGAAACAACCGGTTGAAAATCATCAAACAATGAAGTCTCCACCGAACATATTTTATCCCACATAGAGGGAAAGGTAAACATCGAGAAAACCTGAGAAGGGAGAAGTCACGGTCTTGCGACCGAGAGATCAGGTAAGGGAGTCTGTTACGCGAGGGGAAGGTATTAGAACCCCACACACCCATAGTACTCTACGTTATCCACTCTTGTTGTCTATCTTATGGGTGTGTTTAACCATGCTTACTATTTACTACTGCTAAAGGGAGAATGCATGCAAAAGAAAGGAGAAAATAATGTAGGTAAAATAAAGTTGTACTCGCTTGGGCCCTACCCCAATGTCTACGTATCCCTTTTGAGGAATCAGAGCTACCATAGTTTGGATCACATGTTTTTGTTTATTTGTGTTTTTATGGAAAATGTTAATTCCTCCTTCTGCCACAGCTCGACCTTTGGAGACTTATGTGTTGGCACAGAAGTAAATTAATCATGTCCTTACCTGAAAAGGGTTTTTAGAGAAAAGGTGCTTGGGCGCACAAAAAGTTTGAGTTGGTTTGTATTTTGTTACCTTGAAAAAGGTTTTAAGTGTGATTAGCATGTTTTTGATTTGCTAAGAAAGGAAATTTTAGTTTTAGATGCAAGGATGTAAAAAGGGGAAGAAAAGAGTCTAAGGGAGATTAGCCTATTTCTAACCTAATGCTATCATACAATGGTAGTGTGATACGGTGGCAGAACCGACTGTTAATACTGGTTTGCGTTTTTTGTTTACAAAGTTTCGCGGTAAGCAACAGTCGCCACCGACTTTTATTTTATCCAATCAGGAAAAGGAAAAAGAATAGCAAAAAACTTTTTCGAGATGTTTCTGAGTACGGGGGGTAGGTTATAGAAAGGGAGGGTGTTAGCACCCTTTCTATCTGTGGTTTTCCACGGGCTCTTAGGCACTTGCTCATTTTGAAATTGCTTGTGTGTGCTTGTTTTGAAAAGTTTTGTTATACTTCGTTTTAACCCTTGTTTATGTCCTGAAGAGTGTTACGAAGTTGTTTTTGAAAAATGTTTGAAAAGTGTTTGGTGTGAAAAAGTTTGTTCATTTGAGCAAGTATTTAAGAACTAACCTACTTACTCGAAAAATACTGTTCGTTTTCCTTTAGAAAGCGTTATCCTATTATTAAGGAATAGGTAGCACCGTCGTTGGAATTTTAAAGGGACGTTCAAAGGGACGAAATGGTCACTGAAGGCAACAAGTAAGGATACCTTAGCGTTTCGAAGGGACTATCGTCATAAGATTAATTTGTAGGCAACTCGAGGGACAAGTAGGGACCGTGCTCTTTATGACGACTTTTGAATCGCGGTTCATGGCTAAGGTATCCCTACATTCGAGGGACACAACAATTATTTCTGAGGCAACCAAGTGAGGCAAACCCTAGGAGTGAGCATGTGCATGTGTTTGATTTCAGTTATTTAATCTTTGCGCAATTAAGGTGATCTACTGTTTTAATTTCTAGTTAGTCTTTCCATACAATCTTATTAACATACATCTAGCAGTTTATAGTTTGCGAAAATGAAAATGCAGGAAAGTTAAAAGGTCCTAGCTATTACAGGACTTTTGCAGATACATAATTATCTTGACTGTAAATAAAAATGCAGAAGTTTAAAACCCTAATTAAATCTATTACAACCCGAAGCAGATACAATAATAGAAAAAAAAATTAAAATGCGCGCGGCGAATTAAATGCGAGAATTAAAGAACCCGAAAAATCTAATTGAAAAATATTTAGGTTATTATTATTTTTTGAGAAAAAATTAATTAGGTTATTTTTGAGAAAAAAATTGAATTATGTTATGTACAAACTAAAACCCTAATTTCTAATTGATTTAAATTATATAGAAAAAACAATTAAATTGCCCTAAACTAATTAATTAATTAAAGAAACAAAAATATTTTTTTATGAAAAAGATTTTTTAGGTTTTTTGTGATTTTTTGTGTTATTTTTGTAAGAAAGAAAATAATTAACAAAATTAAAAAAGAATTAAAATAAAAGGCTTAGAGATTGGGCCTGTTAGAAGCTGAGAAGGGGGGGTGTATAGCTGAATTTCGTAGGCCCATTAGTGGCTAAGCCCATTCAACGCCTGAGGTTCAGTGTTGTGCTCTTTCTGATGGTCCACGGTATGCCTTGAACGTTGGACGTTGGATCTGGATTGATTATGAATCATGTGGCTGGATGATGTGGTGCATGGTGGACTCCTAGTAGTGTAACGCGCTAGATCTGTAATCAAATATTGAGAAAACAATAAAATGCTTGGACCTGGGATCGAACTCAGGTCCTCTCCACTTTCAAATGTGTGCTTCACCACTGGGCTACTTTGTTTAGTTGTTAATAAAATAACAACAATGCATTTTATATAAAATAATATGAATGACTGAAAAAAACAAAAAAACGCGTGCGTTATTCAAATGGACCATTGATATCCATCCACGTTATCTTCTTCTTCCTTGCCCATCGTATTAGGCTAAATAGTTTTACCTACGGCCAGGACTCCATAGCTAAAACCCTGCAAGCTTCAAAAATCTTAAACAAGCAAGATAAATTAATTCCAAGTATACTAATCAACTCATCTTGACGCCACGAGCATCAAGGTATCCTTCTTTTGCCCTAACTTACCCTGTATAAAAAAACCCTAAAATGGCAAGATAAACCCTAATAATGGTAACTCATCGTTTATGCGTCAAAACTAACAATTAAGTATATAGAAAGTTTCCAGGCAATCATGTGAACACAAATATGTAATCAAACCATGTTAACAATGCAAGAATGAATAGATACGATCTTGGAAAAAGTGACAAACCGTGAGAGCAATATGTGACGATTCCTGGAGCTTTGAAGCGTGCAAATGGTCATGTTAGCTTCAAGAGATATCCAGGAAGGGATTTGTGGCTTTGAATGGTCTTGAATCGTCCTCTAGATTAGAAATTGGATCCACACTTTTTGTCAAAATTTTCAATTTTATTTTCCTCCTTACACGACTTCAATCCTTATTTTTTGGCTTGGTTATGTTCAGCATATATACTAGAATGGATTAGGTCAACAAAAATGCCTTCTATCTTTGAAGATCATCAAGATTTGATTTGGTTTTTCTTTTGTATGATATGTTTCCAAAATAAGCCTAATCATGCCAATTTTGATTCAATCAACCCTTGCATGATTTGGATATGATATGCTAGCTTGATTGGATTTGATTCCTACAAAAAATCAGATCAAAAATCAATCTTTTACATTTTTTGTAATTTATTTGATTTAATTTGAATTTAAAATAATAAAAAATCTAAATAAAATAAATAATGAAGAAAATAAAGTGTAGATGCTTATTTGGGTCGTGGACCATGTCACAAGCAAGATGCAATCATGAACAACTACGCCCATTTGACAAAAAATGCATTTTGAGCATATTTGACTTTTTGCCAATTTTGCAAAAATGGTCAACTTTGACAAGGCATATCTCCTCCAATTTTAACCCTAGAGAGGTGTTCTTTGACTTTTTGGAAATCTTAGGATGTTCCCTAAACAACCCTTTTGGTCTCATCTCAATTGGGTCTTCCATGTTCATGTAAGAAGCTTTGACCCAAAAAGGTGTTTTTGTTGACTTTCCAAAAAGACCTATAATGTAGAAATTCATATCTTTTGATGAGTGCATATTTTGAACTTGGGGAATGAATATGAGTTGTAGGGAATTTCATGCTCTTAAAAATGAGCCGTGGATGGAAATTTCTGATAAAGTATGAAGAAGTTATGCTTGGTCAAAGTTTGGTTGACTTTTCCTAAGAAACCCTAATTTAGCAACTTTTGGGTTTTGATGAATTTGGGGCATTCCTTGAGGAATCATGATCAACCCTTGATAAAATGATGGATATCACTTCAAAATATTGATGTTGACCAAAAATCTTGAAGTTTGACTGTATGTGGGCCACAGTTGACTTTTCATCATGTACAGTTGATTTTCAGGCATCTGGGCAATTGACTGAGCAAACTTATTGTGCAAGGCATGCAACTTGACATGGATGATCTTGAGAACATTTTAGGACCATGTAAAGCATTTGGGATATTTGGATCTCCCACACCTCTTGATGAAAATGGAAACCCTAGTTTGAGGTTCATTGTCTTAGGAGAGCATTTGTTTGGTTAGTTCTTGGGCATCCTTGAGCAAATTGAGTATCTCAATGGGCATGTGTTGAGTAAAATGAGAGGGCAACTTTTGGGGTACAACAGCTGCCCCTGTTCAATCTTCTTAAACCTTAGGATGTAGATTGGTTGTCTGTCTTTCGTAGTCTGAAGGTCGAAGATGATTAAACACTAAGTGCCCAGTAATTTTCACTCGTCTGAGATGGTGCTGGACTGTGCAGGTAGAATCGGGAATGGGCTTACAGATTCCATTTGGAAAAGATGATGGAAGATCGTCGGAGATGGGCTTAAAGATGCCATCCAGGATGATGTTGATTTTATGAGATATTCCTTTTATGAGAATTCTTGTTCCTATCGTCGAGGAGGGATCTGCCGAGGAATATTTGTTTGTCCTGGGAGAAATAGAATTTTAGGAGCTTCAGTTGTTCGTTACTCTACTGGGGAATCATCTCTTAGTCAAGGAGGTGAAAGTGAACTGCTATCAGGTCGTGCTCCAGGCTTTACAGTGATTTGTTGAGGATAATAAGATTAACTACTATCTGGTCGTGTTGCATGTTTCACATCGACTTATTGGGGAGATGAGATTAAACTTGCTATCTGGTCGTTCTCCAGGCTTTGCAATTTCTCAATTCTTATATGGTCGTGCTTCAGGCTTCAGAAGGAATTAAGTGGTTATCCGGTCGCATCCGGGTTTCAACTTGAATTTAAGGCATACTAATATCCGGTCAATTTCTGGGCTTCATAGTAATTGACCGAGTAAAATGGTATTTGGTCGAATTCCAAGCTTCGCAGTACCACATACTGTTATTTGGTCGATTTCCAGGTTTCACAGTGCCTCTTTCCACTATCTGGTCGATGCTCCAGTCTTCACAGCGTCTTATACCGTTATCTGGTTGTGCGCCAGGCTTCACGATGTCTTATACCACTATCTGGTCGATTCCAGGCTTCATAGTATCTTATACTATTATCCGGTCGATTTCCAAGCTTCACAGTATAATGGGGAAATTAAGCTGTTATCCAGTCGATTTCCGGGCTTCATAGCTTGAATTTAAGATATACCATTATCTGGTCGATTCCAGGCTTCGTAGTATTTTGGAGAAATCAAGATATTATCCGTTTGATTTTCGGGCTTAATAGCTTGGACTGGAATATAAATCTTAGTATCGATTTGACTGAACCAGGGAAAACTTGTGATAACTTCAACTGGGAGAGAAATCTTAGTATCGATTTCACTGATCTTGGGAGAGGTCTCGGATTAACTTTGACTGGCATAAAAATTAGGGGAATCTTAGCGGCGATTCAGCTGACCAAGACGAAAGCCTTAAAACATATTCAACTAGAATAGAAACCTTAGTGTCGGTTTGACTGAACCAGAGAAAATTTATGAGAACTTCAACTAGGAGAGAAATCTTAGTATTGATTTGACTGATCCCGGGAGAGGTCTCGGATTAACTTTGACTGGCATAGAAATCAAGGGAATCTTAGCGGCAATTCAGCTGACCCAGACGAAAGTCTTAGAACATCTTCAACTAGAATAGAAACCTTGGCATCGGTTTGACTGAACCATAGAAAATGTTGGAATATCTGCAACTGGAATAGAAACCTTGGTGTAGTTTTGACTGAACCAGAGAGAACTCGTGAGAACTTGATTGCATCTTTCCCTGAAAGGTAAAGAGTTAGTCTTATGCCATATCATGATGTATGAAATGCATTGAGTGATGATGTTCTCGAAATAAATGAGACTGTGCTGTATAATATGTATGCACATGCCATGACGTATGGATATGCAATGCTATTGTGATATTCTCTAGCTGGGGAAAATAAATCCTGGCTGCTGCTGGAGAGTACTGGAAATTGAGTTCCTGACTGTCGTAGAAAAAGTGGTTCTTCTACTTCCGCTGGGGATAGTAAACGGAGATGACTATACTGGGGATTTACATCCATTCTGCTTGAGCATATTCTGCCGGAGGAGACTCTGTCTAAGGATAATCCTGCGGGGGAACGACTCTGTGGGGAAGAGAGATACTTTGTTGGAAGATCTGCTAACTTGGAGAAATAAACTCAGCTAGGGATGAACTTCCATTGCTGGAGAGAAGAGCTCTGTTGGAGATTAAGCTTCCGCTGTCAGAGAAATAAACTCTGCTCGGGAGATGGCTTTATAAATTGCTCATGGTTATAAAACTCGGTTGGGGAATACATACATCATCTTTCTGAATGAACCCGCTGGGGAAGTGATTCATGCTTGGGGACCTGGAGATCAGACTTTGGTTGTCTCGGCTCTGTGGGGAATATAGGTATCACTGGCTTATTCGTGATAGTGACTTTGCTTCCAACAGTCTCTGCCCCTTGTACCATGATGGACGGGGTAACTGTCGACATTTAGGTTTTGTACCAGTTTCTTCGAGTTCTTAGCAACTGTCCTTTTTGTTTTATATGCAAATACTTGTGAACAGTAATCATATTCAAATGCATATGTCAAGAATAAAATATTGGACGTTTTTGCAAAACAAAACAGAAAAACAGAAAAATCGAACACAGAGTTTTGTATTCAAAAGACGCTTTGTATTGATTTAAAATTTTCCTATAACAGACGTTTTCTACAAGGAGGCTGACGCTCTAGTAATAGAACTCCGCCATAAACATGGAAATTATTACGGAAATTGTGTACAAAAAGAAAATATTTATGTGTAGTGATCCCATTGGGTTTCAATTCTGCTATTGCCCCTATGTCTTCGAGCATCTCATCACTTTGCTGCTTATCCGAAGCTGACTAGATTAATCGGCACCGTTTGAGCTTGATATATGATTACTGAAGTCTGATCGCAAGGTGATCCAATGGGACATGTGATACACTTTAATCCCTAACTTTTTCCTGGACTGCCCTTTCGGGTTTTCAGTCCACCGGGATACCCTTTTTTGCCCAAGCCGCCCTTTCGGGTTTTCGACTTGCCGGGTGTACAGATTTTTTCATTTTTATCCCTAATTTTTTCCCGAACCCTTTTGGTTCGCCGGGATGCTCTCATTTTTGCCTAGGTATGTCAACCTAGCGGGTCTTTATTACGCGTAGTATCTTTTCACTATGTCTGCATTGACAGGGTGTGGAAGGTCGTCACCATCCATGGTGGTCAAAATCATGGCTCCATCGGAAAATATGTTATTGACTACAAATGGTCCCTCATAGGTGGGAGTCCATTTGCCCCTGGGATCACCTTGCGGAAATATAATGCACTTGATTACCAAATCATCTACTTGATACACTTATTGTCTGACTTTCTTATTGAAGGCCTTGATTATCCGTTTCTGATACATTTGACCATGGCAGACAACAGTAAGTCTTTTCGCGTCAATTAAGTTCAATTGATCAAGTCGAGTCTGGATCCAATCGTCTTCGCTCAAACCCGCATCCTTCATAATCCGTGGAGAAGGGATCTGGACCTCTATGGGTAGAACAGCCTCCATGCCATATACCATAGAATAGGGTGTTTCCCCTGTCGACGTACGTGCTGAAGTACGGTACCCGTGAAGAGCAAACGGTAACATCTTGTGCCAGTCTTTGTATGTCACCGTCATCTTCTGTATGATCTTTTTGATATTCTTGTTAGCCGCTTCAACATCCCCATCATCTTCAGCTGGTAAGGAGAAGAGTTGTGATGTTGAATCTTGAACTGTTTACAGAGTTCAGCGATCATCGAGTTGCTGAGATTGGTACCGTTGTCCGTGATGATTCTCTCAGGGATACCATAACGACAAACCAGGTTATGCTTGATGAACCGTGCCACCACATTCTTAGTAATCATAGAAAAGGAGGCAGCCTCAACCCACTTCGTGAAGTAATCAATGGCGACTAGGATGAAGCAATGTTTGTTGGACGTGGTAGGTCTAATCTCTCCGATCATGTCAATGCCCCATATTACGAAGGGCCAGGGAGCCGTCAAAACATTCAAGGGAACTTGAGGTACATGCACCTTATCAGTATAGATTTGGCACTTGTGACAGGTTCGAGAGTGTTGATAACAGTCGGCTTCCATAGTGGACTAATAGTATCCTGCCCGTAGGATCTTCTTTGCCATGGTATGTCAACTGGAGTAAGTGCCAAAGGTACCTTCGTGTAGGTCTGCCATGATCCTCTCTGCTTCGCTCTTGTCTACACACCGCAGTAAGGTAAAGTCATGATTGTGCTTATAGAGAATTCCATTGCTGAGGAAGAACTTCGCAGCAAATCTTCTCAGAAATTTCTTGTCATTGATAGATGCCCCCTCGGGGTATTCTTGAGCCTCAAGATACCTTTTCACCTCATGAAACCAAGGTTTGTCAGCTACCTCCTCAGTATCGATCTCACAACAGTATGCCGGTTTATCCAACCTATCAATAGTGATTTGGGGAGCTTCATTATCCCACCTGACCTTGAACATTGAAGAAAAAGTAGCTAGCACGTCCGCTAACTGATTCTCTTCTCGTGGGAAATGTTCAAAGGTGATCTCTTCAAAATGCAGCAGCAGTGTCAGTACATACTCTTTGTAAGGAATAAGGTTCGGGTGCTTCGTATCCCACTCGCCTTTGATCTGACTTATCACCAGAACGGAATCCCCGAATACACTCTAGAACTTGATCCTTAGGTCAATAGAATCTCTAAGACCCATGATGCATGCTTCATACTCTGCCATGTTGTTGGTATAGTTGAAATATAATCGGGCAGTGAACGGAGTATGACAGCCCTCAGGAGATAAGATTACAGCGCCAATGTTGTTACCTAGTGCGTTTAAGGCTCCATCAAAAAACATAGACCATCAGAATCCTTCCTCAGGTCCTTCATCTGGTCCAGGTTCTTCACAGTCGGTTACTAACATGATGTTCTCATCCGGGAACTCGAAATTCATGGACTGGTAGTCATCCATGGCCTGATGCGCCAAATGATCAGCTAACACACTTCCCTTGATTGCCTTTTGGGTTTTGTATTGGATGTTGTACTCTGTTAAGATCATTTTCCATCTTTCTATTCTTCCGGAGAGAGCGGGCTTCTCGAAAATGTACTTGATTGGATCCATATTAGATATCAAAAAAGTAGTGTGGGTCAACATATACTATCTCAGTCGGCGAGCAGCCCATGCCAAAGCGCAGCAAGTTTTCTCGAGCAGTGAGTATCATGTTTCACAGTCGGTAAACTTTTTTCTTAGGTAGTATATTGCATGCTCTTTTCGACTAGACTCGTCGTGTTGTCCCAACACACACCCCATTGAATTATCTAGCACTGTTAAGTACATTATCAAAGGTCTTCCTTCAGTTGGAGGCATCAGAACATGAGGCTCTTGGAGATATTGTTTGATTATGTCAAAGGCGACCTGGAATTCGTCGTTCCACTTTACCACCTGATCTTTCTTCAGAAGCTTGAAGATTGGCTCACAAGTAGCAGTCAGATGTGAAATGAATCGGACAATGTAATTTAGGCATCCCAAGAAACCTCTAACTTCCTTCTCAGTACGGGGAGCTGGAATCTCTTGTATGGCCTTCACCTTTGTAGGGTCTACTTGAATACCTTTATCACTGATGATGAATCCCAGAAGCTTACCAGACCTTACCCCGAAGGTACACTTGTTCGGATTTAACCTCAGCTTGTACGTCTTCAGCCTATCAAACATCTTTTATAGATGATCAAGATGTTCTTCCTCAGTTTGAAACTTGGCTATCATGTCATCGACGTAAACCTCTATCTCATGGTGAACCATGTCATGGAACAGAGCTACCATAGCTCCATGATAAGTTTCCCCAGCATTCTTCAACCCAAACGGCATCACCTTATAGAAAAAAGTTCCCCACTGTGTAACAAAGATTGTCTTCTACATGTCTTCAGGTGCCATCTTGATCTGGTTGTAGCCAGAGAAACCATCCATGAAGGAAAAGAATTTGTGTTGTGCGGTGTTGTTAACCAGAACATTGATGTGGGGAAGAGGGAAGTCATCCTTGGGGCTTGCCATGTTCAGGTCTCTGTAATCCACACACATTTGTACTTTACCATCCTTCTTAGCTACTGGAACCACATTAGAAACCCACTGTGGATAGGAGGTGACAGCTAAGAACCCGGTGTTGAACTGCTTCATAACCTCTGCTTTAATCTTCTATGACATCTCAGGGCGCATACGACAGGCCTTTTGCTTTACTGGAGGGAAGTCTTCTTTAGTCGGCAGACGATGAACCACTATATTCGTGTCTAGTCCTGGCATATCTTCATATGACCAGGCAAAGATTTCAACATACTCATGCAACATCAGTACCAATCATTGTTTGACATTAAGCTCCAGATTTGCACCTATCTTAACCTCTTTTCTGTCTTCCTATGTACCCAAGTTCACTGTCTCAACCGGCTCTGCATGAGGCCGTATGGCCCTTTCTTCCTGCTGTAATAGTCTAGCAAGTTCTCTGGGTACCTTACAATCTTCCTCACATTCTTCCTCGACTTGGTTGATCGGATTTTCAAATTCATAATGAGCAGTAGCAGAATTGTTATCAATGGGATCCAGAGTGGATATGGATCTGCATTGGGATACATGAGTGTGTGTAAGAGCATAGCTGTATAGACGGAATAAAAGAAAAGAAAGATAAAGAGTGAAAATTTTGTATGCAAACGTCCAATGCTTTATTAATGTCATATGAAAATGAAACATGATAACCCTCACAAATAGAACCATTGTGCCCCGGGTAAGACACGTGGCTATATAATTTATATTGTTTTAAAATTACATATCTGGTAAAAAATCAAAAAGACAATTACTTCTGAAGAAAAGTAATCGGTACAAAGTCCTTGGCAGTCCAGTTACTGAGTCCACCATTGGTAGTCGAGAAGATCCAGCTGTCAATGTCGGAATCACCATCACTGTCTGTTGTATCCCAATTTTCCCCCTTAAGATTCCTTCTTCATACCACATTATTTCAATCACCACAAAATCACATCAGGGATTTTGGTTCTTCTCCCTATCTTTAGCTTTTCTCTTTGAGGAATTACCAAGAACCTTGATTTGTTTTATTTTGTGATCATGGATATTGTACTTTTATTTTTCTATCTAATTAATAAAATGCAATATTGGTTTGTCTTACTTGTTGATAATGTAGGTAAAAGCAATGAGGTTGAGCAAGTTGCTTCATGGGTTCATGAGATTATTTCCATGCCCTAATCAAAAGCTTAAGGGTTTCAAACCTCACCATTGAAGTTGTTTTGAAGTTGATATGAAATTGGTTTTGGTGGCCATAGGTCCTCATCGTCATCCTCAACAATTTCTATTCACAAAGGAAGAATATTGACACAAAAAGTTTGTCCAAACTTGGCAAAGTTCCACCAAGCATTCTCTTGATCTAGAGGCTATGGTTTTGGACTTCAAAGAGGCATATCTTGCTCATCTTTTGTCATTTTTGATTGATTCCAAAAACATTCTTCTCTTCAAAGAGTTTTAATGTGGAAGGAATTTGGTGAAGAAGAAAGATTACAAGTCATCCAGTTGAATCCCTAATTTTCCATATGTAACTTCAAATTGTCATAACTTGGTCATTTTTTATCACCTAGAACCCATTATTTTTCCATGATGATCTTAAGGATGTGTACTTCATGCCTTCTTTTATGTGCAAAGTAAGAAAATGGATGGAAGTTGCTTTAAGAATGCAAAATATTATAGGTCATTTCATGATTTTTGGCCAACTTCAACAAGTCATAACTTGCTCAATTCTTGGATATTTTGAGTGGTTCAAATTGCAAAATGTCATTCAAGAGGTCTACCTCATTCCATCTTTTTGGGTCAAGAGCAAATTCTAAGTGGAAAGCCATGTTTGGATGCAAGAGATTATAGCTCATTTTTAAAGAAGAATTTGAAATATTTCTAAGTATGGAAAGTCAACCCTTTTTCTCCAACTTTGACTCCATGTAATTTTAAGCTCAAGCCTCCAATTGATTCCATTCTTTTTCCATTGCAAATTTTGTTACCTCATCTTTCCAAAGCATCAAGAATCATGCCTTAAGACTCCCTGAGATGGAAATGCCATTGTTTCAAAAGTGGTAACTTGGAATTGAAGTTTCCCTGCAAGTCAGAATTTGAATTTCATGTTACAACCTCTAAACCTCAAATTAGCATGCATTTTTGGTCTAAACATGATTAGCCAACTTTCCCAAGTGGATTAGTGCATCAAAACTCAAGAATTGGATGAGTTTTGGGGAAGTTTGGATCACACTTCACTCGTGTATCAGGTTTGCACGAATTCCCTCCAAAACCCATCATTCACTCTTCCTTTTGATCCCATTTGCTTCTCCTATAAATACATGTACTATCCCATTCATTTTCTCAAGCTTAGATAGCCAGAATCACCATGCCAAACTTGCTTCACAACTCAGAATTCAGCTACTTCGAATCCTATTCTCAAGCCTTTTTCAATCCATTTTCTTTATCAATTCACCTTCCTTGATCTTCTCTGAAGCTAACCATACCATTACATTAAAGAATCGTGCCCTATATTGCTCCATAGAAGTCCAGTTTCAGAGCTCTGCAACTCAATTTCAATAGGTAGATTCCTTCATCAATTCTTCAAAACTTTGGTACCATTATGTTGCTCTCATTGACCTGGTTCTAGTTGTAACACTTAATTTTATCTGGAAACACGTTTTGACCATGAGTTTTCAAATCCCCATTCAAAACTTTCTTTCCAAATTGCTTGAGTTACAGTTTATATAAAAATGGCGCGAGGGCATGGTTATCTTCGTCTTGAAGAGACGAAACGAATGGCATAGGTCTGAGCTTCTGATTTTACAGTTTGAGAGACCTGCAATTCGTGAGGCTAGAGGTTGAAGATGACCAACGTGTCACCTTCTAACCAATGAAAGCGTGCCATTTGTATTTTTTGAATTTCTGATTTTTCATTTGATTCAGTGCTTTATTCAGTAAAGACCATGATATGCACATCGTGCCAGATCCCTTGGATTTTATTACTAACGTGTTTGACTCTCATCCAATGGTCCACATCTTTTTCTTTTATTTTCTTTTTCTGATTTTTATATTTTAATTGTTTTAAATTTCAAAAAATCATAGAAAATTCATTTTTAGTCCAACAAATCCAAATAAATTATGAAAAATATTTTTGATTATTCTCTTTCTTATTTTTATTTTTTCATAATTTAATTTTGTGTTTTGGTATTTTTTATGAATTTTGCACTTATTTGATTTATTTAAAATGTTTAAAAATACTTTTACACATTTTTAAATTCTAAAAAAACTATGGAATGATCCAATGACATTGTGACAAATATTAGTGACTTTATTTTATTTTTGTTTCTGACTTTACTATTTTTCACCATTTTTGTCTATTTTACCCATTTATTTTAATTTTTAAAAATAGTTTCTGATTTTTAAAAATTCCCAAAAATTTTATAAAAATATTTGGACCCATTTCTGATTTTTCTATGGTTTTATCTTTTATTTCTTGATTAATTTGAAATAATTGATATTTTTCTCATTATTTTCTATTTTAAACTTTTTTTTACCCCTTTAAATATATATTATTATTTTGTGTTTATTTTCTGGCTATCTTGAGTTGATCTTTTGATCATGACTTTATTAACATCATTGGATCTTGGGTGTTGAGTTCAACTCCACCAAAATGGATGAATGATTTTAATAATAGTTTGATTAAATATTAATTCAAATGTGGTTTTCTTTTTTTTACCCTAATTCCCCTTCATCTCATCCCCTTCTTATTGCACTAAGTGTTGTTGGAGCATGATCTCTATATCATGTCTCAAAATAAATGGTGCATAGATTGCTATTGACCGGACTCAAAATAGGTGCTACTTCTATATAAGTCCACTTACAATTGCTTAACATAGCGCTAAATTTTGTCTCGATTCGAATAAATGATCATTCATGGCCCAAACTTATGATTGCAAGCCCAAGTATGTTAATTTGATCTCTTTGATCCAATAACCTTGAGATTCATTGTGTGGAGGCTTTGGTTCTACCAATCCTCTAATGGGTCTACAACACCTTTGGTCAACGCGGATCACTTAAACATCGTTGATCATTAAATAGTACTTGTGAGAATTCCAAATGGATGATATACTTGACAAAAAGTAAATGCAACTTATTGTGTGGAGGCTTTGGTTCTACCAATCCTCTAATGAATTCTAAATGCAAGTTTCAAGATGGTCATCCAACTAACCACTAATTATTGACTTGTTTATTTTATGCTTTATTCTTTTTATGCTTTATGTACTACTTATTTTTTAGCATTTTACATTTCATGCCATTTTTTATCTTTGCTCATTTGAGCATTTATTTATTCTTGTCATTTTTACTTTGCTCACTTGAGCTTTTCTTTTCTTTTCTTTTCCTAAGATACTTAATAATTAACATAAACCCTAAAAAACTCTTAATGGTACATGGACTATTTGGTTACTATCCTTGGCATGATGGAGCAATGGACTTTTTCTTGGAGTTAGGATTAGAAACCTTGGCCTATCTTGGATACTTTGTGATCTTATCGGATTATTTTGTCTGGATCTCTTGAGGTTTACCTCAAGACATTGGGTTGCTTGTTTGTTTTTGTATGCGGGTTTTTGTGATTACACTCTTGGTTTTGTAATTTGGAATTCACCCGTATACAGCTGTTACTCTGCCCAATTTTTGTGAAGACTTAATACATTTGAAGAGGTCTAGTATCTTTGCTTGCTTGGTTTCAATCCAAATATTGGGAATTCTATCTTGACTCATAATGTCAAGTTTTTGGCTTCTTGTTGGTTAGATAGTCCTTATCCTTAGATTTTACCTTATGCTTTAGGATAGTCTCTTCTTCTCCTCCTATCTTCTTTAATTTCAAAAATCTTCTCCCTCCTTTTGAAAACTCTTCTTGTTTTGAAACTTAAACACTTTCATAATAAACTTGGACTTAGATCCATGCATTTTCAAAACATTTTCATAAATAAACCTCAATCAATTTAATAATACTTTGACATTTTTTTTGATGAGAAGACTAAAAGTCAACCAATCTCATTTCAAACCATTTTTGTCACTTTGGCTTTTACCCTTAATCTTTTTCTTAAAAGATTAGACTCTTGTCAATCCTTGTAGTGATGCAAACAACTATACTTCTACAATATGTAGTGAAGAGAGACATTTTCCATTTGGGTGTTGAGTGAGGCATTGTTGATTTTAAAATCAAAGCCATATCATCCACTTTGAGATGATGCAAATTCTCCTTTCTCATGATTGTGGCTAGTAAGTATGTTTTCCACACGGATAATGACGATGATGTCTTATCTCTTAAAATTAACCAACACACTTATGTTTCAAATCTTTTAAAAGAGGAACTACGTGTACCCTGATCCCATATTGCATGAAAGGTGGTACGTAGGCACTAAAGGTTCGCAACCGCGGCGGGTGCAAAAAACCATAAAAATATATTTATTTCCTCACCTCCACCATCCATTTTATATACAACACATTTTTTATAGCCAAAATATACAGATTTTTACAAAGAGGCTCCTGCGGAGTACCGTAGATGTTTAGGGTGCTAATACCTTCGCTTTGCATAACCAACCCCCTTACCTTGAATCTTTTCCCCTTTTTTTTGGGTCATTCGCTCTTTTCCCATTCCTTTGGAAATAATAAATCGCAGTGGAGATTTTTACTTTGATTTGTACAAAGTCTAGTCAATCCAATGGCGTCTTCACTGGGGAAAGATTGACCTCTTGCTGGTCCATCCCTAAGTGGGTTAAGCCTATCTTTGTTTATATCTGTATATGTGCTATTGTTGTTTATGTGTTATAATTTGTATATATGTTTGTCTGGATTTTTCCTAGTTTTCAGGGTGCTTGGTGATTACTCATAAGTCCTATACCCGAACTTGGGCAAACTTTAAGATAGGACGGGCGGTATAGTCATATTAACTTTGAGGGAGTAATCCCAAAAAATGAGTCATGAGATCCCCCACTCAGTGGAGGCCCCTTTGACTGTAGTTTCGTTTACCGAGTAATCGGGAAGACGTACTGCTTTTGACCTGGGAGCCTGCTGAAACTGAGGACCGTAGAATACCAAACCCATCTTGGCCTTTTAGGTGTAGTGCGGAAGCTATGATGGAGTAATCCGGAAATAGTTGTCACACGATACTAAGCTCAGACGAGTCTTTCTTGAGAATATTACTAATTACCGAGTTAATCAGGAAGTTGGTAATATCCGAAGGAAGGATGTAGACTCTGGGAACCTCTAGAACCTTGTTCGGTAGGTGATAACTCTTATACTAACACCTTATGGGTAATACCTTTGACCTCATGCTCGTGATGTTGAACCTATGAACCCTATATGTGTGATCTTGTGTGTGATTGTTGCATCATGCATCCATGAACTCATAAGCATATTTTGAAGAAAACAATATTTCATAGGATTTACAGGTTGACTTATTGTGAATATCTCAGGTACTTTTAACCATGGATTCTGGAAAGAGAAAGACCGAGAAATACAGTTTCAAGGATCCCAATATAGATGAGCTGATCAGTCTGATTCCAGAGATTGAGTGTCATACAGACTTTTGGAAGAAGTATGGATCCCTTATTCCTCTCATGAAGCTGAAGATGAAGGAGGGTATTATCTCGACCTTGGTCCAGTTCTATGATCCGGTGTATCACTGCTTTACTTTTCCCGATTATCAGCTGATGCCTACACTGGAGGAGTATTCTTATCTATTGGATTTACCCGTTACTGATCGTGTTCCTTTTAGTGGTTTGGAGGGTGAGCCAAAACCACATGAGATTGCTGCTTTGATTCATCTGGGGAAGTCTGAGGTGGAAGCCCATATGACTACTAAAGGAGGGATTAGAGGATTACCAGCTCAGTTCTTATTAGAGAAAGCTCATTACTTTTCCAGAATGAAGAGTACGGTTGCTTTTGAGGCCATCTTTGCTTTACTTGCTTACGGCTTGTTCTTATTTCCTAATGTGGACAAGTTTGTCGACATTAACGCTATCAGGATTTTCATGATTGGAAACCCGGTTCCTACACTGTTGGGTGATGCTTATTACTCTGTTCATCTTCGGAGTTCTTATCATGGAGGAATGATTATCTGTTGCACGCCTTTGTTGTACCGATGGTTCATCTCTCATATGCCTCAGTCTGATGCCTTTTGGGATGTAAAGAAGGAACCCCGTTGGTCTCCTAAGATCATGGCACTTACTCACTCGGATATTGATTGGTATCATCAAGCTTATCAAGATGTAGATATTGTTGACAGTTGTGGTAGTTTCCCCAATGTACCTCTTCTTGGTACAAAGGGAGGAATTAACTATAACCCTGTTCTTGCACGGCGATAGCTTGGATATCCGATAAGAGATAAACCGAGCAGTATTCATTTGAGTAGTTTCTTTCTGAAGGAGGGAGAAAACCACAAGGAAGCTAGGGAGCAGATTTCGAAGGCTTGGCGTCACATTCATAATAAGAGTAGGAAGGATTTGGGACCTAGGGGTGCTGTTTCTTTAGAGCCATATCTTCAGTGGGTCCGATCGAGATCCATTCAGTTGAAAATGTCGTATACTCGGGAGGCACCTATGCCTGATTTATTTGTGGAGACCGCTCTTCCTTTATTAGATTATCTAGAAGAACTGCATCTCGCTTTGGTTAGGATGCAGCAAGAAAGGGATGCTTGGAAGAACAAGTTCTAGACTTTAAAAAGTTCCTATAGAGCAGACTTGAAGGAGAAAGATGATTTGATCGAGATCCTTGAGAGTCGAGCGGTGGAGTCTATGGAGAGGCAAGGGGATTTATTTTCCCCTAAGCCTCAAATAGGTTCTGGTCGTTCACTTCCTGATTCAGATGATTGGAAGGAGGTTTCCATCAGACATGTGGAAGAAAACCATAGGTTGAGGGCTCAGATTGCCAGACTCACAGGGAAGCGCCAACGTACAGATTGATCTCTATCATTTTCTTTCTCTCAGGATTTTTAGATTGTATTTTCATCTTGTACTTGGGATCGTTGAAACTTGTAATCCATTTTTAAATTATTATATTAAAGAATTTTCAGTATTTCAAAAGCATTATTGTTTGATGTTATCAATATGTCTATAGATCTTAAATCCCTTGAAATATTAAAATGATGGAATAAAAATAATCATGTGCATTTCATGACATGCATAATATTGCACATATTTCTTGCATTTATTATGCATACCCAGGTGCCTTACCCAGCTTCTTTGCTTCGTTCAGCAAACTGACTCATCACTACAACACTCAGGCTAACTTCAAAAAGAAGACGGACAATTTGGAACAAGAGAATCGCGAGCTGCGCGAGGAAGTTTCTACTCTGAAGGCTGGCTTGGCCAATTTGACTACTCTGATGGAAGCTCTGGTGGCTGCTCAGAATCATCCACCAAGCGTTCAACCTCAACCAACAAGGGCAAATGCTGAAGTTCCTGCTGTTCTCGTATCTGCTACTCCGACTGTTGTTCAGAATCGTATGCCTCAGGGTTATCCATGTGGAATTCCAGAGAATTTTGCACCTGAAGGTTTCAATTTGGGCCCCTAAGATGCTCCAGTGGTTCCAAATGTTGTTACTCCAGCACCTCCTGTGATGCATACTGTTCCTGCTGCACCTCCTTCGGTGAATTTGGTTCCGTTTGAAGATGTGTGTCGTCCTTTCCCTCCGCCGAGTGAAGATTTGGGTCTTTATGACAGAATGGATGATTTCCAAGAGCAGTTTGATAGAATGCAAAGAGATATGAAGGCTCTTAGGGGAAAAGAGTTATTTGGGCAGAACGTGAATGAGCTGTGTTTGGTCCCAAATGTTAAAGTGCCTGCTAAGTTCAAGGTCCCCGAGTTTGAGAAGTACAAGGGCAACACTTGCCCTCGTGCTCATTTTGTGATGTATGTAAGGAGAATGTCAACCCACACCGATGATCAGCGTCTGCTAATTCACTTTTTCCAGGATAGTCTAACCGGCGTAGAGTTGAAATGGTATATGAGTTTAGATAGCGCCAACATCCATACCTTTAATGATTTGGAAGAAGCATTCATAAAACAATACAAGTACAATATGGACATGGCACTCGATGGCGACCAGCTTAGGGCCATGGTTCAGAAAGACAGAGAATCGTTTAAAGAGTATGCACAGAGATGGCGTAAAGTGGTTGCACAAGTGATTCCTCCCATGGAGGAAAAAGAAATGACTAAAATTTTTCTGAAGACGCTGAGTGCCTTCTACTACGAAAGAATGGTAGCAAGTTCCCCGAGTGATTTTACAGAGATGGTAGGAATGGGTGTCCGCCTAGAAGAGGTAGTAAGAGAAGGTCGTTTGACAAAGGGTGAAGGATCTGGAGGTATGAAGAAGCCAGCTTGTGGGTTTACAAAGAAGAAAGAGGGGGATACCAATGTTGTCATACAAGAGAGGAGAGTGAATACTCCTAGGAGGAATATTCAACGTCACCAGCAAGTTGCTTCGGTGACTCCTATTATGAATGCTGCTCCAACTACCGTTGCTTACCAAAGACAATCCCAGCAGGGGAACCAAGGGAATAATCAGAGAAGGGAGAACTATGACCATATTCCCATGAGTTATGCAGAGCTACTACCAGCATTGATTCAGAAGAAGTTGGTCCAGACACGACCACCTCCAGCAGTACCACCACCTTTGCCTTGGTATTACAAAGCAGACCAGACGTGCGCCTTTCATCAGGGAGCACCAGGGCATAATATTGAGAATTTTTATCCTTTGAGGACCAAAGTGCAAAGGTTGGTGAAGTATGGAATTTTATCTTTTAAAGACATGGAACCTAATGTGAAAGACAATCCTCTACCCAAGCACGGGGGAGTGAATGCTGTGAATATGGTGGCCGGTTGTCCCGGTGATTTCCGGATTTTTGACATTAATCTGGTTAGAGGGGATTTGTTAAATATGCACGCAGATCTATGTGACTTCAGTTATTATATGCATGACCATGCCGGTTGTGTTGTTTGAAGTACAAGCATCCAGGGTTGCGAGAAGATAAAGGTTGATTTATAGGAGATGATGGATGAAGGTTTAATCCATATAATCAGGCCTAGGGCAGAATATGAGGAGGAAGTGAATACGATTTCTGGATGTCCTGGTGAATTTAGAATTTTCAATATGGAGTATTTGAATGAAGATCTCGTATAGTTGCATGCTACCTTTTGCCGTACTGCTAGTCAGGTGGAACACCAATATGGGTCTTGCATAGTTTGCTGTTGAGACCCCCGAGGATGTTATATTGTGAGAGAGGGTGTTCAATTGTTGTTAGACAATGGGACTATTAATATCACATGACAGAGAGATGATTATCACGAGATTGATATGGTTGAAGTTTGTTTGATGGAAGAAGAGTCATAAGAAGAATATGCCTCCGCGGATGAGTATTTTTCTTCAGACGAAGATTTGTTTGCCGGAAATGACCTTTTGAGGGCTGATTGTGTTGAGGAAGGTGTAAACGTCATTGTACCTTATTTTGGTGCACCCGCTCACCTTGAGGTGCAGTACCATAGCAAACCAGTTGTTACCCCATTGGTAATTAGTCTGCTAGGTCCTGTTCCCTATAAATCAGATAAGGCGGTGCCTTACAAATACAACGCTACAATCTTGGAAGATGTGGTGGAAGTTTCCATCCATCCAATGCCAGATGTTGGGAATATGGCTGATAATAGCAGGGTGACCCATAGCGGTTGTGTGTTTGCGCCGGTTATTCAAAAATATGTTGTTTCTAGAAAGAAAATTGTTGAGAACGATGAGCCTAAGAAGGCTGCAGGAGAGACTAGTGGAGCCACATTAGAGAAAGAAGTGGATGATATCCTAAAGGTAATTAAGATGAGCGACTACAAAATTGTAGATCAACTACTGTAGACTCCTTCAAAGATTTCCATCCTAGCATTACTGATGAATTCCTCCGCTCATAGGGAATCATTGATGAGAGTACTAGACCAAGCTTTTGTAGAGAATGACATGTCGTTGGATCAATTCAGCAGCGTAATTGGAAACATTACGTCATGTAACAACTTGAGTTTCTGTGATGATGAGTTACCAGATGAAGGGAGGAATCACAACCTAGCCCTCCACATATCCATGAACTGCAAGAATGACTCACTATCTAATGTACTAATTGATAACGGATCTGCATTTAATGTTATACCGAGAAGTACCTTCATGAAGTTAAAGTATCAGGGAACACCTATGCGCCCGAGTGGTATCATTGTGAAGGCTTTTGATGGGTCGAGGAAATATGTCATCGGTGAAGTGGACTTGCCCATCCATATAGGACCACATTTGTTCTTGATAACTTTCCAGGTAATGGATATTATTCCCACATATAGTTGTTTGCTTGGACAACCATGGATACACGAAGCAGGGGCTGTCACTTCAACTCTACATCAGAAGCTAAAGTTTGTGCGTGAAGGGAAGGTAGTGATCATAAATGGGGAGCAGGCATTGTTGATATCCCATCTATCCTATTTCAGTATTGTAGAAGCGGATGAGGATGCTGCTGGAACCCAGTTCCAAGCCCTATCCATTGACAACATAAGGAATAATGATAACTCTGTGGTTTCTTTGAAGGATGCGCAACAGGTTGTGCGCAATGGTCATAATGCAGTTTGGGGACGACTTGTGGATCCACCCGTGAACAAAAACAAAGTTGGTTTAGGTTTCTCTTCGAGGAATGGTAAAGGCGAAAGTTGGAATTCAAAGTCTTATGTG
This sequence comes from Vicia faba, assembly GCA_948472305.1. NCBI lineage: Eukaryota > Viridiplantae > Streptophyta > Magnoliopsida > Fabales > Fabaceae > Vicia > Vicia faba. The sequence goes on along the minus strand of OX451739.1, from coordinate 1,473,476,374 downwards.
AACAGTTATCATGATGTTTTCCGCAGCGGAGGCTACCTCCATCCGATTGGTTCTGGAATTAATGTTGTTGAAGAGGATGAAGCAGAGCAGGAAATATCGATCTATGTGACGCTTGGAGTCCGAGTTCAGAACTGGGTCACCATTGATGTTCCTTCTTGCATACATGTTTCAAAGTAATTTGTTTTGTTAATCTGTTTCTTTGTTTTGAAAAGCTTTCACTCTGCCCAAGGTGGAAGTATTAATGTTGTAGGACTTATCTGTTTGCTATAATTGTTAAGATCGTTAATAAAAGTTATCTTTGCTTCCAAAAATTATGTCTTTATTTTCTGCTTTTTCTTAGGAAATGGTAAAAAAAAACCTTTCAAAATAAATAATAACTGAAAATTAATCTGCATGATCACTAGTTATATGTGTCAGTTTCTAAAAGCAATCATAAATCACATGTGCATATTAATTAAAAAACTCGTTGAATACAATGACCCTGCACCCTCTCCCAACTTTGAATGTCCAGTGTCTGGGGCTGAAGAAGAAGATTATGATGATATTCCAGAAGAGGTCTCATGGTTGCTTGAGCACGAGGAAAATACCATTCAACCATACAAAGAGCCTTTGGAAGTGGTTAATTTGGGTTCATAAGAAGATCTAAAGGAGGTCAAGATTGGAGCATTGTTGCATCCTGATGTAAAGAACGGGTTGATTGAGCTGTTGAAAGAATATGTGGATATTTTTGCTTGGTCTTATCAAGATATGACTGGTCTAGATACAAACATTGTCGAGCATCGTTTTCCGTTGAAGCCAGAGTGTTCGCCAGTTAAACAAAAGTTGAGAAGAACCCATCCAGATATGGCAGTAAAATTCAAGGAGGAGGTCCTAAAGCAGATTAATGCTGGTTTTCTTGTGACATCAGTGTATCCTCAATGGATCGCCAATATTGTCCCTGTACCGAAAAAAGATGGAAAAGTCTGCATGTTCGTAGATTACAGAGATCTAAATAAAGCTAGTCCAAAAGATGATTTTCCATTGCCTCACATTGACATGTTAGTGGATAGCATAGCAAAATTCAAGGTATTCTCGTTCATGGACGGATTTTCCGGGTATAATCAAATAAGAATGGCTCCAGAGGACATGGAAAAAACAACGTTTATCACACCCTGGGGAATATTCTGTTACAGAGTGATGCCCTTCGGGTTGAAGAACGCGGGTGCAACGTACCAGAGGGCTATGGCAACCTTATTCCATGATCTGATGCACAAGGAAATCGAAGTATATGTTGATGATATGATTGCCAAATCCCAAACTAAAGAAAGGAAAATAGAAGATTTGTTGAAGTTGTTTCGGCATTTGAGGAAGTATCGTCTCCGCCTGAATCCAAATAAATGCACCTTAGGAGTTAGATTGGGGAAATTGTTGAGTTTTATTGTTAGCCATAAAGGAATTGAAGTTGACCTTGAAAAAGTCAAGGCAATTCAAGAAATGCCAGCGCCAAAAACTGAAAAGCAAGTCAGGGGTTTCCTCGGGCGTTTGAATTATATCTCCAGATTTATTTCCCACATGACTGCAACATGTGAACTGATCTTTAAGTTGTTAAAGAAAGATCAAGGTTGTGTATGGATGGATGACTGCCAAAGGGCATTTGAGAGTATTAAGGAATATCTGCTTGAACCTCCTATCTTGCTCCCTCCCGTAGAAGGAAGATCGTTGATTATGTATCTGACAGTGTTAGATAAATCCATGGGTTGTATTCTAGGACAACAGGATGAAATAGGAAAGAAAGAGTTCACCATTTATTATCTCAGCAAAAAGTTCACTGATTGTGAGTCGCAGTATTCTATGCTAGAAAAAATATGTTGTGCTTTGGCCTGGGCGGCAAAGCGTTTGCGGCAATATATGTTGAATCATACTACTTGGTTGATCTCCAAAATGGATCCAATCAAGTATATTTTTGAAAAGCCTTCTCTTACTGGGAGAATTTCCCGCTGGCAGATGTTGTTATCTCAAAAAGCTATCAAAAGTAGTGTGTTGGCAGATTATCTTGCTCACCAGCCGGTGGAAGATCATCAGTCTGCGGGATATGAATTCCCCGATGAAGATGTGATGTTCTTAAAAGTAAAAGATTATGATGAACCATTGCCTGAGGAGGGCCCCGACCCTGAATCTCGTTGGAGTATGGTATTTGATGGAGCTGTGAATGCTTATGGTAAAGGAATTGGTGTTGTGATTGTCACTCCTCATGGATCACATATTCCTTTTACCGCGAGGTTAACATTTGATTGCACTAATAATATGGCGGAATATGAGGCTTGCATCATGGGTCTTGAGGAAGCTATTGATCTCAGAATCAGGATTTTAGATGTGTACGGTGATTCAGCTTTGGTAATAAATCAGATTAAAGGAGAATGGGACACTCGTCACCCTGGCTTGATCCCTTACAAAGATTATGCTAGAAGATTACTACCCTTCTTCAATAAAGTTGGATTCCATCACATTCCTAGAGATGAAAACCAAATGGCAGATGCTCTGGAAACTCTGGCTTCCATGTACCAAGTAAATGCTTGGAATGATATACCCTGAATTACAGTTCGACGGCTAGATAGGCCGGCTCATGTGTTTGTGACAGAGGAGGTAGCAGATGAAAAACCCTGGTATTATGATATCAAACATTTTCTTCAGACTCAAGAATACCCGTTTGGTGCGTCAAAGAAAGATAGAAAGACACTGAGAAGATTGGCAGACAGTTTCTTCCTCATTGAAAATGTGCTATACAAGATAAATTTTGACATGGTCTTGCTTAGATGCATGGATAGACACAAAGCAGACATGTTGATGCATGAGATACATGAAGGTTCATTTGGCACTCATGCTAATGGACATTCAATGGCAAAAAAGATGCTAAGGGCAGGATATTATTGGTTGACAATGGAATCCGATTGTTACAAGTTTGCAAAGAAGTGCTATAAATGCCAGATTTATGCAAATAAGATCCATGTACCTCCGACACTTCTCAATGTGATTTCCTCCCCATGGCCTTTCTCTATGTGGGGTATTGACATGATCGGGATGATAGAACCCAAGGCTTCAAATGGACACCATTTCATCTTGGTAGCAATTGACTACTTTATCAAATGGGTAGAGGCTGCTTCATATGCCAATGTTACCTAATAGGTGGTGGTGCATTTCATCAAAAACAATCTTATATGCCGATACGGTATGCCAAGCAGAATCATCATTAACAATGGCTCAAATTTGAACAACAAGATGATGACGGAACTGTGTGAAGAATTCAAGATTGTCCATCACAATTCATCTCCATACAGGCCAAAAATGAATGGGGTTGTTGAAGCTGCTAATAAGAATATCAAGAGAATTATCCAGAAAATGGTTGTCACTTATAAGGATTGGCATGAAATGCTCCTTTTTGCTCTGCATGGATATCGAACATCTGTTCGCACTTCAACAGGAGCGACCCCATTTTCCCTAGTGTATGGAATGGAAGTTGTACTCCCTGTCGAGGTAGAGATTCCCTCACTGCGTGTGATAATGGAAGCCAAATTGACAGTGGCTGAATGGGTTCATAACAGGTTTGACCAATTGAATTTGATTGAAGAGAAGAGGATGACAACTTTGTGTCATGGGCAGTTATATCAGAAAAGAATGAAGAAAGCATTTGATAAAAAGGTCAAACCTCGTGAATTCAGAGAAGGCGACCTCGTGCTCAAAAAGATCATGTCTTTCAACGCTGATTCTAGGGGCAAGTGGACTCCCAATTTTGAAGGCCCGTATGTTGTCAAGAAAGCCTTCTCTGGTGGTGCATTAATTCTTGAAACTATGAATGGTGAGGAGTTCCCACGTCCCATGAATGCTGACGCAGTCAAGAAATACTTCGCCTAAAGAAATAAAAGAACAACTCACTAAGTTGAAAACCCGAAAGGGCGACTTAGGCAAAAAGGAGCGTCTCGGTAGGCCGAAAACCCGAAAGGGCGGTCTAGGCAAAAATTAGAGACATAAACAGAATAAATTTCCCGCTAAGTTGAAAATTCGCAAGGGCAGCTTAGGCAAAAGTTAGGGATTTTCTTGGCAAGTAACTACGTCAGACGAAACTTGATCACTAAGGAAACAATCTTCTCAGATCCTCACCATACTTCAACGGAGGCTGCTGCTCAGGATTTCAAAAGTTGTTAGGGGGGATAGTGGCCATTATATCTCAATGTATCTTTTCCATTATGTATTACCATTTCCCAAATTTTGTAATCATCCATGGAGTCTCGCCATTCGCAGACTACCATTCTATTAATGAAATTCGAGCTTTTGCCTAATTCCTTGTATTCTTAATTGTATTCAGCTTGCAAAGACTTCATTTATTACTGATAATAACTTTTAAAGCAAAGTGATTAAAAAGCAAAACTGACTTTTCAAAAAAAAGGAGATCTTTACAATTCAATTTACTTTGGGATTTGTGATGAAATAATGACAAAAAAAATGGTGACCCCAGGGATGAACAAATTCTGGTTGCTTTAAGAAGATTTACTTCCTTCATAAAAGTTTTCTCGGGTCATTTTGCTGGTATGTGCGCAATCTTTGTGTGTTTCCCAGATAGTTGAAGACGATATCAGTGGGTACAAAGTAGAGTATTTGGGTTGGTGATCCTATTATCCCCAGTCAAGTCTTGATTCGCTTTTGATTTTGGGTTTGCATGGTCAGAAGTCTTCGTCCCAGCTTCCCCAGCAAAGTCTCCCCTCATATGATGAAAGGTTTTATTCCCTTGGTGTGTTGAGGTGTTGCTCTTTTTACAATATCGACACTAGTGTTGACTTCTTGATCTCCCGGGAGGGTTATCCCAGGGCATCTCTTTTTGGAATGAGGGTTCATGGTGAAATTTTCAACCTGCAGTTTCTTTTCTCTTGGGAGGTAGGCTTGAATTCCCCAGTGAGGTTTGGTTGTTTCGACGTCAGTTTTCCTTATTTAAGGTTGATCTTGCAATCTCCAATAGGCATGTTACTTTTGGAAAACTGTTTCTCCGATGAACCCGGAAGTAGGGTGTTCTATCCCGGTGTCTGTTTGATTTAAGCTACAGTCGGATTATGTTCTCCTCAGTGAAGTTAATGCAATAGGTTTGGTTTCCGCAATCACTTCCATCTTTCTTGGATTGATCTTTCTGATTGAAGCTTAGCTTAATGTTGTTAGTAACTGAGGCGGTTTCGTTTATCTGCACTGATTATGCATCCTTTTTATCAGCATATGCACAATAGAACTCGTATATTCATACATGCATCATACATTGATAAAATCATCATTCATGGACATTGTGTTTCTGACCTTTACTGCAGTGCTCTTTGTTTGATTGAATTTGGTCTTCCCTCTTGAGTTTATTTCTCAAAGGATGAATCCGCTTTGGTCGACAATATCGCATAGCATAAAGTGTTCTCATTTATGGATGGTTTCTCAGGCTACAAATAGATCAAAATGGCGCCCGAGGACATGGAGAAAACAACCTTTGTCACACAATGGGGCACATTATGTTACAAGGTTATGCCATTCAGGTTGAAGAATGCTGGGGTAACCTATCAGCGTGCCATGGTAGCTCTATTTCACGACATGATACATCATGAAATAGAGGTCTATATGGACGACATGATAGCCAGATCTCAAACTGAAGAGCAACATCTTGACTGTTTACTTAAACTCTTTGAGAGACTAAAGAAATATAAGCTGAGGTTGAACCCGAATAAATGCACATTTGGGGTGAGGTCCGGTAAACTCCTAGGCTTTGTCGTCAGCGGTGAAGGTATCGAAGTAGACCCTACCAAGGTGAAAGCGATACGAGAAATTCCTGCTCCTTGCACCGAGAAAGAATTCAGAGGATTCTTGGGACAACTAAACTACATTGCCAGATTTATTTCTCACCTGACAGCTAGTTGTGAACCAATCTTCAAATTATTGAAGAAAGATCAAGTAGTCAAATGGAATGATGAGTGCGAAACTGCCTTAGACAAGATCAAACAGTACCTGCAAGAGCCTCCTGTTTTAATGCCACCAGTCGAGGGAAGACCCTTGATCATGTATTTAACTATTTTGAAAAATTCAATGGGGTGTGTGTTAGGGAAGCATGACGAGTCTGGCCAAAAAGAGCATGCTATTTATTACCTGAGCAAAAATTTTACCAACTGTGAAACAAGATATTCACTGCTCGAGAAAACTTGTTGCGCTCTGGCATGGGCTGCTCGCCGGCTAAGACAGTATATGCTGACCCATACTACCTTATTGATATCCAATAAAATACATATTCGAGAAGCCTGCCCTCTCTGGGAGAATAGCAAGATGGCAGATGATCCTGACGGAATATGACATTCAGTATACTACCCAAAAAGCAATAAAGGGCAGTGTACTAGCCGATCACCTTGCTCATCAAGCTGTGGATGACTACCAGTCCATGCAGTTCGAATTCCCAGATGAAGACATCATGATGGTAAACAATTGTGAATAACTCAGACCACAAGACGGGCCTGAACAAGGATCCCGATGGACCCTGGTCTTTGACGGGGCGTCCAACGCACTCGGAAATGGAATTGGTGTTGTAATCATATCCCCTGAAGGGTGTTACACCCCCTTCACTTCAAGACCCTGCTTCAATTGTACAAATAACATGGCAGAATATGAAGCGTGCATTTTTGGTCTCAAAGCTGCCATAGGTTTGGGGATCAAGTCTTTAAGTGTATTCAGGGATTCAGCCTTGGTCATCTTCAGATCAAAGGAGAATGGGACACTAAACACCCTAACCATATCCCCTAGAAAGAACGTGTGTTGACATTAATCCCACATTTTGAGAAGATTACCTTCGAGCATTTCCCGCGAGAAGAAAATCAACTAGTAGATGCGCTAGCCACAATGTCATCCATGTTTAAACTTAAATGGGATAATGAGGCTTCCCAGATCACCATTGAACGAATGAATGAACCAGCTCACTGTCACGAGATCAATACTGAAGAAGTAGTGGACCGGCCTTGGTTCCACGGAGTCAAGAGGTATCTCGAGGCTCAAGAGTATCCGGAAGGAGCTTCAGTCAATGATAAGAATTTCTTAAGGAGATTCTCTGCTAAGTTCTTCCTTAGTAATGGCATCCTTTACAAACGCAGCCATGACTGTGTATTGCTTCGTTGCGTAGACAAGGTTGAGGCAGAAAAGGTCATGGCTGACCTACATGAAGGCACTTTTGGCACCCATTCCAGTGGGCATACGATGGAAAATAAGATCCTATGGGTAGGTTATTACTGGTCTACCTTGGAAGCAGATTGCTATCAACATTCACGAACCTGTCATAAGTGTCAGATCTATGCTAACAAGGTGCATGTGCCTCCGGTTCCTCTGAATGTCCTGACTTCTCCCTGGCCATTCATGATGTGGGGCATTGATATGATTAGGGAAATCAAGCCAACAACCTCTAATGGACACCGCTTCATCTTAGTGGCCATTGACTATTTCACAAAGTGGGTTGAGGCGGCTTCTTTCGTTCCCGTCACCAAGAATGTTGTCGCCCGATTCATCAAACAGAGTCTCATATGTCGGTACGGTATCCCGGAGAGGATCATCACAGACAATGGTATGAATCTCAACAATACTATGATCACTGCACTGTGCATGCAATTCAAGATCCAACACCATAATTCTTCTCCTTACCGGACAAACATGAATGGTGTTGTCGAAGCCGCAAATAAGAACATCAAAAAGATCATACAGAAAATGACAGTAACCTACAAAGACTGGCATGATATGCTACCATTTTCCCTCCATGATTACCGTACCACGGCGTGCACATTAACCGGGGAAACACCTTACTCTCTGGTATACGACATGGAGGTTGTCTTGCCTATTGAGGTCCAGATCCCTTCTCTGAGAATCATGAAGGATGTAGGATTGAATGAAGACGATTGGATCCAAACTCGACTTGATCAACTGAACTTAATTGATGAGAAAAGGCTTATTGCTGTCTGCCATGGTCAAATGTATCAAAAACGGGTGATCAAGGCTTTCAACAAAAAGGTCAGACGCCAAGTGTATCAAGTCGGGGATTTGGTGATCAAGCGCATCATACTGCCGCAAGGTGATCCCAGGGGAAAATGGACTCCTACATACGAAGGACCATTTGTGATCAAAAGCATATTCTCTAGTGGAGCAATGATCTTAACCACTATGGATGGCGACAACCTTCCACACCCTATGTATGCAGACATAGTCAAAAGATACTACGCGTAAGAGACACACTAGGTTGACACATCTAGGCAAAACAAGGGCATCCCGGCGAACCAAAAAGGTTCGGGAAAAAATTAGGGATAAAACAAAAAAAATATGTACACCTGGTAAATTGAAAACCCGAAAGGGCGACTTGGGCAAAAAAGGTATCCCAGTGGACTGAAAACCCGAAAGGGTGGTCCAGGAAAAAGTTAGGGATTTAAAGCGTATGACTATGTCCCGTTGGATCACCTTACAGACAACCTTTGGCTTCGACTGACAAACTCAACGGGTCTAATCAATTCAATCAACTTCGGACAAGGCAGCAAGTGGACAAGATGCTCAGAGACACGAAGGCTATAGCAGAATGGGAACCCCATAGGATTATTGCACATAGCTATATTTTCTTTGTATCAAATTTTCATTTTTTACGACGACATTCTCTTAATAGAATGTTTGTCTCATTGTACAAAAAAATACTTATTCAAGTTAATACAAAGATATCCCTTTGAAAGTGCAAAACTATCTGTTTTTTCTTTATTCATGTGTTTTGTTTACAAAAACGTCCAATGACTTATTTTTGAACATATGCATTTGAACGTAACTATTGTTTACAGGTGAACAAAAAGGAACAGAAAATAAATACAATCACTAATGGCTTTAAGAAATAGGATAATATCTTTAGACTATTCCATAAATCCCCCCACGACGTGCAGCTTAATCCCCAACGGAACAAAACTTCCAGTTATCACTCCCCGGTAGAAGTCGCCAAATTTCTCAGGATTCCCCAACAGGATTTCACAAGCAATACACGGCGTTTCCCTTACAAGAGTTTATTTCTCTAACAAATGGAAGCTCATCAACTCATCACATAAAGACTTACACTCCACGTCCCCAACAGCAGTCAGGGATTTAATTTCCCTAATCCAACAATATTACAGCAACATAGCTTACATGCCCATACATCGCATCCATACGTCATAACATTGACAACGTGAATGCATACAACATAATCTCATTCATTTTATTGAGAAAATCATTATACAATACATTTCATACATCATGGCATTGCATACAACTAATCTTTCATCTCTTCAGGAAAGATCAGTCAGCCGATGGCTATCATCAACAATTTACAAAAAGGTCAGAGATTGATACCTAAAACAAGCCGGAACAATTATCTGCACAACCAACTAAACATTCAGATACAGTTCAGATACGCTCCAGAGACGGATGCCATTCTGATACTCATTCAGATTCAGCTTTCAGATACAGTTCAAATACGTTTCAGACACGGATACCATTCTGATACTCATTCAGATTCAGCTTTCAGATACAATTCAAATACACTCTAGAGATGGATACCATTCTGATACTCATTCAGATTCAGCTTTCAGATACAGTTCGGATACATTCCAGACACGGATGCCATTATGATACTCATTCAGATTCAGCTTTCAGATATAGTTCAGATACGCTCCAGAGATGGATGCCATTCTGATACTCATTCAGATTCAGCTTTCAGATACAGTTCAGATACGCTCCAGACACGGATGCCATCCCGATACTCATTCAATTTCAGCTTTTAGATACGCTCCAGACACGGATTCCATTATGATACTCATTCATATTCAGCTTTCAGATACACTCCTAACACGGATGACATTCAGATACTCATTCAGTTTCAGTTTTCAGATACAGTTCAGATATGCTCCAGACACGGATGCCATTGTAATACTCTTTCAGATTCAGCTTCTAGATACATTTCAGATACGCTCCAGACACGGATGCCATTCTGATACTCATTCAGTTTCAGCTTTCAGATACAGTTTAGATACGCTCCAAACACGGATGCCATTCTAATATTCATCCAGTTTCAGTTTTCAGATACAGTTCAAATATGATCTAGATTCAGATGTCATTCTGTTACTCATTTAAAGTAAACTTTCAGAAATGAGTCAAATACAATTCATTTATGGATATTATTCTGGTACTCAACCCCACACATCCAGTATTTCAGTATAAATCAAACAAATATTTATTCTGACACTTCTTCCCTATACCATCAACCATCACATCCTCGAGTGCAAATTTCTAGGCACTCTAGTGTCCAATCATCTTCCACCTTCAAGTCACGAATGGCAAATCCGCCAATCTAACTCTTCAGGTTTAAGAAGATTGAACATGGTCAGTTGTTGTACCCCAAAATTTGTCCTCTCACTTATCAAATATTTTCTCACAAAGATCTCTCTTGGCTCAAGACTGCACTAGGGTTGATCAACTCAAGACACCTCCTTAAGCACTGATGACTAAAATTAGGGTTTGAGATTGCACAAGGATAATTGAACTTTCAATGTTTCATATGAATTTTATGGATCATTATGGACCCCCAAGATTACTCATGCCAGGTTTCAAGCCTTGAATCACATCTTTGCTCAGTCAATTGATCAGTTGATCTAAAAATCAACTATATTGGGGAAAAAGTCAACTGTGGCCAATTTACCGTCAAACTTCACATTTTTTATCAACATCAACATTATAAACTCATATGTATCATTTGATCAAGTTTGGACCATAATTCTTCAATAAATTTGATCAAATCATCAAAAGGGCAAAATGATCAAAATTAGGGTTTTGACTAAGAAAGGGCAATTTCTGATTTTTGACCTAGCAAATGGTTAATTGGTTTGAGGCATGATCTCAAGAGTTCAATTGCATCATTTTGACCTAATGGCATGACCCAAAACATTGGTCAAGATCAATTGGATTGATAGTGAATTTTCAGTCAATTGATCAAAAGTCAAATGTACACTGAAAAGTCAAACTTTGACTTTTTGGTCAAAATCAAGTGTCAAAGATCAAAATTCATCAAAACATGTCAAAATATGAAACTTATTCATCAAAAAATCAAAAAGTCAAGATTTCATTTTTGAAAAGTCAAAGTTTTCTAAGTTAGAAATTTTTCTAAGTGTTTAAATCTTCATGTTTTTTCACAACTTTGAGCCAATTTTTCACCATGATGTAAGATGATTCAAAAGAAACTTTCAACATGAAAGTTGTAGATCTCCATGATATATACAACATTTCTTTACACAACTTATTCTAAAATTGATTAGATCTCAAGTTATTAATTCACAAAGTCATGGTCTTGAAACTAAACACTTAGTGAAATTTTGCCCTAGTTTTGGTCAGGATTTTGACCTAACTTCTGACCCAAGTTTCTCCTAGTTCCAAGGGGAATTTTCAAAAGTGATTCAAAGAGGGGTTGTAGAGCACATTACAATATTTCCAAAATGTCCAAGAACTCCTTGAGATCATTTGTGAGCAAGGAGAATCGAAGGTCATAAGTTAAGGTTTCCAGTTGTTTTGCAAGACATATTTTGTGATGAACATGAACCAAATCCATAGCCATGCTGCATAATCCTCACTTTGAAGGCATCAAACTTGTTTTTAACTCCATAATTAATGGTTTACACAACTGATTATGCCCTTATCCAAGTGTTTCAAGCTTTGTCCAAATCAATTTACCATTTTGGGGAGAAAGTAACATATCCATTCTTGTAAAGCAAGCTTTATGCATTAAGTCAGCTTCTTGAGCTCCCAACTTGTTTTCCTTGATTACAATCCATCCATAAAGTCAGAGGTATTGTGTTTAAAGTCGTTAACAACTCTATGAACCAAGTACAAGGCATGGAAACTTGTTTTGTCAAAAAAATCACATGTTGAGCTTAAACATGTAAATTTGAATTCTGATCAACTAGAGAACTCCAAACCTTTTGCTTATAAATAGAGGAATTATTTATGAGCTAGGAAACGAGCTGAAGAACCCTGAAACACTCCCAAACTCCCTCTAGCCAGAAATTGCATAAAAAACTCCATTGATACACAGTTCTGACGTTAAACTTGTATCTCTCATTTCCCTCGTTCGTTTTCCCTCAAATTCATTCCTAAAGCTTCCTTACATCAAATACATACCATCCCTGGCCCTATTTCATAACTGTAACTCCATCTTCATCAACCTCCATAACCAAAATTAGAGCTCTGCAAGTTGACTTCTCCATACCATTTCAGCCACCCATTGCTCAAGCTAATCATTGCATTAGCTTCCTGGGAACTTGAGGAAGCTAACCTAATCATTACAACACCTTGAATCAAGCCCATTTTCATTTCACGATTTCCAGTTTTGAGGTATTTTTCTTGAACTTCTATCTTCATATTTAGGCATTGTTAGGCTTGCATTTGTGAAGATAAAATGTAGACATCTTTGCCCTGAAACTATACATGTCGATAGATTTCATTTATTTTGATTGAGCTAGGAGAATTTTGAGTTTGAACTTTCTAAAATATTTAGGTCAGAATTTGGTACTTTAAGAAATTCTCATTCATCTTTGATTTATAGCTTATGATATTTATATGGTTTGATTCATGTGGAAAAATGGAGCAACTTTCATGTTTGCATCTTTCATTTTTGTTGAGAAATGAGCAAGTTGCAGGGCTTCTGGCTGGAGGTTGAAGATGAAGTATATTTAAGGCAAGATTTATGTTATATATGTATCATTTTATACAAGTTAACGAATGTATCACCACCCCAGTGGTTAAAGTGCGTGGTTGTCACCCCTTGGACTTGGGTTCGAGCCCCAACGTCCGTTTTTACTTTTTTTTACATATTTTTTGTTTTCCTTGTGTTTGTTTGAACAGGTGGGGCCTCCAAATTGGGCCTATTGTTTTTTTTCTTTTACTAACCCTGGCTTATTTGTGCACACCTGACCCATTTTCTTTTATTATTTTCTTTTTCTCATTTTTGTTTTTTTTTCTTTTCTTTTCTTTTTTTCTTTAATATTTTTTTATATTATTACTATTATTATCATTATTATTATTTTTATTAATATAGAAAATCCAAAAAATATTTTATTTATTATTTACACTTATTTATTTTATTTTCTTATAAAAACAAAAATACTAAAAACATTTTCTTTTAACAAATTAATTTCTTTTTTTTAATAATCAATATTTAGACTTAAGTTTAATTATTATATTATTTACTTGTAAATTAAAATTAACTTAGCATTTAGGTTTCTCTTAATTAATTAATTTTCTCATTTTATTTTTATTAATTTAAAACTTTTTTTCTTAAAAACTCTAAAAATCATTTTTTAACTTAATTTCTTTCTTAATTAGTTTAAACTTAATTTTTTTTAATTTTCATTAATCATTTTCTTTAATTAGGTCAAGACTAAACCCTTTCATAAAACAACAAGAAAAATCATTTTCTTTTTTACATTTGCACTTTTGCACTTTATCCTTATTTTGTACATTTATTCAAATTAAATATGGTTGTAATAATTATTTAGATTTAATTTCTTGCAATATTTCCCATTTGTAATTTGTACCTCCCCCTCCCCTAAATGATGTAATAGCATAGTAATTTTAAATTCCGCAATTTATCGCTTTATATACAAATGCTAGTAATTAGGGTTTTTATATGGAAAGACTAAAACTAACAAATAGCAAACCCTAATCAAAGACAAATCAAGCATGAAAATCAATACACTTGCACACAAGCACCCCTAGGGTAAATCCACTTGGTTGCCTTACAAAAATGGCCATATTATGCATGTGAGGTATCTTAGCAAAAACAATGAAAATACAAGATCACAGTCCCTCGATGACGCTATCTTAGTTGCCTTTCAAAAATGATCTTAGTCCCTAAAGAAAATGCTACATTGCTAATTGTTGTACCCCAAAATTTTCCCTCCCATATTCTTCAAGAAATTGCCAAGCCAAGTCACAAAATTCCCCAAGGGTTGCACAGTGCAAAGGTCTCCTATACAGTCAAAACTAGGGTTTGGGTTCTGATCAAAGAAATGAAGTTTTCAAAGGACCAATCAAGTCTCATATGCTTACAAAGAGGGTCAAGTATCCTCATATCAAGTTTCAAGACATTCAGCACAAAATTGCACAGTCAAAACCCTAAATTGCACTACAGTCAACTGTAGGGGCAAAATGGTCATTTGACAGTCAAAAGTTCAAAATTTTGGTCAACATATCATTTTGAAGCCACAAACATCATTTGATCAATGCTTGATCATGATTCTCAAAATTTGGCTCAGAAAATCATCAAAATGCAAAAGTTACTATATTTGGACAGCTGAAAAAGTCAACTGAAATTGACCAGGGAATAACTTTCACATGGATTATCAGAAAAATTCCATCCAAAGCTCATTTTGAAGAGAAAGACATTTCCTACAACTCATCTTCATATTCCAAGTCCAAGAAATGCTCTCACAAAAAGTTATCAATTTCAACATTATAGGTCATTTTCAAAAGTCAACAAAAAGGGACTTTAAGTCAAAGGCCATAACTTGATATTGGTAAATCAAAATGACATGGGACCAAAGGCATTGGTTAGAGGACTCAAAGACCTTTCCAAAATGTCCAAGAACATGAGAAAAGCTTAAAAATTGAGCAAGTTATGCCTTGTGGAAGTTGGGAAATTTTTGCATATTTTGAAAAGTCAACATTACTTCAAATGACCTAAAATTGCTAATGGGCCCATTTTTCTTCCATGATTCATCATTCTAAGCATATGCACGACCACTTGGCCCAAAGGGAAGTATTTTCTCATTTTTTATTTATTTATTTATATTAATTCATTTAAATTATTTAAATACATGAAAAATATCAAACTTGCCTTAACAAATCTTTTTATACATGTTTTAAGGTCAATATTTCGTGTAAAGGCAAACTAGGAAAGATTTGGAGCTAATTGATCATAATTGATACAAAAACCATGTGGAAAAGATATGAAAAGATCTTGGAAAATCAAATATGCAAAATCATCAATGCCATGGATTTTATTCAATTTTCTTGACCTAATAGCTTCAATACATAAACAGGAATCAAACCCTAATGCTCACACACTGAATGCTGCGCAAAAGAACCATATACAAACTTGAAAAATTCTCCATAAAATTCAATTCTGAAATCATTGGTAGGGGGCGATTCAAGGCACAAAAGCTTTTCCAATAGCTTCCTCAAGTCTTCCTGATCACATTGCAATCCAAAACATCAACTCAAACTCCAGGAATCGGTATATAGAACCTTCCCTGTACAGCAAAAAAGTGACGATCGTATTTTCAATTCTAGGCATTTTCATGACATTCTAATTATGGATTCTTGTTCCTTGTAATGTTTTAAAGCTAACCATTATGTTTAATTTGATTATCATGTTGTGTATGAGATTTTACCATGCGCGATTTCTAGGGTTTACAGGTTTGTTAATTTGGGGCTTCTGAAATTAGGAAAAATCAGGACTCCAGACCACCACCATTCAACTGAGCAAGCCTGGACGAAGAAATCCCAACCCTCGCGCCTAATTTATGTTTAGAGATGAGCTATTCGCTATTTTCCATTAGCCTACCTTAAACCACGCCCAGAAAACCGTTGCTATTGTGTTTTGTTTTTCAGGCACGCGAGGAAGATGAAGACATGGCAAACTGTGATTCGTTAGTTTGAATTTTCGCGCTTTAATCCACTAACTCTTTGTTTTATTCTTATAATATTTATTGATTATTTATATATCAAACGCGCTAAGTTGGTTCAGCTGGCAAAGGATGGTGATTGCAACGTTCAAGACCTGGGTTCGAATCCCAGGTCTATCTTATTTCCTATATTATTTTGCAAACTATGTTCCCATGCAATACTGGTATTAAGACGCATCATATGCCCTAGACCAAGCCTTGCCACGTCCATCTGGAGATCTAATCAAAGGCTGAGGTTGGAAGCACACCCTGAACCCTAGTCAAAAGAGCCACATGGCGCCTGGAAAGTCAACGAATTCTGAAGGTCATTGGGCCAGATTTGCTTGGACAATACCTCCACTTTAGGGCCTGAACCCCCCCTGGTTTGCTTTCTCTATATTTTTCTTGTTTTATTTTTAATTCTTATTTTATTTGCTTTATTTGTTTAAATTAATTATTATTTTTACAAAATATAAAAAACATCATAAAAAAATCAGAAAAAGACAAAAAATATATTAAATAATTTTTATTTTTATTATTTTCATAAATAAATTGTATAATTGAATTTAGTATAATTAGGTTTTCTTGCAATTTTAATTCTTTTTAATAAATCCAAAAAAACATAGAATTTAGGTTTAATGAATTTTATTCCCTTTTTTAATTTTCCTCTTTTTCATAATAATATTACTTATTTTATTTTCATAATTAAATTGTACATAAATTAACTTAGGTTTAATTTAGGTTATATTTTAATATTTTCATAACAAACTTAAAAACCATTAGAATTAGGGTTAGTTAATTTTAATCAATTCTTTTTTTCTATTAAATCTAAAAAACACAAAAATACCCAAAAACAATTTCTTTTAATTTTTAATTTTAATTCCTCATTAATTTAATCTTGTTATTAATTAAATTCATTAACTTTAATTTTTTGCAAAAGGGTCCAACGCCCTCGTTCGTAATTTATTTAATTCGCGCATTTATTTTATTTCGTTTAAATAATCATGTAATTCTCCCAAAGCGTTGTAACATTTACTTTTCGCACTTTTATTTCTTTGCTTTATTTACTTTTTTGTCAAATCGGTCCGGTTTAATTTTGGCGATGTGGACCCGCGCCATTTGTAATAGCTTAGAATTTACTTTTCCGCAAATATTTTAACTGTTAATAAATGTATGCAAGAATGAATGATAAAATAAAAACAAACGCATAGATCACCAATAGCATGACAAGATAAATGCAAATGAAAACGACACACAAATCGCACACACCACCCCTAGGGTACGCCTCACTGTTGCCTTGCCTCGAAAGGTGATCGTCGAGTAGAGGATGTCTTAGTAAGTCCTCATGATCCAGGAACCTGGCATGAGGGTAGCTTCTAAGGTGTCTTCCCATTGCTCTGGTGATCACCATGTCCCTACAAACTCGAATTGACCCGAACACCTCCAACGGTGGTGCTACCTACCTCTCAATGGTGGGATGACACTACTTTAAAGGACTTTTACCCAGACGAATTCCTTAGGGTAGGTAGGTTCTCGTAGATACTTGCTCTCTTCAAAACAAACCGAAATCTTTTCACACCAACACTTTTCAAAAGCTTTCAAAGCAAATTTTTCAAACACTCTGACGTACGAGTCGAACTGAAATTTTTCAAAGGAACTTTTTAAAACCCACAATTGAAAAGCAAGCAAACATTTTTGAAAACACATTGAGCAAGTATCTAAGAGCCCATGGATAACCATGGATAGAAAGGGTGCTAACACCTTCCCTTTCTATAACCTACCTCCCGAACCGAGAGCAATCTCTTTAAAGGAATTTTTCTGTGCTTTTGTCCTTTCCATTTGGAGAAAATAAAAGACGGTGGCGACTCTTGCTTCCGCGACATTTCGCGAACCAGCGTTAAACAGTCAGTTCCAGATCCACCGATCACAGAACTGGCGACTCTGCTGGGGATCCTTTTAAAGTGAGGTGTACCTTAGGGTTAGTTCATAACTGTGTTTTCAATTGCTTTCTTTGTGTGCTTTAAATTGTGGGACTGTCTTGGGAGTTCTATAGATCCTAACCCGGATCTGGGGGATACCTTCTTAGAAAGTAGCAACAAGGCTGTGAGGGAACTGTGCGGGGTATACCGACATGGTTGAAACAGTCTGCTACGTTGATGTGGCACTTTGGTGTGTACCGTTAACCCTTGAGTTCAGTCAAGGAGAGTACGGGGCCTCCGCGTGGTGTCGTGAAGCATCAACAGACCTTAGGAACCTTAATTGAACTATCTTGGCCTCTTTAGGGTAGTGAGATAACTGACTTTGGTGCAGTCCGAGGTTGGTTGATACTCGATACTACACTCAATTGAGGGTTGCTTTCCTGGAATATTTCGGTCGCCAGTTCAGTGGCTAAATCGAAACGATGAACAATGAAAGCAATCCCGTGATATTGGGAACCTTAGAACCCGGTTACTTTGATTAGGACAGGTTGAACCCACCAACTTCAAGAGGGTACTACCCAGACCCCATGCTGGCCTTAAACCTTAAGGGCTTGTCTTGTGTGCCTTGTGTGCCTTACATGTTTGTCTTTGTAAAATATCTGTGGTGTGTTTAAGCATAGCATCATGACATCATCCAGCATCATATGCATTGACTAACCATTTCAGAGGTTCGAATTTTCATCTTTGTTCTTGTTTTGTAGGACATGGAAACTGTTCGTAGAAAGACAATTCAAGTCAGTCTTGTAAGAGTCCCTCCTCAGCTTAAGGAGCTTATATCCAGGATTCCCGAGAACTCTTCATTCAGTGAAAGGCATGGAAGCCTCATCAGCTTGGTCAACACCAACATTGAGGAAGATATGATAAAGGTCCTGTTCCAGTTCTTTGACCCTCTGCATCACTGTTTTACCTTCTTGGACTATCAGTTGGTACCTACATTGGAGGAGCTCTCCCGGCTCCTGAAGATCCCTATCCTTGATCAGCTACCTTTCAACGGTACAGAAAAGGAACCTAAGCTTGAAGAGATTGCTAAAGCCTTGCACCTACAGTCATCTGACCTCAAAGGACATTGGGAAGTTAGAAGTGGTATCAAAGGGTTCTTAGCCAGATTTCTGTTCGAAAAGGCCCTTGAATGTTGGAACTCCCTTGACTTGCAAGCTTTTGAAGAGGTTGTGGCCCTCCTTGTTTATGGTTTGGTGTTGTTCCCTAACCCAGATCAGCTCATTGATATCAGTGCTGTCCAGATCTTTACGTCCAGGAATCCCATACCTACGTTGCTGGGGGACATCCTTCACTCATGTTACACTCGAACCATGAGAAAAAGAGGTGTCCTTATGTGTTGCACTCCTCTCCTGGGAAGGTGGTTTATTTCGCACCTTCCACAATCTGTCCTGAAGAATGAGCGGGGTTTGAGATGGTCACAACGGTTGATGACTCTTACACATGCAGATATACATTGGTGCCCTAGGTCCAGAGAAGATGTCACTATCATTGATCGTTGCGGGGAGTACCCTAATGTTCCTTTACTTGGAATCAGAGGAGGTATTACTTATAGCCCATGCCTGGCTTGGAGACAGTTTGGTTATGCTCGGAAGGATGGTCCTCATGACATGTTAATTCCTGACATAGTTTTTGACTTTGACAACGATACTCAAGGACTTCGCCAGAGATTTATCAGAGCTTGGAGGATGCCCAGTAGGATAGACAGCAAGACACTGGGGCACAGGAACTCCATCCCTTTGGAGCCTTATCTCAAATGGGTACGCGCCCGCTCTCAGAAGTTAGTGATGCCTTATCCTCACATGCTCCCAGTAGTCAAAGAACCAGTCTCGGAAGGGGAAGTGTCCTACACTATTCAGCACCCTGATATGCCCACATCCTGGGAAGAGATGCAGAAGAGCTGGATCCAGCTTAAGGAGGAAAGGAGTTCTCTTGAGACTAGTCTGCATGCCAGCGAAAAGAAGGTCCTGGAGCTCACTCGCCTGTTGCATGAGGAGAGGAATCTCAACACCTACATAGCTCCAAAGAGGATGCGCAGTGTATTTTGGGATTGATTTGATTTTTGTACTTTTGCCCATGAGGCTCTGATGTATCAAACAATGATTTCTTTAATGATAACGTGTGTTCCTTTTTGTCTACAACGAATTTGAACTTTCGAACCCTTGAATGCATTGCATACGCATTTCATACATCATGTGCATAGCAGGTTTTTCCACTTTTCAGGTTGCTTACAGTTCTTCGCTGTTTATTTCAGCATCATGAATCCCGAATCTGCATCAACCGAGACATCAATCAAGGCTCTTCAGGCGCAGAATGCGCAGTTTCAAGAACTAATCAAGGGTCTGGCTAAAGGCCAAGAAGAATTAAAGACTATGCTCCTGAAGAAGGAGAAGAAGAAGAAGAGAAGAATTGTTCTGTTCAACTCGGGCCGAAGGTTTGGCAATACTCTGCAGCATGAAGAGGTTGGTTCTTCTGTTGGCAAGAGTCCTTCTCAGGCAGAAGTGAAGGTCCCTAGTCTGGTAGTCTCCGACAACGAGACAGATTTTGATGAAGAGCAATACCCTCCTGCAGACGACAGATACAAGCAATTGGAGGACAGATTGAAGGCTATGGAGGTTCAACAGGTGCCTGGGCTGGATTTCGGAGATCTGGGTTTGTCAACTGGTGTGATCATCCCCCACAAGTTCAAAGCACCATCCTTCTCCAAATATGACGGGGCGTCTTGTCCCAAGCTGCATCTAAGGTCCTATGTTCGGAAAATTCAGCCGTACTCTGCGGATAAGAATCTATGGATCCACTTCTTCCAGGAGAGTCTTTCAGGGACTCATCTCGAATGGTTCTATCAGCTGGATGGGACCAAAGTTCGTAACTGGGAGGAGTTGGCTACTGCTTTCTACAAGCAGTACCAATATAATGCCGACCTTGCCCCCACACGTACCCAACTCCAGGGTATGGCGTTAGGTGCAAGCGAAGGTTTTAAGGAGTACGCTCAGAAGTGGAGAGACCTGGCTGGCAGGGTGCAGCCACCATTGACTGATCGGGAGCTGGTAGACATGTTCTTAGGGACCCTATCTGGGCCGTTTTTCAACCATCTCATTGGGAATTCTTCTGCTGGGTTCACTGATTTGATTCTGACTGGAGAAAGAATTGAAGCTGGGTTGAAGTCTGGAAAGATTGCAAAGGGCGCATCATCTAGTTCGGAAAAGAAACCATTCAAGAAGGAGTCTAGTGCCGTGTATGGTTCTAGGAAATCAGAGAGACCTGAGCACCGCCAATCTGTCAGCGCGGTGATGATTGCTAAGCCTGCTGCCGCTCCCCGGCCAAATAATCCTCAAAGGGATGAAAGACCCCGGAGAGAGTTTACCCGGTTAAACATGACCCTATCGCAGATTCTGCCACAGTTGCTATCCACTAACTTAGTGACTGTCAGGGAGGCTCCAAAGTTCCCAAATACAACATCTCCCAAGTACAATCCGAATGCTCGTTGTGCCTACCATTCAGAAAGCCTGGGGCACTCTACCGATGACTGTTGGGCGTTGAAGAATAAGGTGCAAGACCTTATCGACGCAAAAGAGATACAATTCGAAGCGCCTGCAAAGCCGAATGTAGTTACTGCCCCTATGCCTCAGCACGGGGTAAATGTTGTTGATGAAGACGTTTATGCTGTTTCTGTGGATGATCTAGCCACTCCTCTAAAGATCGTCAAGAAGAACCTACTGCAGGCCAGTTTATTTCCGGGTTGTAGTGAGGGTTGCCTATTCTGTGCTGTGTCCCCATCTGGTTGTCCCTTGCTAAAGTTAGGCATCCAAAGCTTAATGGATAGCAAGGAGATTCTATTCAAGAAGTCTGCTGTTCGGTTGGTTCCAATGGAAGAAGTTTCTGTGGTGACTATCTTCAATAATCCGATCCCGGCTCTCCAGAAGAAGCCCGTTCAAATTATGACCGTTGCACCCGTTATTATCACCGTTCCAGGGCCCCTGCCCTATGTATCTGATAAAGCTGTCCCTTGGCACTATGGGGCAGATGTATATATAAACGGGATTAAACAAGAGCTCAACGCTGGCGCCAGCATCTGTGACATCACTGGCCCAGCCAAAGTTACCCGCAGTGGCAGGCTCTTCTCGCCTGACATTGCACCGCCTGCTGCCCGAAGACCGCTCCTGATAATTCCTACAAGTACACCTATTCCTGTTACTAATCAAGTTGTTGTTCCTGCTGCTAATCCGATTGTTTCTCCTGCTGCCGAGTCATCCAATGCTCGGGGCAAGGGAATTGAAGTTGAGCCTGCCCAGATGGAGGCACCCATACCCATAGCTGCTGAGGCCTCCCCACAAGAGATGGAGGAGATTCTAAAGATCATAAAGAAGAGCGATTTTAATGTTGTGGAACAGCTGGGGCATACGCCCTCCAAGATCTCCATGCTCTCTTTATTGCTGTGCTCCGAGGCCCATGCTAAGGCCTTAATCTCATTCCTCAAGACGGCCCATGTGCCACATGAAACCTCTGCAGTCCAGTTCACTGATTGCGTGGCAAGTCTAACGGCAGACAATGGCCTGGGTTTCTCAGATGCTGACTTGACCGCAAAGGGGAGAGACCATAATGATGCTCTGCATGTCTCAATTGAATGCAGGGGCACCACCTTGGCACATGTGTTGGTTGATACTGGGTCATCTTTGAATGTGCTACCCAAGAAGGCTCTGGATCGTCTAGATTGTGAAGGCCTGGAATTGAAACCCAGCAACATCATCGTCAGGGCCTTTGACGGTTCAAAGAGGATGGTCCATGGAGAAGTTGACATTCCGATTCGGGTGGGCTCTCAGGTGTTCGACTCCACTTTTTATGTGATGGACATCCGTCCATCTTACTCTTGTCTGCTGGGTCGACCCTGGATACATAAGGCTGGGGCAGTGACCTCTACCTTGCATCAGAAGCTGAAGTACCCCGTCAGAGGGAAGATTGTCACTGTGCAAGGAGAGGAAGAATATATGGTGAGCCACCTGAACTCCTTCAGGTACATTGAGATAGATGGGGAGTTCATTGAGACCCCCTTTCAGCATTTCGAGGAGGTGTTTCCAATTGCAGCAGAAACAACAGAAGCAAGTGGTCCTTTGAAGATGGCTTCCCTGAAGGATGCCAGGGCTGTGGTGCAGAAGGGTGAATGTGCCGACTGGGGCAGACTTCCAGACTTCACTCAGAAGACTGATAAACTTGGGCTGGGTTTTACCACAGAAGGTCAGAGAGCTATGAGGAAAGCGAAGATCGGAAGGCCTCCGGTATTTATTAAAAGTTCAGGAGTGAATGCGGTCGGGGAAGACAACGAAGTGGACGAAGCTGAATTCAACAGCTGGATCTATCCGACGGCCGAAGACGGATTGAACAATTGGAGTGCAAAGGACCATACCCATGTTACCTTTGTGACGCAGTAATAAATTTCTTTGTTTCGTTATATTTTGTAATAAACAATGATAAACTCTATGGCCCGGTGTCTTACCCGAGGCACCGTGGTTCTATTTGTGAGGGCATACAAACTGTCATTTTATACATCATGAATGAAAATCTTGGACGTATTTTCGCATTGCAAATATTGTGCTCCTTTTCTGTCTTTCTTTTCCTTTACATAATTTTCAAAAACAGCTGTATTTACACACACACTCACTCATACAGGTTCCAATCCACTCTGGATCTTACTGGTAACAACTCTGCTACTGCCAGTTATGACTTCGAAAATCCGATCAACTTAGCCGAAGACGAAGGTGAAGATGATTGCGAAGTGCCTGGCGAGCTTGCAAGACTGTTGCTTCAGGAAGAGAGGGCAATTCAACCCCATGAAGAGCCAGTGGAAATCATAAACTTGGGTACTGAGACAGACAGGAAAGAGGTAAAGATTGGTGCCAACCTAGAGCTCAGCGTGAAGCAACGGTTAACCAAGATGTTACATGACTATATGGAGATCTTTGCCTGGTCCTACGAAGACATGCCCGGGTTGGATACCGACATTGTGGTCCATCACTTGCCGACTAAGGAAGACTGCCCTCCAGTTAAGCAAAAGGTCTGTCGGATGCGTCCAAAGATGTCCGAGAAGATTAAAGCCGAGGTCATGAAACAGTTTGATGCCGGGTTCCTTGCAGTAACTTCTTATCCTCAATGGGTTGCTAATGTGGTGCCGGTACCTAAAAAGGACGGTAAGGTCAGAATGTGTGTCGATTACAGGGATCTGAACGGGGCCAGCCCCAAAGATGACTTCCCCTTGCCTCACATTGATGTCCTTGTGGATAATACAGCTCAGCACAAGGTATTCTCTTTCATGGATGGCTTTTCAGGTTACAATCAGATCAAGATGGCACCTGAAGACATGGAAAAGACTACATTTGTTACTCAGTGGGGCACCTTCTGTTACAAGGTCATGCCATTCGGGTTGAAGAACGCTGGGGCAACCTACCAACGTGCCATGGTTGCCTTATTTCATGACATGATCCATCACGAGATAGAAGTGTATGTTGACGACATGATCGCTAGGTCCCAGACTGAGGAAGAGCATCTAGACCATCTGCAGAAATTGTTTGACCGGTTGAAACTATACAAGCTGAGATTGAACCCGAACAAGTGCACCTTCGAGGTGAGATCTGGGAAGTTGCTAGGCTTCGTGGTCAGTGATAAAGGTATTCAAGTGGACCCTGCTAAGGTCAAGGCTATTCAAGAGATGCCAATTCCTAAGACAGAAAAGGAGGTCAGAGGCTTTTTAGGACGCCTGAATTACATCGCTCGATTCATCTCTCATCTGACTGCTACCTGTGAGCCAATCTTCAAGCTGCTGAAGAAAGATCAGGTAGTACGTTGGAACGATGAATGTCAAGCTGCCTTTGACAAAATCAAAGAGTATCTCCAAGAACCACCTATCCTCATGCCACCGATTGAAGGGAGACCTCTGATACTATACCTGACAGTGCTCGACAACTCAATGGGGTGTGTGCTGGGGCAGCATGACGAGTCTGGCCGAAAAGAGCATGCCATTTATTACCTTAGCAAAAAGTTTACCGACTGTGAGACCCGATACTCACTGCTTGAGAAAACTTGCTGCGCTTTGGTATGGGCTGCTCGCCGGCTGAGACAGTATATGCTGACTCACACTACCTTGTTAATCTCAAAAATGGATCCTATAAAGTACATATTCGAAAAGCCTGCTCTGTCTGGGAGAATTGCAAGATGGCAGATGATCTTGACGGAATACGACATTCAGTACACAACCCAGAAAGCCATCAAGGGAAGTGTATTGGCAGACCACTTAGCTCATCAAGCTGTAGATGATTATCAATCAATGAACTTCGAGTTTCCGGATGAAAGCATTATGATAGTAACTGACTGTGAAGTACCTGGACCGGATGAAGGACCTGAACCAGGATCCCGATGGTCTATGCACTTTGACGGAGCCTCCAATGCTTTGGGACATGGTATCGGCGCCATCATCATATCCCCTCAAGGTACTCATACTCCACTCACTGCCCGGCTGTGTTTCAACTGTACCAACAACATGGCGGAGTACGAGGCATGTATCATGGGTCTTCAAGCTGCTATCGACCTAAGGATCAAATTTCTAAGTGTCTTCGGAGATTCCGCTCTGGTGATCAATCAGATCAAAGGAGAGTGGGATACGAAACACCCAAACCTGATTCCTTACAGAGAATGTGTGTTGACCCTGATTCCCCACTTTACAGAGATAACCTTTGAGCACTTTCCAAGAGAAGAGAATCAGTTAGCGGACGCGTTAGCTACAATGTCGTCAATGTTCAAGGTCAAATGGGATAATGAGGCTCCCCGAATCATCATCTGGAAACTGGACGAACCGGCATACTGTTGTGATCTCGAAACTGAATTGGTGACTGAGAAGCCTTGGTACCACGAAGTGAAGAGATATCTGGAAGCTCAGGAATACCCTGAAGGTGCCTCTATCAATGATAAGAAATTCCTGAGGAGGTTCGCAGCCAAGTTCTTCCTAAGCAACGGCATCTTGTACAAGAGAAACCATGATTCAACCTTACTGCGTTGTGTGGACAAAACTGAAGCAGAACGAATCATGGAAGAGCTACATGAAGGGACCTTTGGTACACATTCCAGCGGACATACTATGGCTAAGAAAATCCTACGGGCAGGATACTACTGGTCTACAATGGAAGCTGACTGTTACCAACATTCCAGGACATGCCACAAGTGCCAGATCTATGCAGATAAGGTGCATGTTCCTCCGGTTCCCCTGAATGTTCTGACTGCGCCTTGGCCGTTTGCAATGTGGGGCATAGACATGATCGGCGAGATAAAACCTACGGCATCTAATGGACATCGCTTCATCCTGGTAGCGATTGATTATTTGACGAAGTGGGTCGAAGCAGCATCCTATGCTACGGTAACCAAGACTGTGGTGGCACGGTTCATTCGGCACAACCTGATCTGTCGGTACGGCGTCCCTGAGCGGATTATTACAGACAACGGTACCAATCTGAACAACAAGATGATCGCTGAGCTCTGCGAACAGTTCAAGATACAGCACCACAATTCTTCTCCTTACAGACCAAAGATGAATGGGGCTGTAGAAGCAGCAAATAAGAACATCAAGAAGATCGTGCAGAAGATGACAGTGACCTATAAAGATTGGCACGAGATGTTACCGTTCGCTCTGCATGGGTACCGTACCTCGGCTAGGACGTCAACCGGGGCAACTCCTTTCTCTCTGGTTTATGGCATGGAGGCAGTCTTGCCGATCGAAGTGCAAATACCCTCTCTCCGGATAATGAAGGATGCAAATCTGAACGAAGATGATTGGATCCAGACACGACTCGATCAACTCAACCTCATTGACGAAAAGAGACTTGCTGCTATCTGTCATGGTCAGACGTATCATAAACGGATGATCAGGGCATTTAACAAAAAGGTCAGACCACAGGAATATCAAGTTGGGGATCTGGTAATCAAGAGAATCATCCTTCCTCAGAGTGATCCAAGGGGCAAATGGACCCCTACGTACGAAGGGCCATTTGTAGTTAAACATGTGTTCTCAGGAGGAGCAATGATATTAACCAATATGGATGGTGACGACCTTCCTCACCCCGCCAATGCAGACATAGTTAAAAAGTACTACGCATAAAAAAGAGACCCGCTAGGCTGACATGCCTAGGCAAAAATTAGGGCTTCCCGTCGAACCAAAAGGGTTCGGGCAAAATGAAGGGATGAAAATGAAAAAAATCTGTACACCCGGCAAGTTGAAAACCTGAAAAGGCGGCTTGGGCAAAAATGGGTATCCCGGTGGACCGAAAACCCGAAAGGGCGGTCCAGGCAAAAATTAGGGATAAAAGCGTAATACTATGTCTCATTGGATCACTTTGCATCCAGAATCCGGTATCTACATCAAGTTCAGACGGCATCGATCAGTCAGCTTCACCTTCAACCAAGGTCATCAAGTGATGAGACGCTCGGAGTTATAAAGGCAATAGCAGAATTGAAACCCAGTGGATCATTCATATTCCACACAGCTGTTTTATTTTCTTTTGTACAAAATCTGTATAAACTCTCTTGTTCGGCGACGTTCCTCTTACTAGGATGTCAGCCTCTTGTATACAAAACGCCTATTCACAGGCCATTCAAAATCAATACAAATACATTTTCAGTTAAACGTGCCAAGTGTTTTTCTTTTTTTTTGTTTTGTTTTGCGAAGAACGTCCAAGGTTTAATTTGTGATATATGCATTGACAATAATTTGCTAACTCATAAATATTTGCATACGAAACAAAGGAATTAATTGCAGGTGACACTAGAAACAGGGGCAATAAAAGAGTTGTCTGAGCAGTCTAATTGTTCTATCCTCCAAGGTACCAAGGTAGGTTCAGCTAAAGAACACGACCAGTACATATTAATTCCCCAGAGAGTGGTTCAGCAAAACAGTATATTCCTCTCCAAGCTATTATCAAACTTCAAGGAAGTTGGGTACCTTCCCGTAGAGCTCAACATTCCCCAGCAGCAGCATATATTCTTAACAAGCATCCCCGGCAGTCTTGGTCTAAAGATTGTTCCCCGGCGGTATATCAACATTCAAAGGAATCACTTCCCCAGCAATTCAAAACTCCCCAGGAGAGTCCCATCCAGCTCCCCAGGAAGGTTGGAATCCACATATCCCCAAGCAGTAAGCTTATCCCTAGTATATTCTGGAAGCTTATCCCCTCGCAAAGCACGAACGCGTCTCCCGGCTTTATTCAAAGAGTTATTTCCTTAACAGGATATAACTGGGTTATCCTCAGCCAAAGGCCACGGAAAGAGCGTCCTCGACAAAGTCTTCTATCCCCAGCGAAGTCCATCAGCACTTCCAACAACAAGGGTATCCCCAGCAAATTATTATCAACACTCAGCAAGGCATCTCTCTTCCCACAGAGTATTGCTTCCCAGCATGGTCGCTAGAGTATCTTTTTCTCCCCGCAAAATCTTCCATTTGCCAAGTTTGTTCCGCAACGGAGTCATCTTCTCCTACCGGTATTCTTGCAATTATCATCCCCAGCGGAAGCAAAATCTATTCTTCAAACACCAGCCCTGGATATTGACTTCCTGGCACCCGTCAAGGATTTACTTTCCTGGACGAAAGACATACATAAAGCATCACATACATCATTATAGCATGCATAACGCATCATATCATACAAATCTCATTTATGTTGAGAACATCATTGCTTGATCCATATCATGCATTGCATATGACTGACCTTTACCTTTCAGGAAAGACGCAGTTAAAATGCTCAAACATATTTCAAAGCCTTCTCTAGTCCAGCTAAATCGACTCCCAATAGATTTTTTGATAAAGACTCAGTAGAAGTTATCCCAGATGGTTCCCTCTCCAACGGTGAGTGAGGCAATCAGTCCTTTTTCAGATGTTTCCCTCTCCGACGATGAGTGTGAGGTGATAGTCTCTTATGGTCCCCTCTCCGGCAAGTGCGTGAGGTGGTAATTCCTTTTTCAGATGTTTCCCTCTCCGACGATGAGTGTGAGGTGATAGTCTCTTATGGTCCCCTCTCCGGCAAGTGCGTGAGGTGGTAATTCCTTTTTCAGATGTTTCCCTCTCCGACGATGAGTGTGAGGTGATAGTCTCTTATGGTCCCCTCTCCGGCAAGTGCGTGAGGTGGTAATTCCTTTTTCAGATGTTTCCCTCTCCGACGATGAGTGTGAGGTGATAGTCTCTTATGGTCCCCTCTCCGGCAAGTGCGTGAGGTGGTAATTCCTCTTTCAGATGTTTCCCTCTCCGACGATGAGTGTGAGGTGATAGTTTCTTATGGTCCCCTCTCCGACGGTGAGTGAGGTGGTAATTCCTTTTCAGATGTTTCCCTCTCCGACGATGAGTGTGAGGTGATAGTCTCCTATGGTTCCCTCTCCGACGGCGTGTGAGGTGGTAAGTCCTTTTCAGATGTTTCCCTCTTCGACGATAAGTATGAGGTGATAGTCTCCTATGGTTCCCTCTCCGACGGTGTGTGAGGTGACAATTCCTTTTCCTATGATTCCCTCTCCGACGTTGAGTGAGGTGATCATTCCTTTCAGATTATAATTGCTTATGGTTCTCGTTCCGATCCTGCGAAGATGGTATTTCCCACCAAGATTTTCTCAACGAGCGTTGTTGAAGTTAAAATCACCCAAGGTCCTCTTACCATTCAGGCTAAGGTAGTAACCATCCCTGGTTCATTCATCATCTTTTGAAGCTCCAGATCCAGCTCCTGTAACCAGTCAGGACACATCTATACCAAGCATCTAAAAATCAGCTCCTGCAACGTGTCAGGTACTCATTTTTTCTGTTGCAGGTATGCAGGTTCTCACTAAGGAATCTCTTATGCGATCAACATCCAGATGGCATCTATAAGCCCATCATCCTATCCCGCAATCTCCAAATGGCATCTATAAGTCCATTCCCATCATCACTGCTACTATGTGAGCGCAAATTTCTGGGCACTCTAGTGTTCAATCATCTTCTACCCTCGGATTACGAAAGGCACGTCAGCCAATCTGCATCCTCAGGTCTAAGAAGATTGAACAGGGGAAACTGTTGTACCCCAAAATTTGCCCTCCCATATTCTTCAAGAAATTGCCAAGCCAAGTCACAAAATTCCCCAAGGGTTGCACAGTGCAAAGGTCTCCTATACAGTCAAAACTAGGGTTTGGGTTCTGATCAAAGAAATGAAGTTTTCAAAGGCCCAATCAAGTCTCATATGCTTACAAAGAGGGTCAAGTATCCTCATATCAAGTTTCAAGACATTCAGCACAAAATTGCACAGTCAAAACCCTAAATTGCACTACAGTCAACTGTAGGGGCAAAATGGTCATTTGACAGTCAAAAGTTCAAAATTTTGGTCAACATATCATTTTGAAGCCACAAACATCATTTGATCAATGCTTGATCATGATTCTCAAAATTTGGCTCAGAAAATCATCAAAATGCAAAAGTTACTATATTTGGACAGCTGAAAAAGTCAACTGAAATTGACCAGGGCATAACTTTCACATGGATTATCAGAAAAATTCCATCCAAAGCTCATTTTGAATAGAAAGACATTTCCTACAACTCATCTTCATATTCCAAGTCCAAGAAATGCTCTCACAAAAAGATATCAATTTCAACATTATAGGTCATTTTCAAAAGTCAACAAAAAGGGACTTTAAGTCAAAGGCCATAACTTGAGATTGGTAAATCAAAATGACATGGGACCAAAGGCATTGGTTAGAGGACTCAAAGACCTTTCCAAAATGTCCAAGAACATGAGAAACGCTTAAAAATTGAGCAAGTTATGCCTTGTGGAAGTTGGGAAATTTTTGGATATTTTGAAAAGTCAACATTACTTCAAATGACCTAAAATTGCTAATGGGCCCATTTTTCTTCCATGATTCATCATTCTAAGCATATTCACAACCACTTGGCCCAAAGGGAAGTATTTTCTCATTTTTTATTTATTTATTTGAATTATTATTTATATTAATTCATTTAAATTATTTAAATACATGAAAAATATCAAACTTGCCTTAACAAATCTTTTTATACATGTTTTAAGGTCAATATTTCGTGTAAAGGCAAACTAGGAAAGATTTGGAGCTAATTGATCATAATTGATACAAAAACCATGTGGAAAAGATATGAAAAGATCTTGGAAAATCAAATATGCAAAATCATCAATGCCATGGATTTTATTCAATTTTCTTGACCTAATAGCTTCAATACATAAACAGGAATCAAACCCTAATGCTCACACACTGAATGCTGCGCAAAAGAACCATATACAAACTTGAAAAATTCTCCATAAAATTCAATTCTGAAATCATTGGTAGGGGGCGATTCAAGGCACAAAAGCTTTTCCAATAGCTTCCTCAAGTCTTCCTGATCACATTGCAATCCAAAACATCAACTCAAACTCCAGGAATCGGTATATAGAACCTTCCCTGTACAGCAAAAAAGTGACGATCGTATTTTCAATTCTAGGCATTTTCATGACATTCTAATTATGGATTCTTGTTCCTTGTAATGTTTTAAAGCTAACCATTATGTTTAATTTGATTATCATGCTGTGTATGAGATTTTACCATGCGCGATTTCTAGGGTTTACAGGTTTGTTAATTTGGGGCTTCTGAAATTAGGAAAAATCAGGACTCCAGACCACCACCATTCAACTGAGCAAGCCTGGACGAAGAAATCCCAACCCTCGCGCCTAATTTATGTTTAGAGATGAGCTATTCGCTATTTTCCATTAGCCTACCTTAAACCACGCCCAGAAAACCGTTGCTATTGTGTTTTGTTTTTCAGGCACGCGAGGAAGATGAAGACATGGCAAACTGTGATTCGTTAGTTTGAATTTTCGCGCTTTAATCCACTAACTCTTTGTTTTATTCTTATAATATTTATTGATTATTTATATATCAAATGCGCTAAGTTGGTTCAGCTGGCAAAGGATGGTGATTGCAACGTTCAAGACCTGGGTTCGAATCCCAGGTCTATCTTATTTCCTATATTATTTTGCAAACTATGTTCCCATGCAATACTGGTATTAAGACGCATCATATGCCCTAGACCAAGCCTTGCCACGTCCATCTGGAGATCTAATCAAAGGCTGAGGTTGGAAGCACACCCTGAACCCTAGTCAAAAGAGCCACATGGCGCATGGAAAGTCAACGAATTCTGAAGGTCATTGGGCCAGATTTGCTTGGACAATACCTCCACTTTAGGGCCTGAACCCCCCCTGGTTTGCTTTCTCTATATTTTTCTTGTTTTATTTTTAATTCTTATTTTATTTGCTTTATTTGTTTAAATTAATTATTATTTTTACAAAATATAAAAAACATCATAAAAAAATCAGAAAAAGACAAAAAATGTAATAAATAATTTTTATTTTTATTATTTTCATAAATAAATTGTATAATTGAATTTAGTATAATTAGGTTTTCTTGCAATTTTAATTCTTTTTAATAAATCCAAAAAAACATAGAATTTAGGTTTAATGAATTTTATTCCCTTTTTTAATTTTCCTCTTTTTCATAATAATATTACTTATTTTATTTTCATAATTAAATTGTACATAAATTAACTTAGGTTTAATTTAGGTTATATTTTAATATTTTCATAACAAACTTAAAAACCATTAGAATTAGGGTTAGTTAATTTTAATCAATTCTTTTTTTCTATTAAATCTAAAAAACACAAAAATACCCAAAAACAATTTCTTTTAATTTTTAATTTTAATTCCTCATTAATTTAATCTTGTTATTAATTAAATTCATTAACTTTAATTTTTTGCAAAAGGGTCCAACGCCCTCGTTCGTAATTTATTTAATTCGCGCATTTATTTTATTTCGTTTAAATAATCATGTAATTCTCCCAAAGCATTGTAACATTTACTTTTCGCACTTTTATTTCTTTGCTTTATTTACTTTTTTGTCAAATCGGGTCCGGTTTAATTTTGGCGATGTGGACCCGCGCCATTTGTAATAGCTTAGAATTTACTTTTCCGCAAATATTTTAACTGTTAATAAATGCATGCAAGAATGAATGATAAAATAAAAACAAACGCATAGATCACCAATAGCATGACAAGATAAATGCAAATGAAAACGACACACAAATCGCACACACCACCCCTAGGGTACGCCTCACTGTTGCCTTGCCTCGAAAGGTGATCGTCGAGTAGAGGATGTCTTAGTAAGTCCTCATGATCCGGGAACCTGGCATGAGGGTAGCTTCTAAGGTGTCTTCCCATTGCTCTGGTGATCACCATGTCCCTACAAACTCGAATTGACCCGAACACCTCCAACGGTGGTGCTACCTACCTCTCAATGGTGGGATGGCACTACTTTAAAGGACTTTTACCCAGACGAATTCCTTAGGGTAGGTAGGTTCTCGTAGATACTTGCTCTCTTCAAAACAAACCGAAATCTTTTCACACCAACACTTTTCAAAAGCTTTCAAAGCAAATTTTTCAAACACTCTGACGTACGAGTCGAACTGAAATTTTTCAAAGGAACTTTTTAAAACCCACAATTGAAAAGCAAGCAAACATTTTTGAAAACACATTGAGCAAGTATCTAAGAGCCCATGGATAACCATGGATAGAAAGGGTGCTAACACCTTCCCTTTCTATAACCTACCTCCCGAACCGAGAGCAATCTCTTTAAAGGAATTTTTCTGTGCTTTTGTCCTTTCCATTTGGAGAAAATAAAAGACGGTGGCGACTCTTGCTTCCGCGACATTTCGCGAACCAGCGTTAAACAGTCAGTTCCAGATCCACCGATCACACTAATCATGGTTATACGATGACCCACGCCCGTCCCTTTTACATCCAAAGATATGGTTACTTACCAAATCAATGGTAAGATAACAATGTCAAAGGAAAAAGGAAATAAACATGAAAGACTTTTGAGTAGGTAGAAAGTTCCTAGTTACTTGCTCAATTTCAAAATAAAACATCCTTGTTATTTTCAAAAACAAACAACTACACTTTCAAAACATCTTTCAAAACAAATATTTTCAAAAGATCAACACCTTTGTATACATTCTTACGAACGAGAATCATTACAAAGTTTGCCTAAACAATGGCCTCTTTTTAAAAATACGTTAAAAACCACACAACGCATATTTTCAAACAAAAGCAAGTGATCTAGCAAGTAACTAAGAGCCCGTGGAAAACCATGAATGAAAAGGGTGCTAATACCTTCCCTTTTCATAATCTACCCCCCGAACTCAAGAAACAATCTCAAAGGTATTTCCTGTGCTTTTTCACCTTTCCTTTTGGATAAAAGAAAAGTCAGTGGCGACTCTTGCTAACGACAACATTTGCGATCAAACGCAAAACATCCAAGTCATTTCTCCCACCATATCACACCCCCTTACTCAGAAATAATCTCGAAAGGTCTTTTTCTGTTCTTTTCACCCTTTCCTTTGTTGGATAAAAGAAAAGTCGGTGGCGACTCTTGCTTACTGCAACATTTACGAATACAAATGCAAAACTAGTATAAATAGTCGGTTATGCCACCGTATCATAATCACAAACAGAGAGTCAACAAAGCATATGTTTGATTCCTTGAGAATGACAAATGAAGGCAACACGCAAGTCAAAGAAACCAAAGCTCTTGCGCTCATTCATAAGTATGAAGCCTTTAAAATGGAAGAATATGAAACCATTGAAACAATGTTCTCAAGATTTGAAATTTTGGTTGCTAGGCTAAAAGTTCTGGATAAAGGGTACTCAACTGCTGCTCATGTAAAGAAGATCATCAAAAGTTTACCAAAGAAATGGAGATCCATGGTCACTGCTCTCAAACTGGCCAAAGATCTGAACAAAATCTCCCTCGAAGAACTTGTCAGCTCTCTCAGAAGTCATGAGATAGATTTAGAAGAAGATGAGCCCTAGAAGCAAGGTAAGTCTTTAGCCCTTAAATATAACAAAAAATATGAATCTAAAGTTTTGCAGGCAATAGAAGAAAACTCTTGTGGATCCTCATTAGAAGAAGACGAACTGTCTCTTCTCTCCAGAAGAGTCAATCAGTTGTGGAAGCACATGTAAAGGAAGTTCAGAAATTCCAGAAGAATAGGGAGTCAGTCTAAACCATCGTCTGGGTACAGAAAGTCTGAACCATCTTCTGGATACATAAAGTCAAGTAACAGAGACATTGTCTGCTACGAATGCAATGAACAAGGGCATTACAAAAGCGACTGTCCAAAGCTTCAAAGGGAGAAACCTAAAAAGAAGCTCTTTAAGGAGAATAAGAAAAGTCTCATAGCAACATGGGATGATTCAGACTCTTATGAAGAAGACACAAAATCAGAAGATGAAAGAGCCAACATTGCCCTTATGGCCAACGTATCAGATGATACTGAATCATCTGGATCAGAATCAGACTCAGAGGAAGAAGAGGTGCTTTCTAACTTTTCTATATCTCAATTAGAAGAGAGTATGTCAGAAATTCTAGAAAGGTATCAGAAACTTTGAGTAATAAACAAGAACCTGAAAAAGGATCTAGTTTCTGACTCTGAAGAAACTAAGAAACTGAGATTGGAAAACACTGAGCTGAAATAATTTTTTTTTCAAAACTTGAAAATGAATTACAAAATACTCAGAAGGAAACTATCTCAGAAGTTCCTAGCAACCCTGATAAGATCATAAAGTAATATGATCATAGCTTTCAAAAATTTCTTGCTAAAAACATAGATAGAAGCAAGATGGCTTCAATGATCTATGGAGTTAGAAGAAATGGAAAAAAAGGAATAAGATACAAAGGTAAAGTATCCCAACCTAAGAAATTTAAGGATTTGGTAATTAAACGCACTCCTCTGAATTCTCACTTTACATATGGTCACACACATGACTTAAAGTATACTAGTAATGCTTTTTATGCTAAACCAAAATTAAAACAGAATTTTGGTAACTCTAACAAACAAGGACCCAAAAAGATATGGGTACTTAAGGATAAAATTGTCTATGTTGCAGATATCTTTAACAGCAAGACTGATACACCAATCTTGGTACCTAGACTCTGGATGCTCTCGACACATGAAGGGAAGAAAGCATATGTTCCAAAGCCTGGAGCTTAAATCTTGAGGCTACGTAGGTTTCAGAGGAAATCGTAAGGGGAAGATCATTGGCTCTGGAACCATTGGTAACTGTAATCTTCCCTCTATAACTAGTTTTCTAATAGTAGATGGATTAATGCATAACTTGTTATCCATAAGTCAATTAAGTGATAACGGTTATGATATAATCTTCAATCAAAAGTCCTGTAAAGCAGTTAGTCAGAAATATAAATATATCCTCTTTAATGGAAAGAGAAAGAATAACATTTACAAAATAAAACTTTTTGAACTGAAAAGTCAGAATGTAAAATGCCTATTGTCTGTTAACGATGAGCAACGGGTCTGGCACAGAAGATTGGGGTATGTTAGTATGAGAAGAATATCTCCGATTAACAAACTCAATCTGGTCAGAGGACTTCCTAACTTGAAGTTCAGCTCAGATGCTCTGTGTGAAGCATGTCAAAAAGGTAAGTTTGCAAAACCCTCTTTTAAAGCACAAAATGTTGTTTCTACCTCTATACTATTAGAACTTCTGCATATAGATCTATTTGGAGCAGGGAAAACTGCATCCATTAGTGGTAAGAAGTATGGATTAGTGATCATAGATGACTATAGCAGATGGACATGGGTAAAGTTCTTAATACACAAGGACGAGTCACACTCTGTGTTCTTTGCCTTCTGTAACCAAGTCCAAAATGAAAAAGATCTTAGAATTGTTAAAGTCAGAAGCAATCATGGTGGAGAATTTGAAAACAAAATTTGAACTATTTTTCAATGAGAATGGGATCTCTCATGATTTCCCTTGTCCTAGAACTCCCCAACAAAACGGAGTTGTAGAACGAAATAACAGAACTTTACAAGAAATCTAGCATTGATGGCTTCATACCATTCCGACGATGAAGATGATGAGGTTAGTAATGAATTTTTATTTATGATAATGATGCACAAGGTGAAATAGATGAGCTATTAAATGAATGAAAAATTCTATACAAAACTATATCATCTCAAAAGAAACAAATCTCATCTTTAGAAGAAAAAGTTGAGACAATCGAAAAAGATTTCAAAGATGAACAACAAAAGATGAATAGTGAGCAAAAACAAAATTTTGTATGCAATAATTGTGAATAAATTTCTTTCAAAATTATCTAATTAAAAAGAGTCCTTAAAAGATATGAAAAAGGACAAATTGGGTTGGAAGGTGTCCTTAGTCAACAAAGATACCCCAATGATAAAAGTGGGTTTGGTTATTCAAATTTTTCAAAACCAAGTTCCAACAAAACTATCTTTGCTAAGGCTAGTGACCAAACAACTCAAGAGAACATGGTCAAACCTAAAGTGGTTCCTCATTATCTTAAAAATAAAAGATATGTTAATAATAAATCTTATCCCCCTAGACATAGAAGTAATTTTGTACCTACTTGCTTTTATTATGGTATTGTAGGCCATACACCTAATGCTTGCTATGTTAGAAACTTTAGTGTAGCAAGTGGCCATTATGTGGGTGTTGTACCCCAAAATTTGCCCTCTCATTTCTCAAGGATTTCCTCACAAGATCTTTTATGACATCAAGTTTGCAGCACTGATACATCAATTTAGGCTTGGAATTGGTAAAAGGGCAAAATGGTCAATTGTATACTGGAAAGTCAAACTTTGATTTTTTTAGTCAACATTACAAAGATCAAATTTCATCAAGACATTCAAGAATATCAAGCTTGATCGTCAAGAAGTCAATGAAGTCAAAAGTCAACTTGAAAAGTCAAGATTTCCAAGGCTTAGAAATATTCTAAGTGTCTTTATACATGATAATTTCATTTCTTCATGCCAACTTTTCACCATGATGCAAGAGGAGAAGCTTCCAACATGAAAGTTGTAGATCTCCATGATATCTACAACATTTCTTTACACAAATTCTCCTAAATATGCTTGGATTTCAAGTTATAAATTCATGAAGTCATGAA
Organism: Vicia faba; assembly: GCA_948472305.1. Taxonomy (NCBI): domain Eukaryota; kingdom Viridiplantae; phylum Streptophyta; class Magnoliopsida; order Fabales; family Fabaceae; genus Vicia; species Vicia faba. Next base: position 1,473,438,630 of record OX451739.1, on the reverse strand, counting down.
ATTTTCATTTAAACACTTAGAGAAATTTGCAGCAGTTTTGGTCAGGTTTTTATCCTAACTTCTTGCCCATTTTTCATCAAGATCCAATTTGATTTAACAAAAGTGGATAACATGAAAGTTATAGAGGGTGTTCCAAGCTTTCCAAAACATCCAAGAGCACGAATTTATCTTATTTGAGTTAGGAGATACAAGGATCTGAAGTTGGACATTCATTCTTGATTTACAAGGAAGATTTGTGATGAACAAGGAACAAAAATCTTAACCCATGTTGCATAATCTCCAATTTGCAGGCTTTGTGACTTGTAACTCTTACCATAATTTAATGCTTACATAAACTTTTGAGCTATGGTCCATTGGGTTTAAGCATTATTCAAGTGATCTTTCTATTTTTGGCACAAAGGCACCATTGCCATTCTTGCAGAGTTCACTTTAATCATAAAGTCAATTTCTTGAGCCTCTAACTTGTTGTTCTAATCACACACAAATTAGAAGGGCATGCTTAAAGTGTCCAACATCTCTATGCAATAAAGTACAAAGCATTGGAACTACAATCTTCAAGCTTGCTTCATGTACAATCTAACCTAGCCATAACATGTGATTAAAAATCCGAGTTTTCAAATCTCAAACCTTCTCTATAAATAGAGAGGCCATTTGCAAGAGAAAGGGGTTGAAAAAAAATAGGTTAGAAAAACAGGTTAGAAAAAATAGAGAGAAAGAACAAGGAGAAAAGCTAGAAGTTATATTGATAAACCCTTAAAATCTCCTATTCACAAAAAGCCATAACAGCCCATAAAACCTCCTCTCTTGGTTTTGAAGTCTAAACCCTTAAACCTCTCACACTTTGCATATTCCATCTAAAAATCATACAAACATTTCATACCATACAGAGGTTGTTTAGTAACCTTCAACAAAAAGGAAAGTTTAGCAGCCTATTGGAGCTTCCTTAAGGTTCATACAACATCTTGAAGGGTATTTGGATTCAAAACCCAAAGTGCAGTTTTAAGGTAAGTCATCTTTACCTTGCCTTTTCCATACATCAACTTTTCTGTTTATAAGATGTAGCAATCAATATTTTTGAAGTTAATCATTTATGTGTTGTTCATGTTATTCATTTATATGTTAAAAACTAACTGACGTATGCAAAGAATGGTGCTTAAGGCAGAAAAAGGCAATATGTATCGACACATATCCACATGTGTCGACCCATCTTAGTGAAAATACAGGGTATGAGTCAACACATAACCCTCATGCATCGACCCATACCGAGTTCAGGTCACAAAACAGAAGCTGGAAAAGCCTATGAGTCGATACATACGTGTTTCGCGTCGATACAAGAAGATGCATGAGTCGACACATCCCATTACGTGTCGACCCATACTGAACTAATTTTGTTTTACAGGAGCAGGAAGAAGCTATGTGTCGATGCATAGCAGCATGGGTCGACACATAGCAGTTCAAAAATGCATTTTTCCTTTATTCTACATTGTTTTCATATTCTTCTCATTATCATTCGATGTGGTTGTAATATTTTAGATCCTACTTCACCCCCATTGTTAAATTCTATCCCCATCCCCCTAAAGTGATGTAATAACTTAGATTTTACTTTCCGCTTTTTACTTGTTTTTCATATATTGCTAGTAAATAAGATGTATGACAAGATAAAAACAACAAAATAGACAACCCTAATCAAAGACAAAACGCATGTAAATAAAACACACTATTTACACATGCACCCTTAGGGTAATCCCATCTCATTGCCCCTTTCGGAAAATAGTCATGTCCCTCGAGCATGGGCGTTTTAGCAAAGACCCTCGATAAAAGATAGTAGTCCCTCGATGACCCTTGATGTTTCCTTCGGTAAACGATCTAGTCCCTAAAACGACATTGCTAAAACGTCCCATATGTTACCTTTTATGCATATACAAACGTCCTAACGCATGTCCCTTCACATTCAACGATGGGGCTTCTTACCAAATCAATGGTAAGATAGCCACATCTAAAGGAGGAGGAAAAGCACATTTAAAACCTTTCGAGTAGGTAGATTCGCTCCTAGTTACTCGCTTGCTCACAACAAAAACATTTTTATACACCCACGCTCTCACCTTTGAACTATTTTCGAAACAAACACTTTGTAGGCGTTCTTATAGAAACGAGAACCATTACGAAGTTCCTTTTTCAAAAATACTTTCAAAAAAACCACACACACAAAGTACAATTTCAAACAAAAACAAGTGATCTAGCAAGTAACTAAGAGCCCATGGAAAACCATGGATGAAAAGGGTGCTAATACCTTCCCTTTTCATAATCTACCCCCCGAACCCAAAAAACATCTCTAAAGGTCTTTCCTGTGCTTTTTCACCTTTCCTTTTTGGATAAAAGAAAAGTCGGTGGCGACTCTTGCTAACCGCAACACTTGCGATAAAACGCAAAACCTCAAGTCGGTTCTCCCACCGTATCACAGTGGGTAAAGAAAGGTACTAATTATGAAGGACCCAAAGAAATTTGGGTACCTAATAAAACTTAATTTATTTTGTAGGTAATGCTTGAAGGCCACATCAAATCTATGGTATCTTGATAATGGTTGTTCCAAGCATATGACGAGAGACATCAACAAATTTTCAAATATAATACTTAAGGCCAAGGGTTATGTTACTTAGGGAGATAACAATAAAGGAAAGATTTTTTGCATAGGAAAAGTTGGTGCACCACCTTCCACATCCATTGAAGATGTTCTTTATGTTGAAGGACTAAAGCACAATCTTCTTAGTATTAGCCAACTTTTTGAAAAAGGCTTCAAGATCAAGTTCACCAAATATGAATACTTGATAGAAGATGAAGTCACACATGAGGTTAAACTTAAATATAAGAGGGTTAACAATATACTGATGGTTTCCCTTGAAACTTTATCTAGTGAAATGTCTCATGGAAAACAACAATGACTCGTGGCTTTGGCACAAAAGAATTGCTCATATTCATATGGAACATTTGAATAAATTAATCGAGCATGATCTTGTCATTTGATTTCCTAAGATAAAATTTGTCAAAGATAGACTTTGTGATGTGTAATACCGTGGGAGAACTGACTTTTGGTTTTGCATTTTATCGCAAATATTATGGTTAGCAAGAGTCGCCACCGGCTTTTCTTTTATCCAATAAGGCAAGGGTGAAAAGAACAGGAAAGACCTTTATTGATTTTAAGTTTAGGGGGTAAGTTATGAAAAGGGAAGGTGTTAGCATCCTTTTCATTTGTATTTATCTGCGGGCTCTTAATTGCTTAGCTCACTTTAATTTGCTTTGTGTATGCTTTTAGAAAATGCCAATGTAGAGAAGTCTTCTTTATAATAACCCTTGTATCAGTCCTCAAGAGTATTTATAAAGCTTTTGAAAGTAGTTGTTTTGAATGTGTGAGGTGTGAAAATTATTTTAATTTGTGAGCAAGAAATTAAGGGTATCTTACCCACTAAAAGGTCTTTCTCCATCCTTTTCCTTCTCCGTTATGGATGGTGCTATACATACCATTAGTTGGTAGGTAGCCCTATCCATTGGATGTGAAGGGACGGGCATAGGGTTATCGTTATGGTCATAGAAGGCAACATGTTTAGAAACTCGAAGGGACTGTCATCATATGCTCGTAGGAAACATCGAGGGACAAGATCATTTGTCGTAGGCAACTTCGAGGGACATCACGTGACTGTGATCTTTATGATGACTTTAATCGAGGGTCTTTGCTAATGGTATCCCTATGTTTGAAGGACATGACCACTGTTTCCAAAGGCAACAAGGGAAGCTACCCTAGATGTGCATGTGTGCAAAAGAGATTTATTTCAGTTATTTATCTTGATTAGGGTTATCTCATGATTGATTTTAAATCTTGCCATACAAGCTTATTACTAACAGTTAAATATATACAGACAAGCAAGCATAATATAGGTGCAGAAAGTAAAGTGCGGAAAAGTAAACCCTAATTAAGCTATTACAAGGCTTTGGGGAAGATACAATAGTATGAATTTGCGATAAATAAAACTACAGCTATTACAGAAAAAAACTGTGCGACCTATACAATTTCTCTAAGAAAGTAAAGGGGCAAATAAATAAGAAAATGTTAGAAAAGATGTTTTAAAGTCCTAAAATCTAAAACGTTAGAAATTAATTTCTGTTTGTGTATTTTTGTAGAAAATAATTTAAGTTAATAATTAATAAAAACCTAACTATTCTAATTAATTTTACAAATTAAAAAAATAAGACCTAAAATCTAATTAAATGAAAAAGTTAATTAAGAAAACCTAAAAGACTATTTTTTATTTTATTTTATGTAATATTCTGATTTTTATATATTTTGATTTTAATTGTAAAAAAGAAATAAATTAGTGGAAATGGAGTTTCAAAGAGAGAATCTGATCGTGCCCTAGCCATGGTAACTCATCATCCCTGTGTTAAAGCTTGCATTTTCTTATTCAAACTTGTTCTAAACACCATAATGAACTCATCTGTGGACACATAATTAGTTAAATATGCATAGATTAAAAGATTTGAATTCAAGAAAATTACCAAAACCAGTGGACTTGTGTAAGCTATTCCAGACATGAATAAATTTGTTTCTGAACTTGGTGAGGTTCCTGGGAGCTTCAGGAACACGATTTGAGGCTTTCTTTTGATTGAGAGTGGCTGAAAATTTTGATACGAGCTTGCGATTTTCTTTAGAATTTTGAGAGATTTGTGAAGTGGTTCTTGAGGCAGCAGCTCGTATGTTTTGCACTTGAATGTTGCATGCTTTTATAGAGGAATGAAATGGATCAAAACAAGGCAAGGATCTTGTACCATTATGTCACAATTCATTGCAAAGAAAACACATTAAAATCTTTCCAAAATTGTTTTAAAAACATTCCAAACTTGAAGATTCTTGTTCCCAACATGTTTTCACGGTTTTAGCAAGCTCTTAAGAGGCCTTGGGCCTTCTAGAAGCCACCCAAATGAAGCCCACACGCCCTTTGGTCTATCAACGCATATTTTATTTGATTTATTTTAAATTAATTTGAATAAAATCAAAATAAATAAAATAAAAAATCAAAGTAATGTATAAATGGACTTAGAGGTCCTCTAACATGTTATAAACATGTTTAAGCTTCAAAAGTTAGGCCCATTAGTCCAAAAGTTTAAAATTGCTCAAATGAAGTTTCATGCATTTTCTCAAAAATTACCCAACTTGCACAAACAATATTTCACTAAATTTTTATATTTTTAAGATGATCTTGGACTTTTTGGAAATCTAAATATGCCCTCTACAGTCTCTAAGTTGGTCATTTTTGCATTTGAATAATTTATCTTGATGTAAGTTGCCTTGACAAAAAGTGTCTTTTTGTTGACTTTTAAAATGACCTGTAATGTATTGGCTCATGTCTCTCAAATGATGCACTTTTGGATTTTACTTAGAGAGACAAAGTTTTAGAGAATTGGATTTCCTTTAAAATGGTATTTTTTGGGGAAAAACTGATGAAGCATGTGAAAGTTATGCTTGGTCAAAGTTCAATTGACTTCTCCTAAGGAAACCCTAATTTGGAAACTTTTGACTTTTGATGATTTTAGAGATTTTCTTAAGGAATCATGATCAAACCTTGATAAAATGATGGATATCACTTAAAAAGTTTGATGTTGACCAAAAATCTTGAAGTTTGACTGTATGTTGACCATAGTTGACTTTTTACCCTATATAGTTGATTTTCCATCATCTTAGCAATTGATTGAGCAAACGTGTGGTGCAAGGCTTGAAACTTGACATGAGCATCATTGAATACATATGAGTACCCATGAAAACCACTTGAGAACTTGGAAACCCAATCTTCCTTGATAAATACCAAACCCTAGTTGTGGACCCATTCCTTAGGAGGAGAATTTGTCTGATCAATTCTCGAGCCACCTTTAGCATTTTGAGGACCTTTTGAGGATGTCTTGAAGAAAAATGGGAGGGAAAATTTTTGGTGTACAAAATGATGCATGTAAAAAGAGGAAACAAACCAAATCAACTTTCAAATCTAAGAATGTCGTGTCCACTACAATTATTTCATATAGACTTATTTGGTCCATCAAGAACAAGAAGCTTCAGAGGTAATGTATATGCTTTAGTTATTATTGACGATTTCTATAGATACACTTGGACATTATATTTAGTTCATAAAAGTTATGCATTCAAGGCATTCAAGAAATATGAAAAGCAAATTCAAAATGAGAAGTCACTAATTATTGCCTCCATAAGAAGTGATCATGGTGGAGAATTCCAAAATGCTTCTTTTGAAGAATTTTGTAGAGAACATGAAATATCTTATAATTTATCTGCACCAAGGAGTCCTAAACAAAATGGAGTGGTGGAAATAAATATAGGTCTCTTTTGGAACTTTCAATAATAATGCTTAGCGATTCAAATCTTCCAAAGTACTTTTGGGCGGATGCGGTAAGCACGACATGTTTTGTAAGTAATAGAGTTAATATATTTTGAAAAATACTCTGTATGAACTCTTCAAAGGAAGGAAACCAAACATTGCTTAATTTCACATCTTTAGATGCAAATGCTTTGTCTTAAACAATGACAAAGACAATCTTGGTAAGTTTGATGAAAAATCCGATTAAGGTATTTTTCTTGGCTATTCTCTTTCTAGTAAAGCATATAGAATTTTTAATAAAATAACTTTAACAATTGAAGAATCTATGCATGTTTCTTTTGATGAATCTAACCCCTCCAAAGAGGATATTGTTGTTTGTAATGATGATGATGATGATGATATAATAGAAGTTTCCCAAGAAAATTCTTCCAAAGACATCATTAAGGATCAACTGAAACAACAAGAAGAAGTTTCACAACAAGATACAAATCATAATGATCTACCTAAAGAATAGAGAACTCATCGTGATCATCCAATTGACAAAGTAATCAGTGATATAAGCAAAGGAGTTTAAACAAGACTAAATCTAAAATATTCTTGCTTGAACATGGAGTTTGTCTCTCAAATTGAACCTTCCAAAGTTTATGAAGCCTTAGGAGACGACCAATGGATAATTGCTATGCAAGAAGAGTTAAACCAATTTGAAAGGAATCAAGTTTGGTAACTTGTACCTAGGCCAAGAAATAAACACATCATAGGAATAAGATGTGTGTTTAAGAACAAACTTGACGAAAACGGTATCATTGTTCGAAACAAAGCAAGGTTGGTGGCTCAAGGTTACAATAAAGAAGAAGGGATTGATTTTGAAGAAAGATTCACTTTGGTTGCAAGGCTAGAAGCTATTCATCTTTTACTTGCTTATGCTTATTCATTAAATTTCCAGCTTTATCAAATGGATGTCAAAAGCACATTCTTGAATGGCTACATCAATGAAGAAGTATATGTCAAACAACCCCCGGGATTTAAAGACTTCAAGAATCCTTCACATATCTTTAAGTTAAGAAAAGCTCTTTATGGTTTGAAACAAGCACCAAGAGCATGGTATGATAGGCTTAGTAACTTTCTATGCGAAAAAGGATTTGAAAAGGGTAAAGTTGATAAGACCTTATTTATTAAGAAAATCAAAGGTAACACTTCATTGGTTCAAGTCTACATTGACGATATCATCTTTGGTTCAACAAACAAAGTAATTTATGAAGAATTTTCATTGACGATGTAAGGAGAATTTGAGATGTCTATGATGGGAAATATGAACTATTTCCTTGGACTTCAAATTAAGCAACTAAAGGATGTTATCTTTATCAACGAATCCAAGTATTACAAAGAATTATTGAAAAAGTTTGAGATGGATAGTTGCAAAGTTATGAATACTCCAATGGGATCCGGTACTTATGTTGATCAAGATAAATCTGGTGTTTCCATTGATATTACAAAATATCGAGGTATGATTGGTTCCTTATTATACTTGACGGCAAGTCTTCCTGACATAATGTTTAGTGTTTGTCTTTGTGCTCCCTTTCAAGAAAACCCAAAGGAATCACATCTCATGTCAGTAAAGTGGATCATGAAGTATCTTAAAGGAACAACAAATGTCAACCTATGGTATCCAATAGGTAGTGTTTGCAATTTAATTGGTTATTCTGCTGCGGATTATGCAGGTTGTAAAACTGAAAGAAAAATCACAAGTGGAACTTGTCACATTCTTGGAAATTCATTAGTATATTGGGCATGCAAGAAACAAGCATGTGTTGCTCTTAGAATGGACGAAGCAGAATACATAGCAGTAGGTAGTTGTTATGCATAAATACTTTGGCTTAAGCAACAACTTCATGACTACAAACTCGATCTAGGATGCATCCCTCTACATTGTGACAACAAAAGTGCGATTAATATTACAAAGAATCTGGTCATGCACTCAAGAACCATACATATAGACATTCAAAATCATTTCCTTTGTGCTCACGTGCTTCAAGGAGATGTCGAAATCACCTTCGTAGATACTCATAATCAATTAGCAGATATTTTCACAAAATCACTCGTAAAAGAAGCCTTTTATCTGAATGATATACTAGAATCTGTCTATGCCTGACTTTGTCTAGAAGAGATATTGGAAGGAGTCTACGCCTGGATTTTTTTTCAAAAGAGTATCAAAAGGAAATCTACGTCTGATTTCATCTGAATGATATACTAGAATGAGTCTACGTCCGACTTTGTCTAGAAGAGATATTGGAAGGAGTATACGCCTGACTTTTTTTTCTAAAAGAGTATTAGAAGGAAATCTTTGCCTGATTTTATCTGAATGATATACTAGAATGAGTCTACGTCCGACTTTTGTCTAGAAGAGATATTGGAAGGAGTCTACGCCTGACTTTTTTCACAAAAGAGTATCAGAAGGAAATCTACGCTTGATTTTATATAAATGATATACTAGAATGAGTCTACGCTTGACTTTGTCTAAAAGAGATACTGGAAGGAGTCTACGCCTGAATTTTTTTCCAAAAGAGTACCAGAAGGAAATCTACACCTGATTTTATCTGAATGATATATTAGAATGAGCCCGTGTCAAGCCGCGTCCGGAAATGTATTAGAAGGAACCCGTGTAAGGCTGCTTCAGGATGAGGTCGTGTTAGACTACACCTGGAAATGTCTTAGTAGGAACTTGTGTAAGATTACTTCATGATGAGCCCATGTTAAACTGTATCTGAAAATATATTTAGAAGGAGCCTGGGTAGGGATGCTTCAGGATGAGCCCGTGTGAAGCTGCATCTGGAATTTTTAGAAGGAACTTGGGTATGGCTGCTTCAGGATGAGCTAGTGTGAAGCTTCATCTGGAAATGTTTAGAAGGAACTCGGGTAAGGTTGCTTCAGGATGAGCCCGTGTGAAGCTTCATTTGGAAATATTTGAGGAGGAGCCTGGTTAAGGCTGCTTCAGGATGAGTCCGTATGAAGCTGCATCTGGAAATATTAGAAGGAACCCAGGTAAGGTTACTTCAATATGAGCCCGTGTGAATTTGCATCTATAAATATATGAGAAGGAGCTTGGGTACGGCTGCTTCAAGATGAGCTTGTGTGAAGCTGCATCTGGGAATATTAGAAGGAACTTGGGCAAGGTTGCTTAAGGATGAGTCCGTGTGAAGCTTCATATGGAAATATTTGAGGAGGAGCCCGAGTAAGGCTGCTTCAGGATGATCTCGTATGAAGCTGCATCTGGAAATATTAGAAGGAACCCGTGTAAGGTTGCTTTAGGATGAGCCCGTGTGAAACTGCATCTAGAAATATATTTAAAGGAACTCGTGTAAGATTGCTTCAGGATGAGCCTGTGTGAAGCTGCATCTGGAAATATATTAGAAGAAGCCTATGTAAGGTTGCTTCATGATGAGCCAGTGTGAAGCTTCATCTGAAAATATATTAGAAGGAACCCGTGTAAGGCTACTTCATCTGGTCATGTAAATAGTTGCCCTAGCCTGTTACGAGAATTGATCTCTGACCTGCTGTGTAAAAAAATTTCGGCAATGTTCATCTGGTCGTGAACTAACCTGAAAACAAAGTTAGTTTTATGCAATGTCATGATGTATGAATGCATTTTGTAATAATTCTCTCAAAATAAATGAGAATGTCATATGCATCTTGTATGCATATGCCATGATGGATTGTAAATGATGTATGGGTGTAAAATGTCACTGAAGGCAGTGGTAAATTCTTATAACTACGTCTTGCTGGGGACAATAAATCCTTGACTGTCGCTGGATATGAAGAAAGTGATTCTTCAATTTCTTCTGGGAATAATTTTGCTGGATATTATGTCTTCTATTTAAGGATACTTCACTGGGGATCTTTGACTTCTGCTTGAGGATAATCAAAGAGAGTCGGTTGCTCACTGTTCATTTAAGGAATTGATTTTTACATATCCTAACCGGGGAAAATAGAGATGGATGCTACCAGACCAAGTTTTAGGCATTGTAGCAATTTCTATGGGGATATCAACTTTGGTCAGAACTTGCTGGAGGGAAGGAGAGGATTTCATGGTGTTGGAGAAATAAACTCCGTCGGGGAATGAAATTCCTATAAACCGTGTTAAGGAAATAATTTATGTCGGGGATTAGTATTTCATAGGCTGTGTTGAGGAAGTTTTCACCGTATACTGGGGGGAATGATCGGGTCTTCCTATCTGCTGGGGAACCACTTGGGGAAAATGGTCCTGCCAAGCTGTCGATCAGAGATATGGAAATGAACGGAAAGAAGATGCCTCAGTTTTGGTCTGACTTACATATTTAGGCTTACTGGGAAATGTATCTCTGTTGAAGATGAGCTTATGCAGATAACTCTGTAGAGATAATTCTGTGGAAACTGCTCTGTGGGGATTTATGGATGACTTGAACATTATCTCAACTTCTAGAGCCCTTGGTAAATGCTGATAAGGGTGATAAGTATTCTACTGATAGACAAGTGATGAGATAATGGGACATGGTCATACGCTTTAATCTCTAGCTTTTGCCTAGACCTCCTTTTCAGGTTTCCAGTCCACTGGGTACCCATTTTTTCTCAAGCCTCCTTTTCAGGTTTTCGACTTTTCGGGTGTAAAATTTTTTATATATCCCTAATTTTTGCCCGAACCCTTTTGGTTCACCGGGATGCCCTTATTTTTTCCTGGGCCTGTCGACCTAGCAGGTCTCTTTTACGTGTTGTATTTTTTTGACTATGTCCACATTTAAAGGGTGCAGAGATTTTCACTGTAAGTGTTGTAGCATGCCAACTAATGTTTTCTTGATCGTATGTGGCCCTTTGCTTGAACTCATGTTCAATGCCCTAAGTGATTCAGATGGAGGTTCGTCCCTGGCTATTCGGCACTTTTGAGAGATTCCTTGAATCTTGACTTGACTTCTCCCAGATCAGTTATACACCATGTCACGCCCCTTGATTAAGAAAGACCTGTTACTGGAAATGTGTTTCCATCTTAGGTGATTCTGTTTATTAAGACGATTTTTGTTCATTGAATATTCGTTGTGCGAATTTCTCTACTGTCGAACAATTAGTCATATGCAAACAATGGTATTAAAAATGCAAAGCTTTTGTCTATTTTGAAGTTTTGAAAATGCATTTTTAGTAAAAACAGAATTTTGTAACAATATGAATTCAACTCAGGTTTTATAGTAAGCCTCATAGGAGTTAGGATACCTTTTGTAACAGTATACTTTCAAACTAACATATGCTTCAATTAGGACTTTTAAGGGTTGTAACATGGCCTGGTTCACTGTTTAAGAAGCAAAGGAAAAAAGGCTCAAAATTTATTTGTTCCCAACCTATTCTCCATGATGTTCTTCATCCCTATACTCAGTTAATTGTGCGTTTAGATTTTAATTGAGTCTGGAATGATATTTTGGTGATGGTTCGGATAATGGAAGTTTATTTGAGAAGGAAGTCATTTTTTGTAAAATTTTTTTATTTTGTTGAGGATTTTTAGCGACCTCTTTTAACTTGATTATCCCTAAGTTTTACCTGAATTATTTCTTCTGTAATTACAGTCAGCGAGATGCCCCCGTTTTTTTTCCTAAGTCTCCTTCATAGGTTTTGACTTAGCGGGATTTTATTTTGAGAGATAATAACTGCCTGTTTTACGGGGAACCATCACCGTCTTTTGATTTAGAAGGACGTCTTCGATACTATTTGTTGTGTACGAAGTGAAAGCTTGTGACTGAATGCGCATTTAAATTAACTAAGAAACTACCCTACCCCAGGTTATGATTAAGGGTTTCAATTTGTGTGAAAAAGAAAACTCCCACTTCTTAGGCTCAAAGGGATTGACTAGGGATTATCTTCCTTATAACTCCAATGTTTATGATTTGAAACAACGCATGTACATCGTCAGCAAGGTCTGTTCAAAAGCATACTGTAGAGATTATGGTATCGTTTTTGTCATCCTCCATCTAAAGGCTTATAGCTTTTAATCGAGAGTTGAATATCACAAAACAAAGTAAGAAAGCAGTTTAAATATAGTGAAAATGAATTAATTCAAGACAAACATGTGCAATGCATTAATAGGAAAACCAAAGTTTGACATGACAATAATTGTTTGAACAAACAAAGGAATTACAAATAAAAATTAGAATGGAGAAGCTTCTAACGTTGGCAGTAGGGGAAATCTAGTTATTCAGGTCGTTACTGCTATCGACATCTTCCACAAGATTAATCTGATCCTAATTATGATTCGGTATGGGAGCGCTGGTCATGTTGGGAGTCTCAAGAGGATCGAATTCAATCTCCTTGGCGTCAATCATATTTTGAATCTTGTATTTCAACGTCCAACAATCGTTAGTATCATGCTCAGGACTGTCGAAATGATAAGAACACCTTACATCAGGATTGTAGTTAGGAGAAGAAGTTTTGGGGTTTGGATGAGATTCTATCAACGTAATCAGATTCATCCTTAACATGCATTGCAATGCTTGAGACAACGACATCTTGATTTCAGTAAACTGTCTCTTGGGCTTGTCTTGCCTTCGCTGATTACCCCGTTGTTGTTGTCGCACTGGTGCAGGATTAAAGATCAGAATTTCCCCTATAGATTGGTTGTGGTTACTCTTATTACGGCCCTTCTAGCTGTACATGATATTGGACTCTTTCTTCCCACTGTATGGCTTCTTCTGAGTATCAGAAGATGTAGCCACTTGTATTTTTCCACTTCTGATTCCATTCTCAACATGTTCCCTCGTCAATATCAGTTCAGCGAAACCGGCTGAAGAACTTCCAAGTAGGTGGTTATAGAAAGGACCTGTCGGCGTGCTCATGAACATGTCAACCAATTCTCTTTCAGCTAAATGAGGTTAGACCCTTCCTGCAAGGTATCTCCATTTCTGTGAGTACTCTTTGAAGTTTTAATCAGAACCCATGGACATACTATGTTGTTGCATGCGGGTTGGTGTGAGATCAGCATTATACTGGTACTGCTTGTAGAAAGCAGCAGCCAAATCTTCCTAGGTATGAATATTGGTCCCTTCAAGTTGATAGAACCATTCCAATTCCTGACAAGCTTTCTTGAAAGAAGTGTACCCATAACTTTCTATCAGCGGTACGGGGTTGGATCTTACGAACATAAGACCTCAAATGAAGTTTAGGACAAGACACACCATCATATTTGGAAAAGACGGGGACCTTGAACTTGTGAGGGATAACAACCTTCGAGATAAGACCCAGCTCTTCAAAATCCAACCCAGGAACTCTCTGGATTTCCATGGCATTGAGACGATCTTCCAAATGTTTGTATTTGTCGTCAGTCGGAGGATATTGTTCATCTGAATAGTCTACTTCTTCTTCTTCAAAACCCTGGTTGTTATTCTTCTCAACCTTCATACTTTTATCATCTTCCTCTTGGTCATCATTTTCTTCTTCAAACTCCAAAGATCGCTTGACCGAACCTTTGAGCCTTCTACCCATGTTGAGGATGCCAGTTGGTTTCTTGATTTTCTCCTCCCTCTTCTTAGTGATGAGGGCCTTCAGCTCTTCCTGTCCCTTGGCTAGATTCAGGAACATTTGTTGAAATTGAGCGTTCTGAGCTTTAAGTTCTTTCATAGTTTGTTCGAGAGCCATCTTTTACTGAAATAAACAGTAAAGAGATAAGAAAACCTGTCTGTAAGGGAAACCAGTTATGCATGATATGTAAATGCAATGTTTTCAAGGACCTTATGAGATTTAAATTTGTTTACCAAAAGGAAACAGAAACAAGATTTTTATTAGTAAGTTCTTGTGAATACAAAAGATTACAAAAAAAATAATTAAAAACTCCTAAAGCTTTAAGTTTCTCGTGGACGCCTCCTCTTTGTGTTGACATATGCGTTAAGACTCTGCTCCTTGTGAAGTTGCTTTGTCAGCTCCAACATTTTCTTCTCACTTGCATAGAATTTAGTCTTAAAGGTGTCCCGTTCTTCCTTGAGTTGAATCCAGGACTTCTGCAATTCTTCAAGGTCAGCATGCATGTATGGATGAATGATGGTGTGATAAACGTCTAGTTTGACAACAGTCTCCATGATTACTAGTAGGACAACAGGATATGGCATTATAAGGTTTTGAGCATGATCTCGTACCCATTTGAGATATGGCTCTAGAGGGATGGAGTTATTATGCCCCAAAATCCTGCTATCAATCTTATTGACCAAATTCCAAGCACGAATAAATATTTGTCGGTAACCTTGAAGATTGTTGTCATAGTCGAATACAACACCCTGGATAAGCATATCATGAGGACCGTCTCTTCGAGCATAACCAAACTGACATAAAGCTAGAGAAGGGTTGTAGGTAATGCCCCATTATGCCCAGGAGTGGCACATTAGGGAACTCTCTATATCGTTCAATAATGTTGATGTTTTCCTGGGATCGGGAACACCAATAAATGTCTAAATGAGAGTGTGACATTATCCTTTGAGACCACCTCAAACCTTGTTCATTCTTCATTATCGAGCAGGGAAGGTGCGAAATAAACCACTTGGATAGCAAAGGTATACAACACATGAGATTTCCTCGCTTCCTCATGGTACGAGTGTGAAGAGAATGTAGGATATCTCCAAGCAAAGTAGGCACGGGATTATGAGTGATGAATATCTTGATGGTGTTTACATCTATAAGTTAGTCCGGATTGGGGAATAGTACCAAACCATAGATTAGTAAAGCCAAAACATCTTTGAAAGCATGAAAACTCATGGCATCTAGAAATAACTGAGCTTTCTCCATAAGAAATTTTGCAAGGATACCTTTAACCCCACTCCTGGTTTCCCAATTAGATGCACTATCAGGCGGTTTCAGGTGCAAGGCTGTGGCAATATCTTCAGTTCTTAGATCCTTATCTAAAATAGTGAAGGGTATATGGTCCAGTAAAGGCACCCCAAGTAACTTATAAAACTCTTCCATTGTGGGCACCAACTGATAATTGGGGAAAGTAAAGCAATGGTGTTTAAGATCAAAAAACTGGAATAAAATTCTCATCATGCCTTCTTCAAAACCATATATAACCAAGTTGAGTAAATGACCATGTCTTTTGTTGAACTAAGAGCTTTTGGGAACCTTTGAGACCAATTCTTTGAGTTTGGAAGGTATTCCCATGAAGTTGATACAGATAGTATTTCTACGAGTAGAGGCTATAGCTTGCAAAACTGAACAAAGATAAACCTCTTGGTCCTTGAAATGGTCAGTGAAAATGCTATGTTATGATGTTATGATGTTATGATGTTATGATGTTATAACTTTATGTTTAAACAAGATAGCAAGCACAAGAAAATCACACAAAAGGCCTTAGGTTTAAAGGCTTGCATGAGGTTCATAGGTAAGTACCCTCTTAAAGCTTAGGTGGCTCAACCTATCCTAAGAATAGTAATCGGGTTCTAGGAGTCTCATGTCACCGATCTTTCTCTCAGGCATTGTTTTAGCAGAGTAACTGATTTGCCACCGAAATATCCCGAGAGTCAAATCTCAATGAGCGTAGCATCGAGTATCAATAAACTTCATACTGCACCAAAGCTGACCACCTCACTACTTTCTAATCGCTAAGTTGGGTCAATTAAGGTTCTAAAGGTCAGTTAGTGCTTATGACACCAGCGGCAGCCTAGTGTTATCCTTAACTGACTCAAGGAACACCAGTACAAACCAATGTGTCGCATTAACGTAGCTATCACTTCAACCATATCGGTCTATGCCATACAATATCCATGATCTGTAGCTACTTACATAAAATGTCCCCAGATCCAGTTATAGGATCTTTACAAGAAATAAACCCGAGTGTTGTACCCAAATCTTTACCCCTAAGATTCCTCTATCATATCATATCAACTTAATCACAATAAGATCACAAACTAGGGTTTGGTTCTTCTCCCTATCTTTAGCTTTGCTCTATGGGGAATTACCAAGCACCTTGACTTGTATTATGTTGATCATCTATGTTTTGATTATCCTTTAACTAATGAATACAATAAGTGTTTGCCCCAATTGATGATGATTATAGGAGGAAGCACAACACATTCCATCAAGGTTGATCTATGGATTCATGAGTTAATTTCTATGCCTTCCTCAACAAAGCTTATTTGAGACATAAGCCTCAACATTGAAGATACTTTGAAGCAATATCATGAAAAAGTCTATTATGATTCATCATACTTCAAGTTGTCAAAGATGGTTCAAAGGTACAAGGATTGATTGAAGAAGTTTGACTCAACTAGGCAAACCCTTGATTAATTGATCACGAGTGCACATCTCCATCAATTATCATGTTTTGAAAGTGGTTTTGGTTGCTATGGTTTCTCCTTATCATCCTCAACAACTCATGTTCACATCACAAAAGTATTTGTCTAAGGAGATAGGTCAAAATTGAAAAGGTTTCCCAATGCATTTTCTTACTCTAGGAGCTAGGGTTTTGAACTTCAAAGTGGTATATCTTACTCATCTTTTGGTATTTTTGAGTGATTCCAAATACATTCTTATCTTCAAAGGGTTATTAGCAAATCACTTCAAAAGTTTCAAGGAAATTTTGTGTGGAATAAACTTGATGATGAAGAAAGATTACAAGTCCTCCAAATGAACCCTCAAATTCCATTAGGTGATTTCAAATTATCATAACTTGGTCAACTTTTATCACCTTGAACCAATTATTTTTCCATAATGATATTAAATATGTGAACTTTAACCCATATTTTAAGTACAAAGTGTAAAAATTGATGGAAGATACCCTAAGGATGCAAAAGATTATAGGTCATTTCATGAATTTTTGCCAACTTCAACAAGTCATAATTTTCTCGATTTTTGGAGATTTTGAATGGTTCAAATCTCAAAATGTCATTTAATAGATCTACTTCATGCCATCATTTTTGGTCAAGAGAAAATTTCAAGTGGAAGTCCATGTTTGGATGCAAGAGATTATAAGTCATTTTTGAAGAAAAATTCTAAGTATAGAAAGCCAACCTCTTTTTCTCAACTTTGACTCATTGTAACTTTCAGCTCAAGCATCCATTTTATCACATTTTTTGCACATTATAAAGCTTGTAACGTTATCTTTCTAAAGCTTCAAGAATCATGTCTTAAGACCCCTTGAGTTGAGAATGCCATTGTTTTGAATTTGGTAAATTGAAACTGAAATTTCTCCAAAAGTCAGAATTTGAAATCCTTGTTTTGGCTTCTAAACACAAAATTGTTGCGCGTTTTTGCTTCTAATCCCGTTTAGTGAACCTCTAGAAGTGATTAGCATGATAAAACGCAAGAATTGGATGAGTTTTGATCAAATTACAAGTCACAATTTTCTTGTTTGCAACTTCACACGATTTCCCTCCAATCTTCATCATTTCACACGCTTGAGCACTCCATTCACTTCCCTATAAATAAAAGATCATCCCTCATTCATTTTCTCAAGCTTGAAGTGCCAAAATCACTCTGTCAAACTCTCTCTATAACACCCTTTTCTGAGATTTCGAACTCTTATTTCTACCACTTTTTCAATCTGATTTCTTCCTTGATCCTTCATCCTTGAACTTCCCTGAAGCTAGCAGCAGAAGAATCAAGCCTTGAGGTGCCCAGAATCGTGCTAGCCAAGTTCATTTACAGAGAAACTTCATATGACTTTGTTCAGGTAGTTTAAGGCACCAAATCTTCTAACTCAAATTACTGGAATGGTCTATGATGATCATTGATGCTTGCTATTAACTCAATTTTGTAGAAATAATGCATTTGATACTTCTGATTTTCATTTTTGACATTTTTAAACATCCCTGGTTTTTTTCCAAATTGACTACGTTATGTTTTATATAAATTTGGCGCGAGGATATGGTTGTGATCATCTTGAAGAGACGCGTCTGTTGGTACCACTATGAGCTCCTAAATTTATAGATTCAATGACTTGAGGTTTTCGCTATTTGCAGGGTGTCTGGAGGTTGAAGACGATGACATGTCTCATCTCAACCAATGATAATACGTCAATTGTTTTATTTTTATTGGTTGGTCTTTTATTAATCCAGTGTGTTTTTAAATAAGGTCCATATCAAGCACAACGCGTCTGGTCCACTTGATCAGCTTACTAACGCGTTTTTGACTATGATTTAATGGTCCACATCTTTTTAGTTTTATTTTTATTTTCTGATTTTATATTTTAATTGTTATAAATTTCAAAAATGCATAACTCTTTTATTTTTTATCCAAAAAATATACAAAAATACCTTGAATTATTTCTGACTTTGTGAATATTTTTTCATATTTTTATTTTGATGTTTGATATTTTTCATAATTTTTGCTTTGTTGGCTTTATTTTAATTGTTTTAAAAATACTTTCTGACATTTTTAAATTCTGAAATTTTTTATAAAAATCATTTTCATCATTTCTGACTTTCTAAATTTTTTATGGAATTTTATCTTATTTGTTTTTACTATTTTTGATCTTTTTTCCTTTATTAAGGCAATTTAAACTAGTTTAAAAATAGTTCCCGACTTTAAAAAATTACCAAAAATTTCATAAAAATATTTGAGTTCATTTCTGATTTTTCTATGATCTCACTTAATTTTTTTAGTGTTTTGAATATAATTGCTATTTTTCCCTTATTTCGAAATTTAAAAATCATTTAAAACCTTTTTCTTTTATTTTAAATATTATTTTATTTTTTGTACATATTCTGGCTAATCTTGGACTATGAAATTTTGATCATAAACTCTATTAATATCATTGGATCCATGATGTTGAGTCTAACTCCATAAAAATAGATGAATGATTTTAATAATAGTTTGATTAAATTTTTAGTTCAAATGTGGTTTATTTTGTTTTACCCCATTCCTCTTCATCTTATCCCATTTTTATTGTACTAAATATTATTGGAGCATGATTCCTATATCATGTTTCAAACCATATGGTACATAGATTGCTATTGACCGGCCTCAAAATAAGTGTGAGTTCTATATAAGCCCACTTATGATTGCTTAACATAGCGCTAAATTTTGTCTCGATTCGAGAAATGATCATTTGTGGCCCAAACCCATATTTGCAAGCCCAAGTATGTTGATTTGAACCCTTTGATCCAATAACCTTGAGATTCATTGTTAGGAGGCTTTGGTTCTACCAATCCTCTAATGAATCTTCATCAATTTTGGTCAAAGTGGATCACTTAAACATCATTGATCATTTAATGTTGCCTTAAGAATTCTTAAATGGATGATATACTTGAAAAACAGCAAATGCAACTTGTTGATGAGAGGCTTTGGTTCTACCAATCCTCTAATGAGTTCCTAATGCAAGTTTCAAGATGGTCATTCAACTAACCACTAATTCCTAACAATTGACTTTATTTTATGCTTTTACTTTATGTCTTTACTTTAAGCATATTTATTTTAGCATTTACATTTCATGTTATTTTCATCTTTGCTCACTTGAGCATTTACTTTTATGTCATTTTTATTTTGCTCACTTGAGCTTCTCATTTCTTTTTGAAGATACTTAATAATCAACTTGAACCATAATTTTTTTTAATGTTACTTGGACTACTTGGTTACTATCCTTGGCATTTTGGAGACATGGACTTCTTGGACTTAGGATTAGGGACCTTGACCTATGTTGGAGATCTTGTGACCTCAATTGTCATTTTGTCTGGAGTTCTTGGGATTTACCCCAGGATATTGGGTTGCTTGTTTATTTTGTGTGCAAGTTATTGTATATACATGCTTTGTCTGTGATCTGGAACTTATCTGTATACAGTTGTTACTCTGCCCAATTTTTGTGAAGACTTAATGCAATTAAAGATTGGTTCTCTTAAGAGGTTTATTATCTTTGTTTGTTTGGTTTTAAATCCAAAGGATGGAATTCTACATTGACTCATTATGTCAAGTGTTGGCTTCTTGTTGGTTAGACGACTCTTTTATCTAGCTTTTATCTTATGCTTTAGGATAGTCCCTTCATCTCATCCCATCTTCTTTAATTTCAAAAATATTCTCCCTCCTTTTCACAACTCTTCTTGTTTTAAACTTGAACCACTTTCATAATAAACTTGGACTTAAGTCCATGCGTTTTCAAAAATATTTTTTTAATCAAACTTTAATCAACTTAACAATACCTTGACATTTTTGTGAGAAGATTAAAAGTCAATCAATCTCACTCAATCCATTTTTCAATTTTGGCTTTTTACTTTAAAATTTTCTCAAAATATTAAACTCTTGTCAATCCTTGTAGTGATGTGAGCTACTATACTTCTACGATATATAGTGAAGTGAGATATTTTCCACTTGAGTGTTGATCGAGGCTTTGTTGATTTTGAAATCCAAGCCATATCCTCCATTTTTAGATGATGAAAATTCTCCTTTTTCATAATTGTGGGTAGTAAGTATGTTCTTCCACTCGGATAAGACGATGATGTCTTGTCTCTTAAAATTAACCAACACACTTGTGTTTTAAATTTTTAAAAGATGAACTACGAATACCTTGATCCCCTATTGCACGGAAGGTGGTATGTAGGCACTAAAGGTTCGCAACTGCGGCGGGTGCAAAAATCATAAAAAATATACTTCTTTTCTCACCCCCAAAATCCATTTTTGTAGACAACTTTTATAGCCAAAATACACAGATTCATAAAGAGGTTATTGCGGAGTATCGTAGATGTTTAGGGTGCTAATACATTCCCTTTGCATAACCAACCCCCTTACCTAGATTCTTTCCCCCATCTTTTTGGGTTATTCCCTCTTTTCCCATTCCTTTGGAAACAATAAAGCGCGGTGGCGATTTTTATTTTGATTTGTGCGAGTTAAGTCAATCTAATGGCTTTGTCTCAATATTTCTACCGCTACACTGAGCAACCCTGAATTGTAAAGAAATCAAAGCAAACGAGTAAAAACAAGTAAAGTGATCCTAAACTCTAAGGTAAACCCTCTTTTTTGTAGTCCCCCAGCAGAGTATTCAGTTCTGTAATACGGTGGGAGAACTGACTTTTGGTTTTGTGTTTTATCGCAAATGTTGTGGTTAGCAAGAGTCCCCGCCAGCTTTTCTTTTATCCAATAAGGAAAGGGTGAAAAGAACAAGAAATACCTTTATTGATTTTGAGTTTTGGGGGTAAGTTATGAAAAGGGAAGGTGTTAGAACCCTTTTCATCCGTAGTTATCTACTCTTAATTGCTTAACTCATTTTAATTTGCTTTGTGTATACTTTGAAAATGTTTTGAAAATGCCAATGTAGGGAAGTCTGCTTTATAATAACCCTTGTATCAGTCCTCAAGAGTGTTTATAAAGCGTTTGAAAGTAGTTGTTTTGAAAGTGTGAGGTGTGAAAATTATTTTAATTTGTGAGCAAGCAATTAAGGGTATCTTACCCACTGAAAGCTCTTTCGTTCTCTTTTTCCTTCTCCTTTAGGGATGGTGCAATACATACCATTAGTTGGTAGGTAGCCCCATCCATTGGATGTGAAGGGACAGGCGTAGGGTCGTCATTATGGTCATAGAAGGCAACATGTTTAGCAATTCAAAGGGACTGTCATCATATGCTCGTAGGCAACATCGAGGGACAAGATCATTTCTCATAGGAAACTTTGAGGAACATCGCAGGACTATGATCTTTATGATGACTTTAACCGAGGGTCTTTGCTAATGGTACCCCTATGTTCGAGGGGTTTGACCACTGTTTCCAAAGGCAACAAGGGAGGATACCCTAGAGGTGCATGTATGCAAAAGCGATTTAGTTCAGTTATTTACCTTGATTAGGGTGATAACACAAAAAGTTATAGCATATTCCGCCCAATTTAAATAGATAAAACTTCTGATTCTTCATTTATTATGTCGCGTTATGTCTCTATTTGTAGTATTTGCAGCATATTTTAGGTCTTTAGTTTCTGCAAAGCATACATGAGAAAAGGAAGAAAATTATTTGATAAATGAAGAAGAAATGACACTTTAGCAGCAAAAATGAAAATGTTTTTGTATAAGAAGCCATGCCGCCTGGCACGGAATTGAAACGTGCCCCACGCCACCGTGCATGACACTCGTTATAAGTTATATCTTCATCTTCAATTACGGAAATATCTCCATGAACGCACGATTTCCTGATTCTTCTCCATGCATGAAGAACGAAGATCAAAGAAGTATCCCTATTTTTGCTCAAGCATATTAAATCTATAAAAGGAGGACAATTACCAAAACCGCATACGTTGGCACACCTGCTCCAAATTCTAATTTTCTTGCATACTGAACATTGTTATTTTTTATTCCAGTTTTAAATTTTTTTATTTTTTCCAATTTCGTTTAGAATTATGTAAGCAAAGAAAACCATCACAATTAAAGCAATATTTCTTCACATCGGAGGAATATTGCACCTTCAGTTTCCTTATAGCTTCCAGAATTTCGTTTAGGCTTATTTGTATTTCTTCAAGATATTTTATTCCGAAGCTAATCCTTCCGACTTGTGGAGGATAGCATACTGAACTATTATTCTTCAGTGTTTTATTCCAGGTTTCAATTTTAAATATAGTTTTCTCATTTTTACCATGCCTATGCTATTGAATATATGTTTTTATTTTATGCTATCACGCAATAAAATTATGTTTGGCTAATTTTCCCGGTACCGGTATGTGAGGTCCTAAGCCAAAGGGATTCGGTAATTAATTGGCATACATATTTTACAAAAAGACTTTTCTGGTTTTGATTTTCAATTATGAAATTAAATTGTTTTGTTACGAGAGTAAAAGGCAGACTAAGGATAAAATCAACAGAGCGAGAGTTTGAGATTTTAACCAGATAGTGGTGATTGAACATTAATTTTAAATACAGTTAGAGCACTCTAAAATTAATTGGAATCTATTTGTTTTCAAAAAATACTTTTAAATTTTAAATGACACATCGAGAGCTCTCATTTGAGTTTAATAATATGGCCTGAATCGATAGAATGAAAGTGTGAGACAAGGGTTTTTAAATTAATAGTTTCCACTGAAACGTGTTTTAATACTCAAAACTATGCCAATGACTTATTGAATCCATGAAGCCAACAAATTATATACCGGTGTCCCGTTATCAATTATTAGATCTTAATTAATTCCCGTTAAAACTCTAACATCCTAATTTTATAATTAGCCTTAGCCTTACACAGTGATCCTAGATAACAGTAGTTTCGCCACCAGTCCTTGTGGGTTTGATATATTTTAAAACTACATGATTAGACTGTGCACTTGCAGTCACTACACCCGACAGACTCTCAAAGTTGCGATCATGTTTTTGGCGCTGTTGTCGGGGACTGATTTAGTCAATATTGTGAATCCCTTGTTATACAATATAGACTAAGGCAACCAATTTCATTTTATTTTATTGTGAATCCCTTGTTAGAGCAACCAATCGACGAGGTCGAGCATTTTGTTAGTATAAGACGCCGAATTAGAGAATACCAAATCAAGTACAACCTTCCTGAATTCAATCTTCCTAACTATTCTCTTCCTGACCCAAGAATGGCTAAAGGACCCCAAAATTTCCTTCTGAAGGATTATGCTGCCCCATCACAAGAGGAAACCCATAACAATATTGTTTCTCCCACCATCACTCAGAATGATATCGAGTTAAAACCTTTGTTATTACAAGTTGTCCAACAAAACCAATTTTCAGGATGTCCTACGGACGATCCAAACCTTCATTTGTCCATGTTTGTGCAATACGCAGACATAGTGAAAGAAAATGGTGTCAGCCCTGAAGCAATAAGACTTCTTCTTTTTCCTTTCTCACTACGAGATAGAGCTAGAGCATGGATCCATTCTCTACCATCCAACTTTGTTACCACGTGGAACGAGTTGAAGAAAGTTTTCCTAGCACGATATTTTTCACCGAGTAAGAAGGCTATGCTAAGAGCCAATATCAACGGTTTTAAACAAAAGGAAAGTGAATTTCTCTTCGAAGCATGGGAAAGATACAAAGACATGTTACGAATCTGTCTGCATCACGGTCTAGAAGAATGGCTGATCATCCACACCTTTTACAATGGTCTCTTGTACAACACAAGACTAACGATTGACGCTGCTGCTAGCGGTGTACTGATGGATAAACCATACCACGATGCCTATCAACTTATCGAAAGTATGCCTCAAAATCATTATCAGTGGGGAAGCGATAGAACCATTATGGAGAAACCTCAAACGAAAGGCACTATGGACGAAGTTAGTAGCTTAGACCAAGTTAACGCTAAGGTAGAAGCCCTTACCCAAAAGATATAAACCTTGACCACAACTCCCACAGCCACCGTGGTTGCAATAGCTCTAACCTGTGATTTATGCGGACTTCACGTGCATGCTGCACCGAAATGTCCATTCTTAACAGGAGTACTAGTTGATCAAGTGAATTTTTCTCAAGGGAACCCCTATAGAAATAACTATAACCCTGCTTGGAAGAACCATCCAAACTTCTCATACAAAAGAAACAATGCTTTGTACACACCTGGGCAAGCTCCTACTACACCCCCAGGATATCAGAAAGTCACCTAAAATGTCTCAAATATTCTGAATATCCCTAGGAAGTCAAACATTGAAATAATGATAGAAAACTTCGTAGCCACCCAAGCTCAAAACTAATAAAGATTTCATGAATCAAAATATTCACACTAGTGAAAAAATTAAGCAACTGACAAATAAGATTGATGCTCTTGCCACACACAACAAAATGTTAGAAACACAAATCTCCCAAGTGGCTCAACAGCAAGCAGCTCCAGCTGGAACTTTTCCTGGACAACCACAACCAAATCCAAAGGGACGTGCTAATGCCATAACACTTCGGAGTGGGATAGAACTAGATGGAGCAACTGAACCTAGAGTCGAGAACCCAACCATGTACCAGAAACATGGAAAAGGAACTGAGAAGGAAGATGAGCCGAAGGAAGTAGAAAAAAAAGGTGATGGTGAAGAGGCCGTGGAAAAAGAAGAACCTTATATGCCTCTGCTAGCCTATAAACCACCTATACCATATCGTTAAAGATTTGCTAAGTCTAAAAATGTAGGGCAATTCAAGAAATTCTTTGAACTTCTGAAACAACTTAACATTAACATACCTTTTACAGAAGCTATCACACAAATTCCCCCCAACGCTAAATTTCTTAAAGAAATCTTATCCAATAAGAAAAATCTTGAGGATAATGAAATTGTATTGCTCACTGCTGAATGCAGTGCTATAATCCAAAACAACATGCCTCCTAAACTTAAAGACCCAGGTAGTTTTTCCATACCATGCGTAATCGGAAAGTTTATCATAGACAAAGCACTATGCAATTTAGGAGCCAGTAATAGTCTGATGCCCTTATCGATTTGCAAGAAACTCAACATGAGAGAACTAAGACCGACAAGGATGTTCGTATAATTAGCGGGTCGATCGGTGAAATTTCCTTTAGGCATGTTAGAAAACGTTCATGTACGTATATGACAATTCTATATCCCCACTGATTTCATAATCATGGACATTAAATAAGACTCCAATATTCCTATTATATTAGGTAGACCATTCCTAGCCACTGCAGGAGCCATCATAGATGTTAAAAATGGAAAACTAACTTTCAAAGTCGGAGAAGAAAAAGTTGAATTCATCTTGTCTAAATTATTTAAGGTACCAGGCATCGACGATTCATGCTATTTCTTAGATGTAATAGATAAATGCATAAAAGAGATGGAGAAACAACAAAGCACCTATTCAGAAGTATTAAAGATTCCTATACCTCCAATTCTTGAAGACGATAATTGGCGCCGTGAATATCAAGATGAAAATTTGAGTCAATGCCTAGCTCTAAGTCCTGATCCTATACCTTGTCCAAAGAAGCCAGCCATAGAACTCAAAGCACTACCCAAATACTTAAGATATGAATTCCTAGACATAGAACTTGAACGACCAGTTATAGTGAATGACGACCTAGGACAAATAGGAACTGAAAAATTATTACATGTCCTAAGAAAATACCCAACAGCTTTAGGTTATAACATCTCCGATCTAAAAGGAATAAGCCCTTCTATCTGCATGCATTGCATTATGCTGGAAGAATACTGTAAGACCTCTAGGGACATCAAAGAAGAATCAATCCTATTCTAAGTGATTAGTCAAAAAGGAAGTAGAAAAGTTGTTGGAAGCAGGAATCATATACCCAATATCCGACAGTAAATGGGTTAGCCCAGTACATGTCGTACTTAAGAAGGGAGGTGTTACAGTTGTCAACAATGTTAAGGGAGAATCCATAGCGCAACTAACTCACACAGGGAGGAGAATATGCGTTGACTATAGAAAGTGAAATAAAGCCACTCGTAAAGATCATTTTCCTTTAACTTTCATTGATCAAATGCTTAAACGACTAGCTAAACACTCTTACTTCTTCTATTTAGACGGTTACTCAAGATTCTTCCAAATTTGTATTCATCCTGACGACCAAGAAAAGACAACTTTCACTTGTCCTCATGGTACGTTCGCTTATCGACAAATGCCATTCGGATTATGTAATTCCCTTGCAACATTCCAGAAGTGTATGATGTCCATTTTCTCTAATTTTCTAGATGGTATGGTGGAAGTTTTTATGGATGGTTTTGAAGGATGTTTATCGAACCTTGAAATGGTACTAAAAAGATGCGTAAGTGTCAACCTCGTGCTAAATTGGGAAAAATGCCACTTCATGGTCCAACAAGGAATCGTCTTAGGGCACATCGTATCCGATAGGGGAATTGAAGTAGATAAAGAAAAGATTGAAGTAATAGAAAATCTTCAACCACCCAAGACTGTTAGAGAAATTAGAAGTTTTTTAGGACACACTGGTTTTTATCGACGTTTCATTAAAGACTTCTCTAAAATAACCAAACTTCTAACAGAACTACTAATGAAAGATGCTGAGTTCATCTTCACCAAAAAATGCTTGAACGCATTTACAACACTAAAAAAGGCGTTAACCTCAACACCTATTATGAAATCTCCTGATTAGAATGAGCCATTTGAGATAATGTGTGATGCTAGTGACTATGCTGTAGGCGCGGTTCTAGGACAGAGAAAGGACAAAAGGCTTCATGCAATCTACTACGCACGTAGAACCCTAGATCATGCACAGACAAATTATGCCACCACAAAAAAAAAGAATTGTTAGTTATTGTGTTTGCTTTAGATAAATTCCGTTCTTACTTAGTAGGAGAACGAATAATTATCTATACCGATCACGCTGCAAACAGGTACCTCTTAAGTAAGAAAGACGCCAAATTAAGATTACTAAGGTGGATTTTACTTCTACAAGAGTTTTATTTAGAAATCAAAGACAAGAGAGGCATTAAGAATGTAATAGCTGACCACCTATCCAGAATAGATGGCATCAAATCAGATCATGTACCTATCAATGATGATTTTCCTTATGAACGCCTTGTAGCCCAATTATAATTGGAAAGTGCTACAACAAAATACCCTATGACTTATGAAGACACAGACACAAATGAAATCGTGGAAGCAGTCTACACTAAAACCATACTGGCTTGGTATGCCGATTTTGTCAACTACTTAGCTGCTGGAGTGCTTCCACCGGATATATCTTATCAACAAAAGAAGAAAATCTTTCATGATCTTAAACAATATTATTGGGATGAGCCTTTTCTTTTCAAGAGAGGCGCGATGATATTTTTCGTCGGTGTGTTCCCGAAAATGAAATTGAAAAGATAATTTCCCACAGTCATGCTGCTCCTTATGGAGGACATGCAAGCACTTAAAAGACATGTGCTAAAATATTACAAGTTGGCCTCTATTGGCCTAATATATAGAAAGATGTCCATATCGCGGTTAAAAATTGCGACCAATGCCAACACACTTGAAACATCTCTAGACGCGACGAGATGCCTCAAAAGGGCATTCTAGAATTTAAAGTCTTTCATGTATGGGGAATTGATTTCATGGGACCCTTACAGTCTTCCTTTGGAAATCACTACATACTTGTTGTTGTCGACTATGTTTCAAAATGGATCGAGGATGTAGCCTCTCCAACAAATGATGCACGAGTAATAGTCAGGCTTTTCAAGAACATAATCTTCCCAAGATTCGGTGTACCGAGACTCGTCATCAGTGGCGGTGGCTCCCATTTAATTTCCAAAATCTTAGAAAAATTATTAGTTAAGTATGGAGTCCGACATTGTGTCGCAACACCTTATCATCCATAAACAAGTGGGCAAGTAGAGGTCTCCAACAGAGAGATTAAGCATATCTTAGAAAAAACGGTAGCAACCTCTAGGAAAGATTAGTCATCTAAGTTACATGAAGCTCTATGGGCATATAGGACGGCCTACAAAACTCCAATCAGAACCACGCCATTTAAATTAGTCTATGGGAAATCATGTCATCCGTCGGTATAAATTGAACATAAAGCTTATTGGGCCATTAAGACCCTTAATTTAAATTACACCACCGCGTGAGAAATGAATCTTAGATATCCACGAACTTGAAGAACTTAGATTAGACACTTACGAGAATGCTCGGATTTATAAGGAGAGAACTAAAAAAATGGAATGATAAACGCATATCCAGGAAAGAATTTAATGAAGGCAATATAGTGCTCCTATTTAATTCTAGGCTTAAACTATTTCTGGTAAAACTTCACTCTAGATGGTCTGGCCCCTTCGAAGTCACTAAGGTTTTTCAAAATGGCGCAATAGAAATTAAAGGAATGTCTAGTGAACCTTTTATCATAAACGGACAATGTTTAAAGCATTATCATTGCATCGATAATAAGAAATATTCCACAACATTTAGGCTAGATGAACTTCCACCCCACTCATTATATTAATCACCTGTTATGTCGAGCTTACGACTTAAAACAAAGTGCTTATTGGGAGATAACCCACTTTTTAGTCTTTTCTTTTTTTTGCTTTAGTTATTTTTAGTTTTTCTTTTCTTACTTTTGTTATTGCTTATTTCTATAAAATTATGTAGTATTGTTTCTCTACTATTACGCACTACTAAATTAATTCTAATTGTCAACCTACTTCAGGCTAATTTAACTTTAGCTAATTGCACTAACCACGATGAATCTAGTTGGCACGATGGGAATTATTTTCAGAGGAAGAAATCGGAGGAGGCATTTTGAGTCATTAACTGATAGGGATATGGCATTGAGTATCTACCCTGATGGACCTTCTATGACCATACTAGGGATTAGAGACAATGTCTTGTTTCTGTTAAGCCAAATAAGCTGGGACTCGTCTGCCTTAAGAAGAAGGTTTTGTTCCTACCATAGACTAACCTTAGAGTTTCTGAGCTCTCTTGTCTATAAGTCTAACCATGGTATAGGGTTTAACAGGGGACTAATTAGGTTTAGGCTATTTAATATTGAATACACCTATACCCATAAAGAAATGGCCGAACTTCTAGGATTTCCACATGGCCTTGATACATTCACAATAATCCAAGAGGAACTTTTTGATATGGGTGAACTCGACTATTTATGGGGTAGTATTACTGGTATAAGTAACCCTGATCCTAATGACACGCACTCCAAAAACATTCATAATCCTGCCTTAAGGTATTTTCATAAGATTCTAGCACATGCCCTCTTTGGAAAGCCAAAAAACATAACCACAATATCAAGAGCCGAACTTTTCATAATGTTTTGTGCATCACAAAATTGTCCCGTAAATGGTGCTACTTTTATGATAGCCAACTTTCACCGTCTTGTAAGAACTGTCCATGAACCAATCCTGATAGGAGGCCTAGTGACCATGATAGTAAATATTATCGGCCTAAGACAACCACTGCTAAACATTATCCCTCTAGGTAGATTACAACCAATGAACATCCATTTCTGCTTCAATAGGGGAATTATTGGGAACCTAGGCCCGACTACCTTTAAACCACTCATTAACAATCAGTTAATGCCTCTTTTCACCTTCCCTACCCCCTAGGACTAGCGTTCATGACAGGAAAAATTAGTTATATGATTGGGCCAAACCACAAATTTCACCACCACCTACTCCTAAGAAACCCTAAATTTATGACCACCTTGATTCCTCCTTATCCGATGAGGAAACTGACCCCGAAACCCCTCCAATTTACCCTTATTTTCCATCTTCTGATCAGGCTGACTCAAACACCTCTGTTTCTCCGATTGCTACTCCACCTCCCATATTTGACCAAGCTCCTGCTATAAATGCTCTTCAATCCGAGCTTGATTTATTGAGAGATGAACTCACTATTTTGAGGATCGACTTCCATTCTTTCATGGATGTTGTGGCAGAGCAATTGGACCATATTTATCAGCACGTCTACTCCGCTGCTCTTCCTACTCATCGTCGTGGCTAATTTTATTTCAGACTTACTGCGTGTCTTCTTTTCACATTTAAACATTGCAGACACTATTTTGTTTAAGTGTGGGAAGAAGACCAATTAGATTATAATTTCCATTATTATTCTGTTTTAAATTCTTAAGTACACTTTACTTCTGGCAATTATTTTCAGTTGCATTTTGTTTTGTTTTTCCTTCGCTTACTTTTGGAATTTACATTACTTTTCATTATATTCTCTATTATCATGTTTACATATATTTTCTATGCTTTAATATTTCCAATATATATATATATATATATATATATATATATATATATATATATATATATATATATATATATATATATATATATATATATATATATATATATATATATATATATATATATATATATATATATATATATATATATGTGTGTGTGTGTGTGTGTGTGTGTGTGTGTGTGTGTGTGTGTGTGTGTGTGTGTGTGTGTGTGTGTGTACATACTGCCTGCAAGTATTGAATATATACGTTTAATTATTGGAAAGTCTAGGTGACAAAATTTAAATTTTTATTCTGTTCTACACTTTGTGCCGCTCACCATACAAGCGTGACAACCGTCACGCTTCACAAATTGGTCTCGCCCGACACAAAAGCATGCCCCTCGACACAAATTGAAAATAACATAATGCTTCTGTTTTAACAACAGAAAACCTTATTGTTTCCCCTTATTCTCATTTTCTTCAACCCCCACTTTAACTCCATTAAATCATTGCCTATATCACTCCATTCATTATCTTTGTCATAAAAACTCACAAATTCCCACACATTACCCTCTTTACTTTTCTCTACATATACACTCTCAAAACCCTCTTCCATTCCAAACCCCTAAATTCTCACACAAAACACCTAACCATCTTCCATCTTTGATTCAACTATGGCACACAGAAAATCAAGGCCAGAACCCGACCTCTTAGGGATTACATTTCAAAATGGGGAAGCCGGAGAACATCAGAGGGCTCAGTATCTCAAATTTTATCAATGCTCTGTAATCCCTACATGGTATATTGATACTGCGTGTTTGTGTAAATTGGGACTGCTTGATAGTTTGTGGTGGTTACTTAGGAACTCTGATTTAGCATTCATCTACACACAAAATCCTCCTACGTATGAGTCGCTAACTTTGGAATTCTTAAGTTCATTCTCCTATAACCCACCATGTGACGAAAGCCTGCACCTATCCGGAACAACAACTTTCATAATGTTCAATGACGAATATTCTATAACTCAAGCAACTCTGAGTGATTTCTTCCGCTTCCCTCATGAGGGGGAGGTATACTACAGAATCCCTACAGAAGTAGACTGGGCATCTATAACTTTCGAGATTTGGAAATCTATCTCTGATGAGGAACCTACCAGTTAGGAGGGAATTTATGCATCATCTATACATAATCCCCGCAATCTGGTATTTTCATCGTGTCATCTCTAACACTATTTTTGGGAGGATCAACAACAACAAAGTAAATTCTAAATAACTATTCATCCTGCATTATACCTTCACTCCTAGCCAGAAGATCAATGCCAGTACATTCCTCTTGTCACATATCCAGTCTTTATATGCGATAGGGTCTACGCCTTTATGCACTGGAGGGTTAGTTACCTCTATAGCACTTGGCCTGCGCCTCGAAGACAAGCTAGCAAATCTGCCTCCATTACCACCCACATTCATTGACATCGACAACTGTCAGGCTGGACACTTAATTAAAGTCAGAGGAGATCATAGGTATAATCTTATGGTGCATAATAGAGTAGTTCCTAGTGTCATTCTGCCAAACATTGCACTTACAAATGTAACAAACATGGAAAAGTGACTTTATGATCTTACTGCTCCTGTACCTTGAGATAATGTGCAAAACAACCAAGGCAATGCCCAGGCTGATGAGATGGAGCAAGGGGATGCTGAGCAACAAGCTCCTTCTGAAAATGTGGCGAGCATGTCCATGAGAACCAGAAGAAGACGCGAAAGAGTACCGGCCTCCAATGATGACATTATGGACTCCATTATGCAACAAAATGAGAGGGTGCAAGCTATGCAAAACAATCACAATTCAATGATGCAACTCATGCTAGCTATTCAAACTCAACAGTAAGAATATGACGAAAGGAATGAGCACCAGGCTACAAGAATCACCGAGGAAATGGCAGCTTTAACTGCACGCATGGATGATTTTCAAGAATATTTGTACCATGTGGGTATGCCTCATCCTCCGGTTGGACGGGATGGACGTGGACGAGCACGAGGGCGAGGAAGAGGACGTGATAATGAGAAAGAGTAGATCGAATTTACCTCTCTTCCTGTTTCCTCTTTGTTTATAAGCATTGGGACACTTCTCGGTTCAAGCTTAGGGGAGTTAGTTAGTTAGGAAACACTTTACCTCTTTCTAAGTAGATTTTTCATTCCCGTTTGTATTTCCTGTAATCAAAACATCTTTGTACTTTCGAGTTCTTTTATGCAAACTTTTCTGATATTATATAATTTCCCCACTTTCTTGAGCCATAACAAAAAAAGTTTTGTTCGCTACTTGTATAACTTAACACATTTGAAGAGTATACAGGTTGCTCACTTTTAAGATATATGAGAAACCTTGATTAATACAGAAGCACGATGGATATAGTCGTAAAACTATAAATCCCCAGACTACGCTAGATCGATTTCAGTACCCTTTTCACCGAAACCTTAAACTTTATTTTTAAAGTAACCCCAAGTAGTTTATTTAGAAGTCAACATCGTCTTAAACACAAACTACGTAGGGAGTCGATGAATAGAAGTGAATGATCTGAAGTATTTAAAAGTTACATGTTGTGTTATTAGAAAATAGGGAATGCACCAATTAAGTTAGGCGACCCTCACCCAGTCACTTAATCCAACGAATGCGGAACCTACACAATATAACATAGAAACCTGTTGTCGGTTGGTTCAAAGGTGTCTGGTACTGAACTTGGTAGGGTAGACTACGGTCTGATCCCCTGCAACTTGAAATTGGGTAAATTAAAGGAGGTTACCATATATATGTTCCATAACCTCATGCTTAAGAGGAGCACATTCACTAATCGGCTACTCTACTATATACGTGTAAAGATAAAGGGCTTAATGTGATTGCACTAGAATGAAAACGGGTGAAATTTAGCAAAAGAATTAGGTTGAGATATAATGGCATGACTGGAATTGGTCTGCATAATGGGGGGCATTTAGTGTTATTACTGTATCTTTTGTGTTATGTTGAGCTTAGGTTGATTTTCATACTAAATATATTGCTTGAGGACAAGCAAAGATTCAAGCTTAGGGGAGTTTGATAACACGAAAAGTTATAGCATATTACGCCCGATTTACAAAGATAAAACTTTCGATTCTTCATTTATTATGTTGTATTATGTCCCAATTTATAGTATTTGTAGCATATTTCAGGTATTTAGTTTCTGCAAAGCATACATGAGAAAAGGAAGAAAAATATCGGAGAAATGAAGAAGAAATGGCACTTTAGAAGCAAAAATGCAAATGATTCTGTATCAGAAGCCATGTCGCCCGTCACAGGCGCATGCCGCCTGTCACAAATTCCAAAAGTGTGCCCCTCGACACACTTCTTGTCCCGACTGACACAAAATTGAAACGTGCCCCACGCCACAGCGCATATCACTCGTTACAAGTCATATATCTTCATCTTCAGTTACGGAAATATCTCCATGAACGCACGACTTCCTGATTCTTCTCCATGCATGAAGAATGAAGATCAAGGAAGTGTCCCTATTTTTTCTCAAGCATATTGAATCTATAAAAGGAGGTCAGTTTCCAAAACTGCATACGTTGGCACACCTGCTCCAAATTCTTATTTTTTTGCATAGTGAACATTGTTATTTTTTATTCCAGTTTTACATTTTTTTATTTTTTCCAGTTTCATTTAGAATTCCATAAGCAAAGAAAACCATCACCATTAAAGCAATATTTCTTCACATTGGAGGAATATTGCACCATTAGTTTCCTTCTAGCTTCCAGAATTTCATTTAGGCTTATTTATATTTCTTCAAGATATTTTGTTCCAAAGCTAATCATGTCGGCTTGTGGAGGATAGCATATTGCACTATTATTCTTCAGTGTTTTCTAATTTTAAATATAGTTTATTCATTTTTACCATGCCTATGTTATTGAATGTATGTTTTTATTTTATGTTATCACGCAATAAAATTATGCTTGGCTAATTTTCCCGATACCGGTATGTGAGGTCCTAAATCGAAGGGATTCGGTAATTAATTGGCATAAATATTTTACAAAAAAACTTTTCTGGATTTGAGTTCCAATTATGAAATTAAATTGTTTTGTTACGAGAGTAAAAGACAGACTAAGGATAAAACCAACAGAGCGAGAGTTTGAGATTTTAACCAGATAGTGGTGATTAAACATTAATTTTAAATACAGTGAGAGCGCTTTAAAATTAATTGGACTCTATTTGTTTTCAAAAAATACTTTTAAATTTTAAATGACACGGCGAGAGCGCTCATTTGAGTTTAATAATATGGCCTGAATCGGTAGAACGAAAGTGTGAGACAAGAGTTTTTAAATTAATAGTTTCCACTGAAACAATGTTTTAATACTCAAAACTATGCCAATGACTTATTGAATCCCTGAAGTCGACAAATTACATACTTGTGTCCCGTTATCAATTATTAGATCTTAGTTAATTCACGTTTAAACCCCAACATCCTAATTTTAGAATTAGCCTTAACTTTACACAATGACCCTAGATAACAGTAGTTTGACCATCAGTCCTTGTGGGTTCGATATCTTTTAAGACTACGTGATTAGATTGTGCACTTGCAGTCACTACACCCGACAGACTCTCAAATTCACGATCATAGGGTTATCTAACGATTGATTTTAAACCTTGCCATACAAGCCTATTACTAACAGTTAAATATATACAGACAAGCAAGCATAATATAGGTGCAGAAAGTAAAGTGTGGAAAAGTAAACCCTAATTAAGCTATTACAAGGCTTTAGGGAAGGTACAATAGTATAAATTTGCGAGAAATAAAACTACAGTTGTTACAAAAAAAAAGTGTGCGGCCTATACAATTTCTCTAAGAAAGTAAAGGGGAAAATAAATAAGAAAATGTTAGAAAAGATGTTTTAAAGTCCTAAAATCTAAAACGTTAGAAATTTATTTATTTTTGTGTATTTTTGTAGAAAATAATTTAAGTTAATAATTATTAAAAACCTAATTATTCTAATTAATTTTACAAATTAAAAAATAAGACCTAAAATCTAATTAAATGAAAAAGTTAATAAAAAAACCTAAAAGACTATTTTTTGATTTTATGTAATATTCTTATTTTTATATGTTTTGATTTTAACTGTAATAACGGAAAAAAATTAGTGGAAATGGAGTTTCAAAGAGAGAATTTGATCGTGCCCTAGCCATGGTAACTCATCATCCCTGCGTTAAAGCTTGCATTTTCTTATTCAAACCTGTTCTAAACACCATGATGAACTGATCTGTGCACACGAAATTAGTTAAATATGCATATATTAAAAGATTCGAATTCAAGAAAATTACCAAAACTGGTGGACTTATGTAAGCTATTCCAGACGTGAATAGATTTATTTCTGGACTTGGTGAGATTCTTGGGAGCTTCAGGAACACGATTTGAGGCTTGGTTTTGATTGAGAGTGGCTGGAAATTTTGATGCGAGTTTGCGCTTTTCTTGAGATTTTTGAGAGATTTTTGAAGTGGTTCTGGAGGCAGAAACTCATGTGTTTTGAACTTGAGTGTTGCATGTATTTATAGAGAAATGAAATGGATCAAAACAAGTCAAGGATCTTGTATCATTATGTCACAATTCATTGCAAAGAAAACACATTGAAATCTTTTCAAGATTGTTTTAAAAACATTCCAAACTATAAGATTCTTGTTCCCAATATGTTTTCACGGTTTTGAAAGCTCTTAAGAGCCCTTGGGCCTTCTAGAATGCATCCAAATGAAGCCCACACGCCCTTTGGCCCATCAACTCATATTTTATTTGATTTATTTTGAATTAATTTGAATAAAATTTAAATAAATAAAATAAAAAATCAAAGTAATGTATAAATAGACTTAGAGGTCCTCTAAACTGTTATAAACATGTTTACGCCTCAAAAGTTAGGCCCATTAGTCCAAAAGTTCAAAATTGCTCAAATGAAGTTTCATGCACTTTCTCAAAAATTTCTCAACTTGCACAAACCATATCTCACTGAATTTTCATCTTTATAAGGTGATATTGGACTCTTTGGAAATCTCAATATGCCCTCTACAATATCTATGTTTCTTATTTTTGCATTTGAAGACTTTATATTGATGTAAGTTGCCTTGACAAAAAGTGTCTTTTTGTTGACTTTTGAAATGACCTATAATGTATTGGCTCATATCTCTCAAATGATGCACTTTTGGATTTGAGCTTAGAGAGACAAAGTTGTAGATAATTTGATATCCTTCAAAACGAGATTTGGTTAGGGAAAAACTGATGAAGCGTGTGAAAGTTATGCATGGTCAAAGTTTAGTTGACTTCTCCTAAGGAAACCCTAATTTGGTAACTTTTGACTTTTGATGATTTGAGGGATTTTCTTGAGGAATCATGATCAAACCTTGATCAAATGATGAATATCAATTCAAAATGTTGATGTTGACCAAAAATATTGAAGTTTGACTGTATGTTGACCATAGTTGAATTTATACCCTATACAGTTGATTTTTTATCATCTAAGCAATTGACTGAGCAAACTTGTGGTGCAAGGCTTTAAACTTGATATGAGCATCCTTGAATACATATGAGGACCCATGAAAACCACTTGAGACCTTGGAAACCAAATATTCCTTGAGAAATACCAAACCCTAGTTGTGGACCCATTTCTTAGGATGCGAATTTGTCTGATCAATTCTTGAGCCATCTTGAGCATTTGAGGACCTTTTGAGGATGTCTTGAAGAAAAATGGGAGGGGAATTTTTTGGGTACAACATGATGCATGTAAAAAGAGGAAACAAACCAAATCAACTTTCAAATCTAAGAATGTGGTGCCCACTACAAGGCCACTACATTTATTTCATATGGACTTATTTGGTCTATCAAGAACAAGAAGCTTCGGAGGTAATGCATATGTGTTGTACCCCAAAAAAATTCCTCCTATTTTATTCAGGGACTGCTCATTAAGGTCCCCAATTGCTCAAGGTTGACCAAGAATTGATCAGATAAGTTCTCCTCCTAAGCAATGGCCTTTCAACTAATTTCACTTTTCACCAAGATATGTGAGTTCCAAAGCTTCAAATGATTTCCATGACACCCTATATGCATCAACATAATGGCACAACTGAAAGAAAGAAAATAAGTGTGCATGACAAAGTGTAGGTCGAAGGCTGAAAATATGCCTAAGGGCTTTTGGGTCGAAGCAGCTTCGACAGCAGTATGATGCCCAACGAAGCACTGGGATCGAAGGAAGAATGGCGCGAAAGAAAGTTGAGAAGGCTTTTATGAAGTCTTCGATTGGAAGAGTTAGTAAGGAGCTTCAAACGGGTCCATT
This sequence comes from Vicia faba, assembly GCA_948472305.1. Lineage (NCBI taxonomy): Eukaryota > Viridiplantae > Streptophyta > Magnoliopsida > Fabales > Fabaceae > Vicia > Vicia faba. The sequence continues at coordinate 1,473,400,380 of OX451739.1, read as the reverse complement.
TTCACTGGAATGTAAGCTATTCGAAGCATTACAAGGAAGACACCTTTCGATTAACATGTTGCCTGAATGGGCGCTTCGAAAAGAAGGATATTTGGAATTCAAAAAGTTTTCATAATTATCCAAAGAAAACATGTGGTAGGCTCATAATTCGAAGGACATGTAATATTTAAGCATGGCGTGATCGAAGGACAGTTGGGGATGAATCAACTAAATATACGTCACCTCATAGCTTCTGGCATGTACCTGAATAGGTGTTGGATGTTTGAAGAGAAGTTCTAATGCTCTTAGGTTACAATTTCATTGGTGCACACAATCTATATATCCAAAGAAACACGTGGAAGTCTAATGGTTCAAAGGACGTTCCATCTTCAAGCATGTCGTGATCGAAGGATAATTTGAGACGAATCAGCCAGATATAAGTCACCTCAGAGCTTCTGGCATGTACCTGAATAGGTGTTGGATGTTTGAAGAGAAGTTCTGATACTCTTAGGTTACCCTTCGATTTGTGCATACAGGCTGTATTCTCCAATCGAAGATGGACTAATGCGCAATAAAGGTGTTTCTTGTAGACAAGAAAATGGTGGGAGTTAGAATAGAAGGAACACCTACACTACTATGTTCGAAGGAAAGGACAAAATGAAGCTTCGACAGGCCAAGAGGAAGAGATGGTCTAATTGAAGGGAACAGGAACTGTTCGATTGGGCTGATTGGATAGTTTTCAGATTAAGCAACTAAGGAAGATAGTGGCCCAATCTAAGAAGCCACAATAATGAGGCCTTGAGCCATTCGAATTGGAACTCAGAGCCAATCGAAGAATAAGGTTTGAGATCATTCGAAAGAGTCAATATGTGAAACCTGTCCAGGTTCACTCAAAACCCAAAACCGTAGAAAATCATCAAAAATGGCAACTTTTTAAAGACTCTTACCATTTTCGTTCACCACTGTTCCCCTATAAATACAGAGCTAAAGCACAAGCAAAAAGGACACGCATTGCCTATACACGAGAAGCTGCCCCAGAAAACCACCCCAAATTCTCCAAACCTTCATAAAGTTGTCAGAATCGAAGTAATCTTTGTAGGCCTCCTCAATCCAAAGAAAGCATTCCACTCATTCACTCTGTTGGTAATAGGCCTTCGATCTCAAACTCCTTCAATATGTAATTTAAATCTATATTGATTGTATATCCATGCTATGAATTATGTTTGTGATTGTTAACATTGTTACATGTGAAAATGAATACCAAGGTAACATGACACCATTATTAGGGATTTGAGACTAAGTCCTTTGAATCTCAACATCCAGGCGCCTCTTTCCTTTTGGCTTGTGCAGCGCGCATGTATTGATTTCGATTTATATATATCTGATTTGTTTTACTAATCTAATGTCGTGATTTTATTTGTATCAACGAATGAATAAACAGCTCAGATGATAAAGGGGAATGTGTGCAGTCGAAAGGGCATGGGTTTGATACCCAAGCCATGTATTATGTTTTTTTAACAATTATCTTTCAGATCCAGTGTGCTGCATTTCAAACATTTCCCATGTTCCTTCAAGCTCTAGTCAATGGATGACAAGAAGATCAGATCCAATGCCCTAGGAGTACCACCTCATGATGGACCCTCAATGGCCAATAGCACAGGATACCAACGTGGCATGGGCTTAGTTTCATTTGGGTTAAACAAAAATCCAATTCACACACCCCTGTTACCTTAACTATCCTGGCCCATTTTATTTTCGCTTTTAATTGTTCTTTTTTTATAGCATTATAAAATCAGATAAAAAATCACAAAAACATTAGGTTAGTATTTTCCCAATTAAAATTTTGTAAATTATTTATTAACTATTTTAATCCTTTTCTTAGTTTAAAAATAAATAGACTTAGGATTTTTAAATTAAATTTCTTTCCATAGGTCAAAAACAAACAAAAAAAAAATTCATTTTTCTTAGGAATTTTAGACGTATTTTCAATTCGCGCGTTTAGTTTTATTGTCGCACTTTTTCATATTATTGTATCTACTTACTGGGATGTAATAGACTTAACTAGGACTTTACTTTGTTGCTTTTAAATTTTCCCCCATTTTGGACTTGTAATAATCCCCCTCCCTGAAGCCATGTAATAGCGTAGGATTTAATTTCCGCACTTTATATTTCCTGTACATATATTTACTGTTTAGATGTATGGTAATAGGATTGCATGACAACATCTTCATAATCAAAATGTTAGCAAACCTAAATGCAAAGAAAAAAAACTAAATACAACACACTTTCACATGCGTACCTCTAGGGTACTCCCACTTTGGTTGCCTTCGGAAAACAGTCACAACTCTTGAAACGTGAGAGATTTTAGTGGTGACCCTCCGATTTAAAGATCAAAAGATGACCCTTTTGACGTTGCCTCGGTAAAAATGATCTTAAAACCCTGGGGTAGTTACTAAGATTTCTTGCCCAGTTGCCTTTGTGACTATAAACGTCCCTTCGAATATCCCTCAAAACATCCAACGACTAGGGATACCTACTCACTAATAGTAGGTGTTGTACCCCAAAATTTTCCCTCTCATTTTACTCAAGGTATGCCCATTGAGGTCCTCAAATTGCTTAAGGATGATTAAGAATTGACGTGACAAATTCTCCTCCTAAGGCAATGAACCTCTAACTAGGGTTTCAATTTTCATCAAAGATGTGTGAGCTTAAAAGGTCTCAAGTGTTTCCCATGGTCCTAATAGGTCTTCAAGATAGTCCATGCCAAATTTCATGCTTTGTACAACAATTTTGCTCAGTCAACTGCTCAAATGCCTGAAAATTAACGGTGCTAGGTCAAAAGTCAATTGTGGCCTATATACAGTCGAACTTCAAGATTTTTGGTCAACATCAACATTTTGAAGTGATATCCATCATTTGATCAAGGGTTGATCATGATTCCTCAAGAAATGCTCCTAATTCATCAAAATTCAAAAATTGCTAATTAGGGTTACTATAGGAAAGGTCAACCAAACTTTGACTAGGCATAACTTGTTCATACCATATCAGATATTTTTCCACCAAGGCTCATTTTGAAGAAAATCCAATTCCCTACAACTTCTCTTCAGCCCTCAAGTTCAAGAAATGCACCAATTGAAAGATACAAGCTCACACATTATGGGTCCTTTCAAAAAGTCAACAAAAACACCTTTTGGGTCAAAGCTTGGTACATGAACATGGAAAATCCAATTGAGATGAAACCAAAAGGGTTGTTTAGAGGACATCCTGAGCTCTCTAAAAGGTCCAAGAACACCCTCATAGGGTTAAAATTGGGAGAGATATGCATTACTAAAATTGATCAATTTTGAAGAAATGCATGAAGAGAATATTGATCAATCTTGGATTTCTTTCAAATGGGCCTTGGTTTATATGATCTGAACTTATTTCCAAAATGGTCCACGACCTCTAAGCCCAGCCATGCATTATTCTATTATTTATGTTATTTATTTTGATATTTTATTCACTAAAATTCAAAATTAAATAAATAAATAATGGAAATAATATAAGATTGATTTGAAATCATCTTTCTATTAAATAATGGAAAATATATGTTGATTATATCAAGGGAAGTCGTGCAAGCCATGAAAGAAAAAAATTTCAAAAATAGGAAAGTTTGGAAGCAAAATAAAGGACATTGATTCCATTTGATTTAGGCCACATTTGTTGACCTAATATGATTCACTATATGTGCTCAACAAGAGGCCAAGCCATGGGAGAGCGCAACTATATCCAAATAACCCTAGCAAACTTTCAAAAATTGTCAAAAGTGGTGCAACTCGAGATCTCCCTTTCCAGTCAGTTTCAAGTAGTTCCAGCCATTTATCCACGTCCCTTAGACTCCAAGCAAGTCAACTCATCCATCCTTGAAGGCCAAAGCATCCAGAATCATCCTCACCCGATCCTCTCACTTTGGTAAAAATTCTTGATCTCAAAACTTGCTTAATTCTTAATATAAATCCCTTTTGATTGTATATCCATATTGTTATCATAGCTTATGAATTTTCTGACGTATTTCATGTAAGAAACAATGCCTGAAATACAAATCACGATTGCTAGGGTTTAGAGAAGTGCAAGCTTTGGTTTCAATGATGTAGGATGTTTTAGATTAAACTAACCCCATGGTTGAATTTGCAACCTATGATTTAGGGGGGGTTCAATTTCTGGTCCAGAATCATGCTATTTCACAGGTTAGAGATTTGAGGTCGCTGGAGACGATGGTGTTCAACCACCGTGAGAGGTGGTTTGACCCTCCCTGTGCTGGCGTGGCTGGATAACATTCTATGATTCGTCCATTTAAAATACAGGGCCCTACAGGGAATGCATGTTATGCTGACTCAGCCATAGATCTACTTTCATATTATATTATTTATGTGTTATTATATATATGAATAAGCAGGCAGAGTATATGGTAAAGGCATAAGGCATGTGAGAAGAAGGATCTGGGTTCGACCCTGGAATTCCATATTTTTCATTTTCTAATAAGTTTGTTTCAGATCCAATGCTCCAGGGTCAAGTGCGCACACTATGTGTCATCAAGGGATCACCATTAGATCTATGCAGCATTAGAACTAACATTCCAGATCTGAGAGCCCATGGTGGACCATCCAGACGTAGCAACATTGGATCTCATGCAAGCTTTTGGGCTTATTTGATCTGGGCCTAGCCAAAGTCAGCGCCTCACCCCCCAAATTACTCCATAAATCGCAGGCCCTTTGCCTTTCTTTTTTTCATTGTTTTATTTTGTTTTAATTATTTTATATTTCTTAAATTCATTTTTTTAAATCAATAATAATAATAATAAATCACAAAAAAAAGTAGACTTAGGTTTTCATAATTAAATTTAAATTTTTGTAAATTAATTAATTTAATTACTTTAACTTGATTATTTCATTAATTAAAAATTAATTAGAATTAGGTTAAAAACTTCAAATCTTTTTTCTCAATAAAATACCAAAAATAGTTTTTTTTTAATAATTAGATTCTTAGGTTTTTTTTTTCTCAACTTGTTCCCGTCTTGATCTTCGCGCATTTATCAGTTTCCATTTTATTTTCTTTTCCAATTTATTGTAACTGTTGATGGTTTGTAATAGTTTTAAATTAGGGTTTATTTACTGCTTTTGATTTCCGTACTCCCCAGTTTTGGTTATGTATCCCCCTCCCCGAGGCCCTGTAATAGCTAGGTTCAATTTCCGCATTTTAAATTCTTGCACTAATATTTGAACTACTAGATTAATAGGATTGTATGGAAAGATTCTAAAAGAAAATGATTAGATAACCCTAAATGCGCAAGATAAATGAATTGAATCAATACACTTGCACATGCTCACCCCTAGGGCATCTCCCACTTCGGTTGCCTTCGAAAACAGTCACAATTCTCGAAACGTGATAATTTTTAGTGGCGGTCCTCTAATTCGAAAGATCACAAGTCCCTCGATGACCCTTTCGAAGTTGTCTCGGTAAAAAAGGTGATCTTAGAGTTTTAGGACAGTTACTAAAAGTTCTTGCCCAATTGCCTTAGTGACCGTAAACTTCCCTTCGATAGTCCCTCGGCATCCAATGACTAGGGCTACCTACTCACTAATAGTAGATAGCATTGTCTAAAGCAAAGGACGAAAAGAACATTCTTTTTTGAGTAGGTAGATAATTGTTAGGTACTTGCTCAAAAAAAACTTTTTCACACTACACTTTCAAAACATTTTTTCAAAAATGCTTTATCAACACTCTTGAGGACTGATACAAGATTTATCATGAAGCAAACAAAATTTTCAAAACACACTGACACGAAAGAAATTTTAAAAAATGAGTGAGCACCTAAGAGCCCGTGGAAAACCACAGATGGAAAGGGTGCTAACACCTTCCCTTTCCATAATTTACCCCCCTTACTCAGAAAATCTAGAAAAAGGTCTTTTTATGTTCTTTTCACCCTTTCCTTTGTTGGATAAAACAAAAGTCGGTGGCAAATCTTGCTTACCGCAACATTTTGCAAACACAAACACAAACCTATAGTATTAAACAGTCGGTTCTGCCACCATATCACAATAGGATAGCCCTGTCTAAAGGAAAAGAGGAAAAGAACGACCCTTTCGAGTAAAGTAGATAGTTCCTAGATGCTATGCTGAAAAAACAAACTTTTACACATATACAAAACACTTTCAAAAACATTTTCAAAAACGCTTTATCAATACGCTTGAGGACTGATACAAGAGTTATCATAAAGAAAAACGCCTTACTATTGGCATTTCAAAAATACTTTTCAAAATACACAAAGCACAAAGCATTTCAAATGAGCTAAGCATCTAAGAGCCCGTAGATAACTACGGATGGAAAGGGTGCTAACACCTTCCCTTTCCATAATCTACCCCCCTTACTCAGAAAATATCGAAAGGTCTTTTTCTGTTCTTTTAACCCTTTCCTTTGTTGTGTAAAAGAAAAGTCAGTGGCGACTCTTGCGTACCGCAACATTTGCGAATACAAATGCCAAACCAGTATAAATAGTCGGTTCAGCCACCGTATCATAGAACTGGAAACTATGCTAGGGAAAGAAAAAAAGTGGGGTTACCTTAGAGTTAGATCATATTAAATTTGCTTTACATTGTGTGTTTTGTATGCTTTACTTTTGAGCGCTTGTTTGGGTTATTACTAAAAGATCCTACACCCGGATCTTGGGCACCTTTTAGGTAACTAGAAATAGATCGTGGGGATTGTGTGGGGTATACCGACACGGTTGAAACGATAGCTACGTTAGTGTGACCCTTATGTGTTGCACTCCTATGTTGGCTAGGTGGTTTATTTTGCATCTACCTCGATCTGTGTTGAAGAATGAGCAAGGCATGAGGTGGTCTAATAGGTTGATGTCCCTCACGCATTCAGATATTCATTGGTGCCCTCGATCTTTGGAAGACGTTGCCATCATTGATCTCTGTGGGGAAATCCCTAATGTGCCTCTCCTAGGCATTATGGGAGGAATCACTTATAAACCTTGTTTGGCGTTGCGACAGTTTGGGTATGCTATGAGGGATGGTCCTCATGATGCATTGGTTTAAGGAATTGTATTCGACTATGAGAACAATGTCCAAGGGTACCGTAAGAGTTTCATTCAAGCTTGGGGCATGGTGAACAAAGTGGATAGCAAGACACTGGGGAATAAGAACTCCATCCCTTTGGAGCCTTATCTTAAGTGGGTGCGAGCATGCGCTCAAAATCTCATGATGCCTTACCCCGCCATCCTACCTATCATCATGAAACCTATTGCCGAGAAGGATGTACCTCATACTATTCTCCATCCTGACATGCCGACTACTCTCAAGGAGTTGCAAAGATCTTGGATTCAACTCAAAAAGGAACGAGACACCTTTGAAACCCAGTTCTACACAAGCGAGAAGAAGGTTTTGGAGATTGCAAGACAACTGCATGAAGAACAGAGTTTGAATGTGTTGTACCCAAAAATTTGCCCTCTCACTTATCAAGATTTTTGCTCACAATATCTCCTTGGGATCAAGACTGCACTAGGGTTTGATGAACTCAAGACACCTCCTTATGCACTGATGACCCAAAATTAGGGTTTGAGTTTGCACAAGTACATTTGAACTTCCAATTCCCTGTATGAATTTCATGGATCATTATGGACCCCCAAGATCACTCATGTCAAGTTTCAAGTCTTGGATCACATTTTTGCTCACTCAATTGAGCAGTTGACCTAAAAATCAATTGTATTAGGGAAAAAGTCAACTATGCCCAATTTACAGTCAAACTTCATAATTTTTTATCCACATCAACATTTTAAACTTATATGTATCATTTGATTAAGTTTGGACCATAACTCCTCAAGAAATTTGATCAAATCTCCAAAAGGGCAAAATGGTCAAAATTAGGGTTTTGACTGAGAAAGGGCAATTTCTGATTTTTGACCTAGAAAATGGTCAATTGGTTTAAGGCATGATATCAAGAGTCCAATTGTATAATTTTAACCTAATGTCATGGTTCAAAACATTGCAAGTCCATTGAATTGACAGATGAATTTTTCAGTCAACTGATCAAAAGTCAACTGTATACTGAAAAGTCAAACTTTAACTTTTTGTTCAAGTTCAAGTTCCAAAGATCATAATCCATCAAAACATGTCAAAATATGAAACTTATTCATCAAGAAATCAAAAAGTCAAGATTTCATTTTGAAAAGTCAAAATTTCTAAACTTAGAAATTTTTCTAAGTGTTGGAAATTTCATGTTTTTTCATAACTTTGAGCCAAATTTTCACCATGATGCAAGATGATTCAAGAGAAACTTCCAACATGAAAGTTGTAGATCTCCATGAAATATACAACTTTTCTTTGCACAACTCTTCCAAAAATTCTTGGATCTCAAGTTATAATTTTATGAACATGTGGTCATGAAACTAAACACTTAGTGAAATTTTGCCCTAATTTGGTCAGGATTTTGACCCAACTTCATTGCACTTTTTCATATAGTTCCAAGGGTAATATTCAAAAGGCTTTGAAACTTGAATTTCTCAAAAATCATATGTTATGCATAAACTTATGATTTTGAATTCTGATCAACAAGAGGTCTCCAAACTTGTTGCTTATAAATAGTCACTATTTGTGAGCTAAAGGACGATCTTGAACACCCTGAAATACACCAAAACTCTCTCAAATCAAAAATTGCCCAAAAACTCCATTGTTGCACAGTTTCTGACCTTGAACATCAAACTCACCTTTCCCTCGTGCGTTTCTTGGCCTTTTAGTTTCTAAAGCTTCCTTACATCAAGTGTAACCTATTCATGTCCCTGTTTCATTACTGTAACATCATTTACTATATCCTCCATAACCAAAAACAGAGCATTTCACATTGACTTCTCCAAGTCATTTCAGCCACTCTCAACTCAAGCAAACCATTGCATTAGCTTCCTAGGACCTCAAGGAAGCTAACCTGATCATCACCACTGCCTGAAACAAGATCAAACTCCAAACACGATTTCCAGTTTTGAGGTAAGTTTTCTCAACTTGGAACTCTTCATACAGGCATCATCAATAGTTTATTTATGAACCAAACATGTAGATATCATTTCCCTGAAGCTAATCATGTCCATAGTTTCCATTAATTTTGCTTGAGCTTAGAGAATTTTGAAACTGAAACTTCTGAAATTTTTAGGGTTCAGATTAGGGCCATTAAAATTCATGCTTATCTTTGATCTATAGTTTTAATACTTTACATTTCTGGAATCGTGAGAAAATTTGCTACAAGTTTCATGTTTACAATTTTCATTTTTGATGAGAAATGAGCAAGTTACAGTTGGTCTTGTTGGAGGTTGAAGATGAAGTCTTTAGGGCGCGTTTTACTTTACATATTTATTTTTTTATTTGTATTAACGGATGTATAGCCACCCCAGTTGTAGAAGCACACGCATGTAACCTATGAGACCTGGGTTCGAGACCCAGTGGTACCCTTTTAATTGTTTTTATATTTTGCTTCCTGATTTTTGGCTTTTTTGACAGGCGCTGGGCCTCTTTGAGCCTGACTTTATTTTGTTATTTTTCTAGCTAACCCCCTTACTTCAGTTTTACGCCCCTGGCCCTAGTTTGTATATTTTCTTTTTTATTTCATTTTTATTTTCTTAAATATTTTTCTAAATACTGAAAAAATCATAAAAATGCAAAAATGATTGATTTATATTTTGACCTAGTTTATTTTATTTTTCTCATAAAAAATATTTTTGTTTAACTATATTTTTTTTATTTTTACTAACTTGTCTTGTAAATTTAATTAAAATTATGTTAATATTTATTTTTATTTTCACACCTATTAAAATATGTATATTTTTAATATTTAAAAAGGCCAAAAATATTTTACAATTTTATAAATATTTTCAAGACACAAAATACCAAAAATACTTTCTCTAAACTTTTTTTTCCAATTAACTAAATAGAACTAGGGTTTTATTTAAAATCCTTTTCCTAATAAAATTCAAATTTAATTAATTATTTTCTTTATTTAATTAGGTTAGGACAAAATTCCTTTTTCATGAAAATCAAACAAAGATACATTTTCTTTACATCTTGCATTTTTTGTACATTCATTCATTTTATACTTTGTATTTATTTATTTTCTTGTACATTGATATCAATTCAATATGGTTGTAATAGACTAATTATGTTTAAATTCTTGCAACCCCCATTCATGAATTTGTACACCCCCCTCCCCACAAATGTTGTAATAGCGTAGTAACTTTAAATTTTGCAATTTATCGCTTTTATATAACATGCTAGTAATTAGGGTTTGTATGGAAAGACTAAAATCAATACTTAGAAAACCCTAATTCAAGACAAAAACAAGCATGAAAATGATACACTTGCACACAAGCACCCCTAGGGTTATCCCACTTGGTTGCCTTATACAAAATGGTCATATTACGCATGTAAGGTGTCTTAGCCAAAACAAGCAAATACAAGATCATAGTCCCTCGATGACACTAGCTAAGGTGCCTTACAAATGATCTTAGTCCCTCAAAAAGAATGCTAAGATACCTTGCAACATTGCTAATCATGGTTATACGATGACCCACGCCCGTCCTGTTTACATCCAAAGATAGTGTTGCTTACCAAATCAATGGTAAGACAACACTGTCAAAGGAAAAGAAAATGAACAAGAAATACATTTGAGTAGGTAGATTGCTCATAATTACTTGCTCCATTTCAAAACAAACATCCTTGCTATTTTCAAAAACAAACACCTACACTTTTAAAACATCTTATTAAACTTGAAAACATTTTCAAAAGATCAACATCTTTGTATACATCCTTACGAATAAGAATCATTACAAAGATTGCCTAAACAATGGCCTCTTTTACAAAATACTTTCAAAAACCACATCAAGCACAATTTCAAACAAAAAGCAAGTGATCTAGCAAGTAACAAAGAGCCCATGGAAAACCATGGATGAAAAGGGTGCTAATACCTTCCTTTTTCATAATCTACCCACGAACTCAAGAAATAATCTCAAAGGTATTTCCTGTGCTTTTTCACCTTTCCTTTTGGATAAAAGAAAAGTCGGTGGCGAATCTTGCTAACCACAACATTTGCAATCAAACGCAAAACCCTCAAGTCAGTTCTCCCACCGTATCACAGAACTGGCGACTCTACTGGGGAAAATTTTAAAGTGGGGTTACCTTAGGGCTAGATCATATTTATTTACTTTCATTGTTTAACTTGTATGCTTTATATTATGGTTCTTTGTTTGGGTTTCAATCCTCTACCCGGATTTGGGATACATTATAGGTAAGTAGCAATACATTGTGGAAACTATGCGGGGTATACCGACATGGTCTAAGCAATAGCTACGTTAGTGCGACATATTTGTGGGTACTGGTAGCCTTTAAGTTAATCAAAGAGAATACGGGGCCACTGAGTGATGTCATGAAGCACTAATGAACTTCTAGAACCTTTACTTGACCAACTTGGCCTTTAGGATGTAGTGAGATGGTCGGCTTTGGTGTAGTCCGAAGTTGGTAGATACTCGATACTACACTCATTGAGGTTTGGTTTCTTGGGATATTTCAGTCACCATTAAAGAGGCTTGTGCTTAAACAATGTCCAAGGAAACAATCAAGTGATATTGAGCTCCTTAGAACCCGGTTACTATTACTAGGACAGGTTAAGCCAACTAAACTTCAATAGGGTACTTACCTATAAAACTCCATGCAAGCCTAAACCTAGGAACTTGTTTGTTTTGTTTGTATATACATACTTGTACATAACATCATGAACATCATAACGTCATAACATCATACACATTCACTAACCATTTCAAGGATTTTGGGATTCATCTTTGTTCTTATTTTGTAGGATATGGATTCTCTTCTTAGTAAAACTATTCAAGTCAACCTTGTAAGGATCCCTCCACAACTTAAGGGGCTGGCTTCAAGGATTCCTGAAAACTCTCCATTCACCGAGAGACATGGTCGCCTACTCAACTTAGTCACCTCCAACACATATGAGGGCATGATGAAGGTACTCTTTCAGTTCTTTGATCCTTTACACTATTGCTTCATATTCCCCGACTATCAACTTGTGCCTACTTTGGAAGAATTCTCCCGGCTCTTGAGGATTCCCATTCTCAATCAACTACCTTTCAACGGTACGGAAAGATACCCAAAGCCAGAAGAGATTGCTCAAGCTCTGCACTTGCACTCATCTGATGTCACAACTCATTGGGAAACAAGGAGTAGTGTCAAGGGATTCCTAGCAAAGTTCTTATTTGAGAAAGCCCAAAACTGTTGGAATTCCTTGGATTTGCAAGCCTTTGAGGAAATTGTGGCTCTCCTAATCTATGGGATGGTTTTGTTTTCAAATCCTTACCAACTCATAGATGTGAACACCGTCAAAACCTTCATATCCCGCAACCCGGTACCTACATTGCTAGGGGATATCCTACACTCTTTTCACACTCGCACAATGAGGAAAAGAGGTGTCCTTATGTGTTACACTCCTCTCTTGGCAAGATGGTTTATTTCACATCTTCCCCAAGCTGTATTAAAGAATGAGCAAGGTTCAAGGTGGTCACAAAGGTTGATGACACTCAAACATTCAGGCATTCATTGGTGCTCCCGATCCATAGAGAATTTTACTATTGTCGACCGTTGTGGAGAATTTCCTAATGTCCCTTTACTTGGAATTAGGGGAGGTATCACCTACAACCCTTGCTTAGCCTTAAGACAGTTTGGTTACGCTCGAAGGGATGGCCCGCACAAGATGCTGATTCAAGGTTTGGTATTTGACTACAAAAACGACGATCAAGGTCTTCGTCAGAGATTTATCCGAGCTTGGAGGATGTTGAACAAGGTAGATAGCAAGACTTTGGGGCATAAAAATTCCATCTCTTTTGAGCCTCACCTCAAATGGGTACAGACTCGTGCTCAGAGTCTTATGATGCCTTATCCCTCCATTCTCCTGTTAATCATTGAGACTGTCATGGAAGGAGACGTTACATACACTATCCTACATCCTGACATACCCACCTCTCTTGAAGACCTACAAAGAGATTGTATACAACTCAAGGGGGAGCGAGATACTTTCGAAGCCCAATTCTACGCAAGCGAGAAGAAGGTTTTAGAACTCACTATGCTACTTCAAGAGGAGCAGACTTTGAATGCTTACATTGCACCAAAGAGAATGCGTACTACCTTTCTATCTTAGAGTTTCTTGTATTTGTTTCTCCCAAGAAGGCATTGATGTATTCAAAAGCTTTAATTTATTAACGTGTGTTTCCTTTTTGTCTAAAACGAATTTGAATCTTAAAATCCTTGAAATCATTGCATACGCATTTATCATTCATCATAACATAAGCAGGTTTCTTGCAACAAGTCTCCTCATCGCTAAACTATTTATTTCAGTAAGATGGATCTCGAGCAAACGGTGAAGGACCTCCAAGCTCAGAATGCACAGTTTCAATAGTTGTTCTTAACTCTGGCCAAAGGACAAGAAGAGTTGAAGACCTTGCTGGTTGAGGAGAATAAAAATAAGACAAAGAGAATAACCAGAATTCTGAACACGGGAAGAAGATTCCAAGGGCAAACAAGAAGGGCCTTAGACTTTGCAACGACATCTGGCGAGAAAGAAAATCAAAATGGGAAGGGCAAGGAAATAGTTGTTCAGTCTGATTCAGAAGAGGAAGAGGAAGAAGAAGACTATTCTGAAGAACAATACCCTCCATCCAACGACAAGTATAAGCATCTATAATAACGGTTGAGTGCAATGGAGATCCAAAAAGTGCCTGGGTTGGACTTTGAGGAGTTGGGCTTAGTGTCAGGGATTGTCATTCATCCAAAATTCAAAGCACCTGTGTTCTCCAAATATGATGGAGTCTCATGCCCCAAAATGCATCTCCGGCCCTATGTGAGGAAAATCCAGCCCCACACCACCGACAAAGATTTATGGGTACACTTCTTCCAAGACATTATGTCTAGAACTCAACTTAATTGGTTTTATCAGTTAGAAAGGGCCAATGTTCATAACTGGGAAGATCTTGTTCTAGCCTTTTACAAACAATACCAATACAATGTTGACCTTGCACCCACTCGTAATCAACTCTAGAGTATGGTCATGGTTTCAAATGAAGGCTTCAAGGACTATGCGCAAAAATGGAGAGACTTGGCCGGAAGAGTTCAACCTCCTCTATCTGAAAGAGAGTTGGTAGACATGTTTTTGAGCACTTTGTCTGGTCCCTTTTTTAATCACTTAATTGGGAGTTCATCGGCGGGTTTTACTAAATTTATATTGACCGGAGAAAGGGTAGAAGTCGGGATAAAGAATGGAAAGATTCAAAAAGATGCATCATCTGCTGTTGTAAAGAAGCCATTCATTGGAAAGAAAGAAGTGGTTGTTGTATATCCTCAGAGAAATCAAGATAGGGCCGAACACCGTCCAATGGTGGGGGTTGTTATGATTCCCAAACCTGCGCCTGATCAGTAAAGAAACAACCAACCAAGAATGGAAAGACCAGTCAGACAATTCACCAGAATTAATATGACCTTGTCTCAAGTACTGCCGCATCTGTTAAGATCCAACCTAGTGACTTTGAAAGAAGCTCCAAAGAATCCTAACACAACCTCTCCTCACTATCATCCCAATGCCCGTTGTGCATATCACTCTGAGAGTCCCGGTCATGACACTAATAATTGTTGGGCTCTGAAGAACAAAGTATAAGACCTCATTGAAGCCAAAGAGATTGAATTCGATGCGCCCGAAAAGCCAAATGTCATTTCTGCCCCTATGCCCAAACACGACCATAATGCCAACGCCATTGAGGAAGATATGTTTGTTACTTTAGTTGATGAACTTATGACCCCACTCTCGACTATCAAAAAGAACTTATTGAATGCCAATGTTTTCCCAGGATATGATGAAGGCTGTAATTTCTATTTGTCCTCACCAACCAGTTGTCCTTTGTTGAAAGCAGGCGTTCAAGGCCTAATAGATAACAAGGAAATTTTGTTTGAAAAGACTTTTGTTCCACCTGTTCCTTTTAGTGATGTTTCTATCATTACCATTTCCGCCAATTCTTCCAGGGTCTCCACCAAAAGACCCGTTAGAATTACATTAGTTCCAAAAGTAACCCCTTTGATAATTACAATACCTGGACTAGTCTCGTATTCGTCAGACAAAAACATACCATGGAATTATGAAGGGGATGTCTACTACCACGATATCAAGCAAGATTGGCCAGCTTCTGGAGATTCTAGTTTCGAGAAAGTTAACTCTGATGTCAGTAATATTGCAGGGACTAGCAAGATTACCCTAAGCGGAAGGATATTCTCTCCAGAAATTGCTCCCCCAAAAGCAGTTTCTGGACCCGTAATCATTCTTGTTGTTGTTTCTCCTCCGAAGGCTATTCCCAATCCTACAATCATCTCTACTAATACTCCAACTGAAAAAGCTGATACAACCCATGTTATCACTCCTACTGGCGTTCCTGCTGCCGAGTCAACCAAGACTTGAGGTAAAAGTATTCTGATTGAGCCTGTCCGGACGAAGGCACAATCATTAGCTATCCCTGAGACCTACCGGAAAGAGATGGAGGAAATTATAAAGATCATAAAAAGAAGCGACTACGATGTAGTTGAGCAACTGGGGAAAACTCCATCTAAAATTTCCATGATGGCTTTACTACTATGTTCTGAGGCGTGTGCAAAGGCCTTGGTAAAATTCTTGAAAACTGCTCATGTACCCCAAGAGACATCTGACGATCAGTTCCAAGACTGTGTAGCCAATTTGACTGCAGATAATGGCCTAGGTTTTTCAGATGTTGATTTAACACCAAGAGGAAGAAAGCATAATGAGGCATTGCATGTATCAGTTGAATGTAGGGGCACAAACTTGGCTCATGTCTTGGTGGACACTGGCTCATCTCTGAATGTATTTCCTAAAAAGGCTCTTGATAGGCTTGACTGTGAAGGATTGACATTGAAACCAGGCAACATAGTAGTGAGAGATTTTTACGGCTCAAAAAGGATGGTGCATGGGGAAGTGGATATCCCCATAAAGATTGGAACCCAGACGTTTGATTCAACTTTTTATGTAATGGATGTCCACCCTTCATATTCCTGCTTGCTAGGTCGACCATGGATTCACAATGTTGGCGCTGTTACTTCTACGTTGCACCAAATGCTGAAGTACCCAATTCAAGGGAAGGTTATCACCATTTATGGAGAAGAAGAGTATATGATCATCCATCTCAATTCCTTCAGATATGTGGAATTAGATGGTGAATTTATTGAAACTCCATTCCAACACTTTGAAGAAGTCCCACAAGATGTGGCAGTGACCAAGGTTGTTCCCAAGATCACAAGATCCCCACTCAGGATGTCATCTTTGAAGGATGCAAAGGCAGTGATAGAAGAAGGTGGGTGCACTATTTGGGGGAAACTCCCAGATATCTCGTACAAGTCTGATAAGTTTGGCCTGGGTTTCACTTCAGGTGCTCAGAAGGTTGTACGCCGCGCTCGTGTTGGAGGACCACCCTTGAAGATCAGCAATAGTGAAGTCAACGCGGTAGAGGAGAATGAAGATGGTTGCAACCTGGAGGATTGGATCTTCCCTACTGTCAGTGGAGGGCTCAGCAACTAGAAGGCTAGAGATTTCGTCCCGATCACTTTTATCCCACAGTAATTTGTCTTTACATTTTCTTGGATCTGTAATATTAAAACAATTCAGACTCTCAAAACCTTGTGTCTTACCCGAGGCACAATGGTCCATTTGTAAGGGTTATTATCTCATTTCCATATGACATCAATGAATCATGGACGTTTTGCATACAAACTTTGTGCTCATTATTTTTCTTTTTTTACATTTTCATTTCTTTCAAATATAGTTATACCCTTACACACACTCACACTCACAATGCAGGTCTACATCCATTCGGGATCCCATGGATAATGGTTCTGCTATGGCTTTTTGTGACTCTGAAAATCTAATATACCAAGCTGAAGACGAAGGTGAGGAAGATTAGGAAGTACCAGGGGAACTTGCCAGATTACTACAACAAGAAGAGAGGACATTCAGCCCCACGAGGAACCTGTGGACACCATCAATCTAGGTATCGAAGAAGACAAAAGAGAGGTCAAGGTGGGTGCCAATCTGGAACCCAGTGTCAAGGAGCGGCTGATTCAGTTGTTACATGAGTATGTTGAGGTCTTTTCCTGGTCGTATGAAGACATGCCAAGACTTGATGCGGATATTATGGTACATCGTCTACCTACAAAAGAGGATTGCCCACCAGTAAAGCAAAAAGTTCGTCGTATGCGACCTGACATGTCAGAGAAGATTAAAGCAGAAGTCATGAAACAATTCAATGCTGGATTCTTAGCTGTCACCTCCTATCCGCAATGGGTTGCCAATGTTGTTCCCGTGCCCAAAAAGGACAGAAAGGTACGAATGTGCATGGACTACAGAGATTTGAATAGGGCAGGCCCTAAGGATGATTTCCCACTTCCCTACATTGACATCCTAGTTGACAATACGGCACAGCACAATGTGTTTTCCTTCATGGACGGTTTCTCAGGTTACAACCAAATCAAAATTGCGCCTGGGGACATGGAGAAGGCAACCTTTGTCACAAATGGGGTACATTCTTCTACAAGGTGATTCCATTCAGACTGAAGAATGCTAGGGCAACCTATCAGCGTGCCATGGTATCTCTATTTCATGACATGATACATCACGAAATAGAGGTCTATATGGACGACATGATAGCTAGATCTCAAACAGAAGAAGATCATCTTGATCATTTACAAAAACTGTTTGAGAGATTAAAGAAGTACAAACTGAGGTTGAACCCAAATAAGTGCACATTTGGAGTAAGGTCTGGTAAACTCATAGGCTTTGTCGTCAGCAATAAAGGTATTGAAGTAGATCCTGCCAAGGTGAAAGCTATACAAGAGATGCCTGCTCCTCGTACTGAGAAGGAAGTCATAGGATTCTTGGGACGCTTGAAATACATTGCCAGATTCATTTCTCACCTGACAGCTACCTGTGAACCAATCTTCAAACTACTGAAAAAAGACCAGGTAGTCAAATGAAATGATGAGTGCCAAATTACTTTTGACAAAAT
Source organism: Vicia faba (assembly GCA_948472305.1). NCBI lineage: Eukaryota > Viridiplantae > Streptophyta > Magnoliopsida > Fabales > Fabaceae > Vicia > Vicia faba. The sequence continues at coordinate 1,473,382,262 of OX451739.1, read as the reverse complement.
CAAAGAATACCTGCAAGAGCCTCTTGTTTTGATGCCACCAGTCGAGGGAAGACCATAGATCATGTGTCTGACCATTTTGGAAAATTCAATGGGGTGTGTGTTTGGGCAGCATGACGAGTCTGGCCAAAAAGAGCATGCTATTTATTACCTGAGAAAAAAGTTTACTGACTGTGAAACAAGATATTCACTGCTCGAGAAAACTTGTTGCGCTCTGGCATGGGCTGCTCGCCGGCTAAGACAGTATATGTTGATCCATACTACCTTGTTGATATCCAAAATGGATCCAATAAAATACATCTTTGAGAAACCTGCTCTCTCTGGGAGAATAGCGGGATGGAAGATGATCCTGACAGAATATGACATACAGTATACTACCCAGAAGGCAATAAAGGGCAGTGTACTAGCTGATCACCTTGCTCACCAAGTTGTGGAAGACTACCAGTCCATGAAGTTCGAATTCTCGGATGAAGACATCATGATGGTAAACAATTGTGAAGAATTCAGACCATATGACGGACCTGAACAAGAATCCCGATGGACTCTGGTTTTTGATGGGGCATCTAACGCGCTCGGAAATTGTATTGGTGTTGTACTCATATCTCCTGAAGGATGTCATAATCCCTTTACGGCAAGACTCTGCTTCAATTGTACAAATAACACGGCGGAATACGAAGCGTGCATTTTTGGTCTCAAGGCTGCCATAGATTTGGGGATCAAATCTTTGAATGTATTCGGAGATCAGCTTTGGTCATTAGCCAGATCAAAGCAGAATGGGACACCAAACACCCTAACCTTATCCCTTACAAAGGACATGTTTTGACATTGCTCCCACATTTTGAGAAGATTACCTTCGAGCATTTCCCGCAAAAAGAAAATCAGCTAGCAGATGCACTAGCCACAATGTCATCTATGTTTAAACTTAAATGGGATAATGAGGCTCCCCAGATCGCCATTCAACGAAGGGATGAACCAGCACACTGTCACGAGATTAATACTGAAGAATTAGTGGACCATCCTTGGTTCCAAGAAGTCAAGAAGTATCTCGAAACCCAAGAATATCCAGAAGAAGCTTCAGTAAATGATAATAAGTTCTTAAGGATATTCTCTGCTAAGTTCTTCCTTAGTAATGACATCTTTACAAACGCAACCATGACTATGTGTTACTTCGGTGTGTAGACAAGGTTGAGACTGAAAGGATCATGGCTGAGTTACATGAAGGCACTTTTGGCACCCATTCCAGTGGGCATACGATGGCAAAGAAAATCCTATGGGCAGGTTATTACTGGTCTACCATGGAAGAAGATTGCTATCAACACTCTTGAACCTGCCATAAGTGTCAGATCTACGCTGATAAGGTGCACGTACCCCCGGTTCCTCTGAATGTCTTGACGGCTCCTTGGCCCTTTGCTATGTGGGGATTGATATGATTGGGGAAATCAAGCCAACAACATCCAATGGACACCGCTTCATCCTAGTGGCCATTGACTATTTTACAAAGTGGGTGGAGGCAACTTATTTCACTTCGATTACCAAGAATGTTGTCGCCCGCTTCATCAAGCAGAATCTCATCTATCATTAAGGTATCCCAGAGAGGATCATTACAGACAATGGTACAAACTTGAACAATATTATGATCACCGCTTTGTGCGAGCAATTCAAGATCCAACATCACAATTCTTCCCCTTACAGGCCAAAGATGAATGGTGTTGTCGAAGCCGCAAATAAGAACATTAAAAAGATCATACAGAAAATGACAGTCACATACAAAGACTGGCATGAGATGCTATAGTTTTCTCTCCATGGATATTGTACCACAGCTCGCACATCAACTGGGGCAACACCCTATTCTCTGGTATACAGCATGGAGGCTGTCTTTCTTATTGAGGTCCAGATCCCCTCTCTAAGAATTATGAAGGATGCAGGTTTGAATGAAGACGATTGGATCCAAACTCGACTTGATCAACTAAACTTGATTGATGAGAAAAGGCTTATTGTTGTCTGTCATGGTCAAACGTATCAAAAATGGATGATCAAGGCTTTCAACAAAAAGGTCAGACGCCAAGTGTATCAAGTTGGGGATCTGGTGATTAAACGTATCATACTGACGCAAGGTGATCCCAGGGGCAAATGGACTCCTACATACGAAGGACCATTTGTAATCAAAAACATATTCTCTGGTGGCGCAATGATCTTGACCACCATGGATAGTGACGACCCACCGCACCCTACAAACACAGACATAGTCAAAAGATACTACGCATAAGAAACTCTCTAGGTTGACAAACCTAGGAAAAACAAGGGCATCCCGACGAACCAAAAAGGTTCAGGCAAAAATTAGGGATAAAACAGAAAATTTGTACACCCGGCAAGTTGAAAACCCGAAAGGGCGACTTGGGCAAAAAAGGGTTTCCCGGTGAACTGAAAACCTGAAAGGGTGATCCAGGAAAAAGTTAGGGAATTAAAGCGTATGAATATGTCCCGTTGGATCACCTTACGGACAACCTGCAAACTCAGAGGTTTCGATCAATTCAATCATCTTCAGATGAGGCAACAAATATACAAGATGCTCAGAGATACAAAGGCTATAGCAGAATGGGAACCCCATGGGATTATTGCACATAGCTATCCTTTCTTTGTATCAAAATTTTCATTTTTTACGACAATATTCTCTTACTAGAATATTTGTCTCATTGAACAAAAATACTTACTCAAAGTCAATACGAAGATATCCCTTTGAAAGTGCAAAATTATCTGTTTTTTCTTTACTCTTGTGTTTTGTTTACAAAAACGTCCAATGATTCATTTTTGAACATATGCATTTGAACATAATTACTGTTTATAAATAAACAAATTAGAAAGACAATCATTGATGGCTTTAAGAGATAGGGAAATCTCTCTAAGTTATTTCCATAAAATCCCCTGCGGTGTGCAGTTTAATCCCCAGCGGAACAGAGTTTCCAGTTATCAATCCCCAATAGAAGTCGTCAAAATTCTTAGGATTCCCCAAGCAGGATTTTTTTCAAGTAGAGAACATCACAAAGAACATTGCATATCCATACATCATGGCATGCGCATACGTATCACACAACACAATCTCATTTATTTTGAGAACATCATTACTCAATACATTTCATACATCATGACATTACATACGACTAACTCTTTACCTTTCAGGGAAAGATACAATCAAATTCTCACAAGTTTTCTCTGGTTCAGTCAAATCAATGCTAAGATTTCTATTCCAGTTCAAGTTATGAAGCCCGGATTCGACCGGATAGTATCTTGATTTCTCCAAATACTACGAAGCCTGGAATCGACCAAATAGTGATATACCCCAAATTCAAAGCTATGAAGCCTGGAAATCGACCGAAAAATAGTAGAAACCCCAGCAAGTTAATGTGAAGCCTGGAAATCGACCAGATAGCATTCCAAGACACCATCAAGCCTGGAATCGACCAGATAGTGGTATGTTATAAACACAAGCTATGAAGCCCGGAAATCGACCGGAAAATAGCTTAACCCCTCAACAAGGTATTGTGAAGCCTGGAAATCGACCAGATAGCAATACAAGATACCATGAAGCCTGGACTCGACCAGATAATGGTATAAAACACCGTGAAGCCTGGATCATGACCAGATAGTGGCAAAGGATACTGAAGCCTGGGACACGACCAGATAACAGTATAAGGTACTGTGAAGCTCAGAATTTGACCGAATAGCAGTTTACCCGGCCAATTACTAAGAAGCCCGGAATCAACCGGATATTAGTATTCCTTAAATTCAAGGTGAAGACCGGATGCGGCCGGATAACAACTTGATTCCTTCTGAAGCCTGGAGCGTGACCAGATAAGAAGTGAGAAATTGTGAAGCCTGGAGAACAACCAGATAGCAAGTTTAATCTCATCCCCCCCCCCCCAGTAAGTCGTTGTGAAGCCTGGAGTACGACCAGATAGCAGTTGATCTTATTTTCCTCAGAAAATCACTGTAAATCTTGGAGCACGACCAGATAGCAGTTCATTTGCACCTCTTCGACCAAGAGTGGTTCCCGAGTAGAATAATGGATGACTGAAGCTCCTAAAATTCTACTTTTACCAAGACAGAGACTAGCACTCACCAGCGTAGTACTCCTCGACAACAGGTATACGGGCTCTCACAAAGGAATCTCTTATGCAATCGACACTTCTTCTGATGGCATATTTAAGCCCATCTTCCGACATCAACCTCCAAATGGAATCTATAAGCCCATTCCTGACATCGCAAGACGAATACCACTTAATGCGAGTGCAAATTTCTGGGCACTCTAGTGTTCAATCATCTTCCACCTTTGGATCACAAAAGGCAGACAAGCCAATCTAGATTCTCAGGTTTAAGTGGATTGAACAGGGGCAGCTGTTGTACCCCAAATTTTTCCCTCCCATATTTCTCAATATATTTCAAATGAGGTCTTCAAATTGCTCAAGGAAATCCAAGGGTTGACCAGACAAACCCTCTCCTAAGGCAGTCTACCTCAAATTAGGGTTTCAGTTTGCATCAAGATACTTGAGTCCAAAGGATCCCAAATTCTCACCACTATCCTAATATGTTCTCAAGATCATTCATGTCAAGTTTCAATCCTTACAGAGGAAGTTTGCTCAAGTCAATTGCTCAAAGGCCTGAAAATCGACTGTGCTAGGGCAAAAGTCAACTGTGTCCTACATATAATCAAACTTCAAGATTTTTGGTCAACATCCTCATTTTGAAGCATTGTTCATCATTTGATCAAGGGTTGATCATGATTCCTCAAGGATTGCTCACAATTCATCAAAACCCAAAAGTTGCTAAATTAGGGTTTTGCAGGAAAAGTCAACCCAACTTTGACCAAGCATAACTTTCTCATACTTTATCAAAAATGACCCATCCAAAGCTGATTTTTAAGAGGATGCAATTCCTTAAAATTCATCTTTATCTCCAAAGTTCAAAATATGCACTCATAAGAAGATATGAATTTGGACATTATAGGTCATTTTGAAAAGTCAACAAAAACACCTTTTTTGTTAAAACTTCATACATGAACATGGAAGACTCAATTGAGGTGAGACCAAAAAGGTTGCTTAGAGGACATCTTAATCTTTCTAAAAAGTCCAAGAACACATCTCTAGGGTCAAAATTGAGAGAGTTATGCAGTGGCAAAGTTGACCTTTTTGCAAAATTGTCAAAAGTCAAATGTGGCCAAAATTGCAATTTTTGCTAAATGGGCCCAGTTTTTTATGCTTGCATTGAATTTGTAACATGACCCAAGACCCATGATCCTTTCCATTTGTCATTCTTTTATTTTTGTCATTTATTTTGATTTTATTTCAATTAAATCAAATAAAATCATGAAAATATCAAAACTAATCAAAGCTTGAGATTTTGTGCATGTTTAGGCCTCTTATACAGCTGGAAAGAGAATCAAATCATGCAAGTTTCATTTGGACACAAAAAGATTAGATTTGGCTTGATTTGGAAATATTTGCATAAGGATCAAATCTTTAATCAATGATCTTAATTGAGGAAGATTTGAAACAAGTTTGCAACCCTAATTCATTCTAGGGTACATAAGGAACATGTGCAGACCAAAAGCAGGGGAATTAGAGGCGTAAAAACAAGAGAGTGAGTTTCAAAAAATTGGAAAAAAGTGGCACACTTATTTCTAAGTTGCAGACCAATTCAAAGCATTCTAAGCATCCCAGCGTTTGCTGGACATTCCAGGAACGTGTTGCAATCATTAACAAGCCTCCTAACGTCCAAAATTACATTGTAAGTACCCCACGGTTTTCACATCTTCTTGAAATCGAATTCAACAATTCTGGAACTTTTAGCATGATTTATTTGCATATTCTTAATCCTTGAATCATTTGCAAGCTAATGGTTATGATTAATTGCGTTTTTATTGACTGTATAAAAGATGCCATGGCTAGGGTTTATGCTTCATTTTTAGGGATTCTCCATACATGTACAATTGGCTATGGATAAGGGTACCATGATGCTCGTGAAGTTGCCACGAGTTGATTGGTACCATTGTTGTGCATTTATCATGCTTGCATAAGATTTTGGAGAAACAAAGGGTTGTACCTACGCCCATCTGTCTGTAGGTAAAAGTTAAGAGACTTTTAGCAAGGGTGGGAGGAAGGAGATGATAGCGTGGCATCCTGTGACTGGCCCATTCAAATCTGCGTGTGTTTTGATGATTATTATTTTGTTTTTTCATATATTGTTTGTTTGTTGTTCCATGTACAACTAATCAAGCCAACCCAGCTGGTAAGCGTGCAGTATGATTATGCCAAAGGACCTGGGTTCGATCCCTAGGTCCCCATATTGTTTCATGATATTTTTTATTGCATAATAAGGCACACGTGCATACAAGGAGCCTACCAGGTACCATCATCTTTCAGCCATCAGATCCCCAGCATGCCCAGATCCAAGGCTTCCCATATGAGGGCCTATCATGTGCACAGGTCAAACGCTCCCACAGGATTGAAAGAAGTCAAATAAGGCCATCAGCATTTGGACTTGAATTTGCAATTCAGATCCCCCTTCTTGCTACAAAACCAGGCCCATTCTTATTTCTTTTCTAATTTTTTCTTTTATTTAAATTTCTTTTATCTAATTATTTTCTAACACAAATTAATTCCTTTTTACAAAAAATCATAAAATCAATTTCACCAATTTAGAATTTAGGTTTTATTTTATTTTATCAAAATCAATTTTATATTAGTTTTAATTTAGGTTTAATTTTAACTTTTTTTCTAAATAATTAAAATCAAATTAGAAAAATTAGAATTATCATTTGATTCAATTTTTATTTCTTTTCTCAATAAAATAAAAATATAAAAATAAATTAATTTAGTTATTTTTCTTAAATAAAAATTAATTAGTAATTAGGTTTGTATTTTATTAAAATCTTATTTTCTCAAAACAATAAAAAAACACAAAAAGGATTTTTCTTTCAATTAGGTTTAGACGGGGTCAAAACCCTAATTTCTCTCGTTCTTAATTTATCGCACGCATTTATTTTTGCGATATTAATGTAACTCCTCATGGTATGTAATAGTTTAATTAGGATTTTCTTTTATTTATCTTTTTACGGGTTTTTGGCTATGTAATTAATCCCCTACCCCGAAGCCTTGTAATAGCATAGGTTTTACTTTCTCGCATTTTAAATCTCGCAAATATTAACTGTTAGATGTATGATAGTAGGATTGTATGATAAGATTGCATGACAATTTAAAATGGCTAGCAAACCCTAAATGTGCAAATATAATAACTTGAAATCAAATCACTCGCACATGCACACTCCTAGGGTATACTCTCACTTCGGTTGCCTTCGGTAAACGATCATTAAGTATAGGGTATTTTAGTGGTCGCCCTTCTGTCTAAACAAAGATCAGTTGTCCCGTTCGGAAAAGTTGCCTCGGAAATGTTGCCTCGAATATGATCTTAAGACATTAGGGTTATTACTAAGACGTCATAACATTGCTTTAGTGATTGTACGTCCCTTTCGAATTGACCCTTACAACTCCAACAACGATGCTACCTACTCTTTAATAGTGGGATAGCGCTATCTAAAGGAAACAAGAACAGAAACATTCTTTTTTCGAGTAGGTAGATGCTAGTAGGTACTTGCTCAAAATCAAACTTTTTTCACACTTACACTTTTCCAAACAAAGTTTTCAAAAAATACTTCATAACACTCTTGAGGACTGATACAAGGGTTAAAACGAAGTAAAACAAAAAACTTTAACACACAAACACGGAAGCAATTTTTAGAATGATGAGCAAGTACCTAAGAGCCCGTAGAAAACTACGGATAGAAAGGGTGCTAATACCTTCCCTTTCTATAATCTACCCCCGTACTCAAAATCTCGAAAAAGGAATTTTTCTGTGCTTTTGTCCTTTCCAGTTGGATAAAATAAAAGTCGGTGGTGACTCTCCCTTACCGCGACATTTTGCAAACACAAATGCAAAATGTAAACCAGCATTTTCCAAAACAGTCCGGTTATGCCACCGTATCACACTTAGCAAGTACACAAGGCTTTGAAACTTGAATTTCTCAAAAATCACACGTTATGCATAAACTTGGGATTTTGAATTCTGATCAACAAGAGGTCTCCAAACTTGTTAGTTATAAATAGAGTCACTATTTGTAAGCTAAAGGACGAGCTTTAACACCGTGAAATACACCAAAACTCTCTCAAATCAGAAATTTCCCAAAATCTCCATTGTTGCACAGTTTCTGACCTTGATCATCAAACTCACATTTCCCTCGTGTGTTTCTTGGACTTTTAGTTTCTAAAGCTTCCTTACATCAAGTGTAACCTATCCATGTCCCTGTTTTATTACTGTAACATCATTTACCATATCCTCTATAACCAAAAATAGAGCATTGCACATTGACTTCTCCAAGTCATTTCAGTCACTCTCAACTCAAGCAAACCATTACATTAGCTTCCTAGGACCTCAAGGAAGCTAACCTGATCATCACCACTGCCTGAAACAAGCTCAAACTCCAAACACGATTTCCAGTTTTGAGGTAAGTTTTCTCAACTTGGAACTCTTCATACAGGCATCATCAATAGTTTATTTGTGAACAAAACATGTAGATATCATTGCCCTGAAGCTAATCATGTCCATAGTTTTGATTAATTTTGCTTGAGCTTAGAGAAGTTTGAAACTAAAACTTCTGAAATTTTTAGGGTTCATATTAGGGCCATTAAAATTCATGCTTATCTTTTATCTATAATTTTAATACTTTACATTTCTGGAATCGTGAAAAAATTTGCTACAAGTTTCATGTTTACAGTTTTCATTTTTGATGAGAAATGAGCAAGTTACAGTTGGTCTGACTGGAGGTTGAAGATGAAGTCTTCAGGGCGCGTTTTGCCTTACATATTTATTGTTTTATTTGTATTAACGGATGTATAGCCACCCCAGTGGTAGAAGCGCGCGCCTGTAACCTATGGGACCTGGGTTCGAGCTCCAGTGGTACCCTTTTCACTTTTTTATATTTTGCTTCCTGATTTTTGGCTTTTTTTGGCAGGCGCTGGGCCTCTTTGGGCCTGGCTTTGTTTTGTTATTTTTCTAGCTAACCCCCATACTTCAGTTGTACGCACCTGGCCCAAGTTTTTATATTTTATTTTTTATTTCATTTTTATTTTCTTAAATATTTTCCTAAATTCTGAAAAAATCATAAAAATGCAAAAATGATAGATTTATATTTTGACTTAGTTTATTTTATTTTTCTCATAAAAAATATTTTTGTTTAACTATATTTTATTTATTTTTACTAACTTGTCTTGTAAATTTAATTAAAGTTATGTTAATATTTATTTTTATTTTCACACCTATTAAAATATGTATATTTTTAAAATTGAAAAAGGCCAAAAATATTTTACAATGCTATAAATATTTTCAAGACACAAAATACCAAAAATACTTTTTCTAAACTTTTTTTTTTACCAATCAACTAAATAGAACTAGGGTTTTATTTAAAATCTTTTTCCTAATAAAATTCAAATTTAATTAATTATTTTCTTTATTTAATTAGGTTAGGACAAAATTCATTTTTCATGAAAATCAAACAAAGATACATTTTCTTTACATCTTGCATTTTTTGTACATTCATTCATTTTATACTTTGTATTTATTTATTTCCTTGTACATTGATATCAATTCAATATGGTTGTAATAGACTAATTAGGTTTAAATTCTTGCAATCCCCACTCATGAATTTGTACACCCCCCCCCCCCTCCCCACAAATGTTGTAATAGCGTAGTAACTTTAAATTTCGCAATTTATCGCTTTTATATAACATGCTATTAATTAGGGTTTGTATGGAAAGACTAAAACCAATACTTAGAAAACCCTAATTCAAGACAAAAACAAGCATGTAAATGATACACTTGCACACAAGCACCCCTAGGATTATCCCACTTGGTTGCCTTATACAAAATGGCCATATTACGCATGTAAGGCGTCTTAGCCAAAACAAGCAAATACAATATCATAGTCCCTCGATGACGCTATCTAAGTTGCCTTACAAATGCTCTTAGTCCCTCAAAAAGAATTCTAAGATACCTTGCAACATTGCTAATCATGGTTATACGATGACCCACGCCCGTCCCGTTTACATCCAAAGATAGGGTTGCTTACCAAATCAATGGTAAGACAACAATGTCAAAGGAAAAGAAAATGAACAAGAAAGACATTTGAGTAGGTAGATTTCTCCGAATTACTTGCTCCATTTCAAAACAAACACCCTTTCTATTTTCAAAAACAAACGCCTACACTTTCAAAACATCTTACAAAGCTTGAAAACATTTTCAAAAGATCAACATCTTTGTGTACATCCTTACGAACTAGAATCATTACAAAGATTGCCTAAAAAATGGCCTCTTTTACAAAATACTTTCAAAAACCACATCAAGCACAATTTCAAACAAAAAGCAAGTGATCTAGAAAGTAACTAAGAGCCCATAGAAAACCATGGATGAAAAGGGTGCTAATACCTTCCCTTTTCATAATCTACCCCCCGAACTCAAGAAATAATATCAAAGGTCTTTCCTATGCTTTTTCACCTTTCCTTTTGGATAAAAGAAAAGTAGGTGGCGACTCTTGCTAACCGCAACATTTGCGATCAAATGCAAAACCCTCAAGTCAGTTCTCCCACCGTATCACTGAATGCCTATATTGCACCAAAGAGGATGCGCTCATGGGAAGCCTGAGTCCTGTTTGATTTAGGAGTTTTGTTTTATCTTTGTTTCTTCCATTGTAAGCCCAAGAGGCATCGTTGTAAACATTTAAACTTATGAATGCAATTAATGTTTGTTCTATCTTTGTCTAAGCAAATTTAAATCTTAAAAGTCCTTTAATACATTGCATAAGCATATCATGCATATCATTACATAAGCAGGTATTTTGAGACAGGTTTCTTATCTTTTCGCTGTTTATTTCAGCAAAAAGAAATGGCTCTTGAGCAAACAGTTAAGGATCTTCAAGCTCAAAACGCCCAAATCTAACAAATGTTCCTGGCTCTGGCTAAGTAGCAATAAACTGTGAGGGAACTGTACGGTATAGACCGATACGGTTGAAGCGGTAGCTACGTTGATGTGGCACATTGGTTGGTATCGGTATCCCTTGTGGAGAAACGAGGAGAATACGGGGCCGCTATGTGTGTCGTTAAGCATCAACTGACCTTAGAACCTTTAATCGCCCAACTTGGCCATTAGGAAGTAGTGAGATAGTCAGCCTAGGTGTAAAGTTGAGAACTGGTTGATACTCGATACTACACTCATTGAGACCATACTCTCGAGATAGTTTCGGCCACAAGAAAAGATTGCGTGAGCCTAAACCATGACCGGTGGAGGATGGTCAGTGATATTGAGAACCTCTAGAACCCGGTTACTTTTTCTAGGACAGGTTGAAAACAACTGAACTTCAAGAGGGTAATACCTTTGACCCCATGCAAGCCTTAAACTTAAGGGCTTTTGTGTGACTTGTTTGTCTTTGCCATGCTTGTTATCTGCTATACCTATGGTTTGTTTTCATCATGACATCATGCATCATAACATAGCACGCATACTTCATTATACTAACCATTTCAAAGACCGAGGGGATTTATCTTTGTTCTGTTTTGCAGATTATGGCTTCCATGCGCAAAAACATCATCTGAGTTAACTTTGTGCAAATACCTGCTCAACTCAAAGAGTTAGCCTCAAGAGTTTCTGAGACTTCTTCCTTCATTAAGAGACATGGCCAGCTTCTTAGCTTGGTTACCTCAAAGTTTGATGAGCAGATGATGAGTGTGCTTTTCCAGTTCTTCGATCCTGTGCATCATTGCTTCACCTTTCCAGACTACCAATTGGTTCCCACGTTGGAAGAGTTTTCTCACTTATTGGGCATATCCATCCTAGAGCAGGTGCCTTTCACAAGTATGGAAGAGACTCCTAGACCGGAAGACATTTCTTCAGCTCTGCATCTAAAACGGGCTGATGTAGTATCTAATTGGGAGACACGAAGCGGGGTCAAAGGTTTATTAGCCAAGTTTCTAATGGATCAAGCTCAGCTATTCTGGGATAATTTGGACTTTCAGGCTTTTGAAGACATCTTGGCTCTCCTTATCTACGGTTTGGTTCTCTTCCCGAATCCAGATTCCTTTATAGATGTGAATGCGGTTAAGATCTTTCTGTCCCGCAATCCTGTGCCTACTCTATTGGGTGATATCTTGCATGCTCTCTACACTCGTATTGTGCGAAAAAGAGGGACTCTTATGTGTTGCATGTCGCTGCTGTCGAGGTGGTTTATTTTGCACCTCCCCAAATCTGTGTTGAAGAATGAAGAAGGTTTAGGATGGTTTTATAGGATAATGTCTCTTGCCCATACCAAAATTCTTTGGAGTTCCAAGGCTATGGAAAGCACTATTGTCATTGATCGATGTGGGGGATACCCTAATGTCCCATTGCTTGTAATCAGAGGGGGTATAACCTACAGTCCTTGTTTAGATTTGTGACAATTCGGTCGTGCTCGGAGAGATGGTCCTCATGAGCTACTTCTTACAGATATTGCCTTTGACTACAAGGAAGACGTTGACGAGCACCGCCGAAGGTTCATACGAGCTTGGGGCATGGTGAACAGATCGTATTCCCAAGAGCTAGGACCAAGGACTTCTCTCCCTATGCAGCCTTATCTCCAGTGGGTCCGAGCTCGAGCCCAGAAGCTTGGGATGCCTTATGAAGCTGTGTTTCCAGTGATTGTGGAGCCCACCAATGAAGAGGGCTTTCCTTATACAGTCCTTTATACCTACATGCCCACTGATCTTGGGGCATTAAAGAGATCATGGATTCAGCTGAAAGAGGAGAGGGATACCTACCGGGAAAAATACCATGAGCAAGAAAGGAAGATCTTGAAGCTCACCAGGAAACTCGAGAATGAAAGAAGGATCAATGACTATGTCACCACAAAGGGGAAGCGTCCATGGGATTTCTGATTTTGCTTTTTCTAGTTTAGATTTGTTTTTCGTTTATTTCTTTGTAACGCCTCAAAGGCATCGTTGAACTTTTTACGAGTTAATCTAATAAAGTTTGTTTTATTTTTTGTTTGCAAATTTAAACCTCCCAAAGTCTTTGAAATCATTACATACACATCCCATTATCATGCACGCCATTACAGGTACCATTATAGGTTTCTCATCTTCTTCGCTGTTTATTTCAGCACGAAATGTCTTCTGATCAAGCTATCAAAGATCTCCAGGCACAAAACACCCAATTCCAAGAGATGTTCTTGAGCTTGGCTAAAGGGCAAGAGGATTTGAAAGCTCTCGTTCTGAAAGAGAGAGAGAAGAAGAAGAAGAAGAAGAAGAAGAAGAAGAAGAAGAAGAAGGTCGTTCTTCTGAGTATGGGCAAAAGGTTTGGGGATAAATTGAAACAGCAAGCTGATATGTCCCTTTCATCCAAGGAAGGGGAGAACCAAGAAGAAGAAAAGGACCCCAGCCCTGCCATCTCTGATGATGATACTGATTATGATGAGGAGCAATATCCTCCTGCTGAGGATAGGTACAAGCAACTAGAAGACCTCAGTGCTATGGAGATTCAGAAAATCCCTGGTTTGGATTTTGGAGAGCTGGGACTGGTATCGGGAGTGGTGATCCCTCATAAGTTCAAAGCTCCGATTTTTTCTAAATATGACGGGGTATCAAATCCAAAACTATATCTCCGCTCGTATGTTCGGAAAATCCAACCCCACACTGCTGATAAAAATTTGTGGGTACACTTCTTTCAAGATAGTCTGTCAGGGACTCAACTTGAATGGTTTTATCAGTTAGAAGGAGCTAATGTCTGAAACTGGGAGGACCTTGCTGCTGCTTTTTACAGGCAGTATCAGTATAACGCCGACCTTGCTCCCACTCGTACTCAGCTTCAGGGTATGTCCATGGGTGCAAGCAAAGGTTTTAAGGACTATGCTCAAAAGTGGAGAGATTTAGCTGGAAGAGTCAAACCCCATTTGTCTGACAGGGAGTTGGTTAACATGTTTCTAGGGATGCTATCTGGTCCATTCTTTAATCATCTGATCGGCAGTTCGTCGTCTGGGTTTACTGAGTTGATTTTGACTGGAGAGAGAGTAGAAGCTGGTATCCGAAGTGGTAAGATAAAGAAGGATACTTCATCAAGTGCGGTAAAGAAGCCTTTCACCGGTAAGAAAGAAGCTAGTGCAGTCTACGGCCCGAGGGGCCAAAGCAGACCTGGACACCGTCAAGCGGTAAATACGGTAGTGATATCAAGACCCATCGTTGCTCCACAATGCAACAATCAACAAAGGGTGGAAAGACCACAGAGACAGTGCACTCGGCTCAATATGACCTTGTCTCAAATTCTACCACAGTTATTGAAGGCCAACCTGGTAACTCTGAGGGAAGCCCCAAAGAATCCCAACACCGCATCTCCACTATATAACCCGAATGCCCGCTGCGCCTATCACTCTGATGGCCCAGGTCATGATACAAACAACTGTTGGGCTTTGAAGAACAAGGTGCAAGACTTGATCGAAGCCAAAGAGATTGAGTTTGACGCTCCAGATAAACCCAACATCATAACTGCTCTCATGCCCAAGCATGGTCATGGAGTAAATGTTGTGGACGATGATTTATTTGTGACCTCTGTGGAAGATATTTATACTTCTTTGATGACAGTTAAAAAGAATTTGTTGTTAGCCGGTTTATTTTCGGGCTGTGGCGAAGGTTGCCATTTGTGTTCAATTCGTCCTGCTGGTTGCCATTTATTGAAATCAGGTGTTCAGCGCCTGATGGATAACAAAGAGATCATGTGCGAAAAGACTATGATTTCGTTGGTTCCAATTGAAGAAGTTGCCATCATAACCATTTCCGCCAATCCTTCCAAGGCTTCCTTGAGAAAGCCTGTTAGGATTACACTCGTTCCAAGAATTGCTCCGTTAATAAGTATTGTCCCTGGTCCTATCCCATACACTACGGATAAGGTTGTCCCTTGGCACTACGGTGCAGATGTGTATTACCATGGAGTTAAGCAAGACTTGAAGAGTCAGGAAGTTGATATCAACAATATTGTCGGAGCTAGCAAGGTCACCATAAGCGGAAGACTCTTTTCTCCTGAGATTTCCCCTTCCACTGTTCACAAACCTGTTGTCATTCCATCTGCTAGTACATCAGCTACTATCCCAGTTCCTATTCTAGTTATCACCCCTGCCACCGAGCCAGCTGGGGCTCGGGGCAAAGAAATCACAGGTGAGCCTGCCCGGATGGAGGCACCTAAGAAGATCATTTTGGAAACCTCTAAGCAAGAGATAGAGGAAATTCTGAAGATTATCAAAAAGGGCGATTACAACATAGTCGAGCAGCTCGGGCAGACCCCGTCGAAAATCTCCATGTGGTCCTTGTTATTATGCTCTGAAGCACATGCAAAGGCTTTAATTGCTTTCCTCAAAACTGCGCATGTGCTGCAGGAAACTTCGGTCGATCAATTCAAAGATTGCGTAGCTAGTTTGACTGTCGACAATGGGCTAGGTTTCTCAGCCGCAGATCTGACTGCTAAAGGAAGAAATCACAAGGATGCTCTGTGTTGTACCCCAAAATTTGCCCTCGCATTTTTCCCCAAGAAATCTCAGCTTCAAGCCTTTCCTGATTTTTTTTAAAACTGGCTCAAGAATCGGACAAACAGACTTTTCTTGTCAGTCAAGCGAAATTAGGGTTTTTACTGATTTTCAGAACTCTGGATTGTTTCACAGTTGGCTTAAGGTTTTGGATGATTTTTGGTTCAATTTTGATCAGGCGAGCGTTATCTGGCATTTAATCAAGAATTAAGGTTTTATGGGCATATTCTCAGAAGGATTTAAATTCCACAGCACTTTGCAGTTTATTCCGGGATTCGGGTTAAATTCGCGTGGTTTTGGTTTAATCAGTAAAAAAGGACAGTTGGTTTGAATTCACGTTGTTTTGTTTGAGCCCGTCAAAAGAAATGTGCAGTTTGGGATTACAGCGCTTGGCAAAGAATCAGTGAAAAAAGGAATGCGCTTGATCAGTTTATTTTGGTTAACTGCTGCTTTGTTTTGGATATTGGAAAAGACAGGTTTAATTGATCAATTACTAAGACATTGTTTTATTTAAATTATTTATTATTCTAAATTAAGTGATTGAAATTTATTTTTCAATTATTTTAATTCAAAGAGTTTTAAATAAATAAATAAACAATAAAGAAAGAGAATTAGAATTAATTGGGTAATAAAGATTTTATTGATATTTGAATTATTTGTACAAATGTTGTTTATAATTTAAATTACAAACAATAGTTTACATTAATTTAAATATTAAATAAAAAGAAAACTATCCTATTTATTTCTAATTCTTCATTCTTCACTCCGTTCCGGTGCTCCATTATTCATCTGCAAAAAGAAAAGAGAAAGTCAGAAAGCAGTTAAATTGGAAAAGACAGTTAAAATTAGACTCATCATTAAGGGCCACTGACTGGGATCAGTTAACCCTCTCTGCAAATCACGGGATTTCTCCCGGTTCACAAAGAGGGAAGAATTTTTATGCAAAGTTGAAAAAATGCAAATGTCAAAATGCATAGAATATCAAACTGCATAGTTTCAAAATCTCAAACTTCAAATTCAAACCAAACTGAAAAAATCCAAGTTACAACTTTCTATCAAATGCCAAGGAAGTACAAGTTACTGTCACAAAGACTAGAAGCTATCAAAAAAGAAGATTTTTGAAAGATATCAAAAAGGACAAAAAGCTGTCAAGGAGAGATCAAGTATGCAGAGGAAAATTGTATGCAAAGCAACACATTTTCTTTTCATCATTTCCCAGAATAAAGTGGCCACTTTCAGAAAAAATAGTACAGAATAAATCATATAAAATATATTAACTGTACTATAGAGAGAGAAGGAAGAGAGATAAAGGCAGCAGATACAGGTTTTCAGGCAGGAGATAGGAAGAAAAAGCATATAACACAAGGAGATAGGAAGAAAAAGCATATAACACAAGTACAACACAGTTCAAAGGAGGAGGGAGAGAAAGATACAAACTCAGAAAGCCTGAAGCCTCACATTACTGTCAAGGCACAACCTGCAAGCTGAAACCATACATCAAACAACAATAACCTGCAAAGCCCAAGCATACTGGCCTGAGACCTCAAAAACCCAAACCTGTGAAACCTCCAAACCCACATACTGTCATACCACATAAACATACAAACTCAAAAAAAGACCATAACCTGAAACACCACAACCTGCCTACTGTCAAGAATTAAACCAGAACCTCAAGCCATGTACCAATAAAACTAAACACAACCAGAAATCCCCAAACCAGTTAAATCTGCATCAGTAAAACCATCAAACCTCATAAACCTGCTGAAACCCTTACCTGTCCAGTTAAAACCTTAAACAACTTCACAAGCCATCAACAACAAAACTTACATTGACTCAATGCCAGAACTGAACCAATATCAAGCCAACCAGAACCATTTTTCTAACCCTCTAAGCCTCAGAATCTCTTCATCATAGGCCACAAACATTCAAAGGAAAAGTGGGCGATAGAGAAGAGGAAAGAAGTGAACTCAGAACCCTTTCACTATAAACAAACATCTAGAAACACGTTTTCAACAAGCATTCCCAAATCAAAACCCTAGGCCCTCAGAACTTTGAGTTCCTCACAGGGCAACACAGGTAAAAGGCTAACGGTCTCAGAACAACAATTCAAAGCATCAAGGGCATAGAAGAAGACAATACATTCAAAGGCAACCTAGGCCCTCAGTATAAACATCATTGGGCAACAGAAACACATTTCAACATGCATCAAACAAGGCGTCAATCCCAGTATAGTCAAACAAATCTAAGGCAACAAGTATACAGTGTTCAAGAAGAAGAAGAAAGAGGCAAATTCAAGATAAGGTTTTCAGGCAAACCAACATCATCATAAAACCTTCACACGGTAAGGAGTAAGAACGAAATACCAGGGACATTAAGAAAGCTTCATCGCACAAATCTCCCTCCGCTCGTTCCGGCCTCCTGAGCGTCACATCCCCCGTCTCTCCTCCTTCTCCAAGGTCAGGTAGCCAGCTTTTCTCTCCCTTTCTTCTTCACCACCTCATAATAGTACAGGTTCAAGGATCATAACTCAATTAAAATTGAAACAACGCGTACAATTCATAAAAGAAAAAGGAAACATAAACATTGAAATCGAACCTTGAATCACAAGTCCACTGAGCTCATAGAGGGAAGAGAGACTTTGGGGGTAACGCTGGTGGCCGGATGGAGGAATCGCTCAGGAAGATGAAGGTGTAGAAGAACGTTGAACGAAAAGTACGAACGGCGCCATCCCAAACCCTAACGCGTTATCAAACAAACCGAATCCCTAACCCTAAAAATGTTGCTTCAAAACCATGGGCCTGACCCGTTGTAAATTCCCCCTGAAGCCCATTAAAATGTTTCTTTTCTAATTCTTTTTAACAAAACATTAACACTAACCCTTTTTTAAATGATATTTTCCTTTTATTTATTCTTTGCAAAAATCATATTCATAATAAAATACATTACCTTTTTTGCATTTTTAACATAAATAATAAATACATTTTTTCTATATCATATATTCAAAATTAAAAATACCTTTATTCTTTTAATTAAAATATATTTTGTACATACTAAAGTAAATATACATTTTCTTGCATAATTCAATTCTTGACATTTAAATATTTTTGTACATAATACATGGAAATATACTCTTTTTTTTCTCAACATATCATTTTCACAATTTAATTAAAACTTGAGCCTTTAATTAAAAGCATTTTCTTTTGTGCATATTAAAAATATACAAATCAAAGATTCATTAAAACACATATCTAGGTCAAATACCCTAATCTCGCCTTATTTCCATATTATCGCACCTGTAAATATCTACATACTCATATACTTGTACACTTACAATATATTTCACATCATACACTTACACAATGCAAATCCATTCACATTGCCTTATACACATTTGATTATCTTATATTTGTATATTCGATATTTACATTTTGATCGCAAAATTCAATTTGGTTGTAACTTATTGGATACTATAAGTCTCATCCCCTTTTGTACATTTATACCCCCCACTCCCGGACACTATTTTGTAATAGCGTAGATTTTACATTTCCGCCATTTACAGTTTTCCAATTATACCATGGTTAGACCTAGGGTTTGCATGTACATAAAATCAAACGCTAGATAACCTAATACAAAGACAAATACATGAAATCAACACACAATCACACTTGCACCCCCTAGGGTAATCCCACATGTTGCCTTCCAAAATGGGCCATGCTTGCACGTCGAGTATCTTTGGCAAAACAAAATCAAAATGATCATAAGTCCCTCAAAATGTTGCCTAAACGGAATGATCATAGTCCCTTCAAAGCAAATTGCCAAAGACACTTGGCACCATTGCATTCATGGTCCATACGATGACCCGCGCCCGTCCCGAATAAACTTCCTAAACGTAAGATTGCCCATCAAATTCAATGGTGGAACAAAATTGTTAAAAAGGGTTTAAAACATAACAAAAACCTTTGAGTACAATAGGGTAGACAAAACTCTTAGTTACTTGAGATCAACTTGCAAAAACGCTTGCCTTCTTTTCAAAAATCACAATCCACAACACTTTCAAACAAACTCTCAAAAACATTTGAAAACATCTTTTCGAAAAGATCCACACTTTTGTAAAACACTCAATCACGAGTCAAATACATTAGTTGCCTAAGACAAGGCATCTTCTTCCAAAACATTTTCAAAAGCACCCACACACACACCATTTTCAAGCAATCGAAAATCAAGGCAAGTGATCTAAAAAACCAAGTAACTAAGAGCCCATGGATAACCATGGATGAAAAGGGTGCTAATACCTTCCCTTTTCATAATCTACCCCCCGAACCCACGAAATATCTCAAAAGGTTTTTGCTGTGCTTTTTTAACCTTTCCTTTAGGATAAAATAAAAAGTCGGTGGCGACTCTTGCTCAACCGCACAAGTGCGAATACGAACGCAAAACACTAGTCAGTTCTCCCACCGTATCACAGAACTGGCGACTCTGCTGGGGAATATACTTAAAAGTGGGGTTACCTTAGGGTTTAGATCACCTTTGTTTTCAATTGATTGCTTTGTTTGCTTTTACATTTGTGGGCTTTGTATCGGAGTTTTATAGATCCTAACCCGGATCTGGGGATACCTTCTTAGAAAGTAGCAACAAGGCTGTGAGGGAACTGTGCGGGGTATACCGACATGGTTGAAGCAGTCTGCTACGTTGGTGTGGCACTTTGGTGTGTACCGGTAACCCTTGAGTTCAGTCAAGGAGAGTACGGGGCCGCCGCGTGGTGTCGTGAAGCATCAACTGACCTTAGGAACCTTAATTGAACCATCTTAGCGTTTTTAGGGTAGTGAGATAACTGACTTTGGTGCAGTCCGAGGTTGGTTGATACTCGATACTACACCCAATTGAGGGTTGCTTTCCTGGAATATTTCGGTCGCCAGTTCAGTGGCTAAATCGAAACGATGAACAATGAAAGCAATCCAGCGATATTGGGATCCTTAGAACTCGGTTACTTCTAATAGGACAGGTTGAGCCCACCAACTTCAAGAGGGTACTTACCTAAACCTCATGCAAGCCTAAAACTAAGGCCTTGTGTGCTCTGTGTGAATATGTTTGCCTGTATATACACTCACTTGTTTGTGCATACATAACATCATAACGTCATACCATAGCATTTTAGCATTTTCAATAACCATTGCAAGGATCTCGAAGGTTCTTTTGATGCAGGGTTACGTTGAACCAGACGTCTATCAAGGGGCAAGGGGTTTCTCCTCTAACCAATGCAATCAAAGATCAAGTACAACAACTTGAATTAGTGGCTATGACCCACTCGTTATGGTGAGCTTGATTCTCGTGGAAAGACATCCACCGATACAAAGCTCTCCAATCAAAGATCAAGAACAACAACTTGAATCAGTGGCTATGACCCACTTGACATGGTGAGCTTGATTCTCGTGGAAAGACATCCGCCGATACAAAGTTCTCCAAATAAAAGATCAAGAACAACAACTTGAATCAGTGGCTATGACCCACTCGACATGGTGAGCTTGATTCTCGTGGAAGGACGTCCACCGGTGCAGAGATCTCCAATCCAAGAGCAGAGTTCAACCTCTAACATCTTCTTGTGTTTACCCCAAGAGATCCTTGAAAGCATGCATCCACGTATCATGCATTACATTTTGACAGTCTTTTCTTTTTCAGGTTTCCTTACTCTCCTGCTGTTTATTTCAGCAAGAGATGGCTCTAGAAAGGTCTGTCAAAGACATCCAAGACCAGACTGCTCAGCTGCAGGAGATGTTCCTGAACTTGTCTTTGGGGCAAGAAGAGATGAAAGCTCTCCTCACCAAGGGCTTGGGGAATTCCAACAATGCCAGGAATGATCAGATTGCGGAGCTGCAGTTTGATCTGACAACACTGAGGACTCAAATTATGGGACAGTTGGTGGGCCAGATGGCTCTCATCCAAGACCTATCTCAAAGACAAGAGGAACTCAGAGTTCTTGTCCGCCAACTGCTTCCAAACAACCAACTGGGGCAAACATCCGAGGTTGAAGAGCAAGTCACCGCTCAGCCTCCATCCACTCAAGAAGACAAGGGGAAAGCTCCTTTGCTAGCTTCAGGGTCACAAGCCCATCAACAACCTCGCCAGCGTCAGCGGGGCAATCGGCGTAAACAAGAAAAGTCGGGAAGACAGTTCACGGAGACTGAAATACCATCTTTCTTCATACTGAAACGCTTGTTGGAGGTCAACTTACTTACCGTAAAGGACCCTCCTCAGAAGCCCAATGTCTCCTCTCCTCACTATAATCCCGACTCTTTTTGTGTTTACCACTCATACAGTCCGGGACACGACACCAACGACTGTTGGGCCTTGAAGAATAAGATTCAAGATCTGATCGACATTGGGGTGCTGGAGTTCATGCCAGACGGTGAGATGAAGATCTTCCGTTAAAAGGTTCTCCACCTGAAGTGACGAAGCTCAAGCTGAAAGACTTTTGCTTCTTTTTGAATTTTCAAAGTTGTAATTTCTTTTGCTGTCAAACAATTATCTGTTGATGTTAAACTCTGTTTTCATTAATGCATTGCATATGTTTGTCTTGGATTCATCCATTCGTTTCACTATTCTCATGCTTTTCTTTATGATATTTGACTCTTGATAAAAAGATGTAAGCCTTTAGAGGGAGGATGACGAAACAATACCATGATCTTATACAGTATGCTTTTGAACAGACCTTGCTGATGATGTACATGCATTTCTTTCAATTCCCAAACACTGGAGTTATAAGGAAGTTAATCCCTAGTCAACCCCTTCGAGCCAAAGAAGTAGGAGTTTTCTGTTCTAAACAATCAAAACCTTTGATATAAACCTGGGGCAGGGTAGTCTCTCAGTTAATTCAAAAGAAAATGAGCATTGAAGTCGCAAACTCTCAGTTCGTAATACAAAGAACGACGTCAAAAAAAAGAAAGCATTCCTTCGGAATCAAAAAACAAGGGTGGTTCCCTATCACGTAGACAGTCAATCTCTCAAAAGAGAAAAAGCCCACTAAGCCAAAACCTATAAAGGAGGCTTAAGAAAGTTGGGGCATCCCGCTGACAGTAATCCCGAAAATGGGAACAGTCAGGCAAAAGTTAGGGATAACAAATCAAAATCAAAATAGTGAGGTCATTACAAAATCCTCAACAACATGAAAAAATGTTGAAAAAAGAAAAAAGGAGATGATGACTGTCTCCCCAAGTTCAACTGGTGAACCATCACCCAAAAAGTCGTTCAAAACTCGAAACAGAGTGTGACGCACAATTAACTGAGCTTAGGTTGGAGAACATCACGAAGAGCGGGTGGGTATTAATATACTTTGAGCCTTTATCCTTTGTTTTTTAAAC
Source organism: Vicia faba (assembly GCA_948472305.1). Taxonomy (NCBI): domain Eukaryota; kingdom Viridiplantae; phylum Streptophyta; class Magnoliopsida; order Fabales; family Fabaceae; genus Vicia; species Vicia faba. The sequence continues at coordinate 1,473,359,270 of OX451739.1, read as the reverse complement.
CGTGAACCAAGCCACGTTACAACCCTTCAAAAGTCCTAATTGAAGCATGGGTTAATTCGAAAGCATACTGGTACAAAAGGTATCCTGACTCCTGTAAGGCTTTGCTCTAAATCTTGTGTTGATCTGTCTTATAAAAAGTTTTCTGCTAAAAAACGCATTTTGCAAAACTTCTAGACAAACATAAACTTTGCATTGTTTGAATATCACTGTCTGCATTTGGCTTTTTGTTTGACAGCGAAGAATTTCACACGACGAATGTTCGGAGGAACGAAAACTCTCTCAGTGAGCAAAATCACTTCAAAAGGATGACACTTCCATTACAAATCTCCTATCAACAAGGGGCATTACATGGGGCAGTCCAGTCAAGGTTTCAACAGATCTTTCGAAGTTCAGTTAACCTGGGGCAGTCCAGTCAAGATTTCAAGAAATCTCTCAATTCGCAGAGTAATCTAATTCAAGACTCCTTAATCACCACTTGGGGCATTCGAATGTCAAAAGTGTTCAGTAATTCCCTCATCACCTCAAAAGACATGATATAGTTCAAGATGTGACCCAGATTTGGCGACATTCTATAACTCATTCAGACTTTCCTTCTAGATATAGTTTCAGATGTGACCCTGATTTGGCGACATTCTATAACTCATTCAGATTTCCTTCTAGATATAGTTCAGATGTGACACAAGATTTGGCGACATTCTGCAACTCATTCAGAGATTCCTTCAAGATATAGTTCAAGATGTGACCCAGAGATGGCGACATTCTATAACTCATTCAGACTTTCCTTCTAGATATAGTTTCAGATGTGACCCTGATTTGGCGACATTCTATAACTCATTCAGACTTTCCTTCTAGATATAGTTTCAGATGTGACCCTGATTTGGCGAAATTCTATAACTCATTCAGACTTTCAAAGATATAGTTTCAGATGTGACCCTGATTTGGCGACATTCTATAACTCATTCAGATTTCCTTCTAGATATAGTTCAGATGTGACCCAAGATTTGGCGACATTTTGCAACTCATTCAGAGATTCCTTCAAGATATAGTCCAAGATGTGACACATAGATGGCGACATTCTATAACTCATTCAGACTTTCCTTCTAGATATAGTTTCAGATGTGACCCTGATTTGGCGACATTCTATAACTCATTCAGACTTTCAAAGATATAGTTCAAGATGTGACCCAGATTTGGCGACATTCTATAACTCATTCAGATTTCCTTCTAGATATAGTTCAGATGTGACCCAAGATTTGGCGACATTCTGCAACTCATTCAGAGATTCCTTCAAGATATAGTCTAAGATATGACCCAGAGATGGCGACATTCTATAACTCATTCAGACTTTCCTTCTAGATATAGTTTCAGATGTGACCCAAGATTTGGCGACATTTTGCAACTCATTCAGAGATTCCTTCAAGATATAGTCCAAGATGTGACCCAGAGATGGCGACATTCTATAACTCATTCAGACTTTCCTTCTAGATATAGTTCAGATGTGACCCAAGATTTGGCGACATTTTGCAACTCATTCAGAGATTCCTTCAAGATAAAGTTCAAATGTGACTCTGATTTGGCGACATTCAGTAACTTATTCAGAATTTCATTCAAGATATAGTTCAAGATGTGACCCAGAGATGGCGACATTCAGTAACTTATTCCAGACCAACACCTACAGCAATCAGAGGACTCTCGCAATCCCCAGCCAGAGAACCTTCCAGAAGCTAACTCCACTCAGAGTCAAGTTTCATTATCCCTAGCGAAGCTAAAACTTCAATTATCAATCCCCAGCGGAGCCAGACCATTGAACCTTCTCCCCACAGAGTTTTGGGAAGGCAAATCTTGAGTTTCCCAGTGAAGTCACCAGAGTTACTTCCCACCAAGCTGAAGATTCTCAATCTGACCTCCCCAGCATGAGTCTGCTAGTTTGGAACTCCCCAGTAGAGGTCATCAGGAATTCTCTTCCCCAGCAGCAGCCAAGGATTTATTTTCCCCGGCAGCAGTCAAGATGATTTTATCTTCAGCCATCTCGGATTCATGTATCCTCAGCAAGATTAGCTCATTAGCTTACCTGCGCATTCATCACATTCACATCATAAGCATTGATGTCGCATACGTTGCATCATGCATCATAACATTGCATACAACTAACCCTTTACTTTTCAGGTAAGAGCAGTCGACAGACGCATATCATCTCCCGAGATTCATCCAGAAATAGTTCAGATGTGACCCGGACACGGCGACATTCTGATACTTATTCCAGATCCATTCAGACGCATTATCAAGAAACCCTACACCGGTTCCTCTTCAACTTCAAGACTTCTGAAAACAGTTTACGGATTCTTCCCTACAACGGATGTCAATCTACCGACTTGTTCAGACTCTTCAAGACTTCCGAAAACAGTTTACGGATTCTTCCCAACAACGGATGTCAATCTACCAACTTGTTTAGGTGCAATTTTTGAAGACAGTTTACGGATTCTTCCCTACAACGGATGTCAATCTACCGACTTGTTCAGACTCTTCTCAACTTTTTAAAACAGTTTACGGACGCTTCCCAACAACGGATGCTGCTCTATTGCTTATTCAATCCCAACTCCTGAAAATAGTTTACGGATTCTCCAGACATGGATGTCAATCTGTTGCTTATTCGGACCCCTAATTCAGAGATGTTCCAAAACATGGATGCCCTTCTGATACTTTTCCACTCATCATCGACATACAGTTCGACATTCTCAGATGGCATCTATAAGCCCCTCCTCCTACCAACAGTAGCCGAATGGCATCTTTAAGCCCATTCTCAGATGGCATCTCTAAGCCCATCCCCCGACAAAATTCTATCGCACCAGATGGCATCTTTAAGCCCATCACCAAATGGCATCTTTAAGCCCATTCACCTCCACCATCATATCGCCGAGTGCAAATTTTCTGGGCACTTTAGTGTCCAATCTTCTTTTACCTTCAAGTCGCGAAAGGCAAACTTGCCAATCTAACTCTTCAGGTCCAAGAAGATTGAACAGGGGCAACTGTTGTACCCCAAAATTTGCCCTCGCATTTTTCCCCAAGAAATCTCAGCTTCAAGCCTTTCCTGATTTTTTTTAAAACTGGCTCAAGAATCGGACAAACAGACTTTTCTTGTCAGTCAAGCGAAATTAGGGTTTTTACTGATTTTCAGGACTCTGGATTGTTTCACAGTTGGCTTAGGGTTTTGGATGATTTTGGTTCAATTTTGATCAGGCGAGCGTTATCTGGCATTTAATCAAGAATTAAGGTTTTATGGGCATATTCTCAGAAGGATTTAAATTCCACAGCACTTTGCAGTTTATTCCGGGATTCGGGTTAAATTCGCGTGGTTTTGGTTTAATCAGTAAAAAAGGACAGTTGGTTTGAATTCACGTTGTTTTGTTTGAGCCCGTCAAAAGAAATGTGCAGTTTGGGATTACAGCGCTTGGCAAAGAATCAGTGAAAAAAGGAATGCGCTTGATCAGTTTATTTTGGTTAATTGCTGCTTTGTTTTGGATATTGGAAAAGACAGGTTTAATTGATCAATTACTAAGACATTGTTTTATTTAAATTATTTATTATTCTAAATTAAGTGATTGAAATTTATTTTTCAATTATTTTAATTCAAAGAGTTTTAAATAAATAAATAAACAATAAAGAAAGAGAATTAGAATTAATTGGGTAATAAAGATTTTATTGATATTTGAATTATTTGTACAAATGTTGTTTATAATTTAAATTACAAACAATAGTTTACATTAATTTAAATATTAAATAAAAAGAAAACTATCCTATTTATTTCTAATTCTTCATTCTTCACTCCGTTCCGGTGCTCCATTATTCATCTGCAAAAAGAAAAGAGAAAGTCAGAAAGCAGTTAAATTGGAAAAGACAGTTAAAATTAGACTCATCATTAAGGGCCACTGACTGGGATCAGTTAACCCTCTCTGCAAATCACGGGATTTCTCCCGGTTCACAAAGAGGGAAGAATTTTTATGCAAAGTTGAAAAAATGCAAATGTCAAAATGCATAGAATATCAAACTGCATAGTTTCAAAATCTCAAACTTCAAATTCAAACCAAACTGAAAAAATCCAAGTTACAACTTTCTATCAAATGCCAAGGAAGTACAAGTTACTGTCACAAAGACTAGAAGCTATCAAAAAAGAAGATTTTTGAAAGATATCAAAAAGGACAAAAAGCTGTCAAGGAGAGATCAAGTATGCAGAGGAAAATTGTATGCAAAGCAACACATTTTCTTTTCATCATTTCCCAGAATAAAGTGGCCACTTTCAGAAAAAATAGTACAGAATAAATCATATAAAATATATTAACTGTACTATAGAGAGAGAAGGAAGAGAGATAAAGGCAGCAGATACAGGTTTTCAGGCAGGAGATAGGAAGAAAAAGCATATAACACAAGGAGATAGGAAGAAAAAGCATATAACACGGGTACAACACAGTTCAAAGGAGGAGGGAGAGAAAGATACAAACTCAGAAAGCCTGAAGCCTCACATTACTGTCAAGGCACAACCTGCAAGCTGAAACCATACATCAAACAACAATAACCTGCAAAGCCCAAGCATACTGGCCTGAGACCTCAAAAACCCAAACCTGTGAAACCTCCAAACCCACATACTGTCATACCACATAAACATACAAACTCAAAAAAAGACCATAACCTGAAACACCACAACCTGCCTACTGTCAAGTATTAAACCAGAACCTCAAGCCATGTACCAATAAAACTAAACACAACCAGAAATCCCCAAACCAGTTAAATCTGCATCAGTAAAACCATCAAACCTCATAAACCTGCTGAAACCCTTACCTGTCCAGTTAAAACCTTAAACAACTTCACAAGCCATCAACAACAAAACTTACATTGACTCAATGCCAGAACTGAACCAATATCAAGCCAACCAGAACCATTTTTCTAACCCTCTAAGCCTCAGAATCTCTTCATCATAGGCCACAAACATTCAAAGGCAAAGTGGGCGATAGAGAAGAGGAAAGAAGTGAACTCAGAACCCTTTCACTATAAACAAACATCTAGAAACACGTTTTCAACAAGCATTCCCAAACAAAACCCTAGGCCCTCAAAACTTTGAGTTCCTCACAGGGCAACACAGGTAAAAGGCTAACGGTCTCAGAACAACAATTCAAAGCATCAAGGGCATAGAAGAAGACAATACATTCAAAGGCAACCTAGGCCCTCAGTATAAACATCATTGGGCAACAGAAACACATTTCAACAGGCATCAAACAAGGCATCAATCCCAGTATAGTCAAACAAATCTAAGGCAACAAGTATACAGTGTTCAAGAAGAAGAAGAAAGAGGCAAATTCAAGATAAGGTTTTCAGGCAAACCAACATCATCATAAAACCTTCACACGGTAAGGAGTAAGAACGAAATACCAGGGACATCAAGAAAGCTTCATCGCGCAAATCTCCCTCCGCTCGTTCCGGCCTCCTGAGCGTCACATCCCCCGTCTCTCCTCCTTCTCCAAGGTCAGGTAGCCAGCTTTTCTCTCCCTTTCTTCTTCACCACCTCATAATAGTACAGGTTCAAGGATCACAACTCAATTAAAATTGAAACAACGCGTACAATTCATAAAAGAAAAAGGAAACATAAACATTGAAATCGAACCTTGAATCACAAGTCCACTGAGCTCATAGAGGGAAGAGAGACTTTGGGGGTAACGCTGGTGGCCGGATGGAGGAATCGCTCAGGAAGATGAAGGTGTAGAAGAACGTTGAACGAAAAGTACGAACGGCGCCGTCCCAAACCCTAACGCGTTATCAAACAAACCGAATCCCTAACCCTAAAAATGTTGCTTCAAAACCATGGGCCTGACCCGTTGTAAATTCCCCCTGAAGCCCATTAAAATGTTTCTTTTCTAATTCTTTTTAACAAAACATTAACACTAACCCTTTTTTAAATGATATTTTCCTTTTATTTATTCTTTGCAAAAATCATATTCATAATAAAATACATTACCTTTTTTGCATTTTTAACATAAATAATAAATACATTTTTTCTATATCATATATTCAAAATTAAAAATACCTTTATTCTTTTAATTAAAATATATTTTGTACATACTAAAGTAAATATACATTTTCTTGCATAATTCAATTCTTGACATTTAAATATTTTTGTACATAATACATGGAAATATACTCTTTTTTTTCTCAACATATCATTTTCACAATTTAATTAAAACTTGAGCCTTTAATTAAAAGCATTTTCTTTTGTGCATATTAAAAATATACAAATCAAAGATTCATTAAAACACATATCTAGGTCAAATACCCTAATCTCGCCTTAATTCCATATTATCGCACCTGTAAATATCTACATACTCATATACTTGTACACTTACAATATATTTCACATCATACACTTACACAATGCAAATCCATTCACATTGCCTTATACACATTTGATTATCTTATATTTGTATATTCGATATTTACATTTTGATCGCAAAATTCAATTTGGTTGTAACTTATTGGATACTATAAGTCTCATCCCCTTTTGTACATTTATACCCCCCACTCCCGGACACTATTTTGTAATAGCGTAGATTTTACATTTCCGCCATTTACAGTTTTCCAATTATACCATGGTTAGACCTAGGGTTTGCATGTACATAAAATCAAACGCTAGATAACCTAATACAAAGACAAATACATGAAATCAACACACAATCACACTTGCACCCCCTAGGGTAATCCCACATGTTGCCTTCCAAAATGGGCCATGCTTGCACGTCGAGTATCTTTGGCAAAACAAAATCAAAATGATCATAAGTCCCTCAAAATGTTGCCTAAACGGAATGATCATAGTCCCTTCAAAGCAAATTGCCAAAGACACTTGGCACCATTGCATTCATGGTCCATACGATGACCCGCGCCCGTCCCGAATAAACTTCCTAAACGCAAGATTGCCCATCAAATTCAATGGTGGAACAAAATTGTTAAAAAGAGTTTAAAACATAACAAAAACCTTTGAGTACAATAGGGTAGACAAAACTCTTAGTTACTTGAGATCAACTTGCAAAAACGCTTGCCTTCTTTTCAAAAATCACAATCCACAACACTTTCAAACAAACTCTCAAAAACATTTGAAAACATCTTTTCGAAAAGATCCACACTTTTGTAAAACACTCAATCACGAGTCAAATACATTAGTTGCCTAAGACAAGGCATCTTCTTCCAAAACATTTTCAAAAGCACCCACACACACACCATTTTCAAGCAATCGAAAATCAAGGCAAGTGATCTAAAAAACCAAGTAACTAAGAGCCCATGGATAACCATGGATGAAAAGGGTGCTAATACCTTCCCTTTTCATAATCTACCCCCCGAACCCACGAAATATCTCAAAAGGTTTTTGCTGTGCTTTTTTAACCTTTCCTTTAGGATAAAATAAAAAGTCGGTGGCGACTCTTGCTCAACCGCACAAGTGCGAATACGAACGCAAAACACTAGTCAGTTCTCCCACCGTACCACACTCTGCACGTCTCGATTAAGTGCATGGGCACTACTATGGCCCATGTACTAGTGAATACCGGGTCCTCTTTGAATGTTTTGCCAAAGAAAGCACTAGACCATCTAGACTGTGAAGGTATGATTCTGAAGCCAAGCAATATTGTGGTCAGGGCTTTCGACGGGTCAAAAAGGATGGTTCACAGGGAGGTGGACGTCCCTGTTAAAGTTGGCTCTCATACTTTTGCATTACTTTCTACGTGATGGATATCAGACCATCATATAGTTGCTTGTTGGGTCGCCCTTGGATTCATAAGGCTGGGGCAGTGACTTCTACGCTCCATCAGATGTTGAAATATCCAGTAGAGGGGAACTTCGTCACGGTGCAAGGTGAAGAGGTGTATATGGTGAGTCACCTTAATTCCTTTCGCTATGTGGAGATGGATGGGGAGTTCATCGAAACCCCTTGTCAGAACTTTGAAGAGGTCCCCCAGACTTTGGCATCAACTGAAATTGCTACTGACAAACCTCCGATGAAGATGGCTTCTCTCAAGGATGCCAGGGCTGTAATTGAAAAAGGTGGGTGTGCAAATTGGGGTCAGCTCCCTGATTTTGCACACAAAACTGACAAATTTGGTTTGGGATTCACTACAGGGGATCAAAGGGTTGTTAGGCGCGCGCGGATTGGAAAGCCTCCTCTGTATATCAGTAATCCGGGAGTTAATGCAATGGAGGACGGTGAAGAAGATTCAAATATCGACAGCTGGATCTACCCTACAACCAATGGTGGATTTAATAACTGGACGAAGAAAGACTTCATACTTATTTCCTTTATTTCACAATAATTGACTTTTGTTTTGAGATTTGTAATAAACAGTTTGAAACTTTATGGCCCGGTGTCCTGCCTGAGGCATCTTGGTTTTGTTTGTGAGGGCTTATTATTTGTCATTTTCATATATCATCAATAAAGCATTGGACGTTTTCTTGCATTACAAATTTTGCGCTCCTTGTTTTTCTTTTCTATCTCGCACTATATCAAAACAGCTATTGTCTTACACACACTTACGTATCAATGCAGATCCATATCCATTCTGGATCCCATTGATAACAACTTTGCTACTGCCAGTTATGACTTCGAAAATCCGATCAACCAAGTCGAGGACGAAGGTGAGGATGATTATGAGGTGCCCGGAGAACTTGCTAGACTGTTACTACAGGAATAAAGGGCCATACAGCCTCATGAAGAGCCAGTTGAATCAGTAAATTTGGGTACAGAGGAAGACAGGAAAGAGGTCAAGATAGGTGTGAATCTGGAGCCTAGTGTCAAGCAACGGTTGATACAAATGCTACGTGACTATGTTGAGATCTTCGCTTGGTCTTATGAAGATATGCCTGGTTAAGACACTTACATTGTGGTACACCGCCTGCCGACTAAAGAAGACTATCCTCCGGTAAAGCAGAAGGTTCGCCGTATGCGCCCTGAGATGTCTGAGAAAATCAAAGCTGAGGTCATGAAACAGTTTGACTCCGGATTTCTAGCTGTTACTTCTTATCCGCAGTGGGTTGCCAACGTTGTTTTGGTGCCTAAGAAAGATGGTAAGGTACGGATGTGTGTGGACTATAGAGATCTGAACAGGGCGAGCCCCAAGGATGATTTCCCGCTTCCTCACATCGATGTTTTGGTCGACAACACCGTGCAGCATAAGATCTTCTCCTTCATGGATGGTTTTTCTGGTTACAATCAGATTAATATGGCTCCTGAAGACATGGAGAAGGTAACCTTCGTTACACAGTGGGGCACCTTTTGCTACAAGGTAATGCCTTTCGGGTTGAAGAATGTTGGGGCAACTTATCAGCGCGTCATGGTCGCTTTGTTCCATGATATGATTCATCATGAGATTGAGGTTTATGTTGATGACATGATCGCAAGGTCCCAGACTGAGGAAGAACACCTTGACCATCTCCAGAAACTGTTCGATAGGTTGAAGACGTACAAACTGAGGCTAAACCCGAACAAGTGCACCATTGGGGTAAGGTCTGGTAAGCTGCTGGGTTTCGTTGTCAGTGCTAAGGGTATTAAGGTGGATCATGCCAAGGTGAAAGCTATACAAGAGATGCCAGCTCCCCGCACAGAAAAGGAAGTCAGAGGCTTTTTGGGACGTCTGAATTACATCGCCCGATTCATTTCACATCTGACCGCTACTTGTGAGCCAATTTTCAAGTTGCTGAAGAAAGGTCAAGTCGTAAAATGGAACGATGAATGACAGACTTCTTTCAAAAGGATCAAGGAATACCTCCAAGAGCCACCTATTCTGATGCCTCCAGTTGAAGGAAGACCTGTTATCTTATACTTGACAGTACTGGACAATTCAATGGGGTGCGTGTTGGGGCAGCATGACGAGTCTGGCCGAAAAGAGCATGTTATTTACTACCTTAGCAAAAAGTTTACCGACTGTGAGACCCGATACTCACTGCTCGAGAAAACTTGCTGCACTTTGGCATGGGATGCTCTCTGGCTGAGACAGTATATGCTGACTCACACCACTTTGTTGATTTCAAAAATGGATCCAATCAAGTATATCTTCGAGAAGCCTGCCTTGTCCGGAAGAATAGCGAGATGGCAGATGATCTTAACTGAGTATGACATCCAATACACAAACCAAAAGGCAATCAAGGGGAGTGTATTAGAGGATCATTTGGCGCATCAGGCCATGGATGACTACCAGTCCATGAATTTCGAGTTCCCGGATGAGAACATCATGTTGGTCACCGACTGTGAAGAACCTGGACCGGATGAAGGACCTGAGGAAGGATCCTGATGGTCTATGTATTTTGATGGAGCCTCAAACACGTTGGGTAATGGTATTGGCGTTGTGATTATATCTCCTAAGGGTTTTCATACTCCGTTCACCGCCCGACTATGTTTCAACTGCACCAACAATATGGTGGAGTATGAAGCGTGTATCCTGGGTCTTCGAGCTGCTATTGACCTAAGGATTAAGTTCTTGAGTGTATTAGGAGATTTTGCTCTAGTGATCAGTCAGATCAAAGGAAAGTGGGATACGAAGCACTCAAATCTTATTCCTTACAAAGAGTATGTACTGACATTGCTCCCACACTTTAAGAAGATAACCTTTGAACACTTCCCAAGAGAGGAGAATCAGTTAGCGGACGCGCTAGCTACCATGTCTTCTATGTTCAAAGTCAGGTGGGATAATGAAGCTCCCCGGATTACAATTGAACGGTTGGACGAACCCGCACATTGCTATGACATCGAGACTGAAGAGGTAGCAGATAAACCCTGGTTTCACGAGGTAAAGAGGTATCTTGAGGCTCAAGAATACCCCGAGGGTGCATCTGTTAATGACAAGAAGTTCTTGAGAAGGTTCGCTATGAAGTTCTTCATCAGCAATGGTATCCTTTATAAACGTAACCATGAATCAACTTTACTGCGATGTGTGGACAAAAGCGAGGCAGAAAGGATCATGGAAGAGTTACATGAAGGTACCTTCGGAACTCATTCCAGTGGACATACCCTGGCAAAGAAAATCCTATGGGCAGGATAATACTAGTCCACAATGGAACCCGATTGTTATCAGCACTCTCGGACCTGTCATAAGTGCCAAGTCTATGCTGATAAGGTGCATGTACCTCTAGTTCCTCTGAATGTTTTGACAGCTCCTTGGCCTTTCACAATATGGGGCATCGACATGATAGGTGAGATCATACCTACTACGTCTAAAGAGCATCATTTCATTCTGGTGGCTATTTATTACTTTACGAAGTGGGTTGAGGCAGATTCCTTTGCTACAGTAACCAAGAATGTTGTGGTGCGGTTTATCTGACACAATCTGATCTATCGATACGGTGTACCAGAGAGGATCATTACAGACAATGGGACAAATCTCAACAACACGATGATCACCGAGCTCTACAAGCAGTTCAAGATACAACATCGTAACTCTTCTCCCTACCTGCCGAAGATGAATGGGGCTGTTGAACTAGCAAATAAGAACATCAGGAGATTGCGCAGAAGATGACGGTGACCTACAAAGACTGGCACGAGATGTTACCATTCGCTCTTCATGGGTATCTCACATCAGCACGGACATCAACAGGGGAAACACCCTATTCCCTGGTGCATGGCATGGAGGCAGTCCTACCCATCAAAGTCCAGATACCTTCTCTCCAGATTATGAAGGATGCAGGTTTGAGCAAGGATGACTAGATCCAGACCCGGCTTGATCAGCTGAATCTAATTGAGGAAAAGAGGCTTACTACTATTTGTCATGGTCAGACGTATCAAAAGCGAATGATCAAAGCTTTTAACAAGAAAGTCAGACGTCAAGAATATCAAGTCGGGGATTTGGTGATCAAATGCATCATACTGCCGCAAGGTGATCCCAGGGGCAAATGGACCCCCACATACGAAGGGCCATTTGTGGTTAAGAACATTTTCTCAGCAGGATCTATGATTCTAACTACCATGGATGGTGACGACCTTCCACACCCCGTCAATGCAGACATAGTGAAAAAATACTACGCATAATCAAAGACCCGCTAGGTTGACTGGCCTAGGCAAAAATAAGGGCTTCCCGGAAAACCAAAAGGGTTCAGGCAAAAATAAGGGATGAAATGAAGGGAAAAAACTGTACACCCGGCAAGTCAAAAACCTGAAAAGGCGGCTTAGGAAAAAAAGGGTATCCCGATGGGCTGAAAACCTGAGAGGGCGGTCCAGGAAAAAATTAGGGATCAACGTATAACACTATGTCTCATTGGATCATCTTGTAACCAAACTTCGGTATCGACTATCAAGCTCGGACGGTGCCAATCAATCTGATCTACCTTCGACCAAGTAGCAAAGTGATGAGACGCTCGAAGATATAAGGGCAATAGCAGAGTTGGAACCCAATGGGATTGTTTCACATAGTTGTTTTATTTCTTTTTCACAAATTGTATAATTCCTATCTTTCGGCGGCGTTATCTTACTAGGACGCCAGCCTCTTGTACAAAAACGCCTATTACAGGCCAACTTCAAAGATCAATACAATTCATTTTCACAAGAAATTTCGATTTTTTTTATTTTTCTATTTTTTTTTTTGCAAGAACGTCCAATGATTCATTTTTGATATATGCATTTGAAAATAATCGCTGCTCATAAATATTTACATACAAAACAAAAGACAATTACTCGTAATTCCAGGAACAAGGGCAAATAAGAAGTGTCTAAATCTTACAGTTGCTCTATCCACCAGGTACAGGGATGGAACCAGCTTAAAAATATAACTGAAGGTACATACATTCCCCGCAGAGTAGGAAGTATCTGAAGACAGTGGTGTTAATTCTCCTCAAGAAGAGTTTATCTATCACCAGCAATAGAAGTTCATCATCAGCTGAGTTTAGTTCTTCCACAAAAAGAAACTCAATCCCCAGCAGGGTTCATTATTACCAACAATGGTAATTCGTTCCCAGCGGAGTGGTTTCTCCAAATCAACAGACCTTCTAAGCAGAGTATCTCTCTTCCCCATAGAGTCATTCTCTTGCCAATTTATTCTCCAACAGAGTCTCTCCCGGCGGAATGTTCTCAAACAGAACGGACGCAAGTCTTCGGTTAATCATCTTCGTTCGTTATCCCCAGCGAGCGTAAAAAACTCAACTCCTTGTGCTCTCCAGCAGGCAGTCCAGGATTTATTTCCCCAGCTAGAGAACATAATAAAGAACATTGCATATCCATACATCATGGTATGCGCATACGCATCACGCAACACAATCTCATTTATTTTGAGAACATGATTACTCAATACATTTCATACATCATGACATTACATACGACTAACTTTTTACCTTACAGGGAAAGATACAATCAAATTTTCACAAGTTTTCTCTAGTTCAGTCAAATCAATGCTAATATTTATATTCCATTTCAAGTTATGAAGCCCGAATTCGAACGAATAATATCTTAATTTCACCAAATACTACGAAGCCTGGAATCGACCAGATAGTGATATACCCCAAATTCAAAGCTATGAAGCTCGGAAATCGACCAGAAAATAGTTCAATCCCCAGCAAGTTACTGTGAAGCCTGGAAATCGACCAGATAGCAGTCCAAGACACCATGAAGCCTGGAATCGACCAGATAGTGGTATGTCATAAACACAAGCTGTGAAGCCCGGAAATAGACGGGAAAATAGCTTAACCCCTCAACAAGGTATTGTGAAGCCTGGAAATCGACCAGATAGCAATATAAGATACCATGAAGCCTGGACTCGACCAGATAATGGTATAAAACACCGTGAAGCCTGGATCACGACCAGATAGTGGAAAAGGATATTGAAGCCTGGGACACGACCAGATAACAGTATAAGGTATTGTGAAGCTCGGAATTCGACCGAATAGCAGTTTACCCGGCCAATTACTAAGAAGCCCAGAATCGACCGGATATTAGTATGCCTTAAATTCAAGGTGAAGCCCGGATGCGATCGGATAACAACTTGATTCCTTCTGAAGCCTGGAGCACGACCAGATAATAAGTGAGAAATTGTGAAGCCTGGAGAACAACCAGATAGCAAGTTTAATATCATCCCCCCCAGTAAGTCGCTGTGAAGCCTGGATCACGACCAGATAGCAGTCGGTCTTATTTTCCTTAACAAATCACTGTAAAGCCTGGAGCACGACCAAATAGCAGTTCATTTTCACCTCTTCGACCAAGAGGTGGTTCCCCAGTAGAATAAAGGACGACTGAAGCTCCTAAAATTCTACTTTTATCAAGACAGAGACTAGCACTCACCAGCGTAGTCCTCCTCGACAACAGGTATACGGGCTCTCGCAAAGGAATCTCTTATGTGATCGACACTTCTTCTGATGGCATCTTTAAGCCCATCTTCCGATATCAACCTCCAAATGGCACTTATAAGCCCATTCCCGACATCGCAAGACGAATACCACTTCATGCGAGTGCAAATTTCTGGGCACTCTAGTGTTCAATCATCTTCCACCTTCGGATCACGAAAGGCAGACAAGCCAATTTACATCCTCAGGTTTAAGAGGATTGAACAGGGGAAGCTGTTGTACCCCAAAATTTTCCCTCCCATATTTCTCAATACATTTCAAATGAGGTCTTCAAATTTCTCAAGGAAATCCAAAGGTTTACCAGACAAACCCTCTCCTAAGGCAGTCTACCTCAAATTAGGGTTTCAGTTTGCATCAAGATACTTGAGTCCAAAGGATCCCAAACGCTCACCATTGTCCTAATATGTTCTCAATATCATTCATGTCAAGTTTCAAGCCTTGCAGAGGCAGTTTGCCAAGTCAATTGCTCAAAGGCCTGAAAATCGACTGTGCTAGGGCAAAAGTCAATTGTGTCCTACATACAGTCAAACTTCAAGATTTTTGGTCAACATCCTTATTTTAAAGCATTTTTCATCATTTGATCAAGGGTTGATCATGATTCCTCAAGGATTTCTCACAATTCATCAAAAGCCAAAAGTTGCTAAATTAGGGTTTTGCAGGAAAAGTCAACCCAACTTTGACCAAGCATAACTTTCTCATACTTTATCAAAAATGACCCATCCAAAGCTGATTTTGAAGAGGATGTAATTACCTACAATTCATCTTCAGCTCCCAAGTTCAAAATATACACTCACAAGAAGATATGAATTTGGATATTATAGGTCATTTTGAAAAGTCAACAAAAACACCTTTTTTGTCAAAACATCATACATGAACATGGAAGACTCAATTGAGATAAGACCAAAAGGGTTGCTTAGAGGACATCTTAAGATTTCTCAAAAGTCCAAGAACACATCTCTAGGGTCAAAATTGAGAGAGTTATGCAGTGGCAAAGTTGACCTTTTTTGTAAAATTGTCAAAAGTCAAATGTGGCCAAAATTACAATTTTTGCTAAATGGGCCATACTTTTTATGCTTGCATTGAATTTGTAACATGACCCACGACCCATGATACTTTCCATTTGTCATTATTTTATTTTTGTCATTTATTTTGATTTTATTTCAATTAAATCAAATAAAATCAAAATAAAATCATGAAAATATCAAAACTAATCAAAGCTTGAGATTTTGTGCATGTTTAGGCCTCTTATACAGCTGGAAAGAGAATCAAATCGTGCAAGTTTCATTTAGACACAAAAAGATTGGATTTGGCTTGATTTGGAAATATTTGCATAAGGATCAAATCTTGAATCAATGATCTTAATTGAGGAATATTTGAAACAAGTTTGTAACCCTAATTCGTTCTAGGGTACATAAGGAACATGTGCAGACCAAAAGCAGGGGAATTAGAGGCGTGAAAACAAGAGAGCAAGTTTCAAAAAATTGGAAAAAAGTGGCACACTGATTTCTAAGTTGCAGACCAATTCAAAGCATTCTAAGCATCCCAAACGTTTGCTAGACATCCCAGGAACGTGTTGCAATCATTAACAAGCCTCCTAACGTCTAGAATTACATTGTAAGTACCCCACGGTTTTCACATCTTCTTGAAATCGAATTCAACAATTCTGGCACTTTTAGCATGATTTATTTGCATATTCTTAATCCTTGAATCATTTGCAAGCTAATGGTTATGATTAATTGTGTTTTTATTGACTGTATACAAAGATGCCATGGCTAAGGTTTATGCTTCATTTTTAGGGATTCTCCATACAGGTACAATTGCCTATGGATAAGGGTACCATGTTGCTCATGAGGTTGCCACGAGTTGATTGGTACCATTGTTGTGCATTTATCATGCTTGCATAAGATTTTGGAGAAACAAAGGGTTGTACCTACGCCCATCTGTCTGTAGGTAAAAGTTAAGAGACTTTTAGCAACGGTGGGAGGAAGGAGATGATAGTGTGGCATCCTGTAACTGGCCCATTCAAATCTGTGCGTGTTTTAATGATTACTATTTTGTTTTTCCATATATTGTTTTTTGTTGTTCCATGTACAACTAATCAAGCCAGCTTAGCTGGTAAGCGTGCAGTATGATTATGCCAAAGGATCTGTGTTTGATCCCCAGGTCCCAATATTCTTTCATGATATTTTTTTCTTGCATAATCAGGCACACGTGCATACAAGGAGCCTACCATGTACCATCAGCTTTCAGCCATCAGATCCCCAGCATGCCCATATCCAAGGCTTCCCATATGAGGGCCTACCATGTGCACAGGTCAAACGCACCCACAGGATTGAAAGAAGTCAAATAAGGCCATCAGCATTTGGGCTTGAATTTGCAATTCAGACCCCCCTTCTTGCTACAAAACCAGGCCCATTCTTATTTCTTTTCTAATTTTTTCTTTTATTTAAATTTCTTTTATCTAATTATTTTCTAACACAAATTAATTCCTTTTTACAAAAAATCATAAAATCAATTTCACCAATTTAGAATTTAGGTTTTATTTTATTTTATCAAAATCAATTTTATATCAGTTTTAATTTAGGTTTAATTCTAACTTTTTTTCTAAATAATTAAAATCAAATTAGAAAAATTAGGATTATCATATGATTCAACTTTTATTTCTTTTCTCAATAAAATAAAAATATAAAAATAAACTAATTTAGTTATTTTTCTTAAATAAAAATTAATTAGTAATTAGGTTTGTATTTTATTAAAATCTTATTTTCTCAAAACAATTAAAAAAAATCACAAAAAGGATTTTTCTTTCAATTAGGTTTAGACGGGGTCAAAACCCTAATATCTCTCGTTCTTAATTCATCGCGCGTATTACTTTTGCGATATTAATGTAACTGCTCATGGTATGTAATAGTTTAATTAGGATTTTCTTTTATTTATTGTTTTACGGGTTTTTGGCTATGTAATTAATCCCCTACCCCGAAGCTTTGTAATAGCGTAGGTTTTATTTTCTCGCATTTTAAATCTCGCAAATATTAACTATTAGATGTATGATAATAGGATTGTATGATAAGATTGCATGACAATTTAAAATGGCTAGCAAACTCTAAATGTGCAAAGATAATAACTTAAAATCAAATCACTCGCACATGCACACTCCTAGGGTATACTCTCACTTTGGTTGCCTTCGGTAAACGATCATTAAGTATAGGGTATTTTAGTGGTTGCCCTTCTGTCTAAACAAAGATCAATTGTCCTGTTCAGAAATGTTACCTCGAATATGATCTTAAGACATTAGGGTTATTACTAAGACGTCCTAACATTGGTTTAGTGATCGTACGTCCCTTTCGAATTGACCCTTACAACTCCAACGACGGTGCTACCTACTCTTTAATAGTGGGATAGCGCTGTCTAAAGGAAACAAGAACAGAAACATTCTTTTTTCGATTAGGTAGATGCTAGTAGGTACTTGCTCAAAATCAAACTTTTTTCACACTTACACTTTTCCAAACAAAGTTTTCAAAAAATACTTCGTAACACTCTTGAGGACTGACACAAGGGTTAAAATGAAGTAAAACAAAAAAACTTTTCAAAACACACAAACACGGAAGCAATTTTTTAGAATGATGAGCAAGTACCTAAGAGCCCGTAGAAAACTACGGATAGAAAGGGTTCTAATACTTTCCCTTTCTATAATCTACCCCCCCCCCCCCCCCCCCCCCCGTACTCAAAATCTCGAAAAAGGAATTTTTCTGTGCTTTTGTCCTTTCCAGTTGGATAAAATAAAAGTCGGTGGTGACTCTCCCTTACCGCGACATTTTGCGAACACAAACACAAAATGTAAACCAGCATTTTCCAAAACAGTCTGGTTATGCCACCGTATCACACTTAGCAAGTACACAAGGCTTTGAAACTTGAATTTCTCAAAAATCACATGTTATGCATAAACTTGGGATTTTGAATTCTGATCAACAAGAGGTCTCCAAACTTGTTAGTTATAAATAGAGTCACTATTTGTAAGCTAAAGGACGAGCTTTAACACCCTGAAATACACCGAAACTCTCTCAAATCAGAAATTTCCCAAAAACTCCATTGTTGCATAGTTTCTGACCTTGATCATCAAACTCACATTTCCCTCGTGTGTTTCTTGGACTTTTAGTTTCTAAAGCTTCCTTACATCAAGTGTAACCTATCCCTGTCCTTGTTTCATTACTGTAACATCATTTACCATATCCTCCATAACCAAAAATAGAGCATTTCACATTGACTTCTCCAAGTCATTTCAGTCACTCTCAACTCAAGCAAACCATTACATTAGCTTCCTAGGACCTCAAGGAAGCTAACCTGATCATCACCACTGCCTGAAACAAGCTCAAACTCCAAACATGATTTCCAGTTTTGAGGTAAGTTTTCTCAACTTGGAACTCTTCATACAGGCATCATCAATAGTTTATTTGTGAACAAAACATGTAGATATCATTGCCCTGAAGCTAATCATGTCCATAGTTTTGATTAATTTTGCTTGAGCTTAGAGAAGTTTGAAACTGAAACTTCTGAAATTTTTAGGGTTCATATTAGGGCCATTAAAATTCATGCTTATCTTTGATCTATAGTTTTAATACTTTACATTTCTGGAATCGTGAGAAAATTTGCTACAAGTTTCATGTTTACAGTTTTCATTTTTGATGAGAAATGAGCAAGTTACAGTTGGTCTGGCTGGAGGTTGAAGATGAAGTCTTCAGGGCGCGTTTTGCCTTACATATTTATTGTTTTATTTGTATTAACGGATGTATAGCCACCCCAGTGGTAGAAGCGCGCGCCTGTAACCTATGGGACCTGGGTTCGAGCTCCAGTGGTACCGTTTTCATTTTTTTATATTTTGCTTCCTGATTTTTGGCTTTTTTTGGCAGGCGTTGGGCCTCTTTGGGCCTGGCTTTGTTTTGTTATTTTTCTAGCTAACCCCCTTACTTCAGTTGTACGCACCTGGCCCAAGTTTGTATATTTTCTTTTTTATTTCATTTTTATTTTCTTAAATATTTTTCTAAATTCTGAAAAAATCATAAAAATGCAAAAATGATAGATTTATATTTTGACTTAGTTTATTTTATTTTTCTCATAAAAAATATTTTTGTTTAACTATATTTTATTTATTTTTACTAACTTGTCTTGTAAATTTAATTAAAATTATGTTAATATTTATTTTTATTTTCACACCTATTAAAATATGTATATTTTTAAAATTGAAAAAGGCCAAAAATATTTTACAATGCTATAAATATTTTCAAGACACAAAATACCAAAAATACTTTTTCTAAACTTTTTTTTTTACCAATCAACTTAATAGAACTAGGGTTTTATTTAAAATCTTTTTCCTAATAAAATTCAAATTTAATTAATTATTTTCTTTATTTAATTAGGTTAGGACAAAATTCATTTTTCATGAAAATCAAACAAAGATACATTTTCTTTACATCTTGCATTTTTTGTACATTCATTCATTTTATACTTTGTATTTATTTATTTCCTTGTACATTGATATCAATTCAATATGGTTGTAATAGACTAATTAGGTTTAAATTCTTGCAATCCCCACTCATGAATTTGTACACCCCCCTCCCCACAAATGTTGTAATAGCGTAGTAACTTTAAATTTCGCAATTTATCGCTTTTATATAACATGTTATTAATTAGGGTTTGTATGGAAAGACTAAAATCAATACTTAGAAAACCCTAATTCAAGACAAAAACAAGCATGAAAATGATACACTTGCACACAAGCACCCCTAGGGTTATCCCACTTGGTTGCCTTATACAAAATGGCCATATTACGCATGTAAGGTGTCTTAGCCAAAACAAGCAAATACAATATCATAGTCCCTCGATGACGCTATCTAAGTTGTCTTACAAATGATCTTAGTCCCTAAAAAAGAATGCTAAGATACCTTGCAACATTGCTAATCATGGTTATACGATGACCCACGCCCGTCCCGTTTACATCCAAAGATAGGGTTGCTTACCAAATCAATGGTAAGACAACAATGTCGAAGGAAAAGAAAATGAACAAGAAAGACATTTGAGTAGGTAGATTTCTCCGAATTACTTGCTCCATTTCAAAACAAACACCCTTTCTATTTTCAAAAACAAACGCCTACACTTTCAAAACATCTTACAAAACTTGAAAACATTTTCAAAAGATCAACATCTTTGTATACATCCTTACGAACTAGAATCATTACAAAGATTGCCTAAACAATGGCCTCTTTTACAAAATACTTTCAAAAACCACATCAAGCACAATTTCAAACAAAAAGCAAGTGATCTAGAAAGTAACTAAGAGCCCATAGAAAACCATGGATGAAAAGGGTGTTAATACCTTCCCTTTTCATAATTTACCCCCCGAACTCAAGAAATAATATCAAAGGTCTTTCCTATGCTTTTTCACCTTTCCTTTTGGATAAAATAAAAGTAGGTGGCGACTCTTGCTAACCGCAACATTTGCGATCAAACGCAAAACCCTCAAGTCAGTTCTCCCACCGTATCACAGAATGCCTATATTGCACCAAAGAGGATGCGCTCATGGGAAGCCTGATTCCTGTTTGATTTAGGAGTTTTGTTTTATCTTTGTTTCTTCCATTGTAAGCCCAAGAGGCATCGTTGTAAACATTTAAACTTATGAATGCAATTAATGTTTGTTCTATCTTTGTCTAAGCAAATTTAAATCTTAAAAGTCCTTGAAAACATTGCATAAGCATATCATGCATATCATTACATAAGCAGGTATTTCGAGACAGGTTTCTTATCTTTTCGCTGTTTATTTCAGCAAAAAGAAATGGCTCTTGAACAAACAGTTAAGGATCTTCAAGCTCAAAACGCCCAATTCTAACAAATGTTCCTTGCTCTGGCTAAGGGACAAGAAGATCTGAAAGCTCTCATCATCAAAGAGAAGGCAAAGAAGGAAAAGAAATCAGCTGGTGTCTTGAATATGGGAAGAAGGTTCATAGGACCGGCCAAGCGAGCTCTAGATTTCGCAACCCCGTCAAATGAAGGGGACAATCAAGAAGAGAAGCCAGCATAAGAAAACAACAACCCAGGGACTGATGAGGGAGAGGCAGACTATGCTGAAGAACAATATCCTCCTGCTGATGACAAGTATAAACAGCTGGAGGATCACCTCAATGCTATGTAGATTCAGAGGTTACCTGGTCTGGATTTTGAAGAGTTAGTTCTAGTCTTAGGGGTGGTTATCCCGCAGAAGTTCAAGGTTCTCGTATTTTCTAAGTATGACGGTGTCTCTTATCCTAAGCTCCACTTAAGGTCATACGTCGGGAAGATTCAACCTCACACCACTGACAGGAATCTGTGGGTACATTTCTTCCAGGAAAGTTTGTCAGGGACGCAGTTGGAATGGTTCTATCAGCTGGAGGGAACCAACATTCGTAACTGGGAGGATTTGGTTGCTGCTTTCTACATGCAGTACCAATACAATGTTGACCTTGCTCCAACCCTTACACGACTTCAAAGTATGTCTGTGGGTTCCAGCGAGGGTTTCAAAGATTATGCCCAGAAGTGGAGAGATCTTGCAGGAAGAGTCCAGCCTCCTTTGTCTGATAGAGAGCTGGTAGATATGTTCATGGGTACTTTGTTTGGTCCATTTTTCAACCATTTGATTGGAAGCTCTTCAATCGGGTTTACTGAGCTGATATTGACTGGGAATGAGTAGAAGTGGATATCAAGAGTGGTATGATTCAGAGGGGTGCATCTTCAAGTACAATGAAGAAACCCTTCCCTGGAAAGAAAGAGGTCATTGCTGCTTATGACCAGAGAAATCAAAGTAAAATTAAATGTCGTTCGATAGTAGGGGCTGTGATGATCTCCAACCCTGCATCAAATCAACAACAAAACAATCAGCGTAGACAGGATACACCCAGAAGAAAGTTCACCTGGATCAACATGTCCTTATCTCAGGTTTTACCACACCTGTTAAAGTCTAATCTGGTTACTCTAAAGGAGGCTTCTAAAAATCCAAATATTGCATCTCCCCGCTTCAACCCAAATGCTCGATGTGCCTATCACTCTGACATTCCAGGGCATGATACAAATGATTGTTGGGCTCTGAAAAACAAAATGCAAGATATTATTGAGGCAAAGGAGACTGAGTTTGATCCTTCTAAGACCCCCAACGTCATAACTACACCAATTCCCAAGCATGACCCGGGAGTCAGTGCTATTGATGTTGTTTCCTCCAAAGAAGATGCTGACAGTAACTGCGACATGGACATATGGATCTTCCTAATTATCAGCGGTGGTATCAATAATTGGGAGGCCAGGGAATTTGTTCCTATTACTTTTATTCAAGAGTAATTATCTTTTTGTTTTGGGAATATGTAATATTTAAACAATGTGAACTCTAAAGCCTTGTGCTTTACCCGAGGCACAATGGTCTATTTTGTGAGGGTTATCACTTCATCTTCATATGTCATTAATAAATCATTGGACATTTTGCATACAAATTTTATGCTCTCTGTCTTGCTTTTATGCTTTTATTTTATCAAAATAGTTATGCTCTCATACACACACCCACATATCAAACTGCAGATCCACATCCACACTGGATCCCGTTGGTAACGATTCTGTTATTGCCAATTATGACTTTGAAAATCCGATCTACCAAGTCGAGGACGAAAGTGAGGAAGATTGCGAAGTACCAGGAGAACTTGTCAGACTGTTACAGCAAGAAGAAAGGGCAATATAGCCTCATGAAGAGCCTGTTGAGACAGTAAATTTAGGTACTGAGGAGGATAAGAAGGAAGTCAAGATAGGTGCCGATCTGGAGCATAGTGTCAAAAAGTGGTTAACTCAGATGTTACATGACTATGTTGAGGTCTTTGCTTGGTCATACGAAGACATGTCGGGGCTTGACACTGATGTTGTGGTTCATTGTCTGCCGACAAAAGATCAAGGATGGAGATGTCAGAAAAGATCAAGGTTGAAGTCATGAAACCGTTCAATATCGGTTTCTTAGTTGTTAGTTGTTATCCATAATGGGCTCCTAATGTTGTTCCGGTTGCCTAAGAAGGACGGTAAAGTACGTATATGTGTGTATTACAAAGACCTGAATAGGGAAAGCCCCAAGGATGACTTTCCGCTTCCCCATATTGATGTTCTGGTTGACAACACCGTACAACATAAGGTATTCTCCTTCATGGATGGTTTTCTTCGGGTACAATCAGATCAAAATGGTGCCTGAAGATATGGAGAAAACAACCTTCGTCACGCAGTGGGGCACTTTCTGCTACAAAGTTATGCCATTTGGGTTAAAGAACATCGAGGCAACCTATCAGCGTGCCATGGTAGCCTTGTTTCACGATATGACCCATCATGAGATAGAGGTCTACATCGATGATATGATAGCCAGGTCTCAAACTGAAGAGGAGCACATTGATCACTTGCATAAGATATTTGAAAGACTGAAAAAGTACAAACTGAGGTTGAAGCAGAATAAGTGCATTTTTGGGGTAAGATCTGGTAAGTTCTTAGGCTTCATTGTCAGCAGCAAAGGTATTGAAGTATACCCTATAAAGGTTTAATCTATACAAGAAATTCCAACTCCCCGCACCAAGAAGGAGGTAAGGGGATTCTTGGGACATCTAAACTATATTGCAAGATTCATTTCCCATCTAACCGCTACTTGTGAGCCAATCTTCAAATTATTGAAGAAAGATCAAGCAGTGAAGTGGAATGATGATTGCCATACCGCCTTTGACAAAATCAAGGAATATATTCAAGAGCCTCCAATTTTGATGTTGCCGGTTGAGGGGAAACCTCTGATCATGTACTTAACAGTGTTAGAGAACTCAATGAGGTGTGTGCTGGGGTAGCATGACGAGTCTGGTCGAAAAGAGCATGCAATATACTAGCTTAGCAAACAGTTTACCGACTGTGAGACCAGATACTCACTGCTCGAGAAAACTTGTTGCACTTTGGCATGGCCTGCTTGCCGATTGAGACAATATATGTTGATTCACACTACCTTGTTGATATCTAAAATGGATCCTATCAAATACATTTTTGAGAAGCCCGCTCTCTCTAGAAGAATAGCAAGATGGAAAATGATCTTGAACGAATATGATATTCAGTACACAACCCAGAAAGAAATTAAGGGAAGTGTACTAGCTGATCATTTAGCTCAACAGGCTGTGGACGACTACCAATCCATGGATTTTGAGTTCCCGGATGAGAACATCATGTTAGTGACCGATTATGAAGAACCTGGACCGGATGAAGGACCTGAAAAAGGATCCCGATGGACTATGGTTTTTGACAGAGCTTCTAATACACTCGACAGCGGTATCGGTGCTGTGATTATATCTCCCGAAGGTTGTCATACTCCTTTCACTTCCAGGCTATGTTTCAACTGTACCAACAACATGGCTGAATATGAAGCATGCATTATGGGTCTCAAAGCTGCTATTAACTTGAGAATTAAATTCTTGAGTTTATTTGGAGACTCGGCCTTAGTGATCAGTCAAATCAAAGGAGAATGGGACACGTAGCATCCTAATCTCGTCCCTTACCGGGAGCATGTGCTGACACTGATTCCATATTTTGAAGAAGTTACCTTTGAACATATTCCCCGAGAAGAAAATTAGTTAGTGGACGCGCTAGCTACTATGTCATCCATGTTCAAGGTCAGGTGGGATAATGAAGTTCCTCAGATCACTATTGAGAGAATGGATAAACCAACATACTGTCATGAGATTGATATTGAAGAAGTAGTGGACAAACCCTAGTTCCATGAAGTTAAAAGATACCTCGAAGCCCAAGAGTATCCCAAGGGAGCTTCCATCAATGATAAGAAGTTTCTGAGAAGGTTCGCTGCCAAGTTTTTCCTCAATAACGGAATCCTCTACAAGCGCAATGATGATTTTACTTTGCTTCGGTGTGTAGATAAGAGTGAAGCGGAGAAGATTATGGTAGATTTGCGTGAAGGCATCTTTGGCACCCACTCTAGTGGGCATGCAATGGCTAAAAAGATCCTACGGGCAGGATACTACTGGTCCACTATGGAAGTTGACTATTATCAGCATTCCCGAACTTGTCACAAATGTCAGATATATGCTGATAAAGTGCATGTGCCTCTGGTTCCTCTAAACGTCTTGACTTCTCCCTGGTCATTCACAATGTGGGGCATTGATATGATTAGAGAGATTAGACCTACAACTTCTAATGGGAACCACTTCATCCTAGTTACCATTGGTTACTTCATAAAGTTGGTCGAGGCAGCCTCTTTTGCTTCTGTTACCAAGAACGTTATGGCCCGATTCATCAGACATAACCTTATCTGTCGGTGCGGTATTCCATAAAGAATCATTACAGATAATGGTACCAATCTTAATAATACTATGATCACCGATCTCTGCATACAATTCAAGATTCAGCACCATAACTCTTCTCCTTACCGGCCAAAGATGAATGGTGATGTAGAGGCGGCTAATAAAAACATCAAGAAGATCATACAAAAGATGATGGTGACATACAAAGACTGGTATGAGATGTTACCATTTACTCTTCATGGGTAACGTACCTCAGTGTGCACATTAACAAGGGAAACTCCTTTGTATTTGGTATACAGTATGGAAGTTGTCCTACCCATTGAAGTCCAGATCCCTTCCTTGAGAATCATGAAGGATGCAGGTTTGAATGAAGATGAATGGGTTAAGACTCGACTTGACCAATTAAACCTGATTGATGAAAAGAGGCTCACGGCTGTCTGTCATGGTCAGATGTACCAAAAATGTATGATTAAAGCTTTTAACAAGAAGGTCAGATGTCAGGTATATCAGGCTGGTGACCTAGTAATCAAGCGCATTATCCTGCTGCAAGGTGATCCCATTGGCAAATGGACCCCCACATACGAAGGGCCATTTGTGATCAAGAATATTTTTTCTGGTGGAGCCATGATCTTAACCACTACGGACGCTGACGACCTTCCGCACCCTGTAAACGCGGACATAGTTAAAAGATACTATAAATGAACAAAGACCCACTAGGTTGACTGGCCTAGGAAAAAATAAGGGCATTCCGTCTAACAATAAGGGTTCAGGCAAAAATTAGGGATATACATATGGAAAACATTTGTACACCCTGTTGCACCTCAAAATTTGCCCTCTCATTTCTCAAGGAATCATCCTGGATCCTCAAGTTTTATTTCATCAAGTCTCCAAGCCTTGAATTATCAATTTTTTCAAGCAAACCATTCACAAGGGAAAATTGGTCATTTGCATACTGAGAAGTCTAACTTTGACTTTTGGATCAAAATCAAATCTCAAAAATCATATTTCACCAAGACATGTTGGAATATGAAGTTTGCTTCATCAAGAGTTTCAAAAGTCAAATTTTACTTTGGAAGAATCAAATTTTAAAAACTTAGAAATTTTTCTAAGTATTTAGGAAATATGACAATTTCAGAACTTCTGGGTCAGTGTTCACACTCAGCAAATTCTGGATATCCTCAAGACAGAGTTTGGTCAGAACTTCTGAGCCAGTTTTCACAAAGGTTCGGTCAGAGTTTGCAAGGGTAAATTAAAGAAGGTTACAAAGCGTGTTGCAAGCTTACTGGAAAGTCTGAAGCGTCCTTCAGAACATGCTGAAGCTAGAAGATAAGAGGATCAGAAGATGAGATGCTACGCTGAAGCAGAACTTCTAATCCAGAGTCAAGCAAGGACGCAGAGTTTCACATGGGAACCCATTTAATGCTCACAACCACTTGAGAAGTCTTTATCCAATAGATTCTCTCCACGTGTACCCCTACTGTCTTGGGAAGACAATTTTATGCAAAAGAATGCTAGACCCACGCGTTGTTTTTACTTTTCCTTAATTCATG
This sequence comes from Vicia faba, assembly GCA_948472305.1. NCBI lineage: Eukaryota > Viridiplantae > Streptophyta > Magnoliopsida > Fabales > Fabaceae > Vicia > Vicia faba. The sequence goes on along the minus strand of OX451739.1, from coordinate 1,473,332,044 downwards.
CTGCCAAATCCAACTGAGGCGCTGTTAACCATCCAACTTGAATGCATTGAACCCCCGCTTGTTTAAGCTTACTTCAAGAGTAAGTCAGCATCTAGCACATAATGTTGGTGCCACTTGACCGCCCCAACTGCAAAACTTTGCCTATAAATAGAACACCATTGGCCACTGAGAAAAGTCCAGAAAAATTTGTGAAAGAGGTGAGAGAATTGAGAAAGGAAGCTTTGAACCACTGCAAAAATTCCAAGAACTCAGGAAACTATAAACACAAAATACCAAAATATTAGCATTGATTCCTTACATTCAAACTCCATTTTTTTCCTCAAGTGTTCTTGACTAAAGTCATCCACGCAGTTACTGATTCACATATTAGAAGCTACCTTAACTTTTGTATTCCTATTGCCATACACTCTCCATTCACTTCCACCTCAAAGAAGTCAGAATATCATCCCTTGGCTGTTCCAGAAGTTGCAAGCTTCCATCCTGCTGAGTACGTGAAGAAATTACTCAGAACATCACCAGAATTCAAGACTAACCTTCAGTTCACATAATCCTTTCCAGTTGCAAGGTAAGTTTTCTGCTGACTCTCATCATAATTGATTAAGCATTGTCAGATTTTTCATGTTTTGCACAACGTAGATATTCTGATCCTGATGATGTACATATTTTGAAAATCCATGCATCTGCTTGCCTAAATAGAAGAAATCCTTATCCAGAGCTTCATAAGGAAATTAGGACTCAGAACCAGAATTAGCAAATACATGTTGCTTCTGATTTGTGCTTATGATATTTCATGAAATTTGTCATAATTATTATGTATGTAACTTCTGTTCTGTTAAGAAAAACTAAGTTGCAGATGTTCTGACTGGCATGGAAAGAGGAAAAGTTCTGGAAATTGCATCAAAACTTCTGAAAACTTGAGTTCTCAGAAGATCCAGAACTTCTGAACTTCCATATTTTTCTAACATGTTTCTCTTTGTGCAGCAAGGCAGAGTCAGAACTTCTGACCTCTTCTATTTTCAGCACTTTGCGTTGATCATGTTTTCTTTCTCTTTTATTATTTTTCCATCATATTATTTTTTATTGTTAATAAAAAAAACACCAAAAATATTTTATATTTCTGCATATTATATTCTCTTTTAACATAAAAAGACAAAAATATTTTCTTAAACAAAACTTATTTCTTTTCCTAAATAAATAAGCATTTTACATTTCCTGTACAATCTTATCTATTTCAATATGATTGTAATAGTAACCTAGAATTTTAAATTGAAACCCCCATTGTGATACGGTGGGAGAACTGACTTGAGGTTTCACGTTTGTTTTCGTAAATGTTTCGGTTTAGCAAGAGTCGCCACTGACTTTTTATTTTATCCTAAGGAAAGGTTAAAAAGCACAGCAAAAACCTTTGAGATATTTTCTTGGGTTCGGGGAGTAGATTATAGAAAGGGAAGGTATTAGCACCCTTTCTATCCATGGTTATCCATGGGCTCTTAGTTACTTGCTTAGATCACTTGCCTTTGATTTTCAATTGCTTGAAATGGTGCTTTGTGTGTGTTTTTGAAAGAGGTGAAAAGAGGCCATTTGTTGTGGCAACCTTTGTAATGATCCATGTTTTGAATGTATACAAAGGTGTATTTGTCTTTTGAAAAGTTTTCAATGTTTTGAAAGTTTGTTTTGAAATTGTGTGTTTTGAAGAATGGCAAGGATGTTTTCTTTGCAAGTTTGATCAAGTAACCAAGAGTTTTCTACCCTATTTTACTTAAAGGTCTTTCTTTACGTTTTTAACCCTTTTAACAGTGTTGTTTCACCATTGTATTTGGTGAACAACCTTGCGTTAGGATGTTAACGGGATGGGCGCGGGTCATCGTATAGACCATGAATGCAATAGTGTCAAGTATCTTGGCAATTTCCTCGAGGGACTATGATCATTTTTGTTTAGGCAACTTCGATAGCGTCATCGAGGGACTATGATCATTTTGTTTGTTCTTGTTTTGTTTTGCCGAAATACTTGACATGCAAACATGGCCCATTTTTTTGAAGGCAACAAGTGGATGTAACCCTAGGGGTGTAAGTGTGCAAGTATGTTTTGTTGCATACAAGAGTTTATATTTGAATTAGGATTTTCTATTTTCATTGATTTTATCTTGTCATACACATCCTAATTACTAGCATTTATATTTGAAAGCAATAAAAGCAGAAATATAAAATCCTACGCTATTACAGCAATTTAGGGGGTGGGGATACATATTTGTACATGGGGTGGTTCAACGAGAAAAATAGAGAAGAAAAGAAAGTAACAAAAACAAGATAGAGAGAAAGAGAGAGGGAGCCAGCGCGCTGCTGAGAGGTCATCAGAAGTTCTAACTCATGCCCGCTGCCAGATGATCAACCTTTTGGTTAAACTGTATGAGTCAGAACTTCTGACTCTAGCACCTGCAAAACAGAAACCTGTTAGTGGGAAGATCAGAAGTTCTGACCCCCATGCGCTGCAAGACAAAAGTTTGTTAGTGGGGATATCAGAAGTTCTGATCCTGCTGGAAATACGATAATTCTCAGAAGTTTTGATGTTATTAACAGCAAAACAGGCTTCATATGTGCTAACGTCAAAGTCAACACTTGGCTTCTCCCTGTACTAGTCAGAACATCTGCAATTTTGTTATTTTTCCACAAAACAGAAAACATGTTTGGAACAGCTTCAGCAAATGTCAAAGTGTTTCAGGAGACAGAACCAACAAGGTCACAGGCAGGTTCTATGCTGACTCACTTCCTATCTAAATGTTCTGAGGTATGAAAATCCTCAGAACACAAATAACAACAATATGATGTTTATATTATGTTTATTTGAGCATGCAAAGCTGATGATGCTTAGCAGCGTGATGAAGGTCAGCAGGGGCTTACCTGGCTGTTGGAAATGGTTGTGAGTGAGAGCTAGCTTTTAGCTCTGGTGGTGTACTGGACAGGTTCTTTTTCTTTTTTTTGAAGGGGTAGATGAAGGTGTATGTGTATGTATGGTCAGAGGCTGCGAGGGTGTTCTTTAGTCACAAAGAAAACTGGGTATTGATGAAGTTTGGAGGTAGGAAGTTGAAACACTGGCAATTTTGGCAGAGTTTCACAAGGTTTTCTTCACCAGAGTTTTTTGTTTCTTCTAAATTTTTCTGGATGTTTTTTTTTCACGTCCCCTTTTGTGATGGACAATGGTGCTCTATTTATAGGCAAAGCTCTTGTGGATTCTTGAATGTTAAAGGCGCCAACAGAGGTTAAATTATTATTATTTATTTATTTTGAAAGAAGTTCCTGGAAAATTGTGATAAAGGATAGCCTTTCAGCCTAGGCTGGAACAGCAGGCAAGGATTGAGGAGAAGTGACCTCTATAGGTGGAAGGTGGCGCGTAGACCCATGCCTAAATCTGCATAAAGGCGTTTACCAAGCCACACGTGAAGAGACCTCTTGGATGAATGTTCAGGAGTGGTTGGGAGCATTAATGAGCATTAAATGGTGATGAGACTTATCAACACCAAAATTCTTGTAATAGGAGAAAAAACCTGAACCAGCAGTTCTGCTTTACCAAAAACAACGTAAACCATGCTCTGGTCTTGGCCTCTTGCTGTCTCAGCAAATTCTGGAGATTCTCCTGACTTTCTAACACGTTCCTTGGACTTGCTTCTGGAAATCCTAGACTTAGAGATTCTGTGTCAGTGTAACACCCACTCTTCTGACCCTTTCATCTTCTGATTTTAGCATGTTCTGAAGGAGCCTTCAGACCTCTTTACTTCCTTGGCATTCCTCTAGCAAACTCCGGCTGAACTTGCATAACTGCTGAAAGAGCCACGTTCTGTTTGAGGCTTACGTATTGAACCAGGTTTGCAACCTCTGACTGAGTTGATGTAGCTACTGAAGAGCCAACTTCTAACTGCTTTGAGCCAAGCTTGCAACTTCTGACCGTTTCTGTCTGGAGGCTGGTCCAGAAGTTCTGAAGTGCTATTTTCTTCTTAAACACCCATTTTTTTAGAGAAAAATTCCAAATATTTAGAATTTAATTTTTTCAAGGTAAGAGTTTTGCTTTTAGAGATTGTGTGATCATTTTGCTCTTGTAAATGGTTTGCTTAGGAAGAAATGATAATTCAGGACTTGGATTTGTTTCAGGGAGACTCTGAGAATCCAGGATGATTTCCTGAAGAATGAGAGGGCAAATTTTGGGGTACAACACCCATTCATAAATATGTACCCCCATCCCCAAAATATTGTAATAGCGTAGGAATTTACATTTCCGCACTATTATTGCTTTCAATATATGCTAGTAATTAGGGCGTGTATGACAAAGATATGAAAATTGACAAATCGATCACCCTAATCAAGACAAATTATGCATGCAATCAAATACACACGCACACTTACACCCTTAGGGCAATTCCACTTGTTGCCTTATAAATGTCCATGTTATGCACGTGGGATGCCTTAGCATAAACAAATCGAAAAATACAAGATCATAGTCCCTCGATGACGCTATCAAAGTTTCATTTCAAAATGATCTTAGTCCCTAAAGAAAAAGTGCTTAGTCATCTCAAAACATTGCTATCATGGTCATACGATGACCCATGCTTTTCCCTTCACATCCAACGATGGGGCTTCTTACCAAATCAATGGTAAGATAGCAACATCTAAAGGAGGAGGAAAAGCACATCTAAAACCTTTTGAGTAGGTAGATTACTTTTAGTTACTTGCTCAATTTCGAAACAAATATTCTTGCTATTTTTAAAAACAATCACATACACTTTCAAAACACTTTCCAAACATTGAAATATTTTCAAAAGCTCAACACTTTGTATGCATTCTTACAAACGGGAATCATTGCAAAGTTTTCCTAAACGATGGCACCTTTTCAAAATACTTTCAAAACCACACAAAACACATTTTCAAACAAAAGAAAGTGATCTAGCGAGTAACTAAGATCCCATGGAAAACCATGGATGAAAAGGGTGCTAATACCTTCCCTTTTCATAATCTACCCCACGAACTCAAGAAAACATCTCTAAAGGTCTTTCCTGTGCTTTTTCACCTTTCCTTATTGGATAAAAGAAAAGTCGGTGGCGACTCTTGCTAAACCGCAACATTTGCAAACAAACTCAAAAACCTTAAGTCAGTTCTCCCACCGTATCACAGAACTGGCGACTCTGTTGGGGACTTTGTACTAAAAGTGGGGTTACCTTAGGGATAGATTGCATTTACTTGCTTACATTGCTTGAGTTGTTTGCTTTACATTTTTTGGTTCCTTGTTTGGGTTTGTTTTAAATCCTACACCCGGATTTAGGGGTACCTTTTAGGTAAGTAGCAATAAACTGTTAGGGAACTGTGCGGGGTATACCGACACAGTTGAAGCAGTAGCTACGTTGGTGTGGCACTTTGGTTGGTACCGGTAACCCTTGAGTCAGTCAAGGAGAGTACAGGGCCTCCGCTTGGTGTCGTAAAGCATCAACTGACCTTAGAACCTTACTTGACCAACTTGGCCATTAGGAAGTAGTGAGATGACCGGCTTTGGTGCAGTCCGAAGTTGGTAGATACTCGATACTACACTCATTGAGGTTTGACTCTTGAGTTTTGTTTGGTTGCGAGTCAATCGCTTATTGAACGAAAATTAGGGGAAAGATCAGTGATATTGAGATCCCTTAGAACCCGGTTACTATTAACTAGGACAGGTTGAGCCAACTAAACTTCAAGAGGGTACTTACCTGAAACCCCATGCAAGCCTAAACTCAAGGACTTGTTTTGCTTTGTATTTATACACTTGTACATAACATCATAAACATCATGAGCATCATAAACATCACTAACCATTTCAAGGATTTTTGGATTTATCTTTGTTCTGTTTTGTATGACATGGCATCCTTTCGTAGGAGCACTATCCAAGTCAGACTCGTAAGGATACCTCCACAACTCAAAGATTTAGTATCAAGAGTCCCTGAAGATTCTCCGTTCACCAAAAGACATGGTCAACTCCTTAGTCTGGTTACCTCAAGTATTGAAGAAGATATGGTAAAGGTGCTTGTCCAATTCTTCGACCCTTTGCATCATTGCTTCACTTTTCTCGATTACCAACTTGTGCCCACTTTAGAAGAATTTTCTCAACTCATGGGGACCCATATTCTTGATCAGTTACCTTTCAACAGTATTGAAAGAGACCCTAAACCTGAGGAAATTTCTCGAGCTCTACATTTGCAACCATATGACATAGTAGCAAATTGGGTAACAAGGAGTGGTGTCAAAGGGTTCCTAACAAAGTTTTTGTTGGAGAAGGCTCAAGAGTGTTAGAATACTTTGGATCTACAAGCCTTTGAGGAAATTTTGGATCTTCTCATCTATGGGTTGGTACTATTTCCAAATCCTGACCAATTTATAGATGTAAAGGCGATCAAAGTTTTCATGTCTTGTAATCCGGTGCCTACATTGCTTTGAGACATCTTGCATTCTCTTCACTCTCGCACTTTAAAGAAAAGGGGGACTTTGATGTGTTGCACTCCTCTTTTGGCTAGGTGGTTTATTTCGCACCTACCTCTATCCGTGGTGAAGAATGAACAAGGTATAAGGTGGTCTAAAAGATTGATGTCACTTTCACATGCTGATATCCGTTGGTATTATCGCTCTTTGGAAGACATTACCTGTTGGTGTAAGCCCTAGAGGCCAATACTTTTGGTACTTGTATCGAATTATTTATTAATAATAAAAGGCATTTCTTTATTATGTTTGCTTTCCAAAATAATAAAGTCCCTAGAATGGTTTATTTGTTTAATGAAATGTTAAGTGTGACTTAATCATGAGATCCCATTAAACATAAGACAACTATTCTTAAAGTATCCGTAGTCAAGCTTTAATGTGAAGTGGGATAACATTAAAGCATTAAGATTATTATGAAGATAGATTGATGATCACATCTCATGGATCATAGATAAGGAGTTATTAAGTCTTGACATAGGTATGAATATTAGGAGTAATATTTATAATGGATTGACCCGCTATGAGAATACTACATAGAATGTTATGCAAAGTGTCATAAGTTATTCTCATGATGATAATGGTGTATACCACCCTTCGACCTGAAACCATTATGGACCCTAGATGTAGAGTCAACTACTTTATTGTTGATCAAACATTATCCGTAACTGGATGACTATAAAGACGGTTGATGGGTACTTCACAAAGCATGCTAAGGGACATGAGTGACCTAGATGGAATTTGCTCATCCTGCATAACAGGATAAATGTATAAGGGCCCAATATTGAACTGGACAAGGGTGACACAGTGTATGCCTTGTGTTCAATATAGACATGAGGGCAAAAGGGTAATTGTACAACACAAATATTATCACGGAAAAGGTTTGGTCAGATCACATGACATTTTCGTGACTTGGGTAACAGTGATGTGTTGCTAGATACCGCTCACTGTTTATTATATTAAATGTGTGATTTAATATAATTGCCAACGTCGCGAAAACCTACAGGGTCACACACATAAGGACAGGTTGATGAGAGATAGAATAAATAAGGAACACCGTAAGATACGGTGCACTTAAGTGTAATACGGAAAGTGGTAAGGTACCACGTGGATAAGTGATATATGGTACATCATAAGGTATGATGTCCATAAGCTTAATTGGGTTTTTAGCTTATAGCCTTAATTGGGCTTTTAGCTTGTAGCCCACACGAGTGATTCTATAAATAGATCCCTTGTGATGAAGCAATTTTACTTGATGCAATTTCGTTTTTGATTCTCTCTCTCACTCAAGGTTTCCGTTCGTGATCAGCTAGCACTATGACCGGAAGCGATTTGTTCGTGTGGACTGAGTAGAGGCGTTGTTCTTCATCAACGCTCGTGATCACAACATCAAAGGTCTGAATCGCCACAAGAGGTAAATATTTCTATCACTGACCATGTTCATTCGTAAGGATCGCTAAAGGAAAATTTTAAATTCCGCTGTTTTTTTATCGCAATTTTCCTTCAGTGGTATCAGAGCTAGCTTACAAAACCATGGATCTGATAGTTGTTTATGTTCTATATTTTTTGTTTTGATTCGATTAAAACCAGAATGAATTGAATAATAAACGAGTAATTAAATTTGGCATCTGTTGTGTACGATTTGGATGATTGATGTTGACTATGCTTCGGAATCTGACATTAGTATGGTGAAGCAGCGATACATCGATCGTCCATAGGTTACACAAATAAGATCGATCACTTTTATATATGATATAAGTAAATCTGATGCAACGATGGTGTTGTATCCCAAAATTTGCCCTCCCATATTCATCAAGAAATTGTCAAGTTTCAAGGCATTCAGCTCAAAATTGCACAGTCAAAACCCTAGATTGCACTACAGTCAACTGTAGGGGCAAAATGGTCATTTGACAGTCGAAAGTTCAAATTTTTGGTCAACATATCATTTTGAAGCCACAAACATCATTTGATCAATGCTTGATCATGATTCTCAAAATTTGGCTCAGAAATCATCAAAGATGCAAAAGTTGCTATATTTGGACAGCTGAAAAAGTCAACTGAAGTTGACCAGGGCATAACTTTCACATGGATTGTCAGAAAAATTCCATCCAAAGCTCATTTTGAAGAGAAAGACATTTCCTACAATTCATCTTCATGTTCCAAGTCCAAGAAATGCTCTCACAAAAAGTTATCAATTTCAACATTATAGGTCATTTTTAAAAGTCAACAAAAAGTGACTTTAAGTCAAAGGCCATAACTTGAGATTGGTAAATCAAAATGACATGGGACCAAAGGCATTGGTTAAAGGACTCAAAGACCTTTCCAAAATGTCCAAGAACATGTGAAAAGCTTAAAAATTGACCAAGTTATGCCTTGTGGAAGTTGGGAAATTTTTAGGAATTTTGAAAAGTCAACATTGATGCAAAAGGCTTAAAAATGCAAATGGGCCTATTTTTCTTCCAAATTTCTTCATGCCAAGCCTATGCACGACCATTAGGCCCAAAGGGAAGTATTCTCATATTTTTTAATTATTTATTTGAATTAATATTAATTTATATTCATTTAAATGATTTTAATTCATGAAAAATATAATCTTAACCTAAACAAATCTTTTTATGCATACTTTGGACTCTATAACTCGTGCACATGCTGATTGGGAAGAATTAGATTGAATTGGATATGATTTGCACAAAAACCATGTGAAAAAGATTGAAAGTATAATGGAAAAAAAATCAAATCTTTAATCCTTGAATGCAAGAGATTTTGTTGAAAATTGTTGACCTAAAATGCTCCATACATATTCAGAACCACAAACCTAATGCCTCAAGACTAAAAACTGCGCAGCAAACCAATACTCAAACTTGGAAAATTGCTTGAAAAATTCAATTCTGAAATCCACCCTAGAGACTGATTCAAAGCTCCATTCCTTTTGCAAAAGCTTCCTGGTGAATTCCTGATCGTACTCCAATCAAAAACAACAATAAAAGCGCAAAGAATTGGTACCTGTAACTAAAACTGCATCCAAGAAATTCCATAATCGTGCATCCCATTCTAGGCATTATTTGTAAAAGTTAATGGCTGATTCGTGTTCATCATAAAGTTTTGAAGCTAACTGTTACTTTTAATTGCATTTTTTCGTGATCTATGTGATTATACCATGTATGCGTTTTAGGGTTTCAGGAATTCAAAAAGAGGGTTTCCCAATACAAGAAAAATTAGAACTTCTGGATACCATGGTTGAATTCAGGGTTTAAAGACGAAGAAGAACATGTCATTGCGCCCAATTTATGTTTCATATATGGCTATTCGCTATTTTCTTGTAAACCCTCTACAGCCACGATCAAAAACCGTTGCCCATGAGTTTCTTGTTTCAGGAAAACGAAGAAGATGACCCCGTGTCCATTGGTGATTGGTCCGTTTAAAGTTCGCGCGCTTTTGATCCATTAGCGTTATGTCTTATTTATTATATTTGCATATTATTATATGTTAATTGAAAGCGAATGGCTCAGCTGGCAACGCACTATGCATGTGACATCAAAGACCTGGGTTCAAATCCCAGGTCTTGCAAAATTTCATATTATTTTTCTCTTGGCAATCTCATACAGGTCTCACACAAAGGCTCACCGTACACGCTATATCCAGGCCACCCACGCGTCAACAATGATCAAATCAATGTCCAGGCTTCATGGTACACCCTAGGCATGAGTCAGACGCGTAGCATGGGATTCAAAAAGTCCACCAAGTTCCAACGTTATTGGGCCAGGCCTCTCAAATTCACACCTCCATAATGGGACAGCAAACCCCCCCTGGTTCTATCTTTTTTCTAATTTTTTTTATCTTTTATTATTTTTAATTGTTTATTTGTTTATTTATTTTCTGATTTAAATTAAATATCTTTTTTTACAAAAAATACAGAAAAACATCATAAAAAATAAAATGTCCAAATAAAAATAGAATTTTTAATTTTAATTATTTTCATAATAAATACTTATAATTATTTAATTTAATTAGGTTTTCAATTTTAATTTCTTTTTTTATAAAAATCCAAAAACATGTAGAATTAGATTAATTGATAGTTTTAAGGTCTTTTTAATTTTTATTTCTCACAGTATTATTTATTTATTATTTTCATAATTAAAATCGTACATAATAAATTTTAGGTTTAATTTAGGTTATATTTTAATTCTTTCTTAATAATTAAAAAATATTAGAATTAGGGTTTGCCGTTTAATTTAATTTCAATTAATTTCTTTTCCTATTAAATCTAAAAATACAAAAATACCAAAAAACATTTAATCATTTAATCATTTAATTTGTAATTCATTATTAATTTTAATTGTTTGCAAAAGGGTCCAACGCCCTAATTTTGTTTTAATTTCTTTATTTCGCGCATTTATCTTATGTCGTTTAATTATAATTCTGTAATTGCCCCAAAGCGTTGTAATTTACTTTTCGCACTTTATTTCTTCGCCTTATTTATTTTTCCGCTAAATCGGGTCCGGTTTATTTTGGCGATGTGGACCCGCGCCATTTGTAATAGTTTAGATTTATTTCCTCGCAAAATATTTAACTGTTAATCAAGCATGAAAGAATGAATGTCTAAATAAAATCAAGCGTAGAACACAACAAACATGACAAGACAAATAACTGAAACATGACACACGATTCGCACACACCACCCTTAGGGTACGCCTCACTGTTGCCTTTCGAAAGGTGATCGTCGAGTAGAGGATGTCTTAGTAAGTCCTCATGATCCGGGAACCTGGCATGAGGGTAGCTTCTAAGGTGTCTTCCCATTGCTCTGGTGATCACCATGTCCCTACAAACTCGAATTGACCCGAACACCTCCAACGGTGGTGCTACCTACCTCTCAATGGTAGGATGGCACTACTTTAAAGGACATTTACACAGACGAATTCCTTAGGGTAGGTAGGTTCTCAAGGATACTTGCTCTAATCTCAAAACAAACTCAAAAAGACTTTTCACACCAACACTTTTCAAAAGCTTTCAAAGCAAACTTTTCAAACACTCTGACGTATGAGTCGATCTGAAATTTTTCAAAAGAAACTTTTAAACCCACATTGAAAAGCACGCAAAACAATTTTGAAAACACATTGAGCAAGTATCTAAGAGCCCATGGATAACCATGGATAGAAAGGGTGCTAACACCTTCCCTTTCTATAACCTACCTCCCGAACCGAGAGCAATCTCTTTAAGGAATTTTTCTGTGCTTTTGTCCTTTCCATTTGGAGAAAATAAAAGACGGTGGCGACTCTTGCTTCCGCGACATTTCGCGAACCAGCGTTAAACAGTCAGTTCCAGATCCACCGATCACAGAACTGGCGACTCTGCTGGGGACTATTTTTAAAGTGAGGTGTACCTTAGGACTAGGATCACTGTGTTTTCAATTGCTTTCCTTGTTTGCTTTATTATTATGGGACTGTCTCGGGAGTTCTATAGATCCTAACCCGGATCTGGGGGGATACCTTCTTAGAAAGTAGCAACAAGGCTGTGAGGGAACTGTGCGGGGTATACCGACATGGTTGAAACAGTCTGCTACGTTGATGTGACACTTTGGTGTGTACCGGTAACCCTTGAGTTCAGTCAAGGAGAGTACGGGGCCTCCGCGTGGTGTCATGAAGCATCAACAGACCTTAGGAACCTTAATTGAACTATCTTGGCCTCTTTAGGGTAGTGAGATAACTGACTTTGGTGCAGTCCGAGGTTGGTTGATACTCGATACTACACTCAATTGAGGGTTGCTTTCCTGGAATATTTCGGTCGCCAGTTCAGTGGCTAAATCGAAACGATGAACAATGAAAGCAATCCCGTGATATTGGGAACCTTAGAACCCGGTTACTTCTAATAGGACAGGTTGAACCCACCAACTTCAAGAGGGTAATACCCAGACCTCATGCTGGCCTAAACTCTAAGGGCTCTCTCTTGTGTGACTTGTGTGCCTTCCAACTTGACTACTTGTTATCTGACCCTTGAGTTTTCTTGCAGGTCTTGTTTATAGTCCTTAATGGGGACTCATAACAGGGTTTACCAAATTTCTTGCAGGTTTTGTTTATAGTCCTTAACTAGGACTCATGACAGGGTTTACCAAATTTCTTGCAGGTTTTGTTTATAGTCCTTAACTGGGACTCATAACAGGGTTTACTAGATCTCTTGCAGGTTTTGTTTATAGTCCTTAATTGGGACTCATAACAAAGTATACTGAATTTCTTGCAGGGTTTGTTTATAGTCCTTAATTGGGACTCATAACATGGTTTACCTACATCACCCCATGCATAGCATGACATCATACCATTGCATACATCCTAACCCATTTCAAGGATCTCAAGGGCTTGTGATGCAGGTCATGATGAATCAAACATCTAGCAAGGGGCAAAGAGGATTTATTTTCCTCTAGCCAAGGTTGTCAGGGGCTATGACCCACTGGATATGGTGAGCCTTTGACCCTTGAAGAAGGATTTTCTACAACAGGAAGTTTCTTCAGTCAAGTTACCGGTTTTCAACTCTAACAAGTTTTTCTGTTTACCCCGCGAGATCCTTGAAAACATTGCATGCATATCGTACATAACAGGTATCCTTGTTGCAGGTCACTTACCTTTCTCGCTGTCTATTTCAGCAATGTCTTGCCCACAAGATAACCAGGATTTCCTTGCTCAAGAGACTCGGTTCGGGGAAATCCTCCTGAATCTATCCAGGGGGCAGGAGGAGCTAAGGACACTTCTCATGGAGACCTTTGTCAGGAGCAGTGTTGAGGATGAAAGGCTGAAACACCTACAAGCTGAGGTGGATGCATTGAGGGTCCAGATGCTGGGGCAGGTGACTGCCATTCAAGGGTTAGCTCAAAGACAAGATGAGCTCTGGTTTCTCGTCAACCAACTGCTTCAGGGTAACCAACTGGGGCAAAAGTCTAAGGGTAAAAAGCCAGTCATCGTTCAATCACCTTTGAGACAAGGAGGTAAGGGGATAGCTCCTCAAATGGCTCCAGTGTCACAAATTCAACATCACAACCAACAAAAGAGCGAGAGAAGGCAGTTCACTCGGCTCAGCATGACCTTATCCCAGATATTGTCACAGTTGTTGGAGACCAAGCTGGTAACTCTAAAAGAAGCTCCGAAGAACCAAAATACAACGTCACCGAAGTACAACCCCAACGCCCGCTGCGCTTATCACTCTGACAGCCCGGGGCATACTACAGATGATTGTTGGAGCTTGAAAAATAAGATCCAAGACATGATCGACGCTGGAGAGATTCAGTTTAAAGTACCCAAGACTCCCCACGTGATCACTGCTCCCTTGCCAAAACATGGCTAGGATTGAGAAAGTTTTTGTTCATTCGAATGTTCAAGTTGCAATTTTCTTTTGTTCAAACATTTACTCATGTTAAACATTGTTATTTCATTAATGCATCGCATATGTCTGTTCTGAAACAATATATTCGTATTCACTAAATGCAAATTATTTTCATATTTTTTCTGATGTCAACTCTTGATCTAAAATTCTAAGCCTCTTGAGGGAGGATGACGAAAACGATACCACGATCTTTACAGTATGCTTTTGAACAGACCCCGCTGATGAGGTACAGGCATTGTTTCAACCCCTAAACACTGGAGTTATAAGGATGATAATCCCTCGTCAACCCATCAGAGCCAAAGAAGTAGGAGTTTTTATTCTCAAAAAAAAAAAATCAAAACCCTTAATCATAACCCGGGGCAGGGTAGTCTCTCAGTTGATCCAAGTGCATGACGAATGGCACCGAAGAGATCTTTACAAAACGAACAAAGACAGTGATGGTTCAGAACAATCAAAAAGACAGGCAGTCATCATCAAAATTCATAAATGAAAAACCCAAAAAGTCTAAACCTACAAAGGGGACTTATGAAACTGGGGCACCCCGCTGACTGTAATTCCAAAAAAGGAAACAGTTCAGGCAAAAAGAAAGGGATAACAAAATCAAGAAAGAGGTCTCACAAACCCTCAATCAAAGCAAAAAATGACTGCCTATTCAGAATAAATCATCGACAGCTGAACCATTATTGGAACATCAAAGCAAAGACTCAAGCAAGGTCTAACGCATGATCAACTGAGTTTAGGTTTGGAGAACATCACGAAGAGCGGGTGGGTACAAATAAATTTGAGCCTTTATCCTTTGTTTCTTAAACCGTGAACCAGGCCACGATATAACCCTTAAAAGTCCTAGCTGAAGCATGGGTTAGTTCGAAAGCATACTGTTACGAAAGGTATCCTGACTCCTGAAGGCCTACGGTAAATACGGAGTTGACATTACGTTTTACAAGCATTTACTTGTTTTATGAAAAGAATGCATCTTCAAAATCTTCAGGACAGGCATAAGCTTTGCATTTTTAACATAACTTTGTTTGCATATGACTTTTTGTTTGAACAGCAGGGAAATTCGCACGAGAAATACCTAGTGAACAAAAGCACTTCCAATCAGGGGGCAAACGTGATCATTGTCCAAAATCTGGGGCAGTCCAATCAAAATCCGGAGAATCTCTCAAAGGCCAAATAGCCTGGGGCAAATCTCCGCCTAAGTCACTTGGGGCATTTCAACAACGAATCTGGCCTGATCAGACACCTTCTGGTAACATGACAAAACACTTCTGACAGGGGAAACTCCCTACATTCTGAGAACATGGACATAGTCGAAAAGATACTACGCAAAAATCAAAAACCCGCTAGGTTGACACACCTAGGCAAAAATAAGGGCTTCCCGGCGAACCAAAAGGGTTCGGGCAAAATGAAGGGATGAAATGAAAAAAATCTGTACACCCGGCAAGTCGAAAACCTGAAAAGGCGGCTTGGGCAAAAATGGGTATCCCGGTGGACTGAAAACCCGAAAGGGCGGTCCAGGCAAAAGTTAGGGATTAAAGCGTACGACTATGTCCTGCCATCTGCCTACCAGAAGAAGGTTTATCTCTCAACAACTAGCAGCATCCCACAAGTGCCCCCCCCATAGAAACTGGGGCAATGAAGAGTGGTCTAAGCAGTCTGACTGTCCTATCCTCCAAGGTATCAGGGTAAGCTCCGTTGAGGAATCAGTTCCCAGCATATCAAACTCCCCAGAAGAGTCCAATCCAGTTCCCCCAGGAAAGTTGGAACTCATATCTCCCCAAGCAGTAAGCTTATCTCCAGTAGATTCTGGAAGCTTATCCCCTCACAGAGCACGAACGCGTCGTCCCGGCTTGATTTAAAGAGGTATTTCCGTAACAGGATATAACTGGGTTATCCTCAGCCAAAAGCCACGGAAAGAGCGTCCTCGGCAAAATATCTTCCTACCCCCAGCGAAGTCTATCAACACTTCCGACAACAAGGATATCCCCAGCATAACTCATCAACGGTATCCCCAGCGGAGATATCTTCATCAAACTCAGCAAAGCATCGCTATCCCCACAGAGTAGCACTCCCCAGCATGATCGTTAGAGTATCTCTTCTCCCGCAGAATTATTTCATTTGCCAAGTTTATTCCTCAACGGAGTTATCTTCTCCCACCGGTATTCTTGCAACAATCATCCACAGCGGAAGCAAAATCTCTTCCTCAACATCAGCCCAGGATATGACTTCCCGGCACCCGTCAAGGATTCATTTTCCTAGACAAAAACATACATGAATCATCACATACATCATTATAACATGCATGTACACATCATATCATATAAATCACATCCATCATTGCTTGATCCATATCATGCATTGCATATGACTGACCTCTACCTTTCAGGAAGGGTGCAGTTGAAATTCTCAAACATATTTCAAAGACTTCTCCAGTCCAGTTAAATCGACTCCAAACAGGTTTTTCTGATAAAAACTCAATAGAAGTTCTTTTGTGGTCCCCTCTCCGACGGTGAGCGTGAGGTGGTAATTCCTTTTTCAAGATGTTTCCCTCTCCGACGATGAGCGTGAGGTGATAGTCTTTTGTGGTCCCCTCTCCGACGGTGAGCGTGAGGTGGTAATTCCTTCTTCAGATGTTCTCCTCTCCGGCATGAGCGTGAGGTGATATTCTCTTATGGTCCCCTCTCCAACGGCGTGTGGGGTGGTAATTCCTTTTTCAAGATGTTTTCCTCTCCGACGATGAGCGTGAGGTGATAGTCTTTTGTGGTCCCCTCTCCGACGGTGAGCGTGAGGTGGTAATTCCTTTTTCAAGATGTTTTCCTCTCCGACGATGAGCGTGAGGTGATAGTCTTTTGTGGTCCCCTCTCCGACGGTGAGCGTGAGGTGGTAATTCCTTTTTCAGATGTTTTCCTCTCCGACGATGAGCGTGAGGTGATAGTCTTTTGTGGTCCCCTCTCCAACGGCGTGTGAGGTGGTAATTCCTTCTTCGGATGTTCTCCTCTCCGGCATGAGCGTGAGGTGATATTCTCTTATGGTCCCCTCTCCAACGGCGTGTGAGGTGGTAATTCCTTCTTCAGATGTTTCCCTCTCCAGCATGAGCGTGAGGTGACATTTCCTTCCAGATTATAATTTCCTATAGTTCCCTCTCCAACGGTGAGTAAGGTGACTCCCTTTGAGATTATAATGTCCTTTGGTTCTCTTCCTGACACTATAAAGATGGTAATTCTCACCAAGATTTTTCTCAACGAGCGTTGTTGAAGTTAAAATCACCCAAGGTTCTCTTACCATTCATGATTAAGGCAGTAACCATCCCTGGTTCATTCATCAACGTTTGAAGCTCCAGACCCAGCTCCTGTAACCAGTCAGGACATATCTATATCAAGCATCTAAAATCAGCTCCTGCGACGTGTCAGGTACTCATTTTTCTGTTTTGCAGGTATGCAGGTTCTCGCTAAGGAATCTCCTACGCGATCAACGTCCAGATGGCATCTATAAGCCCATCATCCTATCCAAGCAACATCCAAATGGCATCTATAAGCCCATTCCCTCATCATCACTGTTACTATGTGAGCGCAAATTTCTGGGCACTTTAGTGTTCAATCATCTTCTACCCTCGGATTACGAAAGGCACGTCAGCCAATCTGCATCCTCAGGTCTAAGAAGATTGAACAGGGGCAACTGTTGTATCCCAAAATTTGCCCTCCCATATTCATCAAGAAATTGTCAAGTTTCAAGGCATTCAGCTCAAAATTGCACAGTCAAAACCCTAGATTGCACTACAGTCAACTGTAGGGGCAAAATGGTCATTTGACAGTCGAAAGTTCAAATTTTTGGTCAACATATCATTTTGAAGCCACAAACATCATTTGATCAATGCTTGATCATGATTCTCAAAATTTGGCTCAGAAATCATCAAAGATGCAAAAGTTGCTATATTTGGACAGCTGAAAAAGTCAACTGAAGTTGACCAGGGCATAACTTTCACATGGATTGTCAGAAAAATTCCATCCAAAGCTCATTTTGAAGAGAAAGACATTTCCTACAATTCATCTTCATGTTCCAAGTCCAAGAAATGCTCTCACAAAAAGTTATCAATTTCAACATTATAGGTCATTTTTAAAAGTCAACAAAAAGTGACTTTAAGTCAAAGGCCATAACTTGAGATTGGTAAATCAAAATGACATGGGACCAAAGGCATTGGTTAAAGGACTCAAAGACCTTTCCAAAATGTCCAAGAACATGTGAAAAGCTTAAAAATTGACCAAGTTATGCCTTGTGGAAGTTGGGAAATTTTTAGGAATTTTGAAAAGTCAACATTGATGCAAAAGGCTTAAAAATGCAAATGGGCCTATTTTTCTTCCAAATTTCTTCATGCCAAGCCTATGCACGACCATTAGGCCCAAAGGGAAGTATTCTCATATTTTTTAATTATTTATTTGAATTAATATTAATTTATATTCATTTAAATGATTTTAATTCATGAAAAATATAATCTTAACCTAAACAAATCTTTTTATGCATACTTTGGACTCTATAACTCGTGCACATGCTGATTGGGAAGAATTAGATTGAATTGGATATGATTTGCACAAAAACCATGTGAAAAAGATTGAAAGTATAATGGAAAAAAAATCAAATCTTTAATCCTTGAATGCAAGAGATTTTGTTGAAAATTGTTGACCTAAAATGCTCCATACATATTCAGAACCACAAACCTAATGCCTCAAGACTAAAAACTGCGCAGCAAACCAATACTCAAACTTGGAAAATTGCTTGAAAAATTCAATTCTGAAATCCACCCTAGAGATTGATTCAAAGCTCCATTCCTTTTGCAAAAGCTTCCTGGTGAATTCCTGATCGTACTCCAATCAAAAACAACAATAAAAGCGCAAAGAATTGGTACCTGTAACTAAAACTGCATCCAAGAAATTCCATAATCGTGCATCCCATTCTAGGCATTATTTGTAAAAGTTAATGGCTGATTCGTGTTCATCATAAAGTTTTGAAGCTAACTGTTACTTTTAATTGCATTTTTTCGTGATCTATGTGATTATACCATGTATGCGTTTTAGGGTTTCAGGAATTCAAAAAGAGGGTTTCCCAATACAAGAAAAATTAGAACTTCTGGATACCATGGTTGAATTCAGGGTTTAGAGACGAAGAAGAACATGTCATTGCGCCCAATTTATGTTTCATATATGGCTATTCGCTATTTTCTTGTAAACCCTCTACAGCCACGATCAAAAACCGTTGCCCATGAGTTTCTTGTTTCAGGAAAACGAAGAAGATGACCCCGTGTCCATTGGTGATTGGTCCGTTTAAAGTTCGCGCGCTTTTGATCCATTAGCGTTATGTCTTATTTATTATATTTGCATATTATTATATGTTAATTGAAAGCGAAT
The DNA here is from genome assembly GCA_948472305.1 of Vicia faba. NCBI lineage: Eukaryota > Viridiplantae > Streptophyta > Magnoliopsida > Fabales > Fabaceae > Vicia > Vicia faba. The sequence goes on along the minus strand of OX451739.1, from coordinate 1,473,312,791 downwards.
GGCTCAGCTGGCAACGCACTATGCATGTGACATCAAAGACCTGGGTTCAAATCCCAGGTCTTGCAAAATTTCATATTATTTTTCTCTTGGCAATCTCATACAGGTCTCACACAAAGGCTCACCGTACACGCTATATCCAGGCCACCCACGCGTCAACAATGATCAAATCAATGTCCAGGCTTCATGGTACACCCTAGGCATGAGTCAGACGCGTAGCATGGGATTCAAAAAGTCCACCAAGTTCCAACGTTATTGGGCCAGGCCTCTCAAATTCACACCTCCATAATGGGACAGCAAACCCCCCCTGGTTCTATCTTTTTTCTAATTTTTTTTATCTTTTATTATTTTTAATTGTTTATTTGTTTATTTATTTTCTGATTTAAATTAAATATCTTTTTTTACAAAAAATACAGAAAAACATCATAAAAAATAAAATGTCCAAATAAAAATAGAATTTTTAATTTTAATTATTTTCATAATAAATACTTATAATTATTTAATTTAATTAGGTTTTCAATTTTAATTTCTTTTTTTATAAAAATCCAAAAACATGTAGAATTAGATTAATTGATAGTTTTAAGGTCTTTTTAATTTTTATTTCTCACAGTATTATTTATTTATTATTTTCATAATTAAAATCGTACATAATAAATTTTAGGTTTAATTTAGGTTATATTTTAATTCTTTCTTAATAATTAAAAAATATTAGAATTAGGGTTTGCCGTTTAATTTAATTTCAATTAATTTCTTTTCCTATTAAATCTAAAAATACAAAAATACCAAAAAACATTTAATCATTTAATCATTTAATTTGTAATTCATTATTAATTTTAATTGTTTGCAAAAGGGTCCAACGCCCTAATTTTGTTTTAATTTCTTTATTTCGCGCATTTATCTTATGTCGTTTAATTATAATTCTGTAATTGCCCCAAAGCGTTGTAATTTACTTTTCGCACTTTATTTCTTCGCCTTATTTATTTTTCCGCTAAATCGGGTCCGGTTTATTTTGGCGATGTGGACCCGCGCCATTTGTAATAGTTTAGATTTATTTCCTCGCAAAATATTTAACTGTTAATCAAGCATGAAAGAATGAATGTCTAAATAAAATCAAGCGTAGAACACAACAAACATGACAAGACAAATAACTGAAACATGACACACGATTCGCACACACCACCCTTAGGGTACGCCTCACTGTTGCCTTTCGAAAGGTGATCGTCGAGTAGAGGATGTCTTAGTAAGTCCTCATGATCCGGGAACCTGGCATGAGGGTAGCTTCTAAGGTGTCTTCCCATTGCTCTGGTGATCACCATGTCCCTACAAACTCGAATTGACCCGAACACCTCCAACGGTGGTGCTACCTACCTCTCAATGGTAGGATGGCACTACTTTAAAGGACATTTACACAGACGAATTCCTTAGGGTAGGTAGGTTCTCAAGGATACTTGCTCTAATCTCAAAACAAACTCAAAAAGACTTTTCACACCAACACTTTTCAAAAGCTTTCAAAGCAAACTTTTCAAACACTCTGACGTATGAGTCGATCTGAAATTTTTCAAAAGAAACTTTTAAACCCACATTGAAAAGCACGCAAAACAATTTTGAAAACACATTGAGCAAGTATCTAAGAGCCCATGGATAACCATGGATAGAAAGGGTGCTAACACCTTCCCTTTCTATAACCTACCTCCCGAACCGAGAGCAATCTCTTTAAGGAATTTTTCTGTGCTTTTGTCCTTTCCATTTGGAGAAAATAAAAGACGGTGGCGACTCTTGCTTCCGCGACATTTCGCGAACCAGCGTTAAACAGTCAGTTCCAGATCCACCGATCACAGATGGTATATGGGATATACTGTTTCTATTTCGTTCATTCAAACACTTGATGATTGTTATTCCTTTGATTGATCACTGTTCATATGCTTCGGAATCCGACATTAGTATGGTGAAGCAATGGCATGTGATTAATCATACTGCATTATCAATCGAAATGTGTTTGACAGCATGAAACTGTTTCATTAGGGTTCATGACGGCACAAGGGTTGTGTTGTTGCAGAGTTATGCGATTAGGGTTGTGAATGCACAAGAGTTGTGCGAAAATGACGCCGATTTCAAATGAATTGTTCATTAAAATTTTGTGTCGGGGTGCTGCCCCTAAAAACCCCGCAAAGGGGCACTTCCCCCTTGACCCCCGTCCGCTGAACGGTCAGCGAAACCACCGTCCACTGACCGGGCAGCAGAACCCCCGGCTAACTCTGCGTAGTGTGATCAATCGTCGAAATTTAATTTGCCTTTTTTTAATTAACAAAATTTAAACTAATAATAAAAGTGTGTTTATTATTATTGTCTTGTGGTGATCAGTTATGGCCTTAGTTTTTTCCTTTATTTTGTTTTGGGATTGTAAAATACGGCCTGCGTGTCGTGCCTCTCTCTAAAATTCTTGATGTAACTTCTTTTCTTATCTCACTCCCTCGTATGTAAAACGAGTTTCTTTTATGTAATGTAATGTTATGAAGAAAGAGAAGAATACAATATCAAAGGAGGATAACCTTGGAGATCTTGCTTGGAGAAGTTTAGATCGTTATTAGGTTAGCTTGGGTTCTCTCATTGGCTTGGGAGAACAATTGCGCTAGGGGCCATAACTGTATCCTTTTATGTATATTGATGCATGTGTTTGTATGTTGATGCATGAGAGAGACGAATTGCATGTTAAGCCGGTGAGATCAAACTAATAACAAAATCCCTCAAGTTAAATATTAAGTTCATGCTTTCCAAGTTTTAGCACTCATCAAGACTAGTATCGAACAATGTAGGTTTCGCCTACGCGAGGTGCATGTTCTATATTAGTAAGGTGCGATGGGATAATTGTAATATCCAACTGCTAAAACAATGGGTCAAACTTAACTAAACACATTATAATAAGATTATACATGTTTAGAAGCAAGAGTTGGGAATGATTCATATGATGAATTAGAATAAGGAGTTATTCACCCAACTGAAAATATTCGAGAGTTGTATGAGATACAATTGGAAGGAGTTCCTACCTAAATAACCTAGTTTTGTGTAATCAGCCTAACGCTGACTTAGAACGAAGTGAAATATGGATCTCGACCCACTAGAAAGTCTTCCAACGGGATTTTCCGAATCAAATGATGAGGGTCATTTGGTTTGAGTAAAATAGTGGGAGCATATTTGATTAAAGGCCTAATTAAATATGTTGTTTTAATGATACTTATATTTTCATTTTTTTGTAGATTACCATGACAACAAACAACCATATTTTGCGATCAATCCTAGATAAGGAAAAATTGTCTGGGACAAATTTCCTGGATTGGCACCGAAATCTGAGGATTGTCCTCAAGCACGATAAGAAGCTGTATGTCTTGGAGACACCTGTTCCTGAAGAGGAACCGCCTAGTTCGGCACCTAAGGCAGAAAGAGATGCTTATAAGAAGCATTTTGATGATGCTAACGAAGCCGCTTGTCTCGTGCTAGCTACTATGAACTCGGAGTTGCAAAAGCAACACGAGAACATGTCAGCGTTCGATATGATCGGACATCTGAAAATGCTCTATCAAGAGCAGGCAAGAAACGAGAGGTTTCAGGTTTCAAAGGCCCTTTTTAACAGCAAGTTATCTGAGGGAAACCCTGTAGGTCCCCATGTACTCAAAATGATTGGGTATGTGGAGAACCTTGAAAGGTTAGGGTTTCCGCTTAGAAAGGAGCTTGCAACTGATTTTATCTTGCAATCATTGCCAGATAGCTTTAATCAGTTTGTAATGAATTACAACATGAATGACATGGATAAGAGCCTTCCAGAATTGCTAAGCATGCTGAAAACTACTGAGCAGAATATGAAGACAAAAGGGAAGTCCATTCTGATGGTCAGTAATGGAAAGAAGCTGAACAAGAGGCCTACCAAGCAGGTTGGTAAAGGGAAAGGCAAGGAAGTTGCCAAGCCTAAACCTACTGTTCCTGCTTTGAAGCCTAGTGGAGGCATAGCAAAGGAGGGAACTTGCTTTCATTGCGGTAAGACCGGACATTGGAAGAGAAACTGCCCAAAGTACCTGGAAGATATGAACAATGGAGTAGGGACTTCAAATTCAGGTATTTTTGTTATTGAAATTAATTTATCTACTTCTACATCATGGGTATTAGATACTGAATGCGGTTCTCACATTTGTACTAATGTGCAGGGGCTAAAAAGGAGTAGAGATTTGGCAAAAGGTGAAGTTGACCTACGAGTTGGAAATGGAGCAAAGGTTGCTGCTTTAGCCGTAGGAACTTGTGTTTTGACTTTACCTAGTGGCTTAATAATTCAGTTAGAGAACTGTTATTATGTACCTGCAATTAGTAGGAATATTATTTTCGTTTCTTGTTTGGACAAGTTTGGTTTTTCATTTATAATAAAGAACAATTGTTGCTCTATTTATTTGAATGATATATTCTATGCTTCTGCACAAATGAACAATGGACTATATGTCCTTGATCTTGAAATGCCAATTTATAACATTAATACTAAACGGATTAAACCTAATGAGTTAAATCCAAGCTACCTTTGGCACTGTCGCTTAGGCCACATAAATGAGAAACGCATTTCCAAACTCCATAAAGATGGACTCTTGGACTCTTTTGATTATGAATCATATGAGACATGCAGATCTTGTTTAATTGGAAAGATGACAAAGTCCCCATTCACAGAAAAAGGTGAAAGGGCTAATGATCTTTTGGCCCTCATACATACTGATGTATGTGGACCACTGAACATACCAGCCAGAGGAGGTTTTCAATACTTCATCACATTTACTGATGATTTCAGTAGATATGGTTATGTATATTTAATGAAACACAAATCTGAAACCTTTGAAAAATTCAAGGAATTCAAGAATGAAGTACAAAACCAACTAGGTAAGAATATTAAAGTTCTTCGATCAGATCGAGGTGGTGAATATTTAAGCCTAGAGTTTGATGACCATCTAAAGGAATGTGGGATTTTATCCTAACTTACTCCTCCCGGAACACCACAATGGAATGGTGTATCTGAGAGAAGAAATCGAACCTTGTTAGACATGGTCTGATCCATGATGAGTCACGCCGATCTTCCGAACTCCTTTTGGGGATATGCACTATTGACTGCACTTACACACTTAACTGGGTTCCATCCAAAAAGGTTGAGAAGACACCATATGAGATATGGAGTGGTAAGAAACCACATATGTCTTACATGAAGATTTGGGGTTGCGAAGTTTATGTGAAACGACAAATTTCAACTAAGCTTGAGCCCAAATCTGACAAATGCTTATTTGTGGGGTATCCTAAAGAAACAAGAGGGTATTACTTCTACAATCCTTCTGAGGGCAAAGTGTTGCCGCTCGAACTGGAGTTTTTCTGGAAAAGGATTTTATTTCCAAAGGAATCAGTGGGAGGAAAATAGAGCTTGAAGAAATTCAAGAACCACAAAGCATTGATACACCTATGGAGGAATTAGAGCAGGAAACATAAGTAGTTGTGGAAGAGCAACCTGCTCAAGTAGAACAAGACCAGCGTAGGTCAAGCAGGATACGTCAACAACCTGAGAGATATGGATATCTCATAAGTGATCAGGGTGATGTATTACTCATGGATCAAGATGAGCCTGTGACCTACCAAGAGGCCATAACTGGTCCTGAGTCCGAGAAGTGGCTAGAAGCCATGAAATCTGAAATGGATTCCATGTACACAAACCAGGTTTGGACCTTGGTAGAGCCTCCTATAGGAGTTAACCCTATAGGATGCAAGTGGGTCTTCAAAAAGAAGACTGACATGGATGGTAAGATACATACCTATAAGGCAAGACTGGTTGCAAAAGGCTATAAACAAATTCATGGGGTTGACTATGATGAAACCTTTTCACCAATTGCAATGCTTAAATCTGTTCGAATTTTACTTGCTATCGCTGCATATCATGATTATGAAATATGGCAGATGGATGTCAAAACTGCTTTCCTTAATGGGAATCTTCTTGAGGATGTGTACATGACACAACCTGAAGGATTTGACATACCAGAAGAAGCCCAAAAGATATGTAAGTTACAGCGATCAATTTATGGATTGAAGCAAGCTTCCAGAAGCTGGAATCTTTGTTTTGATGAAACAGTAAAACAATATGGATTCATCAAGAATGAAGATGGGCCTTGTGTCTACAAGAAGGTTAGTGGGAGCATGATCGTGTTCCTGGTATTATATGTAGATGACATATTACTCATTGGAAACGATGTCCCTACCTTGCAACAAGTGAAGACTTGGTTAGGGAAATGCTTTTCAATAAAGGACCTAGGTGAAGCAGCCTATATATTAGGAATCAGGATCTATAGAGATAGGTCATAAAAACTGCTTGGCCTAAGTCAGAGTACATACATAGAAAAAGTGTTGAGACGCTTTAATATGCATGATTCCAAGAAAGGATTCATACCTATGCAACATGGCATGTGTCTGTCAAAAACATAATCCCCTTCAAGTAAGGAAGAAAGGGATCGCATGGATAATATTCCATATGCATCTGCAATAGGAACTATCATGTATGCCATGCTATGTACTCGACTAGATGTCTCGTATTCTTTAAGTGCAACGAGTAGGTACCAGTCTAATCCCGGTGATGCTCATTGGGTAGCTGTCAAGAATATCCTTAAGTACTTGAGAAGGACTAAGGACTCATTCTTGATATATGGAGGTCAGGAAGAGCTTGCTGTAATTGGATACATCGATGCTAGCTTCCAGACAGATAAGGATGACTTTAGATCGCAATCTGGTTATGTGTTTTGTTTAAATGGTGGCGCTGTGAGCTGGAAAAGTTCAAAGCAAGATACAGTTGTTGATTCTACAACCGAGGCTGAGTATATTGCTGCCTCAACTGCAGCAAAGGAAGTTGTTTGGATCAAGAAGTTCATTAGTGAACTTGGCATAGTCCATAGCATTGTGGATCCCATTGATCTCTATTGTGATAACAATGGTGCTATCGCACAAGCTAAGGAGCCTAGATCTCACCAACGATCCAAACACATACTTAGGCGTTATCAACTCATTCGAGAGATAATAGATCGGGGAGATGTGAAAATATGCAGAGTACCTACACTTGACAATGTTGCTGACCCATTAACAAAGCCTCTTGCGCAGCTGAAGCATGATGGACATACTAGATCTGTGGGTATTAGGGGTATGCCTGATTGGCTCTAGTGCTAGTGGGAGATTGTTGGTGTAAGCCCTAGAGGCCAATACTTTTGGTACTTGTATCGAATTATTTATTAATAATAAAAGGCATTTCTTTATTATGTTTGCTTTCCAAAATAATAAAGTCCCTAGAATGGTTTATTTGTTTAATGAAATGTTAAGTGTGACTTAATCATGAGATCCCATTAAACATAAGACAACTATTCTTAAAGTATCCGTAGTCAAGCTTTAATGTGAAGTGGGATAACATTAAAGCATTAAGATTATTATGAAGATAGATTGATGATCACATCTCATGGATCATAGATAAGGAGTTATAAAGTCTTGACATAGGTATGAATATTAGGAGTAATATTTATACTGGATTGACCCGCTATGAGAATACTACATAGAATGTTATGCAAAGTGTCATAAGTTATTCTCATGATGATAATGGTGTATACCACCCTTCGACCTGAAACCACTATGGACCCTAGATGTAGAGTCAAGTACTTTATTGCTGATCAAACGTCATCCGTAACTGGATGACTATAAAGACGGTTGATGGGTACTTCACAAAGTATGCTAAGGGACATGAGTGACCTAGATGGAATTTGCTCATCCAGCATAACAGGATAAATGTCTAAGGGCCCAATATTGAACTGGACAAGGGTGACACAGTGTATGCCTTGTGTTTAATATAGACATGAGGGCAAAAGGGTAATTGTACAACACAAATATTATCACGGAAAAGGTTTGGTCAGATCACATGACATTTTCGTGACTTGGGTAACAGTGATGTGTTGCTAGATACCACTCACTGTTTATTATATTAAATGTGTGATTTAATATAATTGCCAACGTCGCGAAAACCTACAGGGTCACACACATAAGGACAGGTTGATGAGAGATAGAATAAATAAGGAACACTGTAAGATACGGTGCACTTAAGTGTAATACGGAAAGTGGTAAGGTACCACGTGGATAAGTGATATATGGTACATCATAAGGTATGATGTCCATAAGCTTAATTGGGTTTTTAGCTTATAGCCTTAATTGGGATTTTAGCTTGTAGCCCACACGAGTGATTCTATAAATAGATCCCTTGTGATGAAGCAATTTCACTTGATGCAATTTCGTTTTTGATTCTCTCTCTCACTCAAGGTTTTCGTTCGTGATCAGCTAGCACTATGACCGGAAGCGATCTGTTCGTGTGGACTGAGTAGAGGCGTTGTTCTTCATCAACGCTCGTGATCACAACATCAAAGGTCTGAATCGCCACAAGAGGTAAATATTTCTATCACTGGCCATGTTCATTCGTAAGGATCGCTAAAGGAAAATTTTAAATTCCGCTGCGTTTTTTATCGCAATTTTCCTTCATTACCATCATTGATCGCTGTGGGGAATTCCCCAATGTCCCTCTACTTGGAATTAGGGGAGGCATTACTTACAACCCTTGTTTAGCTTTGCGACAATTTTGATACGCTAGGAGAGATGGCCCTCATGAGGTACTCATCCAAGGAATCGCATTCGATTACGAAAGCAATACCCAAGGTTACCGTCAAAGATTTATACGAGCTTGGAGTATGGTTAACAAAGTTGATAGCAAGACATTGGGGCGTAGGAATTCCATTCCTTTGGAACCTCATCTTAAATGGGTGAGGGCTCACGCTCAAAGTCTTAAGATGCCTTATGAATTCGTCTTACCTATTATCATGGAGCCAGTAGTTGAGGGAGACGTTCCACATACTATCCTCTATCCTGACATGCCTACTACTCTTGAAGATTTGCAAAATGCTTGGATTCAGTTAAAAGCAGAGCGAGACACCTTTGAAGCTAAGTTCTATGAGGGCGAGAGGAAGTTATTAGAGCTTACAAGGGAGCTTCATGAAGAAAGGAGCTTAAACACCTATATTGCGCCAAAGAAGATGTGCACAACTTTTCTGTCGTAGGAGTTTACTTTATGCTTATTTATGTTGTTGTAAGCCCAAGAGGCATGCTTGTATTCAAATCAGAACTCTTTAATGCAAATTAACGTTTGTTCACTCTTTGTCTATACAAATTTAAATTCCTTAAATCCTTGAAATCATTTGCATATTGCATATTCATGCATCATGACATGACGGGCTTCCGCATAACAGGTTTCCTTATCTCTCCGCTGTTTATTTCAGCAAGATGGATTTAGAGAAAACTGTGATGGAACTTCAAGCTCAGAACTCTCAATTTCAGCAAGCTTTACTCGCCCTGGCCAAGGGGCAACGGGACATGATGGCCTTGTTGGCCGCTAAGAAAAAGCCAAAGAAGAAAGCTCTACTCAACATGGGTAAAAGGTTCAAGGAGACAATCCGTCAAATTCCAATAGAGGAAGATTCATTCGAAGAGGACGAGAACCAAATTAGTGAGGTCAAGAGTACTCAGGTCGACTGCATCAATGACCAAGAATCTGATAATGATTATTTCAATGAACAATATCCACCCGCAGACATCAAATACAAGCAGCTAGAAGATAGGTTGAAAGCGGTTGAAATCCAAGCTATTCCCGATTTGAATTTTGATGATTTGGGCTTAATCTCTGGGGTAGTCATTCCCCACAAGTTCAAAATACCAACCTTTGCAAAATACGATGGGGTTTCTTTCCCAAAGCTCCATTTGAAGTCCTATGTGCGCAAGATACAACCGCACACTACAGATAAAAAAAATCTGGATTCACTTTTTCCAAGAGAGTCTGGCTGGAACACAACTTGAATGGTCTTATCAGTTGGATGGCTCTCGAATCAATACTTGGGAGGGTCTAGATACTGCCTTCTACCATCAATATCAATATAACGCCGACTTGGCACCAACAAGGGTTCAATTGCAAAGTATGACCATGGGGAAGGATGAGGGATTTAAGGAATATGCACAGAAGTGGAGAGACTGTGCTAGTAGGGTCCAACCTCCCTTGACTAATAGGGAACACATTGACATGTTCATGAGCACATTATCTGGTCCTTTCTTTAATCTATTGGTTGGCTTCTCTTCTTCTGGTTTCACCGAATTAATCCTAACCGGTGAAAGAGTTGAAAGTGGCATTAAAATTGGTAAGATCTTTGTGGCATCTACCTCCACTCCCAATCCTGTCAAGAAACCTTTTGCTGCGAAGAAAGAAGTTAATGTTGTGTATGGAGCAAAGACCCATACCAAGAAGAAAAATCATCCGCCTATCAATGTTGTCCGAATCTCCAATTCGACTGCTACTCAAAGACCATCTGCAAATCATCAATGTGTTGAAGCTCCAAGAAGACAGTTTACAAGGTTAGGCATGTCATTATCTCAAGCCCTTCAACATCTGCTCAGGGCCAATTTAGTGACATTACGGGATCCTCCCGCCAACTCTGACACCTCGTCACCGAGATATAATCTGAATGCAAAGTGTGCTTACCATTCAAACAGCCCCAGGCATGAGACTGATCAGTGTTGGGCCTTAAAGAAAAAAATCCAGGATTTAATTGACAACAAGACTATTGAATTTGATCCTCCTCCGACACCAAATGTAATTACCGCTCCAATTCCTAAGCACGACAAAGGTGTTAATGTCGTCGAAGATACAATTTTCATTGCCTCTGTTGAAGAATTAACTACCCCGTTGAATGTAATCAAGAGTAATCTGCTGAAAGCTGGGATTTTCCCTGGTTGTGAAAAAGATTGTGTGTGCTGTGTGAGACAACCCAATGGGTGCGAGGAATTGAAGAAAGGTATACAACGCCTAATGGATGGCCGTGAAATCCTATTCGAAAAGATTCCCACCATCGAAGATTCAATCGACAAAGCTAAAGATTTGGCCATCATAACAATTTCAAACAAACCTCTTAGGATCTCATCCAAAGGTCCTATTAGGATTTCGAACGAACCAATCATTGCTCCTCTCATAATCACTGCTATCGGACCTGTTCCATACACCTCTGATAAAGCGGTACCATGGAATTAAGGTGTCGTGGTTTATTATCTTGGGGTAAAACAAGATTCTTGGATTGATAATAATGAAGCTTATGTTACTAATATTACTGGTTCTAGTAAAGTCACAAGAACAGGAAGGGTCTTTTCCCCTATTATCTCACCACCAACCACTGCCACAGTTCCAATCCGCATAACCAATAGCAATCATGGTACCAGTACCAAAGGGAAAGGGAAAGAGAGTGAGCCTGCTAGGGAAGAGGCACCTGCTAAAAAGTCTGTTATGGAAGAACCATCCACTCAAGAGATGGAGGAGATTCTGAATATCATCAAGAAAAGCGACTTCAAAATAGTAGAGCAGTTGGGGCAAACCCCTTCTAAAATATCAATGTTGTCCTTATTGCTATGTTCTGACACCCATGCATAAGCTTTGATTAAGTTCTTGAAGAAGGCTCATGTGCCTCAAGAAACCATAGTTGACCAATTTGAGAACTGCGTAGCAAGTCTGACAGCTGACAATGGTTTGGGGTTCTCCGACGCAGATTTAACTCCCATGGGAAAGAATCATAATAAAGCCTTGCATGTTTCTGTTGAATGTAAAGGGACCACTCTGGCATATGTTTTGGTGGACGTAGGCTCATCTTTAAATGTGTTACCTAAAGGCGCTTTGGATCGGCTAGACTATGAAGGTTTGGTTTTGAAGCAAAGTGATATTATTGTGAGGGAATTTGATGGGTCGAAAAGGACGGTTCATGGAGAGGTGGATCTCCCAATTAAGGTTGGTTCACAGGTTTTCAACTCCACATTCTATATAATGGACATACGGCCTGCGTATTCTTGCTTTCTTGGGCGCCCATGGATCCATGGGGCAGGTGCGGTCACTTCTACTCTGCACCAGAAGTTAAAATATCCGGTCCAAGGGAAGGTTGTCACTGTTTACGGTGAAGAAGAATTTATGGTAAGCCATCTCAATTCTTTCAAGTACGTAGAAATGGATGGAGAATTCATAGAAACTCCTTGCCAGACGTTTGAAGTTGTGGCCACCACCAAAATCTCCTCCGACACTCTAAGAGCCGATAAAGTTATCCCCAAGAAGGTTTCTCTAAAGGATGCCCGTGTTGTGGTAGAAGAAGGAAACAATGAGATGTGGGGTCAGCTCCCCAATATCCCATTCAAGGCAGACAAGTTTGGGGTAGGTTTCACCTCCGAAGCTCAGAAAGAAATTAGAGGTGCTCGTACTGGAAAGCCACCTCTCCACCTCAAAAGTCATGAAGCGAACGTTGTAGAGGACTCCGATGATGAGTGTGCTTTTGAAGACTGGATCTACCCAACAACCAAAGGGAAGCTCAACAATTGGCATGCAAAGGATTTCACTCCTGTTTCTTTCATTGAGGAGTAATTACTGTTTACTTTTTCTGTCAATTCAGGAACTCTATGTCTGTAATATTATCTCCAAACAACAACTTTTAAGCCATGTGCCTTGCCCGGGGTACTTTTGTCCTTTTGTCAAGGGTTTTATTTATGTTCATCAAATCATATGATCATTCAGCACAGTGGACTCTTTTGCATTCAAATATTTTTGATTATTGTCTTTCTTTTCTTTCAAATACATTGTCAAAAAATAGCCATGTATCTTACATGCACACACGTACACACTCTTGCAGGTCTACATCCACTCTGGATCCTATTACCAATAACTCTATTATTTCCAACTATGAATTTGAATGTCCTGTCAATCAAGCCAAAGACGAAAGTGAGGAAGATTGTGATATACCAGGAGAACTAGCCAGACTTCTATTACAAGAGGAAAAATTTATTCAACCACATGAAGAGTCAGTAGAAGTTATCAACTTGGGTACTGAGTCGGATAAGAAGGAAATCAATATCGGCGCTAATTTGGAAAGCAGTGTCAATAGCCGCTTGGTTCAGATGTTGCACGAATATATGGAAGTATTTTCTTGGTCATATGAAGATATGCCTGGGTTAGATGCCGACATCGTGGTTCATCGTCTGTCAACTAAAGAAGACTTCCCTCCTGTCAAACAAAAAGTTTATCGCATGAGGCCTGATATGTTTGAAAATATCAAAGCCGAATGTTATACCCCAAAATTTACCCTCCCATATTTCTCAAAGCATTTCAATAAAGATCTCCAAATTGCTCAAGATAGCCCAAGAGTTGGCCAGACAAGCTCTCTCATAAGGCAGTCTTCCCCAAACTAGGGTTTCATGTTGCATCAAGATCCTTGAGTCCAAGTGACCCCAAGTGCTCAACAATGTCCTAATATGTTCTGAAGATCATCCATATCAAGTTTCAAGCCTTGCAGAGAAAGTTTGCTCAGTCAATTGCTCAAAGGTCCAAAAATCGATTGTGCTAGGGCAAAAGTCAATTGTGACCCAAATACAGTTAAACTTCAATATTTTTTGTCAACATCCTAATTTTTAAGTATATTTAATCATTTGATCAAGGTTTGATCATGATTCATCAAGGATTGCTCAAAATTCATCAAGATTCAAAAGTTGCTTAATTAGGGTTTTGTAGGAAAAGTCAACCCAACTTTGACCAAGCATAACTTTCTCATACTTTATGAGAAATGACCCATCCAAAGCTCATTGTGAAGAGGATTTAATTCCCTACAATCCATATTCATATCCCAAGATCAAAATATGCACTCACAAAAATTTATGAATTTGGACATTATAGGTCATTTTGAAAAGTTAACAAAAACACCTTTTTTGTCAAAGCTTCATACATGAGCATGGAATATCAAAATGAGATGAGACCAAAAGTTTTGATTAGAGTACATATCAATATTTCTAAAAAGTCCAAGAACACCTCCAAAGAGTCAAAATTGAGGAAGTTATGCATTGTTGAAGTTCACCTTTTTTGCAAAATTGCCAAAAGTCAACTATCCCCAAAACTTCAAATTTTGCCAAATGGGCCCATTCTTTTTCACTTGTTTTGAGTTGGAATTTTTGCCCACGTGCTATAGCCTTGGCCATGTGTCCATATCATATTTTTATTAATTATTTTGATTTTTATTTGAATTAACTTGATTTAAATCAAATAAAATCAAATAAAATCCAAAGCATTGATAACAATGGATTTTTTTATTGTTTCAGGCTTTAATCACAGCTAGCAAGGCATTGAAACTCGAATCAAGGCAGGTTGTGTACAAAAAGATTGAGAAAAGGCAATTTTGGAAAGTTATTCAAAGCAAATCAAATCTAATTCAAAGTCATTGAAAGAGGAAGATTTGGGCAAGGAAATCAACCCTAATGTATTGTACAATACATAAGGAGGCGAGGCAGACAAAAATAGGGGTTGGAGATCAAGCATAGAGGCAGAACCAAATTTGCAAAAACAAGAAAAAAGTGAGTTCGAAATCATTCCTAGAGGCAGTTTCAAGGCTCGAGACTTGTCTCAATCGTTTCCTGGTAGCTTCCACAACCTAAACCAATCAAAACTAGGCATTTTTAGACCCTCTGAAACGCTGTAAGTCAGTCATGAACTCACCCTTTTCTTGATTTCGTATTTTGCAATTTAAGCATGGTTGATTTGAATTAATGGTATAATATTAACCTACACATCATTTGCAAGCTTTTGGTATTATTTAATTGAATTTACATGACCTATATCGTGATTCACCATAGTTAGGGTTTCTTGGAGTTTTTTAGGGCTTTTGTTTTCAGGTACAATTAGCCTACATAATGGCCATGGTTGTGATCAGAAGAAGGAGGCGAACTCAACCATGGTCTTAGAATCCTTTTACGTGGCCTGTACGAGGTTTTAGAATGGACATGACCTGTAGTGACGGCCAACGTCCGTAGGTATAGGTGTTGCAGACTTTTAGCAACGGATGGGGGAAGGAGACGATAAGTTGCCGTCCATCCATTGGCTTGTTTGAACGAGCGCGCCTTTTTTCTTTTTATTTTCCAATAACGCTCTTTTTTTTATATTATATTTAATTTGTATTCTATTAACAAAGCAAGGCAAGTGGCGTGGTGGCAAGCATAGCATTGATATCCCTTCAGGACCTCGGTTCGAATCCCAGGTCCCCATATTTTTCTCTATAATATTTTCTTTCAGATAATCATATGCGCACAGGAACTTGATGTCTACCATATGCTCTCACTCATCAATGTGCCAGATGGCCAGATCTAGTGGCCAAACGTTGAAGGTGTACCATGGACTCAGTCAACGCAAACGCATAGGATCACAAAAGTCCAAACGGATCTCCATCAATTGGGCCAACAAAATTGCTTTTGACACCTCCAAATAATCAGGCCCATCTCTCTACTTTGTTTATATTTTGTTTATTTCCATTTAATTATTTTATTTTATTTAACTTAATTATTAACCAATAGAGTATTTTCTTTTTAACAAAAAAAAACTCACCAACAATATTTTTATCCAATTTAATTTCATAAATTTAATTTTCTTATTAATAAATGTTGATTAAATTAATTAGGTCATTAATTCTAGATAACTTTAATTCATTTTGTAAATATTTAAAATCAATTAGAATTTAATAGGTTTTAACCCTAATTTATTTATTTTATTTTCTTTCCTAAAAATAACAAAAACTCCAAAAATATGTCATTTAATATTTTTCATCAATTAATTTATTTAATAATTAATTTAGCTTTTAATTTTAGGATTTAATTTCTTTTCTTAAAATAAAAACAACAAAAAACATTTTCTTTTAATTAAAAAGGCTCAAAACCCTAATTTCACATTCAATTCAATTCACTCGTGCGATTTATTTTTCCTTATTCAATTATTGATGTATCTGCTCCCGAATTGTAATAATTAATTAGGACATTTATTTTTCCGCTTTTATTTTATTTTCAAAGGGTTGTTTTTTTGGCGATGTAAATACCTGACGCCTTGTAATAATTAGGTTTAAATTCCGCATTTTAATTCTGCAAATTATACAACTGTTAGATGTTTGGTAATAGGGTTTGCATGACAAGAATGAATGCTTAATCTCAAAATTAAATTAGATCACCCTAAACATGTGCAAAGATAAAAATAACTGAAATCAACACAATCGCACATGCGCACTCTTAGGGTACACCCCACTTGGTTCCCTTCGTACACGGTCATTGAGTATAGGTTGTTTTAGAGGTCTCCCTCTTGTCTAAAAGATCATAGTTTCCTCGGAAAGGTTGCCTCGGATATCATTGCCTCGAATAAATGATCTAAGACATTAGGGTTACCGCTAAGATGTCCTAACATTGCTTTAGTGACCATATGTCCCTCTTTCGAATTGACCCTCAAACTCCAACGACAGTGCTACCTACTCACTAATAGTGGGATAGCGTTGTCTAAAGGAAATTAGCATAGAACAATTCCTTTTTCGAGTAGGTAGATTAGTTCTTAGATACTTGCTCATCCAAAACAAAACTTTTTCACACTTACACACTTTTACAAACAAGTTTTCAAAAACACTTCATTACACTCTTAAGCGAGAGTTAAATTGAAGTTGAAACAAAAACTTTTCAAAACCCATAAGCACAAAGAAAACAATTTTGAAAATGATGAGCAAGTATCTAAGAGCCCGTAGATAACTACGGATAGAAAGGGTGCTAATACCTTCCCTTTCTATAATCTACCCCCCCGTACTCAGAAATATCTCAAAAAAGGAATTTTTATGTGCTTTTTTTTCCTTTCCTTGTTGGATAAAATAAAAGTCAGTGGCGACTCTTGCTTACCGCGACATTTTGCGAATACAAACGCAAAACACAAACCAGCATTCCAAAAATAGTCAGTTCTTCCCACTGTATCACACCGAAGTAATGAAACAGTTTGATGCAGGGTTCCTAGTTGTAACATCCTATCCTCAATGGGTGGCCAATATAGTGCCAGTGCCAAAGAAAGACGGGAAAGTTCGCATGTGCGTAGACTATAGGGATCTGAATAGGGCAAGCCCCGAGGATGATTTCCCTCTACCATACATTGATGTCTTAGTCGATAAAACTGCTCAGCATAAAGTCTTCTCATTCATGGATGGCTTCTCAGGCTATAATCAAATAAAGATGGCTCCCGAAGATATGGAAAAAACTACTTTCGTTACACAATCGGGCACCTTCTGCTACAAGGTCATGCCATTCAGGTTAAAGAATGGAGGGGCAACATATCAAAGGGCTATGGTTGCTTTATTTCATGACATGATTCATCATGAGATAGAGGTATATGTGGATGATATGATTGCTAGATCAAAAATCGAAGAAGAACATCTTGGTCACCTGCACAAACTATTTGAGAGACTGAAAAAGTACAAGCTGAGGTTAAACCCTAACAAGGGCACGTTTGGAGTACGCTCTGGAAAGCTTCTAGGTTTTGTTGTCAGCAATAAATGTATTGAAGTTGATCCCGCCAAGATAAAGGCCATCCAAGAAATGCTATTCCCCCATTCTGAAAAAGAAGTTAGGGGATTCTTGGGTCGTCTCAATTACATTGCCCGTTTCATATCACACTTAACTGCTACTTGTGAGCCACTATTCAAACTCCTGAAGAAAGATCAGGTAGTTAGGTGGAACGATGAATGCCAGATTGCTTTTGACAAAATCAAGGAATACCTACAAGAACCTCCTATTCTCATGCCTCCAGTTGAAGGAAGACCTTTGAACATGTACTTGACAGTACTAGAGAATTCTATGGGGTGTGTTTTGGGCCAACATGACGAGTCTGGCCGAAAAGAGCATGCAATTTACTACCTAAGAAAAAAGTTTACCGACTGTGAAACCAGATATTCACTGCTCGAGAAAACTTGTTATGCTTTAGCGTGTGCTTCTCGCCGGCTAAGGCAGTACATGTTGACTCATACCACTTTATTGATTTCTAAGATGGATCCAATTAAGTACATCTTCGAGAAACCTGCCCTTTCCGGACGGATAGCCAGATGGAAAATAATCTTGACTGAGTACGACATTCAATACACAAATAAAAAAGCCATAAAAGGAAGTGAACTAGCAGATCATTTGGCCCATCAAGATGTGGATGATTATCAGTCAATGAACTTCGACTTCCCTGACGAGAATATTATGCTGGTAACTGAATGTGCGAAACTTAGACCATATGACGGACCTGAACAAGGATCCTGATGGACTATGGTATTCGGTGGGGCTTCCAACGCCTTAGGTAATAGAATTGATGCTGTGATCATTTATCCTGAAGGTTGCCACACTCCTTTCACTGCCAGACTATGCTTCGATTGCACAAATAATATGGCCGAGTATGAAGCATGCATCTTAGGTCTAAAAGCTGCCATTGACTTAAGGATCCAGCATTTGAATGTGTTCAGAGACTCCGCCCTAGTGATCAGCCAAGTAAAAGGAGATTGGGACACTAAAAACCCTAATCTTATCCTTTACAAGGAACTTGTGCTATCCCTGATTCCTCACTTCGAGAAGATCATGTTCGAGCACTTCCCTAGAGAAGAAAACCAGTTGGCTGACGCTTTGGCAACCATGTCTTCAATGTTCAAGGTCAGATGGGATAACGAAGCCCCCATGATAATAATCGAAAGATTCGATAAACCTGCACATTGCTATGAGCTCTACACCGATGCAGAAACACCATGGTACCATGAGGTAATGAGATACCTTGAAGCAAAAGAATATCCATAGGGAGCATCTATCAATGACAGAAAGTTCTTACGAAAATTTGCTGCCAAATTCTTCCTAAGTAACGGGATATTGTATAAACGCAACCATGACTTGACTCTACTCCGATGTGTGGACAAGAAGGAGGTAGAGAAAATCATGTAAGATATGCACGACGGTCTTTTCGGTACTCACTCAAGTGGACATACGATGGCCAAGAAAATCTTAAGAGCAGGTTACTATTGGTCAACGATGGAGATTGATTGTCATCAACATTCAAGAACTTCTCACAAATGCCAAATCTACGTTGACAAAGTCCATGTACCTCCAATCCCTCTGAATGTCATGACCGGTCCATGGCCATTTGCAATGTGGGGCATTGATATGATAGGGGAAATCAAGCCCACAGCTTCCAACGGATACCATTTCATTCTTGTTGCTATCGACTATTTCACCAAATGGGTCAAAGCCACATCATTTTCTTCAGTCACCAAGAATGTGGTAGCCAGATTCATCAGACACAACCTCATCTTCCGTTATGGTATCCCTGAAAGGATCATCAATAATAATGGGACTAACCTCAACAATGCCATAATCAAGGAGTTGTGCACTCAATTTAAGATCAAGCATCACAATTCTTCTCCGTATAGACCAAAAATGAATGGTGCAGTCGAAGCGGCCAACAAAAATATCAAGAAGATTATGCAGAAAATGATAGTAACCTATAAGGATTGGCATGAGATGTTACCATTTGCTCTACATGACTACCGCACTTCAGTTAGAACATCAACCGGGGCAACTCCCTTCTCTCTAGTCTATGGCATGGAAGCTGTTTTGCCAGTGGAAGTTCAAATTCCCTCGCTGAGGACTATGATCGAGGCAGACCTAGGCGAAGACGAGTGGATTCAAATGAGATTGGATCAGCTGAACTTGATCGATGAAAAACGATTAGCTTCTATTTTCCATGGTCAGACGTATCAAAAACGGATGATCAAAGCTTTCAACATAAAGGTCAAGCCTCGAATATATCAAGTTGGTGACTTGGTGATAAAACGCATCATTCTACCACAAGGTGGCCCCAGAGGAAAATGGACTCCCACCTATGAAGGGTTATTTGTTGTCAAAAGAGTCTTTTCTGGCGGTGCCATGATGCTGACCACCATGGACGGAGAAGATTTCCCACACCCTATAAACGCGTGCATAGTCAAAAAATACTACGCATAAGAAACCCGTTAGGTTGACATACCTAAGCAAAATAAGGGCATCCCGGCAAACCAAAAGGTTTGGGAAAAATTAGGGATATATGCAAAGGATTATACACCCGGCAAGTTAAAAACCCGAAAGGGCGACTTGGGAAAAAAAGGGTATCCTGGTGGACCGAAAACCCAAAAGGGCAGTTCAGGTAAAAATTAAGGATTAAAAGTGTACAACTATGTCTCGTGGAGTCATCGCAGTCAATGCTATCACCAAGGCCCAAGTTCAAATGGTCCAGGATCAGTCCAATCACTTTTGATCAATGGCGAAGGGTGTTTGAAGACATATGGGAAATGGTAGAGTTGGAAGGCAATAAGATCATTTCACATGGCTATTTGTTTTCATTCTCAATTTCTTTTTCTTTTTTGGCGATTTCCTCTTACTAGGATTTCCGTCTCTATGTACAAAAACGCCTATTCATGGGAAAAATATCAATGCAAGTACACTTTGAAATGCAAAGTTTTTCTAACTCTGTTTTGAATGCAAATTTGTCCAATGACTAAAATTGAATTAACATATGCATATGAACATAATTAAAGCTATTTGGCACATGTGTCCTGCCAAACAGCAGCATCAACAGGGCATCAGCACACAACATCAGTCAACATCCCTTTAATGTATGTGAAATAGCCCCACAGAGTTATCTCATCATCATTATCCCCATAAGGATAATGACGATAACCCTTTCCCCAACGGAGTTGCCCACAAAATCTCTTTACATGAGATAATCCATGGCTAGAGTCTCAACCTCTTGGAAACTTTATCCTCAACTAAAGCCGAGGAGATCTCTTCCCAAAGGGAATTCACCTCCTCAACAGGGTTTATTTCCCCAACAAAGTTATTTCCCCCAGCCAAGTGCAAATTTCTCAATATACAACAATCAAGACACCACGAATTGCCCAGCTGAGCCCATCTTCCCCAGATGAGTCCATCTTCCCCAGCTGAGTATATACTCCCCAGCGAGTCCAAATTGCCCAGCTGAGTCCATCTTCCCTAGCTGAGTATATCTTCTCCAGCTGAACCCAAATTCCCCAGTTGAGTCCAAATTTCCCAGCCGAGTACATCTTCTCCAACCGAGGCTATTTTCTCCAAAAAACCAAATCTATCCTCCCCAGATAAGCCCATCATCCCCGGTTGAGCCCGTCATTACCAGTTGGGTGTATCCCCCCCAAACTGAGTCTTCCTTACCTGGCTGAGTCTATACTTTCCAATTTGAATTTCCCTTTTCAAATGACTGCAAATCACAGAGCCACAACCCATGATCCCCAGTAAAGCCTTCAACAAAGCCTTTATGATTACCAATAGATGCTATGAAGCCTGTAGGTAGAAGGCTGAAAAATATGCCTAAGGGCTTTTGGGTCGAAGCAGCTTCGACAGTAGTATGATGCCCAATGAAGTGCTAGGATCGAAGGAAGAATGGCGCAAAAGAAATTTAAGAAGGCTTTTATGAAGTCTTCGATTGGAAGAGTTAGTAAGGATATTCGAAGGGTTCATTTTCATTGGAATTCAAAAAAAAATCATCACTATCCAAAGAAAACATGTGGAAGGCTCATGATTCGAAGGACATGTAATCTTCGAGCATGGCGTGATCGAAGGACAGTTGGGGATGAATCAGCCAAATATAAGTCACCTCATAGCTTTTGGCATGTACCTGAACAGGTGTTGGATGTTTGAAGAGAATTTCTGATGCTCTTAGGTTACCCTTTGATTGGTGCATACAAGCTGTATATCCAAAGAAACACGTGGAAGCCTAATGGTTCGAAGGGCATGCCATTTTCAAGCATGGTGTAATCGAATGACAATTTGAGACAAATCAGCCAAATATAAGTCACCTCAGAGCTTCTGGCATGTACCTGAATAGGTGTTGGATGTTTGAAGAGAAGTTCTGATACTCTTAGGTTACCCTTCGATTGGTGCATACAAGCTGTAATCACCAATCGAAGATGGACTAATATGCAGTAAAGGTGTTTCTTGTAGACAATCAAATGGTGGGAGTTAGAATTGAAGGACCACCTACACTACTATGTTTGAAGGAAAGGACAAAATGAAGCTTCGACAGGCCAAGAAGAAGAGATGGTCGAATTGAAGGGAACAAGAATTGTTCGATTTGGCTGATTGGATAGTTTTCAGATCAAGAAACTAAGGTAGATAGTGGCCCAATCGAAGAAGCCACAATGACGAGGCCTTGAGCCATTCTAATTGGAACTTAGAGCCAATCTAAGAATAAGGTTTGAGATCATTCAAAAGAGTCAAGATGAGAAACCTGTCCAGGTTCACTCAAAACCCAAAATGGTAGAAAATCATCAAAAATGGAAACTTTTTAAAGACTTTCGATTATGCCTTCAAAGCCATGGTTAATGGCTGATTCTTACCATTTTCGTTCACCACTGCGCCCCTATAAATACAGAGCTAAAGCGCGGGCAAAAAGGACACACATTGCATATACACGAGAAGCTACCCCAGAAAACCTCCCTAAATTCTCCAAACCTTCACAAAAGTTTCAGAATCGAAGCAATCTTTACAGGCCCCCTCAATCCAAAGCAAGCATTCCACTTATTCCCTCCATTGGTAACAGACCTTCGATCTCAAACTCCTTCAATATGTAATTTAAATCCATATTGATTGTACATCCATACTATGAATGATGTTTGTGATTGTTAACGTTGTTACGTGTGAAAATCAATACCAAGGTAACAAGACACCATTATTAGGGATTTGAGACTAAGTCCTTCAAATCTCAAAATCTAGGCGCCTCTTTCCTTCTGGCTTGTGCAGCGCGCATGTGTTTATTTCGATTTAGATATATATCTGATTTTTTTTTACTAATCTAATGTCATGACTTTATTTGTATCAACGAATGAATAAACAGCTCAGATGGTAAAGGGGAATGTGTGCAGTCGAAAGGGCCTGGGTTCGATACCCAGGTTATGTATTATGTTTTTTTTAACAATTATCTTGCAGATCCAGTGTGTTGCGTTTCAAACATTTCCCATGCGCCTTCAAGCTCCAGCCAATGGATGACAAGTAGATCAGATCCAATTCCCCGGGATTACCACCTCATGATGGACCCTCAATGACCAATAACACAGGATCCCAACGTGGCCTGGGCTTAGTTTCATTTGGGCTAAACAAAAATCCAATTCACACCCCCCTGTTACCTTTACTATCCTGGCCCATTTTATTTTCTCTTTTAATTGTTCTTTTTTTATAGCATTATAAAATCAGATAAAAAATCACAAAAAAAACATTAGCTTAGTATTTTCTCAATTAAAATTTTGTAAATTAATTGATTAATTATTTTAATCCTTTTCTTAATTTAAAAACAAATAGACTTAGGATTTTTAAATTAAATTTCTTTCCATAGGTCAAAAACAAACAAAAAAAGATTTCATTTTTCTTAGGAATTTTAGACGTATTTTCAATTCGCGCGTTTACTTTTACTGTCGCACTTTTTCATATTATTGTATCTGCTTATTGGGATGTAATAGACTTAACTAGGACTTTACTTTACTGCTTTTAAATTTTCCCCCATTTTGGACTTGTAATAATCCCCCTCCCCAAAGCCATATAATAGCATAGGATTTAATTTCCGCACTTTATATTTCCTGTACATATATTAATTGTTTAGATGTACGGTAATAGGATTGCATGACAAGATCTTAATAATAAAAATGTTAGAAAACCTAAATGCAAAGAAAAAAATAACTGAATACAACACACTTTCACATGCGCACCTCTAGGGTACTCCCACTTTGGTTGCCTTCGGAAAACAGTCACAACTCTCGAAACGTGAGATATTTTAGTGGCGACCCTCCGGTTTAAAGATCAAAAAATGACCCTCTCGACGTTGCCTCGGTAAAAATGATCTTAAAACCCTAGGGTGATTACTAAGATTTCTTGCCCAGTTGCCTTTGTGACTATAAATGTCCCTTCAAATGTCCCTCAAAACATTCAACGACTAGGGATACCTACTCACTAATAGTAGGATAGCATTGTCTAAAGGAAAAGATAAAATTAACGACCCTTTCGAGTAAAGTAGATATTTCTTAGATGTTATGCTCAAAAAACAAACTTTTACACATATACAAAACATTTTCAAAAACATTTTCAAAAATGCTTTATCAACACTCTTGAGGACTGATACAAGAGTTATCATAAAACAAATTGCCTTACTATTGGAATTTCAAAAATACTTTTCAAAACAAACAAAGCACAAAGCAATTCAAATGAGCTAAGCATCTAAGAGCATGTAGATAACTACGGATGAAAAGGGTTCTAACACCTTCCCTTTCCATAATCTACCCCCTTACTCAGAAAACTCTCGAAAGACCTTTTTCTGTTCTTTTCACCCTTTCCTTTGTTGGATAAAAGAAAAGTCGGTGGCGACTCTTGCTTACCACAACATTTGCGAATACAAACGCAAAACCAGTATAAACAGTCAGTTCTGCCACCGTATCACAATATGCTTTAGTTATTATTGACGATTTCTCTAGATACACTTGGACATTCTTTTTAGTGTAGAAAAGTGATGCATTCAAGGAATTCAAGAAATATTCAAAGTAAATTCAAAATGAGAAGTCACTAACTATTGCCTCCATAAGAAGTGATCATGGTGGAGAATTCCAAAATGCTTCTTTTGAAGAATTTTGCAGAGAACATGAAATATCTTACAATTTCTTTGCACAAGGACTCCTAAACAAAATGGAGTGGTGGAAAGAAAGAATAGGTCTCTTTTGGAACTTTCAAGAATAATGCTTAGCGATTCAAATCTTCCAAAGTACTTTTGGGCGGATGCGGTTAACACAACATGTTTTGTAAGTAATAGAGTTAATATATTTTGAAAAAGACTTTGTATGAACTCTTCAAAGGAAGGAAACTAAACATTTCTTAATTTCACATCTTTGGATGCAACTGCTTTGTCTTAAACAATGACAAAGACAATCTTCGTAAGTTTGATGAAAAATCCGATGAATGTATTTTTCTTGGCTATTCTCTTTCTAGTAAAGCATATAGAACTTATAATAAAATAACTTTAACAATTGAAGAATCTATGATTATTTCTTTTGATGAATATTACCCCTCCAAAGAGGATATTGTGGTTTGTAATTATGATTATGATATAATAGAAGTTTCTCAAGAAAATTCTTCCAAAGACATCATTAAGGATCAACTGAAACAACAAGAAGAAGTTTCACAACAAGATACAAATCATAATGATCTACCTCAAGAATGGAGAACTCGTAGTTATCATCCAATTGAAAAATTAATCGGTGATATAATCAAAGGAGTTTCAACAAGACTAAATCTAAAAGATGCTTTCTTGAACATGGCGTTTGTCTCTCAAATTGAACCTTTCAAAGTTGATGAAGCCTTAGGAGACGACCAATGGATAATTTATATACAAGAAGAGTTAAACCAATTTGAAAGGAATCAAGTTTGGTAACTTGTCCCTAGGCCAAGAAAAAAACACATCATAGAAATAAGATGGGTGTTTAAGAACAAACTTGACGAAAACAGTATAATTGTTTGAAATAAAGCAAGGTTGGTGGCTCAAGGTTACAGTCAAGAAAAAGGGATTGATTTTGAAGAAAAATTCTATTCGGTTGCAAGATTAGAAGCTATTCATCTTTTACTTGATTATGCTTGTTCATTAAATTTTCAGATTTATCAAATGGATGTCAAAAGTGAATTCTTGAATGGTTACATCAATGAAGAAGTCTATGTCAAACAACCCCCAGGATTTGAAGACTTTCAGAATCCTTCACATGTCTTTAAGTTAAGAAAAGCTCTTTATGGTTTGAAACAAGCACCAAGAGCATGGTATGATAGGCTTAGTGATTTTCTATGCGAAAAAGGATTTGAAAAGGGTAAAGTTGATAAGACTTTATATATTAAGAAAATCAAAGGTAACACTTTATTGGTTTAATTCTACATTGACGATATCATCTTTGGTTCAACAAATAAAGTAATGTGTGAAGAATTTTCATTGATGATGTAAGGAGAATTCAAAATGTCTATGATGGGAAAGATGAACTATTTCCTTGGACTTCAAATTAAGCAACTAAAGGATGGCATCTTCATCAATCAATCCAAGTATTGCAAAGAATTATTGAAAAAGTTTGAGATGGATAGTTGCAAAGTAATGAATACTCCAATGGGATCCAATACTTACATTGATCAAGATGAATATGGTGTTTCCATTGATATTATAAAATATCGAGGTATGATTGGTTCCTTATTATATTTGACGGCAAGCCGTCCTGACATAATGTTTAGTGTTTGTCTTTGTGCTCCCTTTCAAGAAAACCCAAAGGAATCACATCTCATGCCAGTAAAGCGGATCATGAAGTATCTTAAAGGAACAACAAATGTCAGATTATGGTATCCAAAAGGTACTATTTGCAATTTAATTTGTTATTTTGACGTGGATTATGCAGGTTGTAAAACTGATAAAAAAAGCACGAGTGGCACTTGTCACATTCTTGGAAATGCATTAGTATCTTGGGCGTGCAAGAAATAAGTATGTTTTTCTCTTAGAACAGATGAAGAAGATTACATAGCAGCAGGTAGTTCTTGTGCACATATACTTTGGCTTAAGAAACAATTTCATGACTACAAACTCGATCTAGGATGCATCCTTCTATGTTGTGACAACACAAGTGCGATTAATGTTACAAAGAATCTGGTCATGCACTCAAGAACCAAACATATATACATTCGACATCATTTCATGTGTGCTCACGTGCTTCAAGGAGATTTTGAAATCACCTCCATAGATACTCACAATCAATTAGCAAATAGTTTCACAAAATCGCTTGCAAAATAAGCCTTTTACAAGATTCTAAGGGAACTTCGCATTTTAGATGAAAGTGATGTGTAATTCTTCAATATTTGCCCATTCCAAAGTTTCATTATAATAAAATATAACATGTCAAATTAAAGAATTATAAAAATATCATGTATTTTTTGAGAAATAAAGTTATTGTCTTCTTCCCACTTTCGGTAACCAGGTACCACATATAAGGTAATCAGTTACCCTCTCAAAGTTTTCATTTCGCTGGCCTGAATGTGAGGATGGAACCGATTACTACCCATGTTGTAACCGATTCTCACTGGTATATTGGTTGTATGCAGGGCAGTTTATTACATGTTTCATATGTTATGTTTTTATTATTCTTTTATTTCTCTTACAAATAAGTGCTTTAATTTTAAGTAAAATAAAAGTTTGTCACTTTCCAACACTCTCTTCATCTCTTCATCCTTCAAACTTGTCTCTAACTCCTTCCAACTTCTACAAACTTCTTCCAACTTCTCTCATTCAAACCTCTTCCACCCAAATTAAAACTCACTCATCCAAACTTCATTATAACCATCCCTTATCTCAAATCAAAAGTCACAAAAACTTCTTCCTCTCTAGAAATCTGAAAATCGCCTTTCCAAACCTTAAATTTCCCTTTCTCCAACTTTATCCATGGCTTCAAGGAAACTTAAGGGAAAAAGCAAAATTGGTGAAACATGCTCTGAACAGGATGAAAGTCTCTTGCATGCACCATCAACAAAAGCTCGAAGGCTCACTATTAACATTTGGAATCAACCTCTTTTACCGGCAAAATATGGTAATTTACCAACTTTTTCTTCTCATAGATTTTATTTTCCAAATCTGTTAAGTTTTCAAAAGGTAGATGGTTTAGTTGGTGACCATCGGTATATCTACCCGGACATGGTTCGAGAATTTTATATGAACTTTAACCTTATTCCAGGTCAATTTGATGGTGAAGATGATGTGATAACTTCTAGAGTAAAAAAGGTAGATATTTAATTGAATTTAGTAACTTTGGGAAAATGCTTAGGGATTCCTCATTCGGGTCAAATTTTGTGTGCTGGGACTATTCCTGAATATCCTAATTATAACTCACTTGAGTATTTTTTTCTATATTTGCCGGGTGTCTAAATCAGAAGCCATAGGTAAGTAGAAACCCTCTTTATCTCGGTTTATTATGTATGCATCTAACTAATTTTTCAGTGATCGAATGTTGCACTTTATTATTTCTTATGTGCTCATGCCTAAATCCTCTAACCAGTCCTGCATTGGAGACCTTGAATTGAAAATGTTGTATGCCTTGAAAAATAAATTTTTTATCAATTAGGCTTATGTTATCATGTATCACATGAACCATCTTCAACAATTAAGTGGTGGTTTACCTTATGCTCGGACATTGTAATATTGATCTGAAAAGAGAATCTAGGGAGGGCATGGATGTGAAGGATTGTGAAATTAATGAAAAAAATTCTTTAAGGAATATCGACATTGTTTTAGACTAATATGGATAATTCCAGTTTCGGGTTGCTTATCGTCCTTCTCCAATTCTGGATGAAGGATATTCTCATGAAATGACTTACAACAAAATTTGCTCTATTGAACAAACTATGATGCGTCATCATCAAGAGAACAAATTTGAATTCACATATTTGAAAAGGATGATGAGAACTCTTCTAAAGCAAACCCGTAAGAAAGAAGTTCCAGCAGAAACTGAAGAGAGTGATGAAGAAGTAGAAGAAGTGGAAGAAGAAGTAAGTGGTGAAAGTGAAGGATAAAGTGGTGAAGGTGATAAAGACGAAGCGAAAAACATGTCGGAAAGTGGCTAAACATGTCATTTATAATACTTATGTTATTATGTTTTTTCAATTTCCTTTTGAGGCATATTTTGTTTTGAATAATGTTAGGTTATGTTTAAACTTTGTATGTTGTAAGACATATGTTTTGTGATGTTTTGAATTATGTATTGTGTTTGTTTTATGGTTATGTTTGTGTGCTAACTCTTAACATACATCATGTTTTCTTATTTTTATCCTCTTTTCCCATTCCTTTTTGCTAATGATAAAGGGGGAGAAGGCTTAGTGTATGTATGTAATTTTCTCTAACATAATTGTAGAAAGCAAATCTCAAATGGACTCTCATTCATGAATCAAGGTGGAGATTTGATTTAGGGGGAGTGATCAAGATTAGAGAAATACAAGATTGGGTCAAATTTAAAGAAAGGGTTGTCATCATCAAAAAGGGGGGAGAATGTGAAGTCAAGTTTCTCAACTTGTTTTGATGAAGACAAGCTAACATAGAATGTTTGCAAAATGGAATGGCTTAAAACATCTAGCATATCAAGTTTAAAGGATTATCCAAGTCTTGAAGAATCCAAGCATGATTGATCTTACAATCCAAAGGTATAATTGTTCAACTTTTAATTATGCATACAAGTGTTTATATATAAATATTCATTTATAGCATGGTAAATTAAAATCATTTTGATATCAAAAACTTTCAAAACATGTCATTTTTTGAAGCATTTTTTCAAACTGGGCCTTGTGTACACCTGAAGAATTTTAACTTGTTATTTAACGTTCAGAAATCTTTTCAAAAGGGTGTAACCGGGTACACCATATGTGGTAACCGGTTGCACAAAGATAAAATTCAATTTTTTTCTTAACGTTACAGGGGGGTAACCGGTTACTGTATAATCTTTTCAAAAGGGTGTAACCGGGTACACCATATGTGGTAACCGGTTGCACAAAGATAAAATTCAATTTTTTTCTTAACGTTACAGGGGGGTAACCGGGTACCCAATATACAGTAACTGGTTACCCAACTGAACAGAGGCAAAAATTAGAAACTTTCTATTTGATTTTTTTTTTGTCGCTTAGAATAAACCATTGCCCTCTTTCATTAATTATGCTTCTTTGTAAAGGTGTATAGAGGATATAAGAACTCTATTATTTCAGATTTCAAAACACCTCTTTCATCTACAACTCTAATATTTTCTAATCATCTCATTTTTCAAAATTTAAGTGTTTATAAAACCAGAATTTTTAGTGATATTTTCTGCACTTAGTTTTTATTGAAAATTAAGATAAATTTCATATCATTCATTGAACACTTGTATTGTATCATTATAGTTGTATGCTTGAAAGAGAAGAACAATCAAGTGATTGATACATTGTCGATATCATCCCAAACCCTTATAAAAATTCAGAATACTTGTTGTAACCTTGATGTCCAGGATTGTTAGAAGCAAGAGAGTCATTATGGGAGGATTGTTCTCTTAGTGTACTTAGTAAAAATTCAAGAGGATTGTTCTTGGTGTTTTTGGTTTTTCTTGTACAAGTTACCAATAATAGTAAAATCTCTTTTATGGTGAAAGGGGACTGAAGTACTCTCGGACTGTAAGGGGAACCAGGATATATCCTTGTGTCGTTTATTTTTCTGCATTTTACTACTTTCATAAACTCACCATAAACTAGAAAAATAATCCAAATATCAACTAAAAACTGATAAAATTTTAAGTACCTAAGTCACCCCCTCTTAGGCGCATTCCGTACTTACACCTTTGAATATCTTAGGATTCTTCTTGTAGCCTTCATATGTGAAACTTTTGGTTCACTCATATATCTTCTTACTAATCTGACAGCGAAACCTATATCAGGTTGACAGTTGCACATATATCTCAAAGATCCCACGATTTGCTTGAATAAAGTTACATTGACTTTGTCTTCCTCTCCATTCTTCTCCAACTTCACATTTGGTTTGATGGGTGAAGATACATGATTTGAATCATCCATTCTGAATCTCTTGAGTATCTATTTGACATACTTCCTTTGATGTATCACCTTACCTTGCTTCGACGTTTAAAATTTCATGCCTAGGAAATATGACAATTTTCCTAGATCCGACATTTCAAATTCCTTCATCATCAACTCTTTGAACTTCGACAAGTTCTCCATGCTATTTCCAGTTACTAGCAAGTCATTGAAATATAAGAAGATGATTGTTATATCTTATGCTACAACCTGAACATAGACACCATACTCATATTTGCATTTGACAAATCGCAATTCGACTAAGCATGATTTGATCTTCATGTTCCATGCCCTAGGTACCTGTTTGAGGCCATAGAGCTCTTTGTGCAACTTATATACTTTACTTGCTTCCTTCTAAATAACAAACCTTGGAGGTTGTGTAATGTAGACCTATTCATCTAAATGATCATCCAAAAATGTTGATTTCACATCTAAATGAAATGTCGACCAGCCTTAGTTGCATGTCAATGCTACCACTAGTCGAACAGTCTCGAATCTTGATATTGGAGCAAATAATTTAGAGTAGTCAAGTCCTTCTCTTTGAAGAAACCCTAGATATACTAATCTTGCTTTATGTCTTGCTATTGAACCATCAGCATTGTGTTTCAATTTGAACACCCATTTCACTTCGATAGCTTTTGTACATGCTGGAAATTTGACTAACTTCCATGTATATTTTCTTTTGATTGTCTGTAACTCTTTGACCATAACTAACTTCCATTTTTTAATATTCAAATATTCTTTATGGTTGATTGGTTCAACACCTGCAAGTAAAGCAAAATGTATTAATTCTCCATCTGGTGTGACTTCATCATCACCTACTACCTCATAATCATGAAGTCTTGTTGGAGGAACTCTATTTCTTTGAGGTCTTTGGCTTGTACCAGCCATAACCTCTTTGAATTCGACAATTTCTAGAATTTCAGCAACTGCTTCGACTTTGATTGGAACATTAGCAATTTCTTTGACTTCGACTTCATCAGTTTCTTCGTTGAAACTATAGCTCATCAATGGCTTGTTAATAACATCATTAGAATTCAAATCCTAGGCATAATTTTCAGCAATCACAATGTCTCAACTTAACATAATCTTCTCATTAATTGGATTGAATATCATGTATGCACCAGTCTTATGATATCCTACCAGAATTATAGGTTCACTCTTGTCATCAAGCTTCCTTCTTCTTGCAACAAGAACATGCTTGTAACACATAGAGCCAAACACCTTCAAATGACTCACTGATGGTCATTTTCCACTCCATACTTCTTCAGGAACATTGTTCTTTAATATCTTGGTAGGTTACCTGCTCAGGATATAAACTACAGTCGAAGTAGCTTCACGCTATAAAGATTTTGGCAAATCCTTTTGCTTCAGCATGCATCTCGCGATATCCAATATGGTTATGTTTCTTCTTTCTGCAATTCCATTATGTCGAGGCGTATAAGAATAAGTCGCCTCATGATCAACACCATGTTCTGCACATAATTTTTCAAACATCTTCGAAGTGTATTCACCATCTCCAGCTGTTCTAAGAACTTTGATCCTCTTATCACTCTAGTTTTCAGCAAGCATCTTGAATCTCTTAAAGATTTCAAATACTTCGTTTTTTCTCTTGATCACATAGATCCATAACTTTAGACTAAACTCAACGAAAAATGAAACAAAATATTTGTTTCCACCAATGGTATGTTCTTCGAATGAACAACATACATTTGAATGTACCACTTCGAGTATACATGATGATCTCATTGGCATAGTCAAAACAAAAGAGTTTCTAGATTTTTTTCCGACTAAACAACCTTCACAAAGTTTTTTAGGTATCTCAAGACTTGGGATGTAAAATACCATATCTTGAGTAATCAATTGATTGAGTGATAGAAAGTTCAAATGCCCAAACCTCAAATGCCACAACCAAATATCCTTGTGGTCGACAACAGTTTTTATACATTATACTTCAGTCGAACTGATCATGGTCTTAAACATCCTGTTCTTTAACAGAGGAGATTTTAAGACCAAATTGTTCTTGGTGTCGAACAATTTTAAAACTCCATCTTTCATGACAACTGAGAAACCTTTTTCAATTAGTTATCCAACACTTAACAAGTTGCACTTCATTCCAGGTACATATAGCACATCTTTGATCATAACCTTCCTTCTATTACTCATTTGAAAGACTATGTTGCCAATACCTTCTGCTTGCAATGAACTATTATCAGCAAGTTTTACCTTTCTTTTCTTTGACTCGTAAAAATATTCCAACCACTCTTTTCGACCAGTCATGTGATTCAAGCAGTTTGAGTCGAGAAACCAGATCTTGGATTCGACATGGTTATCTGCAATTGCAACCATAACCACCATACCACCTTCAGAATCATCTAAATCTTGGCATGCAAGGTTCGCTCATTCGTCTTTTCCTGTCGCTCCCTTGTCTTTTCTATACTAATCATTCTTGGCTACATGACCCTATTTTTCACAATTATAGCACTGCACACCTTTTCTAATCTTCTTTGTCCTTTCGATAATTTCCTCCTTCTCTTTTCGAGGATTCAGAAGTTTTGTCTTTGACCTGATGCTTGTGAGGGTTCGACCAAGACTTCTTTCCCTTGAGTCTTGTCAACATTACATTCAAACTTGTTGGAACCACCATTCCTTTTCCACGACTGAGCTTGCAGTGTTGTATTGAGTCCTGAACTCCTTTTCTTTCGATAATCTTCATCTCATGCGCCTCCAACGAACCAACTAAATATTTCACTTTTAGGATTTCAAGTTTGTTGGATTCTTGAATAGCTACGATAACGTGATCAAAGTGAGAGGTTAATGTTCTCATTACCTTCTCAACTATCATCTTATCAGTTATGGTTTCACCATAACCCTTCATGAGATGGATGAGTTTCTGAACCTTCTACACATATTTTACAACCCTTTTGTCTTCTCCCGTCGATAATAACTCATATTTTCGATGCAAAGTTTGTAACTTGACAACCTTGACCTTCTCACCTACTTCATATTACTTCACCAGAATATCCCATGCCTCTTTCGCCATTTTAGCATGAGAAATTCGGTCGAAGTTAGCAGCGTCGACCACCATCTGAATGCAGTAAGTAGCCTTGCAATCTTTCTTCTTGACTTCGTTGTGGGCTTTTTCTGTTCATCGATTGCATTTTCACCCAACGAAGGAACGTCGTCGATAACCACTTCTAGGATTTCATGGAAGCAAAACAAGGATTACATCTATTTTTTCATCGAATCCAATTTTTTCCGTCAAGCATTGGAAGAGAATTCGAAATGCCCTTATCTAGTTATCTTCGCAGGGGTTGATTCACTTGTCCTGGAAACACGATTTCTGGCGTGAAATTCTTGAAAACTCGATCAAGAACAATAATCAGAAGCTCCGGATACCAATTTGTTAGTGCGTGAGACACTTTTAGTGATGAGAGAAAGAGAGAATAATAAAGGAAACAATGATTCTATTATTCACTTAATGAATTGTACAAAATAAGGATACAAACTATGACTATTTATATACAACCCTAATTGGGCTTGGGCTAACACAACTTGGATTACATTTAAATATTAAATCTAATCAAATCAAATCTAATCTATTTTAATATTTCAACAACAATCTTCAACAGATAGCTTTCACACAATCATGACTAGAATTTTCAGAAGCAACTTTATCACAAAATTTTCCAAAAATAAGACTGTTCACAAGATTTGGGGGAAATCCATGTGGAACGCCAACATCATTAGAAATTTTTCTTCAGGTTCCCTACACACAATCTAGGTTTTCTTGAATTTTCTTAACAAAATCATCGCCACCTAATACCGTTTTCATTCTTCAAGTTTCT